>OY759239.1:26506507-27706507 GCA_963662185.1 Eilema griseolum | reverse complement strand
CGTCTTAATAAACACAAATAAGTGCATGTTCGGCAAGACAGAAGTAAAATTTCTTGGATTCAAAGTTTCCGCTGCTGGTGTTAAGCCTCTGGAGTGTAAGGTACAAGCTATCCAAGATTATCCCGCCCCCAAAACCGTGAAAGAACTCAGACGATTTCTGAGTATGCTGAATTTCTACCGCCGCTTCATACCAGCTGCCGCATCTATTCAAGCACCACTTAACAGTCTACTTGCAGGCCCTAAAACTAAAGGACGCCATCCCATTAGCCTAACACCTGAATTACTGGAAGTATTCGAAAACTGCAAGCGAAGTTTATCAGAGGCTACATTACTCATACATCCGGATCCAAAAGCTGAACTCTCAATACAAACAGACGCCTCTGATACAGCGATTGGAGCTGTATTGCAGCAGTACACTGCTCAAGATTGGCAACCTCTGGCATTCTTTTCCAAGAAACTTAGCCCGCCACAGAAGAAATATAGCCCATACGACAGAGAACTTTTAGCAATTTATGAGGCTATACGATACTTCAGGTTCATGGTTGAAGCACGTCATTTTTTTATCGTCACAGATCATAAACCCTTGACCTTTGCATTTACAACGAATCGTGAAAACTGCTCTCCACGACAATTTCGGTATCTGGACTACATCAGCCAATTCACAACGGATTTGAGGTACATCAAAGGGGAACAAAATGTGATCGCTGACACTTTGTCTCGCATAGAAGAGCTCACACTACCCCTGGATTACAAGGCACTACTGAAGCTGAAGCCCAAGAAACCGACACGGAGCTGCATGACCTGCTAAATAACGGTTGCTCGCTAAGCTTAAAAAAGATCAGGCTACCAGAGTCAAGCACCGAAGTCTACTGCGACGTGACAGCATCGCCAAGGCCATTTGTTACAGCAGCATTCCGCAAGACTGTATTTTTATCACTCCACAACCTAAGCCACCCAGGCGTGAAAGCAAGTGTACATTTAGTAACGCAGAGATTCGTGTGGCCTGGCGTAAGACGAGATTGTCGGCAATGGGCCAAAGAATGTGAAGCATGTCAGAGAAGCAAGGTGACACGACACACATCAGCTCCCTTGCAAACATTTATGCCAACATCACAGCGTTTTCAGCATATACACATTGACTTGGTCGGACCATTGCCCATCTCCGGTAACTACAAATACTGTCTAACTGTTGTCGACCGAGCTACTCGTTGGCCCGAAGCGTATCCACTTGAAGACATCACCGCAGAGACTTGCGTATCAGCCCTCACTTCAGGCTGGATCGCTCGCTTTGGCTGTCCGGATTAGTCTACGGAGAGCCGCTACGCCTACCTGGACAGTTCCTGACGGCTGACTCCCAAGTCCAGGTGGACATGAACAGCCTCGTCAGCAGACTCCGAGCACACGTGGCGAAACTTACTCCGCAACCAACATCGTGGCACACTAGCTCCAGCCGACCTTTCTACTTAGCCAAAGACTTGAAGACAGCAACTCATGTTTTTCTTCGCCAAGGTCCAGTGAAAAGACCACTACAAGCTCCATACCTTGGTCCCTACAAGGTTCTGCACCGAGTAGAAAAGACCTTTGATATTGTAGTACAAGGAAAAAAGCAGAAGGTCACAATAGATCGCATTAAACCTGCATTTATGGCACGAGAGCAAACAGAACCAACTATAACTGAATCTTATACAACAAAAATACTGCAAGAACAACCATCCGAAACACCAATTCGGAAAACAAGAAGTGGAAGAACTGTTAGATTCCCAGACTACTTTCGCCCGTAGTAACTACGGTCTCGGAGGGGGAGTAGTGTAGCGACAAAATACGCTACAACAACAATCGCTTCCGCTTATATTTTAAACCTTGTAAAATCACGCCATACACTTAGCGATGACTAATACTGCAGGTGTGCATAGTGCAGTGTGCAAAACAAGAACCTGTTTAAGCCACGCCTCCTGCAGTATAGCGCCGGTGCACCTATTGTTCTAGCAGTGGTAGTTCAAGATGGCCACTACTTCAATTGGCGGCCATAGTGAAAAGGGGCGTCAACAGCTAAGCAAAAACTGTCAAGACCGACCCGTTATTATTATTAGTTGTTAATTATTATTAATAATTTTTATTATATAAATACTCGTGTTGTTCGAAGTAAAGACTATTATGTTTTCATCACTCGGAATAAAAACAATGCAGTTGTAACTGTATATTATTACTACCTCTAGTATACTCGCTACACATATAGGTAGCAAGTGGTTTAGGTACAAAAACCTAAATACCTAACCACTTCAAGGCCATCATCAATAGGTATATAACAGTTCAAGTCCGTACTCTATTAAATGATTCACAACACGGTTTTCGTCCTGCGCGATCTACCATTACAAATCATACTAACTTTGTAGATTATCTAAAAACTAACGTAACATCGGGCTGTCAGGTAGACGCAGCATATTTTGACTTCGAAAAGGCATTTGACTAATACCAAGCGTATAGAGAGTTTTAAAAATTACATTCGGCTCCATACCAACTTAATGTAATGCAATCACAGCAATTCGGTTTTCTTTATCACCGCACTCCATTTTAATATAGCAAAATATTGTATAATGTATTGGCGCCAAAATAAGAAAACACAATGAACAATCGTATAAAAATGACAGATTCCAAATTCACGTGTAATATCTTTCTTATTTTAATTGTAACAGTATTTATGGCCAGACTAAGTATATGGCATCCTATATACTGGCTGCTGAGCGCGGCAATCAGGGCATCCATATATAAATTAAACAAAGTGGGCGAGGTTAACCCACCCTGCCTAACCCCGCATTCTAGCTTGTAAGGCTCCGACATTGCCCCAGCCCACTTGACGCTATTGACCTGATTCGCATACCAATACTTGAGGATGGACACAAGTTCAGGTGGTAAATTAGTGTTCTCAAGCTTCTTCCACAGGATGTCATACGAAACCAGGTCAAAAGCCCTCGACAGGTCGAGGAAGCACGCATAGACGGGTGGTCTTCGTTTCGTATAGTAACTGACGGTGTGTTTCAAACAATGTATTGCACTTTCAGTAGATAGTTTACCCAAACTGATTGTCATGCAGAGTCATACATTTGTCCAATTCTAAGTTGATTAAGCCGTCAAAAACTTTTGCTATAACAGTAGCTAGTGAAATAGGCCTATAGTTACTTTTATCGGCAACGTTCCCTGTACTGTTTTTCACTATGAGCACGACTACAGTTCTCATAAAGTCTAGAGGTAAGTAGGAGTGGGTCATGCATAACGAGTAAAACATCGCCAATAATCTGGGCGCATGTGACCCTGCATACTGCAGGTGCTCAATGCTTAAACCATCGTGGCCCGGGGACTTGCCCCTCGTCATTCCTTTAATAACCTTTCGTACATCTTTGGCAGAAAATCGTACTGCGACCTTCCCTATTGGTTTCCTACATTCGCTCCTATCCCGTCTCAAGAGCGATCCAACAGAAAAATAACTCCTAAAATTATCAGCAATTTCCTTATGATCGCTCACGCCATCGACGCTCATAGGAAGACCAGGCCCCTGGTTGGATTTCTTAGTATCTCGCCAGAAGCCACGAAAATCACCCCGAGCATGTCTCTCAGCCAAGTCATCCATCCTAACTTGATCCTGGTGATCCTGACACCACTTTAGCCTCGACTTGAATATCCTCCTGTATTTACACATTTCCTCATACATGAACCCGGTTCTAGGCCTACCACTCGCAACCCATTCAACAAAGGACCTCCTAGCCTCCCCATGCGCATCGCTGACGTGTTTATTCCAGCCCAAGATACGCGCACCTCTCCCACTCACCCCCGCCCTCCCCCGACCCACCAGCGCTGCGTCCCTGAGGGCTGCCACAATGTCGGAATACAGCCTATAAAGAACACACCGGCGCCCAGGATCATCACAGTAATAATCAGAATTAGCACACTTAATAAACTCTTTCGGGAAATCAATACATTTTAGCCGCTTATGACATTCCGCGCTAAATATTGCAATCTGTTTGTCATTACGTGTCCCCCACATAACGTTCCTAGTACTATGACTAACAGAGTTAACATTAGAAAGTATCGGTGTTAAAAGATTTAGCTCACATTCTATTATGAGTGGGAAATGGTCAGACCATTTGGTACCATATTGGACATAAGTATTAACAATAGCTCGCTTTGCCGATTGGGTCACCACACAATGATCCAACCAGCTACACGTCCCGGTACTGTCACTCACAAATGTAAACGTATTTGAGTCACCGCCCAGTAGATCCACATCTGTACATTACCAAGATTGCTCCCCACAATAATTCAAAAGTTCACGATAAAACAGACTCGACGGGTTAGCATTAAAGTCACCTAGGATCAAAACGGATTCAATACCATATTCATCAATAAGAGCACTCACCGCACCCAGGCAGTCTATAAAGTCCGTTAGGTTGTCACTGGAGTTCGTAGGCATATACACATTCACCACAATAAATGGGCGGTCACTTGTGGTTATTCTTATGGCACATATACGTGTATTGTCACATCGTAACACTGACACCTGCTGAAATACACTGCTCCTCCACAACAAGGCCACTCCGCCATATGGTCTACCCATGAGTATACCGTTTGATGTATCGACAGCTGATGTACTCACATATCCAAATCCCTTGTGAATCGAGCATAGGTATGGTATATCATCCGGCAGTAACCATGTTTCCTGCAGAGCCACCAGGTCACAGGTTCGACACAGGTCCCTGACACCATCCACACACCTCTTAACACTCTTACAATTGAATGTTGCAAGCCGACATTTATCCATTTGTTTTCGTTGTCTGGCCGTCTACACATATACCTCCGTACGCATTTCTGTATTTAAAACTGTTGAAACGACTAAACACAATGCCCTGAGGCCATAAGTTTTCGTCCAAATATGATTCTAATTTAGACTCCGATACAAAGAATTTATAGGCCTTGTGATCCCTTTCTATCTTCATACTTATTCTTTCTAAGGACACCAGTTCATTTGTCTTACTTTATATGTATCGAATTATATCATCCTCCATCGTATCCTTATGTATGATTGTGATAAACATTGGAACCTTTGCATTAGCCGCTTTGAAATTAAATTCAGAATCTCGCGCTTTGCCCGACTTTCCCGTATAGCGATACCTATGTTGTTTTTTACGATAGGTTACAGTTTGCACGTATGCACTTTAGGTTTAATCGGCCTTGCCAACGGGTTCGAGCGAGATGGCAATACCGCTGAACTATTCTCTTTCCTGCTGTCGTGCATATTCGGCTCGCGACTCGGTATTATCTCGGTTCGTGTTACTTTGTCAGCTGACCGTTGTTGCGGGCATGAAATTTCCTGATATTGAGGTGATTTATTATTTGAGTCAGATTCGTGTGTATTTTTGAACTCATCTAAGGATGAATTATGCAGATGTGAAATACCCATGGGGCTGCTGTCCAATAACCAAGCACCTCTTTTTGCATTTACTTTTAACGCAGATGTAGGTGGTAACGAATCATGGCGCAATTGTAAGAACTCGGTTCTTAGTTCTTGATGATCTACCGTAATATATGAGGATTTGATCTCTTCAACCGCAGCATTCAGCTTCGATAGATCCTTCATAAGTTTCGCGCAATCTAGATGTTCAAAGTCCAGGGGTGGCAGCCGATCAAGTTGTCTAGCCACAAAAGTCGGTATTTCATCAGGTTCCGTACTCTTAAAAAGGTGTATGATATCAGCCAGGTCCCTTTCCTCTTTACCCTTATTTTTCCTGGTAATTTTTCGCAAATCTGTTGATACCGAATCAAGCACTAACGATTTTGAGGTCTTTATTTCTTCACTTGAATACGACGCAGTACAAATTCTCACTAATGTCATTTCATCGCATATCGACACTTTGTTTTGCACGTATGACAACATTTCGTCAATCACAAATAATCACAATATTACAACTCGTACACTTAATTGTATTCGACATTTTTATTTTGTTATTTTTTGCTAATAATTTAGCGCCGTCATTAATGCAGGTCATTACCGTGGCAGCGCTGTCACTGAATGCTTTAGGTGCTTTTGCGAGAGCTATACCGTCTGAACCGCTAACCTCGAGAAGAAGGCTTGCACCAAAGTTTTATCTGTGAATCAGCAAATTTGGTTTTCTGGCGTAGAGGCTGGTTCGGTTCATAAAATTTTGGTGAGGAAACTACACCCATATTCCAGCATGAGACGTAAATTATTGCATTTAGTGACAACTTATATTTTTTACCTCACAACGGGGCGTTATCATCACAGACGACGACACCAATAGGAGCGAAGCTACGGATACATAAATAATCATATAATTTACTGTTCTCTTCAAACCACTTACAATGTCAGTGAAACGAACTCTACCAAAATTAACTCCCTCCCCTTTGTTTAAATATTCCACGACTTTCTACACAACGCTATTTAGACTCATGGTAAGCATAGCTAAACTAGCTTGTGTTATGGAATCTAGAATGCGGATAAACATACTTAGATACTTTTTTTTTTGTAAATGCATACATATTACACATAGAAACACCCAGACCAATGCAAATGTACATATTCATGCATACAAATATTTGCACTGAGCGGGAATCGAACCCGCACCCCCTGCTTAGCAGTCGAATGCTCGTTTAACACTCCAACAACCAGTTATGGATCTCCTCAAGGATTAGAGTCTGGATATTTAGAAAACTTGTCCCGTAGGCTGAAGCGCTAATGACTATACAACCTGTGAACAAACTACTACTCTCAATCATATGAAAGATATGTTTGATTCAATTCTTCACCAGCAGAACCCAAAATTTGATGGCTCTCTCCCGAATAAGTACGATGTTGGAAAAAATGCTCTCGCCAGAGCAGAAAATTTTGTCTCTTGAGAGTAAATTTAATCATTTAGAATACAATTCGGGCTTCAACTATAAAAATAAAAAACATTCCCAAAACAAAACTGTTTTATGTATTATGGTCAAGGGAGTGGCTGACCTGATTGAACTGCCTTTATCTGATTCCGAAGTTGATGACATTTTTCGTTTAAAATCAATGAAAGATGCAAACATTTTGGTCAACTTTCAAACTACAATAATAAAGGAGGGCTTTCTTAAGCGATGCAAGGACTACAATAAAATTCATAATGGGAATAAAGTTAATAATTCTCACCTTTAATTGTCTTGGCCAGTTAAGCCTATTTTCTTATTGTACCACTACAATCTACACTCCAAACAAATACTAACTCTCACACCCTCCACACAGTATAATTACAAATAATGACTGTACTTTTACGTATATGTTAGGTATAACCCTCTACCTCCACAATTTATACTATTATAGCGCCCCCACGACCCGTGCAGGGGAAGCGGCGTCTCTGGCACTACTCGTCAGCGGACTGGGATGGACTTCGTGACTATTTTGCGTCCATCCCGTGGGTTGAGCGCTGCTTTGAAGGTAAGAACCCATCGGATTGTGCTACTGCTGTCGCCGGTGAGATCGGTCTGGGTATGGAATACTATATCTCATACACCGATGTCACCGGTGACCGCGGGGTGCGCCCTTGGTTCGGGCGCGAGTGCGCGGAAGCTGTTGAACAAAAACAGTCTGCGTACCGCGCTTGGGTAAGGGCGCGCGCCACGCGCCATCCCAATCTGGGCCACTTCAAGGCGGCGTACAACAGAGCCACAAAGGTCTGTAGAAGGGCCTACGTCGGAGCGGATGCCCTGCGCATAGCGCGGCTTGGTCAAGAGCTAGTGATGCATTCCACGGGAAGCCGTGGCTTCTGGCGACTGGCTAAAGCCGTGCAAGCCAACTTCTGTCAGCCTTCGCTGCCTCCGCTGCGTAACCCTGATGGATCCCTGGCCCATGAGCCGCAAGAGAAGGCAAAGCTGCTGGCCTGATATCCATATCAGGCAACGCGATGTCCGTGCAGTGCTGCAATCACTCGATGTCCGGAAAGCCAGTGGTCCGGATGGTATCCGTTATATCGCGCAAAGGGACTACAGTCCCTTTCTTTAATCCGAGTCCTGCGCGCCTCCGGGACCGCGGTCCCTATTCATGGCGCGACGCGAGTGACGCGACACACTCGTATAAATAAATCGATTTCTTTTTAATACTCGAAACAATATGGATATTCGTCTTTCTACTCGACTAAATATACATCCTGCTTACTAAAAAATATGATTTGCAGGCCGACACTAGCTATTTCGATTAAAAAAATAATGTGTGTCTGTGGTAGACGTAACGCATTGTAAGATCTCATCAACAACTGTTTAGGTGAATTGCGAGATTTATTTTACAATCGCTGTTGTAAAATATACAGAACAATGTGCAATAATTGTGATATATCATTGGAATGAGCGTTTCTTGTAGAAAATAGGTACATATGATTTATTTCCTATACTCAAACTTTACTGAACAAATAAAAACAATTAAGTCACATGTGTTGTTACGAAAGTAATAAAGTAAGTAAATACCTACATTGAATCTAATAGTTTTAAATATATATATTCTTAATATATTTTTAAAACGTATATAAATAATGTTGAAACTATCTGTTACAATATAAATAAAGCTTTCAGGTGGTATAAATCATTTTAGGTTACGTAGGACGATAAAATCAAGATATATTATTTAATTTTGCCGAAAAAAAGGTTCGCCGCCAGCAAATTTTTCGTCCTAGTCATAGGCCTGTAAAACAATGTTTTTTTATTATTACATATGATTTTTTGATATACTCGTATGTAGTTAGAACCTGTAGACCATTTAAAATTATAAAATACATAGGTTATCGATTTACTTTTTAAAATAAATACACCTAAAGTAGACATAGTAACATTTTCAATGATCCTCAATGTTTACAGTCACATATAATAAATCACACAATAAGAATCAACAATATTCTTATAAGAATTTAAAGAATGACTCATAACCGTCACAAAAAATCACACTTCAGCGTCTTCGCCACTTACAAAGCGATAATTTTTTTTTGTTTATCTGAACTCGACCCGGCCGGCGCCGTATGACGTCACACGCCGCCACGCCGGCGCGCAGTATATTTCATTAGGTGCGAGATTCGCGCAATAACGGGTATTCCAGCGGTAGTTTTGAAAAAATGTGCAGCGGAGTTGTCTCCAATGCTTACGCGCCTGTACCGGCTATCCTACAGTTCGGGTACAGTGCCTTTGCCTTGGAAAGAGGCGAATGTTCAGCCGATGCCCAAGAAGGGGGATCGCTCGGAGCCAGCCAACTATCGACCCATAGCCGTCACCTCAGTGCTGTGCAAAGTGTTCGAGCACATAATTAACAAACAGCTCATGCGGCACCTAGAGGATCACTCCTTAATTAATGACCGGCAATATGGCTTCAGACCGAAACGGTCAACGGGTGATCTTCTAGCATACGTTACCCATCTTTGGGGTGAGGCTATGGACAAGTACGGCGAGTCACTGGCAATTAGTCTTGACATCGCCAAAGCTTTCGATAGAGTCTGGCACAAATCGCTTCTTTCCAAGCTACCTGCCTTTGGTCTGCCTTCTAGGCTGTGCAACTGGGTTGCTAGCTTCCTGCAGGGGCGCCGTATTCGCGTCCTTTGTGACGGACGCGCTTCGGAGTTTCTGCAGGTTAATGTTGGCGTGCCCCAGGGGTCCGTCTTATCACCCACTCTCTTTCTTCTGCATATCAACGACATGCTGTCTACCGGCAATGTTCATTGTTATGCAGACGATAGCACTTTACATGGGAGTTATCATGGACATCCTACGGCCTAGTACTCAGATATCGCAGAGAAAAGGCAGCTTCTTGTCACTGAGCTTGACTGGATCCTGAATCACATTTCTCAATGGGGCTCTGAGAACCTGGTTGAGTTCAATGCCAAGAAGACGCAGGCATGTGCGTTTACAGCAAAAGTATCTTCTTTCCTTCCCCTCCCTACTCTTCAGAGCACGCCACTGCCACTGCAGGACAATCTCAATATCCTAGGTATGGATGTTCGCTGCAACCTGAATAACAAAAACTACATCGAAAGCATCATCAAAACAGCCTCACGAAAACTCGGAGTCCTGAACAGAGTGAGACGATTTTTCACGCCGAAGCAGCGGTGTCTTCTATACAAGACACAAATTCGCTCCTGTGTGGAGTACTGCTCGCATCTCTGGGATGGTTCAGCAAAGTACTTACTAGATGCTCTTGACAGGTTGCAGCGACGTGCGGTCCGCATCATTGGGAATCCCGAGATCACGAACACCCTAGAACCTTTACAGCTGCGTAGAGATGTTGCGTCCATGGCTGTATTTTACCGTCTGTACCATGGTGAGTGTTCTGATGAGCTCTTCCAATTAGTCCCACCCTCCCCTTTCCTACACAGAACAACACGTGCAGGTCTTAGATGTCATCCGCACACGGTGCAAAATATCCGATCAAGAACCAAGCGGTTCGGAGACTCTTTCCTCTGTCGCACCATTAAGGCCTGGAATTCATTACCAGCTCACGTGTTTCCTTCTTCCTACAGTCCCAGGTCCTTTAAGCGGGGCGTGAAAAAGCATATGATAAGGACGTCAAACTGAGTGTCACCATTGTCACACGGTATGTGTAAGTAATGGTGACCCTCTTTTCTGGGACTTTGCCTTCAGCTTACCATCAGGCAAGGCGAAGTCCAATTGACGTGTCCTATATAAAAAAATAAAAAAAAATTCGAAATCCGATAACACTAACTTCTTAAACAACAATCTTGATCAGGGTCCAATTGCACAATCATCGTCTTAATGATTTAGAACAGTGTCCAACACCACTCAAATCAGGAGAATCATCTTTAAAAATTGTTCCTCAGAACATCCGTGCCATGCACCGAAGATAAAAATGCTGATAGACTTACGTCAGTAATTTTGTGAACGCCGAGCCCGCCTAGACGCACAGGCATGGATGCCTGAAGCCAGACTCGGTCGTTCATATCCACATTTAGAATTTTGCATAGTGTGTTTCGAATCACACTATCCATTTTACCTAAAAGAGTCGAATGCTTGAACAGTTGAGTTGAGCGGAGAACATGTGTAAATTTAGGAACAAAAAGACAATACCGAATTATAGTGAAAGCAGAATGGATGTTAAGTTGTTGTAATCGGTCCGAAACTTCACAGAAATTTCGAATCTTTTCTTCTACGAAAGAGTCATATGCTTCCTCTAGGATTGGGGACCCAAGGAAGCGGAGAGAATCTTTTTGAACAATTTTTAAATCTGGAACCAAATCGTTGAATTTTGATAATGTTGAAAGGATGTCTATGTTATCATCAAGAAAAATTTCACATTTAGTTGCATTTAAATGTAAACCAATGGATCTAAATTCATCTTTTAAAAAAGTCAAATCTTCTAAAACTGTTTTAACGTCTCCTCCTAGGGTCCCGTCGTCTAGATACCACACGTTAAATTTAGAATTTAGCTGCCGTATCACAGAATGTATAGCAAGGCTAAAAATGAGTGGCCCAAGAGGGTCACCTTGTTGACACCCAACTGATGATTCTAAAACGTTGTCCTTGTATAGTAATTTTGAGGGGTACCTATAACATTGCCAAAGGAATTAGTTAAAAAAATCTTAACCCCTAGCCTAACTAATTCAGAAGTGCCAGGCATGGCCGAAGCTTTTAATGCTTGGAAAATGTTTTGCCCAAACGCTGATTTGCCAGCCAACCCAGCTTCCCAGAGACAATGGGACGTGCCGCTCTGCAACATGGTAAGAAAACATCTAATTTCTAGTTCTACCAATGTTGCGGAGCGTGCTCGCCTTTTGGCTGTGGGGGAATGGGAATCCGGTGTTGGGCTTCAGGCCCTACCGTCGCCTAACATTGGTACCATGTTGGACGATAACACCTTCCGTATCGCTGTTTGCCTTCGTTTAGGTGCTCCTTGCGTTTCTCCGCATCGATGTCGCTGTGGGGAAGAAGTTGGTAGCCTTGGACATCATGGTCTCTCTTGCAGCAGGAGCGCAGGACGGCTGTCGCGGCACGGGTATATCAATGACATAATCCGTCGGGCTCTTGTCACCGCTGACGTTCCAGCCATATTAGAACCCACTAGCTTGGCGCGCGACGATGGCAAGAGGCCAGATGGAATGTCGTTGGTGCCTTGGAAGATGGGAAGGCATTTGGTGTGGGATGCAACATGTGCTGACACCCTTGCGCCTTCACACCTGCCAGGGACTGCAAACTGCGCCTGCGCTGCTACTGCGTCGGCAGAGACCCTCAAACGGCGCAAGTTTAGTAATGTAAGTGGTAATTACATATTTGAGCCGTTCGGGGTCGAGACGCTGGGACAATGGGGTGCAAGTGCCCGTCTTTTGTTTAGAGACATTTCTAAACGTTTAATTGACGCTACCCGTGATCAGAGGGCTGGTTTATTCTTTGCGCAAAGAATTGGTATTGCCATTCAACGTGGCAATGCCGCTAGCCTTCTGGCCACCTTCCCGGTTGACATCGATGACGAGGAATTCTTTGACGCCTGAACCTGCAGGATTATTTAGATAATATATTATTTTTTATAGATATATTTTTATTTCTATAATTTCCGTGTATATTATGTAAATAATAGTTTATGAATAAATGACTAGAGGAATAACAAAATAAAAAAACACCTTATATTATAATGGAATAAATTTATAAATAAACTTTTTCAAAATAGTGCTTGCTTTCTACAGCTTTTACGTAATTGCTAAAGAACTATTTTTAATAAAATCTTAATACACGCATATATACATAATTATATCTTTATCTCTGGAAGGCTGGGCAGCCCTTTTTTTAACACCCACCAATCATTGCAATTGAACCCACATAGAATATGCAAGTTGTATATACATTTTGGAAATATAGCAAGGGGTGAATGATGGGGCTGGGTCACGTAGGTATTCTCTATCCCTTTTACTTATTGAGTCTCATTGTAGTATCGTAGCCTCAGTTGTAGTCGAAAACGAAAGGAGAAATAAATCTGAGTACAAAAACCATGAAGCAATGAGAATTAAAAAAGAACACGTGCATATTCTACATAACTTTGCGGACTTTGTCCGATTTTATTTTAATTATCTGAAGCTTCCAGAAAAGTTTCATGTGAGCCATTGTTTTTATTATATTAAGATAAAAAACAGAAAAGTCTTGTCCAAATTAAACCATAAAATTAAACCTCAAATATTCATTTAAAATCTTAGACGAAGTATTAATGACAAAAATAAAAGATTTATTTGAATTCCAAATTAAATAAATATTCAACAAACAATAGATCGTGGGTCTTACTACTATGTTAGGTAGTAGCCCTGTATATATTTTTTTGTTATATCTTTTTTATCCTACCTCTACCTGACATAAATGTTACGATTGAGTATCCCGGTCTGGTTTACTTGGATTCCTATAAAAGTCAATCAATAGCTGGTCTAACCCAATGCTTCGATATCGCTAATGACTTGTGGATCGTGGAGGCCAGATGGCAGTGTTTCATTCAACGTGGATAGTTCAACTGCGATGCAATTAAAATAGAAAAAGCGCATAAATGGACTACCCAACACTGAAAGAATCATTCAAATCGGACCAGTAGTTCCAGAAATTAGCGCGTTTAAACAAACAAACTCTGCAACTTTATAATATTTGTATAGATAATAATATAATTTGAATTTGAGTCTGAGTCTGAATTTGAATTTGAATTTGAAAACTAACAACTTATGCAATTATAATTACTCACGTAGTCGTACGTACGTACGTCGGAGCAGCTCGGCTCGATTCGTGCGAGCTCGGAGTAAGTTGGGGGTGTTAGGTTTTTTTCGTTACGAAATTTCTGGATTCGGTCCCCACGCTCAAGGCCCGCGATAAAAGCTATGCAATAGCTTAAAAATTCAAATTCTCACCCGCCACCGATATACATACATACGGTACAGCGATTTTTTTTTTTTTTTTTTTATACCACTTAGTTGGCAGACAAGCACACGGCCCACCTGATGGAAAGTAGTTACCGTGGCCTATGGACGTCTGTAACACCAGAGGAGTCACAGTCGCGCTGCCAACCCTGTAAGTACAGAGTTTCTGTGCCGTCAGTAGAAGACAAATCAGGACAAGCCTTTAGTCTTCCCACTGACGGCACAAATTCTCCAGTGAGCTCTGGCTACCCTACTCACCGCTGGGAACACAACACGAAGTTATTATAACCGCGGTATTCTGTAGGGCGGAGGTACTTCCCCAGTCGGACTGCTCAATCGGGCGGATATACCGCCGTGTCCTACCTCCTACAATTCTAAGTTCTGTGTTTGGTTGTAAGGGTGAAACCAAGAGTCTTTGTCACTGCCATCTCATTTTTACCTATTTGTTAAGCCCATTAGGTGGTCCTAGAGCTGGAACATTTTACTATGAACACTTTAGGTTAGCTAATAAAAGTGAACTGTGATTGGCTGGAATTTGATCTCGAGGTCACTGGTGGCGGCAAATAACTAACGTGTCATGCACATAGCAATTTGTGTGACGTAGCTGAGCGCTACAATGCTACGCCGCCGGCACCGACGCGCGACTATTAGTTTGATGTGCGCTACGACATGCAATTATTTGCTTTGCTGTTGAGTTAAGTAGTTGACTCCAGCCAGTATCAGGTATAAAATGATAACGAGATTTCCTTACATACATGAATTTCTGTAAATTTACTTCTTAGACAAGAACACTGTTGCATCAAAAGCTTACAATTCTCTATCTTATTATGCATTACTGAAATGACTGCCATTTGACTTTCCAACCCCGACAGGAAAACCGTACCTCGCCTTCGATTTGTTTAGAGGCAAGTATTTAATTTTTGGTATTGTTTAACTCAGGTACCAATAAATCGGTCAATAAAATCACATTTACAGATTAAATTTAATATTTATTTATTCACTTACAGTAACTAACCACAGATAAAAAGAGTTAATACTCAATATCATATATTCTCAACATAATATTATAACACTGTTATATCTTTTTGACGCTAATTCTACTTAACCTAAGTTTACCACCGCTTCTTAGGCACTAGAGGAGAAGAGGCGGCGCAACAAAGTCCACTACCTTAGGACTAAAATGTGAATGACTGTACAGTCGGCCAAAGAGATTAGTATACACCTTTTTATGTAATGTGGTATGCAAATATGCAATTACTTAATTCTTATACAGGCTGTACCAACATTGATCTGATATCGAAATAACTAAATTATGAAAAGAAGAAACTATGCAATGATAATTTACAATAACGAGAAATTAAGCTAACTTACGATACAATGACTTAAAGATAGAAAAGTGATTAAGTTGTAATAAAATAACTACCGTATAACAAAATTACAAACTAACAATGAATTATCACAATATTTACAAAACGTTCCCCTGTATTCTCCTCATGGCGCATGGCAGAAGCATGCGAGTGTGCCGGCCACGTAGGGCGTACGGCCACGCGGAGTACGGCTTACGGTCTCATCTTGGAGAGAAGCGCAGGAGACTGGTGACTCAATTTTAATTCGAGAATTTGCATAAAGTATACACCAGTAGGAAGAGGCCCGTGTCCAGCAGTGGATTGCGATAGGCTATGCACTCTTGGCAGGTGTTTCGGTCACTGCCGCCTAGCCTCTTTCTCCCTTTGGACCTCCTTACGAAGACGACGATAAGTGTTCTTAATACACACTTTTCGCCGGAGGTCCTTCGTGCTACGCTTCTCCTTGCATAGTTGGATTATTTTCTTACGTTCGGCGTTAGCCCGTACGTGTTCAGGAATAATGGAGAGCCTCTGTCTCGGCTTAGGCTCATTCTTGGAGGTGCAGGTGTTCTCTGCACCATGAGGGCTCCCGTCGTCCGTTTGTTGCATCATCCTGTAAATAAATACGCGGACATATTAACACTGGTTGGGGTACTTGAGATGGTGGGCGTTTATATTTTTGGGAATGATACACGGAGATGATATTTGTACAGATTAATAATCGCCAGAGAATGACAAGTTCATCGATGACTTAACGAAACAAAACATTCATAAATCAAACCTTTATCCTCGGAGGGTTAGGCAGAGGTGAATTAACACCCACATTTCACCAATAATTGTATTCGGTCGTAATAGGGGGTCAGCCTATTGCCGTATTCTGGGTAATATTATTGATTAGAGCCATGCATCTGTGCCTGTGTCTGGGTTGTATATATTTGTCTGATGTTAAACAGCCCTATCCCTAAGTCGCCATGTACGATACCGCATGGGAAGAGATAGGGTAGTCCAAATTCTACTCTGCCTGAAACCACGTGGCAAAGCGCCTTATAAAATTAGAATAATAAAATCCCATCAAGAAATACCGGTAGTACATCTATCATAGCGATAACATTCCGGCGACCGTAAAATCTAAAAAAGAATTGGAAATCAGTATTCAGTATTTATTCATTAACAATTTTCACATTGTGTTTGAACATGTTTAGCACACATACATTACACATACAGTACAATTAAATAAGAACTGTCGGCCAGTAACAGTTACTCGTTTGAAAAGACTTATGGTATAAAGTTAGTGCTTAACGCGCCTAATATTATTCAATTTTTATAATACATGAGAATTTACGAATATCTTCCGATATGTAAATGTAAGTGTATGATACATTATGATACGATGATAAGATATTTTATTTCTGACGTAGTAGTATCCATCTAATAAAAATATAAGTTGGAATTTCTACGAGGTATGTAAAATTTCAACATCTAATTAGACGCATATGTAAGGAAAAAGAATTTTAATGACTATTTAAATATTAACCATCAATTACTATACATGTCCAAATATTTATAATAAAAAGCAAATGGTTTAAAGAAATATTTTTAGATCGGCCTAGAAATAAAACTTTCATATCTGGATAACCTAGTAAGTATAAAACATAAAATGAAGAAACAATAATAAAATTCGTCACGTGTCCCTTACAACGGTTTAGAATTGCGGAGCAGAATTAGTTAAACAACTATTAGCACTAGACACACAATAATTTAATCATACGAATAATTATTATGCGGTTATTAAACATGAGAATATCATTGGGTTTGAAATTATTGTAAACGAAATAATATTATCTAAGTATAATTTTATTAATAAACTTACCCAGAATTGAATCCACAATGTACTTCTTTCGACATTATTCCATCAGTTTTCTTTGCACTTAACAAAACCTTCACTGTACGATGACATAAACTGCACTGATAGAGAAAACAAGCAAATTGTAAGTCCAAACGAATTTGGGAAAAAGAGAATAAGGGGGGATGGCGGGGATGGGTCACGTATGTTCTATCCCTTTCACTCGCTGACTTTATTATATTAGCAACAAATCACACGAGGTTCAGGTAAAGCGCCGAGTCATAAGGCTTTGATGTTAATTTTTTTTTTCTCACCGTAATATACATATGGAATGCTACTGGTAATTTTTATAGAATACTAAATATTTTTGGGATCTATACAAACACATAATGTTGGTGACTGATGCCTAAGCACAGGCACATTATGCAGCAAGGTCTGTGCTTTAGGTTACCAGGTCCCCACTGCAGGTATTCTTTGTACAGCACAATTATTTCCAATGACATGTTATACGGCAAAAAAATATGTAGTTCAGTATGTTCGAGATATTTATACCTACATGCTATTCTGCCACCTAAGAGGTATAATAAAAAATGTACACAGTTTAAGGTACAATGGGCGGCCTTACCGCTGGAAGCGATTTCTTCCAGGTGACCACGACCTTTTCATTAATGAAGTGATTCAAATTAAATAATTTTAGTGGTTAAGTATCCAAAATTTCCATAAAGGTGTACTTGCTATTGTTTTATGATAAAAGAACTTATTGGAAAATATTATTGGCTCACATTACAAAGACAGATAACTTTGAAGTCCTCTATTGTACTAGTCATAAGTTTATCAGATAAAGCACCATTACGGCACGATGGCAATAATAATGATGATTTATTATTCTCACAACAATATTTTAATTTACGAGTAATTTTACGATTATGCATAGTGTTGATTTCAATTCGAAAGATCGATATGGTTGTAGTTTCATAATTAGATTTATCATTAAATAATCAATTTAAGTGCAATTACCAGGTAATACATATTAATATAGCCAGCCTCAGATGCATGGCTCGAGTCAATAATAGTGCCCGGAATATGGCAACAAGCTCACCCCAATTACATATGACCGAATACAATTATTGGAGGTATGTGGGTGTTATTTCACCTCTGCCTCACCCTCTGGGGGTAAAGGCGTGTTAATATGTATGTATGTATAATTATAAATATTAGTAAGAGATTAGCATTAAGTACTATTATCCTAACATAATAGTATGTCATTATCAGAAAATATTTTATTATTAATGTTATTATTTTAGTTTTACAATAAAATAATCAAATTGGATTGTCTAATGTCTTGCATTCATCCCGTAACAAAGTACATTTATTTCTGCATTTCTACAAGCACCACGTGTTCCTATGTTCATAGACTTTAATCTCTGCATATATATGTTCCTAACGTCAGTTGTCGCGTGGATCCCCTCAGAATCCTATGCTAAATGTCTACGCGTCTGTACCAAATGGTGTGAGCACTCGCGCTAAGCCATTTCGGTATGATCATCATAATATAACGTGTTCAAGGTAGCCAGATAACATTTTAAAACTTTCAATTTAGCACATTTGTAAACACCTGACTGCAGTTATAGGTAACTATCCCCAAAGACCTCACACAAAGGGTCGAGGGTTTATTATCTAGGACGTCCATAAGGGTGCACTTGCTATTGTTTCATGATAAGAGAATGTCTTGAAAAATATTCTTGGTATTTTGTAATGTGTTTACAAAAACGTTGAATAGTTGGAAGTCCTAATAATTCAGTACGTTAAACAAAAACTTTAGTAAAAAGTAACACAGCATTGTTTCGTTTGTATATCTTTTACAATATTTCAAACGATTATTAGAAAGAACTAGATAATTGTGGTTATTTTCTTTGAACTTATGACCTCAGATAGACTTAACTGCTACTGCTAATTCAAATAAATCGTTTTACCAGAGGGTATACAGATAAACCATTAGTGCTACCCGTCGTAACCGATTTTTCCACATCAACACACACAAATATACACTCGCAACTTATTTTATAAATTGTCTGTATTTGGTCAGTAACAGTATTACCGACAGCACGCCTATCGATCGTGCTTCAAATTAATATTCTAAGTTTTGTGACTACGACTTCATGGGTTCCGTACCATATAGTCGGGTCTGTAACGTCTCGAAACTGTGCAACAATCAAACTTCTAAGTCAACGCAATATATCACAATATATATATATACATTGTTATGAATAGTTTGATTGTTGCAAAGTTTCTTTCAACTTGATACATACACGTATTCCCAAAAAAAGCCTTGACAGACAGACAGACAACGAGGTGATCTTATAAGGGATCCGATTTTTTCCTTTTGAGGTATGGAACCCTAAAACGACAAGAGAGTGACAAGGAAACGTAGTCACAAATCTTAGAATATAAATTTGAAGGACGATTTTGCAGTTTATGGTAGCATTTTGTACGGAACAAGATACTAGACTTGAACGAGTTTTTACCTGTTTGCTACGATAAGCTGCAACTATCTAGGATTTAAACTGCGCGTCATAGATCATTTTTGTGATCTCTAAGAGCATCAGCTGAACCTTCTGCGTTAGTAGGCTCGCGTTAATGTTGGGGTTATAGTGGGCTCATTCGTGTAGCCACAACCTCGGCACCACTTGGGATAGTTACTTCTCCTGGCAAAGTCATTCTGTAAGAAATACACAGACACATTAAGACCTATTAACCACTCGCACGACTTTAAATGCTGATAGTATAAAGATATTGCTTAACATGTAGATCTTTGGTTTACAAAAACAACGATACAGTGAAAGGCGACTGAAAGGTTTCTTATATCATTGAAATAATGAAAACATACTAATTATACACAGCTTGACCCCTTCGACTCAGTGCAAAGACGGGTATTGAGGCTGGTTGACAATCCCATACTCACAGGTAGTGTGGAACTTCTTAGCCTTAGGAGGTATTTTGCCTCACTGTGTGTGTTCTACCGCCTATACAATAGTTTTTGCTCAGATGAATTGTTTGGTATGATGCCCGCGGCTACATTCTATCATCGCACCGCTCGCCATCGGCACGGAATTCATCCTCACACATTGCGACCTGAGACGCTGCGCACTACGGTATGATAGAAACTTCATCCCACGCACACTCAAGCTGTGGAATGACATCCCTACTGCGGTTTTCCCAAGCGCCTACAATATGGGGTTCTTCAAGAGGGGCATCAGAAGGTTTTTTCATAAACGGCAGCGCAAGTGTAACACCCCTGGTGTTGCATACGTCCATAGGCTACGGTAACCGCTTCCCATCAGGTGGACCTTGTGCTTGTCTGCCAACTAAGTGGTATAAAAAAAAGAAAAAAAACAATAAAAGTGAAATTCCATCAGTTAAAGATTAACATAACAAGAATTTCGAGAAAGGTCTCTCTGGTCACTTCGGCCTGGCTTTCTTCTTCCTACGAACCTTCACTCGAATACGGCGAGATGTACACATATTATATTCTTATTGTATTTTGTGTTGAATTATATGAAATTATTATTTCGATATATCAAATAGTTTTCAAGAAATGAATTTAAATGTGGTTTCAGGAACTATTGGTCTTATTTTGATACTGATGTGAGTGACCCTGATAGTTTAAATAACTACTGGTCTTATTTCAAAAAAATATATTGTTTTGAATAGCGATCATCGAGGAGGTTTAAAGATTAATGTCGCGAAAAAAATATAGCCTTCCTTAACAAACGGGCTATTCATAACAAAATATTTTTTCAAATCGGGCCAGTAGTTCTTGAGATTTCTAGTGAAACGTAAGGTATCGGCCAAGAACTCTTAGCGCTCTCGATGGAATATGATGTCACATTTGTTCAAACGGAACTTGATATTTTGAGGACTTTGAATGCCTGTAAAATAATAACCACCAGGTATTTCTGAATAAAAAAACAAGTGTATTTATATAATATATAAAAGTTTTACGTAAGAAACAAGTAATTTTGCATACCTAGTAACATTTTCTTTTCTGTTAAGAGTTTATTACCATAAAATTTAATGTGTTCCCAGCGGTCAGTAGGGTAGCCAAAGCTCAGTGGAGAGTTTGTGCTGTCAGTGGGAAGACTAACGGCTTGTCCTGCTCTGTCTTCTACACTGACCGCACAGAAACTCTTTACTTACAGGGTTGGCAGCGCGACTGTGACTCCTCTGGTGTTACAAACGTCCATAGGCCACGGTTACCACTTTCCATCAGGTGGGCTGTGTGCTTTTCTGCCACCTATAAATGATAAAATTCATCTGGTGTCCCTTACGATGGCTTAAAATTGCACAGCAAAATGAACTTAATAACTACTTGCAATAATAAACAATAAAAAATATCAAAATGGATATAACAAAATAACAAATGGGAGTTTCATTCTGCCAACAAACTGTTTCACAGTTTGGTAGTAGCAAAATGTTATAAAAATGATGTTCTTTTACGTGAATAAATTTTATTTCATTTCATGATTTATTCAAACAAATAATTGTTATGCGTTATCAAACATGATAATATAATATGACCCAATCATTAAATAAAAATAGAAAAAAATAATAACATGAAATTATCTTAAAATAAATACCTTATATATTATAATGGAATAAGTTTATTAATTAACTTATTCAAAATTTGCCCGCTAACTGCTACTACTTTTTGACGGAATCGCAAAAGAACTATTTTCACTAAACTTCAATACACGATGATTGACGATGACATGGCTTAAACTGCACTAATAGGGAATATACACACATACATAATTACCTACATCTTTCATGGCTGACCAGTGGTGGATTACACCCACATTTTAAAAACCCACCAATCATTGCATTCGGACCCACATAGAATATGCAAACTGTATAGATATTTAGGAAATGTAAATTGTGGGAAAATAGCAAGCGGTGGCTGATAGGGCTGGGTCACTTAGGTATTCTCTATCCCTTTCACTCATTGAGTCTTATCGTACTAGCGTAGTCTCAGCCGTGGTCGACAATGAAAAGAGAAATAAATCTGAGAGCAAAAACCATGAAGCAATGAGAATAAAAAAAAACACGTGCATATTCTACATAACTTTGCGGACTTTGTCCGATTTTATTTTAATTATCTGAAGCTTCCAGAAAAGTTTCATATGAGCCATTGTTTTTATTACATTAAGATAAAATACAGAAAAATCTTGTTCAGATTAAACCTACCTAAAATATTCATTTCAAATCTTAGTAAAAGTATTAATGACAAAGATAAAAGATTTTTTTGAATTCCAAATTAAATAATAAAATATTCAACAAACAATAGATCGAGGGACTTACCACTATGTTAGGTAGTAGTCCGGTAGGTATATAATTTTGTGTTATATCTTTTTTATCCTACCTCTACCTGACATAAATGTATGTTATTTAGCATTAATTTCACGCTTAGACGTTAGAGTATCCCGTATTGGGTTACTTGGACTCCTATAAAAGTCAAGCAGTAACTGGTCTAACCGCAATACTTCGATATTGCTAATGACTTGTGGATTGTGTTTCATTAAGCGTTGATAGTTCAACCGCGATGTAATTAAAATAGGTAAAGCGCACCCTAGACTTCAAGGTAAAAGCTGCGGATGAGATGAATAAGTAAAAAATCTAATATCATTAAGTTAGACAACACGAAGTACATAAATTTCATACCCGTGATGTGAAACAGTGAACTTCTTTCTTTCTTGATAGTTCTAAGTTTAAACTCGGACCAAGGCTACTCAAGCTCAGTAGTGACAAATGGCAATAACTTTTTTTTTTTTTTTTTTTTATTTATTTAATTTAATTAACAACAAAAACATTCGTCATAAAAATGCCACATAAACTCATTAGAGTTTTTCCGTGCATTAGTGCCATCAATGTGCAAACAGATTACAATAATAATAGTTTTTTATACACAAGTGAGAAATTGTAAGAACTTAGGAGGTAGAATACAAAAATGAATGAACGCGTCGTCAGCGGCCACACCGCGCCGCCCCGCCTCGCGTCGCTGTGCCTTGGCGATATTATGCATACAGGCTGCTCCAACAAAAACTTCTTACGCATTTATTTTGTTTTCTATGAAGTATTGTTTTAATATTTTTTTTATATTTCGATTGGTTATTGAGTTCTTTATAAGTTTAGGTAGTTGATTGATTAGACATGGTATGATATACTTTAATGTTCTTTTCCCATATAGATTGGTGTATCTTGGCAGTAATAATTTAGCGTTTTTGATACTACGGGTTATTATACCATGTTCATCAGATGATTTCACATTTTTTAGGCCATCGTTAAAGTATTCCTCGACTAGTAATGTTAATTCTATTTTTTGATGTATAGGGATGATTTTGCAGAAATCAAAAAGTTGGTGGTAATCGTCTTTAAATTTCTCTTTGATATTGTGTGGGACTATTCGTTTTAGAATCCTTAGTTGCAATGTGTATATTTGGTCAAGATGGGTTTTGTATGTTCTACCATAACTTGATAGTCCGTATGATATTATAGATTCTGCCAGAGATTTATAGAGAAGTAGGAGTATTTGATAGGGTACTTTACATTTAATTATTGAAAACTTAGCTAGAATTATTCTTAGTTTGTTAGACACTTGGTTTATGTGTTCCTTCCAGTTAAGGTGGTTATCAATTAATAATCCTAAATACATTTGTTTGTCAACATGTTCTATGCAATCACAGTCACAGGAAATGGTTAGATTGTCTTGATTATTCTTATGTAGGCATTCGTGAGAATGTGCCGTAATTTTAGGTATAAAAGTGCTTCTATTTTGACTGGAACTAATATACATCACTTTGGTTTTTTTTGCATTTAATACGAGACCAGCATCGTGCGACCATTTTAATAGCATATCGAAGTCCTTTTGAAGATGATTTTGGGCTTCAATTACATTTGGTCCCGCAGAGACTAAGCAGGTATCGTCTGCAAATTGGTAAATGTCGCAATTTTTGATGATGTTCTCTAAGCTATTGACATATGTCAGGTAATGAAGAGGTCCAAGTACAGAGCCTTGGGCAGTGCCACCCGTTACCAAGATATTTTGACTAAACGCGTTACCGACTTTGACTATAAACCTTCTATCCTTGAGATAGTCTTCACACCACGTCAAAATGTTTCCTCTAATCCCGCTGTCCGAGAGACAATCTATTAGTCTAGTATGTTTGAGCATATCAAATGCCTTACTGTAGTCAATAAATACGACGAGAACGTGATGTTTTTTATCAAGATGGTTATATATACTATCAGTGAAAGCTGTGAGCAGTTGTGTAGTACTTTTGTGAGGCTGGAAGCCGTATTGTTTATTAGATAAAATATTATTTTTATTATAGAAGTCATAGACTTGTTTGCATATATATTTTTCAGCAATTTTGTCAATGGTGGGCAAGATAGTTATCGGTCTATAATTGTCATAGTCCGTACGACTCCCTTTTTTATGAATAGGTCTTATAATTCCGGTTTTTAGCATAGAGGGGTATTTGCCATTTTTTATACATAGGTTAATTAAATTACAAATTGTCAAAGTGATCTTATTACTAATCTGTTTAATGTTCATAGCCTTAATGCCGTCAATACCAGGAGCTTTATTATTATTTAAAGTCATTATAATTTTGCTAATTGATTGTGGCTCAGCTGGTTTGAAGCGCATTGTTACGTTAGCGGTGGTTTGATAGTCTGCTTTTCTAAGTAATGGTAATGAGCATTTTGGGATTATTTCCTTTACATTATTTACAAAGGTTCGTGCGAAGTTATTAGCGATGTCTTGACAAGTGTTTTGGGTATTTTTAAAAGCATTGATAATAGTGTCATCGATGGACTTTTTAATTCGTCCAGTTATTCGGTTCAAAATTTGCCAGAGATTTTTTGTATTAAACATATTTGATAAAATATCAGATTTAATGTTGTTGTTTTTGGCCTTTTTGATTTGTGTATTTGCATGATTTCTTGCTCTGTTGTAGTTTTGTTTTAAAATTATATTATGAGGGTCTTTTATCCATATTTTATACAATTTATCTTTGTACTCACAGGCTGTGATTATTTTCCGATTAATCCATATATTATTACAGCGGGAGGTTGTATTTTTCACCTTGATCTCATATTTTGATTGCTCGTAGCACTGTTTGAATCTTTTATATATGTAGTCATATAATGAAATTGGACATTTCATATCATACGTCTCATCCCAACTCACTTGATCCAATAAGTTCACAAATTTATTGTTGTTTATGCATGTTTTATATTTCGGAGCAACCTGTAGTTGTGCTCCGGTGCATGCAAGTATAACAGCGCGGTGATCGGCCAGTGTGGTCCCGAGTGCAGCGGTAAATAGGTCCTGTGTGCGGGATCTAGCATAGATGTGATCAATACATGATTTGCTTAATATTCCATTTGAAAATTCTATTCTCGTGTGTTCCGTGATCCCACACATAAGTCCCATGTCACTTAACATATTGATGTATTTATGTGTTGCAGGTTTATTAGATCTTAAGTTTATATTAGTGTCTCCTATTACGTACAAATCAGTGTCTTTAGAGAAGTTATTGAGTGTAGTGCAAAGTTCATTGGTAAAGAGATTTTTACTATTTCTAGGTGGCCGATAAATAGCACACAAGCCCGCAGAATAATTCGACGGGGTGGTTACAGTACATAATATGTTTTCAAAGTGATGCGTCTTTATCCTTTTAATGCTGCATTTGTGTTTATTATTTACATACAGTATAATGCCACCGCCCCTTCGTGTCTTTCGTAGGGCTGTGTGCATACAGTAGCCATTGATTTGATAAAGACAGCTGATACTTTCAGATATATTAGCCTCTGTTATGATTAGGACATCTATGGACTTTTTTGACTCCTGTATACAGTGTTCAAGCGCAGAAAAGTTTTTAATTAGAGATCTAATGTTCAAGTGTAGGCATAGTAAATTTAGATTATCATTTGGTAGGTAAGAGAGAAATTCATTCACATTTAAACAATCAGTTATTTCAGTGATATCATAAGGGCAGTAATCCATAAAGAAATTTAAATATGATGTGTACTAGATTTACGTTGATATATCGCACGTCATTACAAGTTAGAGAGGGAACGTATTTGTTCCAATGTCCTGATGACAATGATTTTATCACTATCATCCTTACGAGCCTTTACGAGCCCTCTCTTAAACCATACATACTTGTAACTCTGGTTGATCTTTAACTCCTGCTTAGCATTCCAGAATAATTGTTTGTTAAGTTTGGTCATAGCTTCTCTAATAAATACCGTGTTCTTGTTGTTTTTTTCCGTTGGGTGAATATCGGCTACGATGGTTTTTAAAGATTTAGCGACGTTGATCCATTTTTCTTGAGCTTGTTCGTCCTTGAATTCGATCAATATATTTGCTGGCTGATCCTTTCGTCTATGTACTCTTTTTGTACTCTTAATTTCTTCTTTGGGTTGTTTTAGTCTTCGTGAAATATTTTCTACAAGTAGCTGGGCCTCTTCATTGGATTCGTTAGGAATATTTGCAATCTCTACGTATTTGGCCAGTTTATCTTGCTCTAACTCTTTCAAACGTTGTTCTAGGGCGCCGATACGGGTCTCCATGTGACTATTTTTGTTAATCAGCTCAGTGTTTTTACGTTCCAGTGCTTTAATTGTCTTCTTAAATACTTCCATATGCTCCATAACTTCATCGAGCTTGGCACTGTGAAATTGCAGAGAATCGTTCAGCTGGGACATTTCTCTCTTGATTGCCCTTTCCACCTCTTTTGTTATATTTCCTAGTAACTTCTTGGCGTTGATTCTGACTGGTTCGTCTTCATCTTCTTCTTCTGGTACGATTATTGATGAGCTACGTCTTGGTGTTTCTTGCTGGCATTCGGGGCATGTCCACTCCAAACTAGTCGCGGCTTTTAGTGCAGTAATCTGTTTGTTTGTTAGACCCGTACATTTGGTATTAAGATGTACTATTTTTTCACACTTACTACACTCTATCCCTGGCGAACTTTTGGAGATACTTTTGTCACAATTATCACACTTAGACATAGTTGGCATTTTCGGGGGTATTCACAGAATAGTACTTAAGAACGTGTGTTGCGTATAAGATTTGACTGATGACTGACTAACTACGTTAATTTAGTAAATTTTAACTCCAATAAAATTAGTTTCGATCACACTGCTACTGATACTCGCATCGCACCATTCTTCTACTTGTACATTCATACTCTCAAGTACGTCGAATCAGACATTAATTGGTTTTCGATTTTCCTAAACAACAAAATTTGACACTTGATTTTAAATAATTGTGATTATAAAATATACACTTTTAAGGAAGATACATAAACTTTTAACGCTGCTCACAGCTGGGCCTGTGAGGAAAACCGTGAGCGACGGGTCGAGGGTTAGTTGTCTATAACTTCCGAGAAAGGTGTACCTGCTATTGTCTTATTTCGTATAACCTACATGCATACATTTCGTATAACATTACATTCTTTATGCATGCTCGTCGGTTTAGGGTACTCCTGACATGCCCCTTTTCTAAAACTAATATCATATAAACGTACTAAAAAAAATGCCTTGCCTACACTATTAAAGTTCTCCTAGAAAAACAGAACAGAAAAGAGTCAACAATAAACGTGTTATTATTTATATTTTACATCCCTTTTGAATAACTCAAACAATAAGCAGGAGTTACGTAAACCGGTATTATTTTCTTTAAACTATTTTATGTTCCCCGATTAAGTTTAGTGTTACTTTTACCTCAGATAAATAAATTCATCCTCACACATTGCGACCTGAGGCGGTGTGCACTGTGCGGTATGAAAGAACCTTCATACCCTGCATAATCAAACTGTGGAATGAATTTCCTGCTGCGGTTTTCCCAAGCGCCTGCAATATGGGGTTCATCAAGAGGGGCATTGGAAGGTTTCTTCAGGGTCGGCAGCGCGAGTGTAACGCAACGGTAACTGCTTCCTATCAGGTGGGTCGTGTGATTGTATGCCACCTAAGTGGTATAAAAAATCCAGAATATTTATACTTAATTTATACTTTGTTGATACTCTTGTTTAATATGAAATCACTGGTGACTCTAGATTTATTTCAAATATTATTAGGTATTTAATCCTAGGGTCAAAGGACCGTGATTATACTAGGTATCGGGACTTCTCGCGAATTATATCTTGGAACTTACTATCTGCCGACGTTAAGCCATTGAAATCAGAAAATATAAAAATTTCAATAGGGAAGATGGATTCAAGCTATCCGGAACGTGGAATCCAGTGATTAAGATACTAAAATAAAAAAACACAGTGCCGTTAAAAACTGACATAGTGAGTGTGGTGTGTCGCCAGCCTAACCGTTCATAATAAGTGTAATGGTGGGTAGGCGCTTAAAAAAATGTTCCCCGCATACAGCTCGACCCTCGAAGACTAGTCAAGTCGTGACCACGGGTGCTGCAACGCATCCGAAACATCGGCAGAAAAAGTAAGTTCCAAGATATAATTCGCGAGAAGTCCCGATACCTAGTATAATTATGAATTCACACCGCGATAGTTTAAAAATAATAAAAGGACCGTGGTTCTGTAACCACGGTCCTTTTATTATTTTACTTGTATCTTTTGAATGGTTTAATCTGTATTAAACCATTCAAAAGATACAAATTCTCACCCACCACTGATATACATACATACGGTACAGTGATATTCTAAGTTCTGTGATAGGTTGTAAGGATGAAACCATGAATCCTTGTCACTGCCATCTCATTTTTACCCATGTGCAGCCCATTAGGTGGTCCTAGAGCTGGAAAATTTTACTATGAACAGTTTAGGTTAGCCAATGAAAGTGAACTGTGATTGGCTGGAATTTGACCTCGAGGTCACTGGTGGCGGCGAATAAGGCTCGCGTGTAACCAACGTTCATGCACATAGCAACTTGTGTGACGTCACTGAACGCTACAATGCTACGCCGGCGCCGAGGCGCGACTATTAGTTTAATGTGCGCTACGACATGCAATTATTTGCGTTGCTGTTGAGTTGAGTAGTTGATTCCATCCAGTAAGGTAAAATTAAATCAACAAATAACAGGTATAAAATGATAACGAGATTTTCTTACATACATGAACTTCTGTAAATTTACTTCTTAGACAAGAACACTGTTGCATCAAAAGCTTACAATTCTCTATCTTATTAGATATGTATTACTGTAATGACTGCCATTTGACTTTCCAACCCCGACAGGAAAACCTACGCCAAAATCTAATTTATCAATGAGCAAGTATACGTACCTCGCCTTCAGTGTGATTTGTGTAGAGGCAAGTATTTAATTCTTAGTATTGTTTAACTCGGGTAACAATAAATCGGTGAATAAAATCACATTTACAGATTAAATTGAATATTTATTTATTTACTTACAATAACTGACTACAGATAAAAGGACTCAATACTCACTATCATATATTCTCAGCATAATATTACAACATTGTTTTATCTTTTTGATGCTAATTCTACTACACCTATGTTTACCACCGCTTCTGAGGTACTAGAGGAGAAGAAGCGGCGCAACAAACTTCACTGCCTTAAGAATAAAATGTGGATGACTGTACAGTCGGTAAAGGAGATAAGTATACACGTTTTTATATAAAGTGGTATGCAAAGAAGAAACTATACAATGCTAATTTATAATCACAAAAACATAAGCTAACTTATGACACTAAAACTACACAACACTAACTAATGATACTAAAATAATTAACTTGTTATAAAACACTACCTTATAATAAAATTACAGACTAACAGTGAATTATCGCAATATATTATTATTATTATTATTGGGGCACAGGCCAGCAGTTGAAACAATTGATATCAGCCTGCATCTCATTGTTCAAAACACTGTTTTCACTACTCAACGTTTTTGTTATACACAAACGTTCTCCTGTATTTTCCTCATGGCGCACGGCCGAAGCAAGCGAGTGAGCCAGCACACACACTTGCAGAGAGAAGCGCAGGAGACTGGTGACTCTATTTGAATTCGAGAATTTGCATAGAGTAAACATCAATAGGAAGAGGCCCGTGTCTAGCAGTGGATTGCGATAGGCTAATTGACTGAGATATCAATAGCGCTATGCACTCATGGCAGGTGTTTGTCACTGCCGCCTAGCCTCTTTCTCCCTATGGACCTCCTTACGAAGACGGCGATAAGTGTTTTTAATGTACACTTTTCGCCGGAGGTCCTTCGTCCTACGCTTCTGCTTGCATAATTGTAAGATCTTTTTACGTTCGGCATTAGCCCGCACGTGTTCGGGAATAATGGAGAGCCTCTGTCTCGGCTTAGGCTCATCTTGGGGGTGCAGGTGTCCTCTGCACCATGAGGGCTCCCATCTTCCGTTGGTTGCGTCATCCTGTAAACAAATACGCGGACATATTATAACACTGGTTGGGGTCTTTGGGACGGTGGGCGTTTATATTTTTGGGAATGATACACGGAGATGATGTTTGTACAGATTAATAATCGCCAGAGAATGACAAGTTAATTACGATATTACCATAATTATAATATTACAACGAGCAAAGCCGCAGCATAAAGCAATATCAAGCGACCCGCTGCATCGTCGCATCGTCAGCACTCCATACCTCGTGTCGCCGTGCGCCGTCAGCTAAATGACTCACTGTACACCTGCGATTCCGTGACAAATATATTTTAAGTAATTCACTTCTGTTCTTGCATCGAACGTGGTCACTAGACTTAATTAGAGTTAGTAGTTAGAATGTAGTTCGCATCATCGAACTCATTCACTTAGGCTAGTTAGATTAAATTAAATAAGTATAATAAATCTCGTTTTAAGTGATGCTAGTTTCCTTCTTGTACCCTCTGGCTGCGGGAAAACGTAATTGGCGCAGTCGGTAGGATACTCGCGGGTCGGTTCGCGAGCCTTAGGATTTCTCATATTGACATCCGTGTTCGCGTGTCGCTTGGGTGACTTCCAAGTCACCGCTTCGAGTATCCAGAATCTACGTGAAGCCGCAACGGAGGTTATCCAGACATTGATAGCACAGGAAGGAATCGGATCATAGTATGTAGTCAATTCAGCACAAAAAAAAGGAACCAACCAGTATAATAAATAAATGTATTATAAAGAAAAAGAAAAAGTGGATCAAAGAATACTATCCCGCACTTGCAGCTCGAGAGACGTCCAGATCACCCAGCTCCTTCTCATCCTTACATAGCAACTAATAGAAATGAATTCGTGTACATAGAGGCTGAATGCCCGAAGTTTGGAAGTTAGTTTCTCTGTGACGAAAGCTCTCACAAAAAGCTTTGAAATCAACGCAATTGTATCCACGAAGTTATCTCTAGACAAACCATTGACCCAAATTGCAGCCTTTCAACTATACATCTTTCAACCGAAGCCATGGAACAATTAGACGACCGAAGCTACGTGATAAGCTTTCCTCGACCAGAAAGGGTTCACCTAGACTGCGGTACCCAAACTTACAGCACACTGAATGGAAGCTTTCTGCTGACACTACCCAGCCACTGCTCACTACACTCGCCTGAACTTACTATAAGAAATGAAAACGATGTCGTACAAGGCAAGCCACTGAAAATTATGAAGATCACTTACCCAGAGAAGATGAAGAGCACAGTATCGGTACACCTAAACCTAAGCTCCATAAACTTAAAATCTCTACATGCCAGCCAAGATAAAATCATACACCAACCTGCACTGCAACTACAGAACGATCCTGAAACAGTATACCACACAACCATACCTTTCTACGTTATCGTATCCGGTGCAATTATACTTACCTCAGTCATGCTGACTCGTCGTTTTCGCCGATGGAAATGCAAGCAACAAGTTACTATAGAAAACCCCTCCAGCACCCAGCAAACTTCTGCTGAAGAACCTGAAAACCAAACCTACGCGAAATCATCTACACCAGCAATATTTTCACTGAAAGTTGGAAAATAGTTGCTTTTCTGAGGGCGGAGGAATTACGATATTACCATAATTATAATATTACAACGAGCAAAGCCGCAGCATAAAGCAATATCAAGCGACCCGCTGCATCGTCGCATCGTCAGCACTCCATACCTCGTGTCGCCGTGCGCCGTCAGCTAAATGACTCACTGTACACCTGCGATTCCGTGACAAATATATTTTAAGTAATTCACTTCTGTTCTTACATCGAACGTGGTCACTAGACTTAATTAGAGTTAGTAGTTAGAATGTAGTTCGCATCATCGAACTCATTCACTTAGGCTAGTTAGATTAAATTAAATAAGTATAATAAATCTCGTTTTAAGTGATGCTAGTTTCCTTCTTGTACCTACCCTCTGGCTGCGGGAAAACGTAATTAGTTCATCGATGACATATTATAACATAACAAAACAAAACATAAATACATACATATAATCAAGCCCTTATCCTCGGAGGGTTAGGCAGAGTTCAATTAACACCTACATTTCACCAATAATTATATTCGGTCGTAATTGGGGGTGAGCCTATTGCCGTATTCTGGGCACTATTGTTGACTCGAGCCTTGCATCTGAGGCTCCGTGTAATGTATTATTTTATACATATTTGACATGGAATATAAAATAGAAACAATATCTCAATTCTAAGTAATCTATACAGAAATAATTTATAAATATTAAATACAATAAAAATAAAATAACTATTATACAACTTATAGCTAAGAACAATTAAAATGCGTCGTAGAATTCCTCCGCATCGCATGCCTCTTGTGGCAGCGTTCCCAGAAGACTGGCAGCATTGCCACGTTGTATGGCAATGCTTATTCTCTGACCTAAAAAGAGGCCAGCCTTCTGGTCACGAGAAGCGTCGACCATACGCTTCGCAATCTCACGGAAGAGGTTGCGAGCGCTCGGACCCCATGACCCCAAAGTCTCGACTCCAAACGGCACAAATTCATAATCTCCGATGAGATTGGAGTATTTGCGCCGCTTGAGAGCCTCTGCATAAGCAGCAGCAGCTCCAGCACAGCCAGCCGTGCTAGTTATATGGGTAGGAGCCATGGTATCAACGCATGTGGCGTCCCACACCAGAGTCCTACCCATCTTCCATGGCATTAACGACATGCCATCCGGTCTCTTGCCATCGTCACGCACCAAACCGTTTGGTTCTAGTACAGCTGGTACACCGGCGGTGACAAGAGCACGGCGGATTATGTCATTGAGGCTGGCGTGCCGTGGAATTCGCCCTGCGCTCCTGCAGCACGACAGACCATGGTGTCCGAGTCTGTCAACGGCTTCTCCACAGCGGCATTGATGCGGAGAAACACACGGCGCACCTAAACGGAGACAAGTTGCAATGCGGAAGGTAGTGTCATCTAACATAGTCCCTACGTTAGATGACGGAAGAGCTTGTAGCCAAAGACCCGATTCCCACACTCCAACCGCCAGTAAACGGGCACGCTCAGCAGCATTGGAACATGTATTTAGTAATTTTTTTCCAACTAAGCTGCAGAGCGGCCCGTCCCACTGACGCTGTGAGAAGAGGTTCCTTGGGAGATCGGTGTTTGGACATGCAATTTTCCAAGCGTTCACTGCATCAGTCTTACACAATACTTCAGAATTAACTAGTGTAGGTGCAAGGATTTTCCTAGTTAATTCTTCGGTACTGTGGACTGAAGACAGGAACGCTGGTAAGCTGACATCTGAAATTTTGCGAATACCGAGCCCACCCAAGCGAATCGGTAGAGTCGCTTGTAGTAAAGCTCGGTCATCCAAGGCCACATTTAAAATTTTGGTGAGGGTATTTTCTATAATTTCGTCCATTTTTTTCAAAATCGTTAAATGTTTAAAAAATGGCGTTGATCGTAGGGCATGGGTGAATTTTGGAACGAATAGGCAATACCGAAGAATAGTGAAAGCCGAGTGTATATTAATTTTGAGTAGGCGATCCGAAATGTCACTAAAATTTTGAATTTTTTCCTCTATAAATGGGGTATAGGCATCTTCTAGGATTGGGGACCCGAGGAGACGTAAAGAGTCTTTTTCTAAAATTTTGATGGTAGGAGCTATGGAATTGAATTTAGAGATAGTAGAAATTTTGTCCGAAACGTCGTTTAAAAAAATCTCGCATTTGCTGTCATTTAGTTCTAAACCAATTAATCTAAATTCATTTTTAATAAATGCCAAATCTTGTAAAACTGTCTCCACATCTCCCCCTAGAGTCCCATCGTCTAGGTACCATACATTAAATTTAGAATTTAACCGCCGAATAATGGGCTGAATAACTAAACTGAAAATTACTGGTCCAAAAGGGTCTCCTTGTTGACATCCAACAGCTGATTTCAAAAGGTTGTCCTTGTATAATAATTTGGAGGGGTATCTGTAACATTGCCAAAGAAAATTATAAATTTTGGGTGTTTCTAATTTAGCTTGGTTCAACAAGGTGTCTCTGTTCACCGAGTTGAAAGCATTCTTCACATCGACCTTGAGAATGACCTCACCTTTACTGGAGCCAAGGTAGGTTGATAAAGCATGTATGGCAGCCTCACAGCCCCCCTTTGAACCAAAACCAATTTGGAGGGGCTGGAACTTCAAAGATAACTCGGTTTTGTAATATTTACAACAGAGTTTGGCTGCCATACGTCGGTACGTACATCCCACGGCAATAGGACGAATGCCACCATCTGTCTTGCGTAGGGCACACAAATTAGCCCCATACAAAATGTCTGTGATGGCATCATCCACACTACCGGAGAGCATCAAATTCATGAGAGCCGTTAGCTCCTTCAGAAGTGCCTCACCAGCCTCCCCGGTGCTTGGCCCTAAAAGATCTTTTAAATGTTGTGGGGTTAATGCGTCAAGACCTCCGGCAGAGCCACTTCGAAAGGAGACAACGGCTGCCAACACTTCCTTGGCCGTTACGCACAGGCAATCAGGGTCGGGGACAGGTGCCTCAGGAAAGGAAAGGCCACCCGCAGGCGCTGGATGCTTGCTCCGCAGACCAGTAAGGGTCTCAGGAGAGCAGGGCGCCACTACATCGCTACTAAAAAGCAATCTCGATGCCCCACTTATGTCACCATCCCTCAATTTTGATTCAACCAAGTTAAAAATATTGCTTTTCCGAAACGAAGAGTATGTTGGGTTTATATTTTCCGTTATGACGCTACAATTATTTCTAATCTGAGGCTTAGTCGGGGTTGTATATATTTGTCTCATAATAAACAGCCCTATACCTTAGTATCCGCATGGGAAGAGATGGGTTGGTTCAAATTCTACTCTGCTTGGAACCACGCGGCAATTTATAAATAAACTGGTATTATTTTCTTTGAACAATTTTATGTTCCATGATTAAGTTTAGTGTTACTGTTGCATTAGATAAACAAATACATCCTCACACATTGCGACCTGAGACGGTGTACACTGTGCGGTATGAAAGAATCTTCATCCCCTGCACAATCAAACTGTGGAATGAACTTCCTGCTGCGGTTTTCCCAAGCACCTGCAATATGGGGTTCATCAATAGAGGCATTAGAAGGTTTCTTCAGGGTCGGCAGCGCGAGTGTAACGCCCCTGGTGTTGCACACGTCCATAGGCCACGGTAATCGCTTCCTATCAGGTGGGTCGTGTAATTGTATGCCACCTAAGTAGTATAAAAAAATCCAGAATGTTTATACTTAATTTATACTTTGGTGATACTCTAGTTTAATATGAAATCACTGGTGACTATAAATTTATTTCAAATATTATTTGGGTAAAAGGGCCGTGGTTACAGATTAAACTATTTCAAAAGATACAAATTCTCACCAGCCACCGATATACATACATACTGTACAGTGATACAATTTTTTTTTTTTTTATATAGGACACGTCAATTGGACTTCGCCTTGCCTGATGGTAAGCTGAAAATGAGATGGCAGTAACAATGAATCATTGTGACTGCCATCTTATTTTTACCTAATTGTTAAGCCCATTAGGTGGTCCTAGAGCTGGAACATTTTACTATGAACACTTTAGGTTAGCTAATGTAAATGAACTGTGATTGGCGGGAATTTGAACTCGAGGTCACTGGTAGCGGCGAATAAGGCTCGCGTGTAACCAACGTGTCATGCACATAGCAACTTGTGTGACGTCACTGAACGCTACAATGCTACGCCGGCGCTGACGCGCGGCTATTAGTTTGATGTGCGCTACGACATGCAATTATTTGCTTTGCTGTTGAGTAGTTGACTCCAGCCAGTAAAGTATAATTAAATCAACAAATAACAGGTATAAAATGATAATGAGATTTTTTACATACTTACTTGAATTTCTGTAAATTTACTTCTTAGACAAGAACACTGTTGCATCAAAAGCTTACAATTCTCTATCTTATTATGTATTACCTACTGAAATGACTGCCATTTGACTTTCCAACCCCGACAGGAAAACCTACGCCAGAATCTACTTTATCAATGAGCAAGTATACGTACCTCGCCTTCAGTGAGATTTGTTTAGAGACAAGTATTTGATTCTTAGTATTGTTTAACTCAGGTACCAATAAATCGGTCAATAAAATCACATTTACAGATTAAATTGATTATTTATTTGTTTACTTACACTAACTGACTACAAATAAAAGGACTCAATACTCAATATCACATGTTCTCCTCATAATATTATAACATTGTTTTATCTTTTTGATGCTAATTCTACTATACCTATGTTTACCACCGCTTCTGAGGCACTAGAGGAGAAGAAGCGGCGCAACAAACTTCACTGCCTTAAGAATAAAATGTGGATGACTTTACAGTCGGTAAAGGAGATAAGTATACACGTTTTTATATAACATTGGTCTGTTCCAACATTGGTCTCGTATCGAAATAAATAAATAATGAAGAAAAAATTGAGAATTAAGAAGAAATTATACAATGATAATATACAATCACAAAAAATAAGCTAACTTACGATACAATGACTTAATGATACTATAATAATTAACTTGTAATAAAATAACTACCTTATAATAAAATTACAGACTAACAATGAATTATCACAATAAATTCCAAACGTTCTCCTGTATTTTCCTCATGGCGCACGGCAGAAGCATGCGAGTGTGCCAGCACACACACTTGCAGTGAGAAGCGCAGGAGACTGGTGACTCTATTTGAATTCGAGAATTTGCATAGAGTAAACACCAATAGGAAGAGGCCCGTGTCCAGCAGTGGATTGCGATAGGCTAATTGACTGAGATATCAATAGCGCTATGCACTCATGGCAGGTGTTTGTCACTGCCGCCTAGCCTCTTTCTCCCTATGGACCTCCTTACGAAGACGGCGATAAGTGTTTTTAATGCACACTTTTCGCTGGAGGTCCTTCGTCCTACGCTTCTGCTTGCATAATTGTAAGATCTTTTTGCGTTCGGCATTAGCCCGCACGTGCTCAGGAATAATGGAGACCCTCTGTCTCGGCTTAGGCTCATTCTTGCTGGTGCAGGTGTCTTCTGCACCATGAGGGCTCCCATCTTCCGTTGGTTGCGTCATCCTGTAAACAAATACGCGGACATATTAACACTGGTTGGGGTCTTTGGGTCGGCGGGCGTTTATATTTTTGGGAATGATACACGGAGATGATGTTTGTACAGATTAATGATCGCCAGAGAATTACAAGTTCTTCGATGACTTAACAAAACATAATTATCCTCGGAGGGTTAGGCAGAGGTGAATTAACACCCAGATTTCACCAATAATTGTATTCGGTCGTAATAGGGGGTGAGCCTATTGCCGTATTCTGGGCACTATTGTTGACTCGAGCCTTGCATCTGAGGCTTAGTCGGGGTTGTATATATTTGTCTGATAATAAACAGCCCTATCCCTTAGTATCTGCATGGGAAGAGATAGGGTGGTCCAAATTGCCAAATCCAAATTGCCCCATCTGAAAACCAGCGCTCAATGCTGAGATGGGGCCCTATTTTTGGAGTGTTGCACCCGTAGTTTAATTTTAATGTGCCTACTGTTTTTGATTTGATGTACCTGCTAACTGTTGTACTGCCTACCTGTTTTTGGTGGGGTACCCGCTGTGTGGGGCCTGAATAAAATATTTTCTTTCTTTCTTTCTTTAAAATTCTACTCTGCCTGAAACCACGCGGCAAAGCGCCTAATAAAATTAGCAATGATATCCCATCAGGTAAAACTGGTACATCTATAATAGCGTTAACATTCCGGCGACCGTAAAATGTAAAAACAATTGGCAACGAAATAAGTTCCGTAGGCCAGTAATAGTTACTTATGGCACTTAGATAGTGCTTAACGCGCCTAATATTATTCATTTTTTATAATACATAAGAATTTACGAACATCTTCCGATATCACACATTATGATACGATGTTAAGATATAGGATTTCTAAAGAAGTAGTATCCATCTATTAAACATATAAATTGGAATTTCTACAAGGTATGTAAACTTTCAAAATCTAATGAGCACGCGTGAAAATAAAGAATTTTAATGATTATATAATATAAACCATCGATTCCTATACATATCCACATATTTGTAATAAAATTTAAAAACCCCTGTCACAAAAATCAACCGCCCTATAACTTTGATATACCTAGTAATACATATTTTGATTCATTCGTTGTCATGTCGGGGTACCCTAACTGGTAAAGCACTACGTCATATTATCGGAACGATCCAAGGTCCCCCCGACAATGCTAGCTAAGAACACTACCGACTAATAGTCCTTTCAAACAAAAAAAACCAAATCCAAATCGTTTTATCCGTTCAGGAGCTACGATGCCACAGACAGACACACACACACACACACACAGACAAGTCAAACTTATAACACTCCGTCGTTTTTGCGTTGGGGTCAAAAAACCAAATGGTTTAAAAAATATTTTTAGATCGGCATAGAAATAAAACTTTCATATCTGGATAAGCTATATAAGCTTTAAAACATAAAATGTAGAAACATTAATAAAATTCGTCACGTGTCCCTTGCGAGGGCTTAGAATTGCACAGCAGAATTAATTGAACTACTATTTGCACTAGACACAGAATAATTTAATCATACGAATAATTGTTATGCGGTTATTAAACATGAGAATATCATTGCATTTGAAATTATTGTAAACGAAATAATATTATATAAGTATAATTTTATAAATAAACTTACCCAGAATTATATCCACACTGTACTTCTTTTGACATTATTCTTTCAGTTTTCATAGCACTTTACAAGACCTTCACTGTACGATGGCATAAACTGCACTGATACAGAATATAAGCGAATTTTAAGTCCTAATGAATTTGGGAAAAAGAGAATTAGGGTGGATGGCGGGGATGGGTATGCTCTATCCCTTTCACTCGCTGACTCTATTATATTAGCAACAAATCACACGAGGTTCAGGTAAAGCGCCGAGTCATAAGGCTTTAATGATAATGTTTTATTTTCTCACCGCAATATACATATGGAATGTTACTGGTAATTTTTATAGAACACCAAATATTTTTGGGATCTATACAAACAGCTAATGTTGGTGACTGATGCCTAAGCACCGGTTCAATAAGTGGCAAAGCCTGTGGTTTAAGTCACCAGGTCCCCACTACAGGTATTCTTAACCTTACCTTTTTCTTTGTACTGCACAATTACTTACAATGATATATTATACGGCAAAAAAAATGTAGATCAGTATGTTCGAGATATTCATTTTTACATGCTATTCTTTTTTTTTTTTTAAAGATAATTTATTTATTTTACATCGAATACATTTATTACAATACAATATGTCAAAACTACTAATCAAATAACCCGCCCCTGATCGCTCCCGGTGCAAAAGTGCCCATAACACTTGCTGCGTTGCCACGTTGGATGGCAATGGACAGCCTTTGGACCAGGAACGACCCGGAACGAGTGTCATATAGAGAAGAATATAGAGAGGTATAATAAAACAATGAACACAATTTTATTTAATATACTATGGGCGGCCTTATCACTGGAAGCAATTTCTTCCCGGCGACCTTGACCTTTTCACTAATGAAGTGATTCCAATTAAATAATGTTAGTGGTTAAGTATCCAAAAATCCAGTATGATAAAAGAACGTACTGGGAAATTTTATTGACTCACATTACAAAGACTATGAGTACTTTGAAGTACTCTATTGTTGATAAAAACTAGTCATAAGTTTGTCAGGTAAAGCACCGTGCCGTAAGATAATAATAATAATGATTTATTTTTCTCACAACAACATCCCACATGTGGAATTTCACAGGTCATTTTTGCAGTTTGCTAAATATTATTAGGATTTATGCGAATTGACATAGTACGTTACTGATGTCTAAGCACACTTAGATGCATTAGGTGGCATGGCCTTTGATTCAAATCACCAGGTTTCCCTCTATGGGTATTGTTTGATTTGCATATTTTTTACATTGATAAGCAGATATTACGTCAAGAATGTGATAATATAAAGAAAATTGTAACGTACTGAATAGATGATCAAAAAAGGATCAAAAATATTTTTATTTGTCTATAAAGTGGGTTTCTCAAAATAATATTTTAGCACAAGGCGAAGAGTGCTATATGTCCGACATATTGATACTCGCAATTTTGTGCTTTATTTCGATAGTATCTTAGTCAAAAAACAAATCTAATTATAAATGTAGTATCTAATTAAAAAGCACTCGCGTACTTTTCATTTATGAAATATCTTTAGTTTTATAATTAAATATTCTGATTGAATTTTTAGGTCTTGCATTCATTCCGCCTAATATAATCTCAATATAGAAACACCACGTGCCACTATGTCCTAAGATTTATTTTTAAACAGATTTTAATGTAATTTTGCGATTGTGCATTGAGATGGTTTCAGCTAGAAACATCCATATTGTTTTAGTTTCATAACTAGAGTTACCATAAGATAATTAAGTGCAATTATAATGTTATTAATTCGCAAATTAAGTGCAATTACCATGACTCGAGGTAATAGATTAATATAAGAAAGAGATTAGTAGTGAGTGCTATTATCATGTCATAACACATTAGTATGTCATTAATAGACTATTAACATTGAGTAATGAATTTTCGAAATACTAAACTCATAAGTATGAGTTTAGTATATCTTTGAAGTATTAATTGTACGAAACGAATCAGACATAAATGGCTTTTAGATATCATAAAGAAACAAAATTTGATCTTTAAATGTGGTTTTTTTCCTTTTTTGTTTACTTGTTTTTGTTTGGATAATTTAATCATTAATGTTATTTTTTTTATATCACTTAGTTGGCAGACAAGCACACGGCCCACCTGATGGGAAGCGGTTACCGTGGCCTATGGACGTATGCAACACCAGGGGTGTCACACTCGCGCTGCCATTAGTGTAGTAAACTATTAGTGCTACCTGTCGTAACCGATTATTCCACATCAATACACACAAATATACTCGCAACAAATTTTATACTGTTTTATACAGACTGTACTGTTAACTAATACTAAATTGTAAACCAAAACAAATTTAAAAAAGAAAAATAATCTAGTTCTAATGTAGTTCGCTGAGTTTCTTGCTGGTATCTTCTCAGTAGAACTAGTCTAGCGAACCAGCGAAAGAATCATTTTCCAACGGTTTATTTTTACATTATTTAATATTTTAATATTATTTCTTGACATACATAATTGTAGAATTTTGACGTTCATATGTGCTCTTTATGTGCCTAAACTGAATAAATGAAATTGATTCTTTGATTGATTCTTTGATTCTTTGATTCTATAAATTGCCTATATTTGGTCAGTAACAGTGTTAACGACAGCACGCCTATCGATCGTCCTTCAAATTGATATTCTAAATTTTGTGAATACCACTCCATGTCACTCTCTTGTCTTTTTTAGGGTTCCGTAGCACATACTCGGGTCTGTAACGTCTTGAAACTGTGCAACAATCAAACTAGAAATAATATACCCTACAGTCCCGGGTCCTTTAAGCGGGGCGTGAAAAAGTGATGAGGCCGCCAAGCTGAGTGCCACCATTGTAACATTACTTAGTGTCTGTAACAGTAACCCTCTTTCCCAAGACTTTGCCTTTAGCTTACCATCAGGCGAGGTGAAGTCATGTTGGCGTGTCCTAAACAAAAAAAAGAAGTGATCTAATAAGGGATCCGATTTTTTCCTCTTGAGGTACAGAACCCTAAAAACGACAAAAGTGACAAGGAAACGTAGTCACAAAACTTAGAATATCAATTTGAAGGACGATTTTTCGGTTTATAGTAGCATAAGTTCGTCCTTGAATGCAAACAAGATATAACACTTGAACGGGTTTTTACCTGTTTGCTACGCTGAGCTGCAATTGTCTAGGATTTAAACTGCACGTCATAGATCATTTGTGTGATCTCTAAGAGCATCAGCTGAAACTTCTGCGCAAGTCGGCTCGCGTTAATGTTTGGGTCATAGTGGGCTTATTCGTGTAGCTACGACCTCGGTACCACTTGGTATAGTTACTTCCTCTGGCAAAGTCATTCTGTAGGAAATACACGTACACATTTAGACCTATTAACCATTCACACGACTTTAAGTTCTGATAGGATAAAGATATTGCTTAGCATGTAGATCATTGGTTTACAAAAAACCGATACAGTGAAAGGCGACTGAAAAGTTTCTTATATTATTAAAATAAAAAAAAATTCTATAAAAATGAATTTTTATCAGTAAAAGATTAACATAACAAGAATTTCGGGAAAGGTCTCTCTGGTCACTTCAGCCTGGCTTTCTTTTCCTACGAACCTCAAAAAAAAAAAAAATTTTTTTTCAATTCGGGCCAGTATTCTTGAGATTTCGAGTGAAACCTAAGGTATCTGCCGAGAACTCTAAGCGCTCGATGGAATGTGATGTCACATTTGTTCAAACGGAACTAGATAATTTCAGAACTTTGAATATCTGCAAAGTCATAATCACTAGGTATTTTTGAATTAAACAAAACCAAGCGTATTTATATAATACATAAAAACAAGTAATTTTTGTTGTAAAATAAATAAATACCTTATATAGTTATAATAATACTTATAATAATAGAGTCTATTTATAAATATATTCCATTATATGGAATAAATTTATAAATAAACTTAATCAAAATTGTGCCCGCTATCTACTTTTTGGACGGAATTGCCAAATGATTGCCAATATTATAAATATATATAGCCAAAATATAAAGGGAATATACACACATACATAGTTACGTCTTTATCCCTGGAGGGCTGGGCTGGGGTGGATTACACCCACATTTTAACACCCACCAATCATTACATTCGGACCAACATAGAATATGCAAATAGTATAGATATTTATAATATATAAATTTTGGAAAATAGCAAGCGGTGTATGATAGGGCTGGGTCACGTAGGTATTCTCTATCCCTTTCACTCATTAAGTCTTATCATAGCATCGTAGTCTCAGCCATGGACACGTGCATCTTCTACATAACTTTGCAGACCTTGTCCGATATATTCGCATTGAGAGATTTTATTTTAATTATTTGAATCTTCCAGAAAAGGTTTTATGTCTGCCATTGTTTTTTTATACTAAGACCAAGATACAGCAAAATGTTGTTCATATCAAACCATAAAGTTTAACATATAACATAGCATATAACGTAGGCAGAGGTGCTAGTAACCTCATTTCGCCAGTTTATGGTTATAAAGTTTAAACCTCAAATATTCATTTGAATTCTTTGTAGAAGTATTATTAACGACAAATAGAAATGACTGTTTTGAGTTAAGAATATTACGCGTCTAGACGTTAGAGTATCCCGTTATGGGTTACTTGGAGTCCTAAAGAAGTCAATCAATAACTTTTCTAACTGCAATACTTCGATATCTCCAATGACTTGCGGATTGTGGAGGCCAGCAGTTGTTTCACCAGATAGTTCAGCTGTGATGCAAATAAAATAGAAAAAGTGGACTGGACTTCAAGGTGTGTGAGATGAATAAGTAAAAAAAATATATCATTAAGTTAAACAACATGAAGTACATAAAATTTCATACCCGTAAGGTGAAACAGTGAACTTCTTCATTCATAGTTCTTAATTTAATCTCGGACCAAGGCTACTCAACCTTGAGTAGTAATGAATGACAATAACTACGAGTAGGTACGTTACTTTAGTAAATTTTAACGATATAAAAATAAAAAGTAATTTTAATAATCAATATAAAATAGTTACGTTCACAATGCTATTGATACTCGCAGGATCAATTGTTTTCAATTCTACCCTCTACTTAACTATTAAACATATTAAGCTTACGTTATAGAAAACAACACGATTAGCTTACTTGATATAACAACGATGACAATGTGATTACTTCGCTTTATATTAATTTAAATTGGAAATTTAAATAAGTAGTTCCCACTTGAGAAACAGTTCTGTCTGTCTGTTACGCTTTCGGGCCTAAACTACTACGCCGATTTAGATATAACTTGGTATAGATAGCCTAGAGTTTGAAAAATGACATAATACCTTTTCTTTTCTTAAACTCTTTTGATTTGTCCAACTGCTCGGGATTCCGATTTTAACAAAAACAATAATAGGTAGATACCTAAAATATTACGAAAATGTTTTTTTTATACCACTTAGGTGGCAGACAAGCACACGGCCCACCTGATGGAAAGTAGTTACCGTGGCCTATGGACGTGTGTAACACCAGAGAAGCCACACTCGCGCTGCGGAACCTGTAAGCACAGAGTTTCTGTGCCGTCAGTGTAGAGGACAAAGCAGGACAAGCCTTTAGTCTTCCCACTGACAGCACATATTCTGCAGTGAGCTCTGGCTACCCTACTCACCGCTGGGAACACAACACGAAGTTATTATAGCCGCGGTATTCTGTAGGGCGGAGGTACTTCCTTAGTCGGACTGCTCAATTGGGCGGAAATACCGCCGTGTCCTACCTCCTACAGAAAATGTTAATATAATGCGGGCAATTTATGCGGCTAACTTATTCTATCGCAGATTTTTGGTATTATTTATATTTAGCCCGAAGTTAGGCTACTATTTAGCCACCATGATAATTTACACTTCAAACTATCTGAGCACTACCATCTTTAGTAAGCCCGCAAACAAGACTGATTAAACATACATACATACATACATGAAATCACGCCTGTTTCCCATAGGGGTAGGAAGAGATCACGGATCTCCACTTGCTACGATTGCTTCATTCACTCTCATTACATTCTTCATGCATGCTCGTCTGTTTAGAGTACTCCTGACCTGCCCCTTTTCTAAAACTACCCCGATTTGATCCAGGTATGTGAGCCTAGGTCTTCTCCTTCCGACGGTACCATCCACATTCGCCTCTTATACCTGTTTCGTTAGTCTTCTTTCATTTATTCTCTCAACATGACCAAACCATCTCAACATTCTTCTCTCAATTCTCATCACTACATCTTCTATAATGATAGAATAAATATGTGGAGTGCCACATTGTTCTCTTACCACACTATTTCTCACTCTATCTTTTAAGGTCAAGCCACACATACTTCGCAACGCACGCATTTCTACAGCATTCACTCTACTCTGATGCTTTTTCTGCCACACCCAACTTTCACTACCATACATAAGAGTCGGCACTAATATTCCACCATGTACAGCCAGTCGTGCCTTTTTGGACTCTTTCCGGCTGCTCATTAAGTTGTGTAGTGCCCCATTCACTCTTTTCTCAGCTATCACTCTCCTTTCAACATCTTCTTCATGCTTTCCATCTCTCGTTGAGGAGGTAGGACACGGCGGTATTTCCGCCCAATTGAGCAGTTCGACTGGGGAAGTACCTCCGCCCTACAGAATACCGCGGTTATTATAACTTCGTGTTGTGTTCCCGGAGGTGAGTAGGGTAGCCAGACCTCACTGGGGAGATTTTGTGCTGTCAGTAGGATGACCAAAGGCTTGTCCTGCTTTGTCCTCTACACTGACGGCACAAAATCTCTGTTCTTACAGGGTCGGCAGCACGGATGTGACTTCACTGGTGTTACACACGTTCATAGGTCATGGTAACCACTTTCCATCAGGTGGGCCGTGTGCTTGTCTGCCACCTAAGTTGTATAAAATAAAATAAAAAATATTCCCAAATATATGAACTCATTCACTTGTTCCACTTTTTATCCATCTATACAAATCATACACTCTGTCGCATTCATCTCTTTCAAAAACAATAACTTTTGTCTTACTAACAAGAGGGGCATCAGAAGGTCTCTTCATGGACGGCAGCACGAGTGTCACACCCCTGGTGTTGCATACGTCCATAGGCCACGGTAACCGCTTTCCATCAGGTGGGCCGTGTGCTTGTCTGCCAACTAAGTGGTATAAAAAAAAATCACTTTCATTCCTTTCCTCTCAAAAGCTTCATACTGATTAAAACTAGCTGAAAAGCGAGCTAAATGTAAATAATACCTACCAAGTAAGGTGGTTTTATTTCAATTAATCATTCATCATCATTATTTTTTTGGAATAAGTTTTTAGTTGGGCAGTAATTGTAACTAACATTCATTTAAATCTACAAATTCTGTTCGAAAGTTATCAAAACACGGGTAAATATCATTTTGCATTAAAACCTAAAAGTATATATTAGCATGAAACAAGAATGAATAGCTAGCATTTGCTTTAAAACGGTTTATTAGGAAATTTTTCGAAATAATAACTATAAAATTTACTTGTCTTGTACTTTATGTAGTATATTCATAAATTATGTACTAAATTAGATACAATAAAACTAAATTACCTATTTTACAAACTTATAGCTAAAAATAATTAAAATGCATTGTGGAATGCCTCCGCATCGCATGTCTCTTGTGGTAGCGTTCCCAGAAGACTGGCAGCATTGCCACGTTCTATGGCAATGCTTATTATCTGACCTAAAAAGGCCAGCTTTCTGGTCAGGAGAAGCGTCGACCATTCGTCTCGCAATCTCACGGAAGAGATTGCGAGCGCTCGGACCCCATGATCCCAAAGTTTCGACTCCAAACGGCACAAAATCATAATCTTCGATGAGATTGAAGTAGAGCCGCTTGAGAATCAAATATTATGACTGATTTGAAATAATTTGATGATTAGGTAGGTAATGATTCATTCCAGAATTCATTACCCACCTAGGTTGGTAACCTAATGAGAACAATAAATTATCATTATAATATATTAAACCAAAAAAACTGCGATAGAATAAGTTAGACGCATATACTTCCGGCACTAGGTAAGTTTAGATTTTCGTAATAAACAAAAACAATTATAGGTAGATACCTATAATTGTTTTTGTTAAAATCGTAATCCCAATCGGTTAGAGAAATCAAAATAGTTGGAGAAAAGAAATGGTACTCTGTCCTATTTTAATATCTACAGAAACATAAACTCACGCCTATATCCCCGAAGGGGTAGGTAGAGGTGCTAGCACCCACATTTCGCCAGTTTATGTTTAGGTCCCAATGTAATAGGTGGCGAGCCTATTGCCAATCTCTAAGCCATCTTTATCAAATTTCTTTTAAATTGACTTAGTAGCTTAGATGCAAATGCGTAACACACATTCAGAACTACATTTAGGGGTGAGGCATAGATTATGTAATCAAGTTGGAGCGACTTTTATAATTATTAAATTTAAATTGACTTTGAAACGAATTTATTGAACACATTGTCCGATTGAAGAACATTGTAACAAACTTGGTACTGCCATATTCGTCGTCAAGTAAGCTAATCATGTTGTTTTCTAAAACGTCAGCTTAATATGTTTAACCGTTAAGTAGAGGGTAGATCTGAAAAGAATTGATGCAATGCGAGTATCAGTGGCAATGTGGTCTTAATCAATTTTAACTTATAATTTTTATACCGTCACTTTTACTAAATTAACATAGTTATTGTCATTCATCTCTTCACATAGCTAAGACGCAAGCTTGAATAGCCTTGTTCCGAGTTAAAACTGAGAACTATGAACAAAGAAGTTCACTGTTATTCACAATGGGTATGAACTTTTATTACTCTTTAATTATTTATTACTTTAATCTTAAAGTCCGATGTCTAGTTTTATGTTTTTAGGACTCCAAGTAACCCATAACGGGATACTCCAACGTCTAGCCACGCAATATCATGATGATACCATAAATAACATTCAATTATGGTTCTTTATGTCAGGTAGAGGTACGATAAAACTCCTTGACGAGCATAACTCGCTAGCAGAAGGAGGTTCCGGCCGCCCACGCATCCGCGCAGCGAACCATTGCCTCGAGCAAGGTGGCTAGTGTGAGAACACTCACTCCCAGGGCCACCACCAGCTCCCATATCAACGTCTCCCACGCCGGACACTCGGTAAGCGTGAGCAGCCCCGAACTTTCCATCGCGTCGCAGTGATGCCACTTGGTCCCATAAGGTTCCATTTAGTCTCCTTCTACTGTATCAATTTTTGTAAACCAATGATCTACATTGTCAAGCAATATCTTTTACTACTGCTAGACATTGGCCTCCCGACATTGGGAGAGGCCTATGTCCAGCAGTGAACTGCGATGGGCTAATTGGTTGATTGATTGATCTTTATACTACCACAATTTTTTTAAACGAGTAACTGGCAGACCCACTTCGTTTCCACTTTAAAGTCGTACAAATTGCTAATAGGTATTAGGTAATAGGTATTATAGTTTTCGTGTATTTGTTACAGAATGACTTTGCCAGAGGAACAAACAATCTTAGGTGGTGCCGAGGTTGCATTCGCCTACACGGATGAGGTAGCATCGAGACCTCAGCCAACTATGATCCCAGCATTTAATAAGTGACTCGGCGAGCGGAGAAGGTTCATGCTGATGCTCTTGAAGAATCCCACTAATGATCTGCGCACCGCGTGCTATGTGCTATTAACACATATAATTGCCGTCTTAGCCGCACAGCAAAATCCGTCGTTCAAATCCTATAAAAATACAGCAAACAGGTAAAAATGTCAAGACAAGTATTCGTAGTTAAAAAACTAAGAATATTAATTTGCAGCGTACTGTCACTAACAATTAATAGGCGTACTGTCGGTAATACTGTTACTGACCAATCATAGGTATGTTGAAAAATTATAAAATGAGTTGCGAGTGTATATAGGTATTTGTGTGTATTGATGTGGAATAATCGGTTAACACGTATTATGTATTCTGCAGCCGGTTGATCCAAAAAAAACCAAAATTATTTAAAGTAATTTTAATTGAAACCAATTATTGCATTGAAATTATTAAAACTAAAAGAAGCGACAACGTTCGATGTAAGACACGAAGTGGTGTCCTCCTCGGTGAATCCGATGGCGCGATGGCTGTCACGTTCCGCGATGTCAGCAACTCGTGTATTCAATGGCTGATGCAATTGTAATGAGGTGAATGTAGTATCAGCAATTCCCTAACTGCGCCATGGTATAACACACGGGTAGCACCAATGGTTTATCTGCACCAATGGATGTATTCTGCAGCCGGTTGATCCAAATAAAACCAAAATTATTTAAAGTAATTTTAATTGAAACCAATAATAAAACCAATAATACAACCAATAATAAACCAATAATAAAAAAACTAAAAGAAGCGACAACGTTCGATGTAAGACACGAAGTGGTGTCCTCCTCGGTGGATCCGATGGCACGATGGCTGTCACGTTCCGCGATGTCAGCAACTCGTGTATTCAATGGCTGATGCAATTGTAATGAGGTGAATGTAGTATCAGCAATTTCCTAACTGCGCCATGGTATAACACACGGGGAGCACCAAAGGTTTATCTGTATACCCGCTATACTGAAACAACAGTAGCAGTATAGTCTATCGGGGGTTATAACTATAGTTCAAGGAAAATAACATCGGTCATCTAACTTCTTCTTCTAATCTTCTAATATATTGAATAAAACCTGACTACTGAAAAAGTATTAGACAAGAAAATATCAAGGATAGCCGCGGTCGTATGCCACTTTTTCCTAGAATGTATTGTTTTGTCAGACTGGTAAACAACCACGGCAATCCTTGATATTTTCTAGTCTAATACTTTTTCAGTAGTCAGGTTTTATTCAATATATTAGAAGATTTTATCCGTAGGGTTGTGTGCACGTAAAAAAACATAGCCTGTCAAAATCATGACCTTCCTTTTGTTTCGCGGTAGTCACGTAAAAAAATCATGATGGGTTAATTTTGTCTCGCATTTTTATTTTTCATACTAGCACCTCTACCTACCCTTGACACAGCTTTATGGAAGTTCTAGATAATTAACCCTCGACTCGTTTTTACAGATATGCAAATTGGCATTTTTGAAATGTTTTATGGCTACCTACACAACACAACATGTTGTATTTTGATGATCATACTGGAATAAATTAGCTCATGTGCTCTTATCATTTGGTAAAGACGTGTTATTTCGCGCAACACTCCTTTTTTTTACGTGCGTGAAATCCCCGTGGGTGCTCTCGACAGGTTGCAGCGACGTGCGGTCCGCATCATTGGGAATCCCGAGATCACGAACACCCTAGAACCTTTACAGCTGCGTAGAGGTGTTGCGTCCTTGGCTGTATTTTACCGTTTGTACCATGGGGAGTGTTCTGATGAGCTCTTCCAATTAGTCCCACCCTCCCCTTTCCTACACAGGACAACGCGTGCAGGTCTTAGATGTCATCCGCACACGGTGCAAAACATCCGATCAAGAACCAAGCGGTTCGGAGACTCTTTCCTCTGTCGCACCATTAAGGCCTGGAATTCATTACCAGCTCACGTGTTTCCTTCTTCCTACAGTCCCGGGTCCTTTAAGCGGGGCGTGAAAATGCATATGATGAGGCCGTCAAGCTGAGTGTCACCATTGTCACACGGTATGTGTAAGTAATGGTGACCCTCTTTTCTGGGACCTTGCCTTCTGCTTACCATCAGGCAAGGCGAAGTCCAATTGACGTGTCCTATATAAAAAAAAAAAAAAAACATCATTCACACAGTCCATGTACCTCATTATATATCTGCCTCTCCCCGTGTAGCCATTCGCTTCCTTAGTTAGTGCCTTCCTTACGACATTACTTTTATCCCTACGCATTGGTCAAACGATTTCCTCATAGTTTTCACTTAGAGGAAACATTCCTTTATTTTTAAAAAGATACTAAACTGCATTAACAGATTTTCCAATAAACCGACTAAAATTCGAAAATGTATCAGTCTGTATTTTACATCAATCGGTTTTATAACATCAATCGGTGTCAATCATAAGAATCAGATCTGTCTAATAAACATATTGCTGCTTCACGAAGAGTTGCTGCGAGAAAAGAGGGCCAGGTGGAGACACTTTAGACGATTGCGTCGACGTATGGACTGGAGCGCATAGTGCGTTGATATCACCCTATCCAAAGGGTTACTTGGGTGACGTCAACCTCACCACTACTGCCTCTTGCCCTCTCGCGCTGCTAAATTCACGACCACGATGAGCTGCTCTGTGTGAGTCGCTGCTCGCTGACCGTGGTGCACCGTGAGGAGAGCAGGCTGGAGATTTTTTTCTTTTCCACCTCTTCTTTTCTTCGTTCTTTCTTTTTATCTAAATGTTGTAATAATTTCCTTACCAATAGTTTTATTATAAATTAGTAACTAGTATTTTTTTTTATAATTTTATTATTTATTATTTATTTTAAAGTATTTTAGCGTGTATAATATTATAGCATAAGTGTATTGTATTAATAGTAAGTCATTTCATTTCATATTTTTGTCATAAATTAGCCCCTGTATTATAGTCAGTTATTTGAGTTATTAAATTAATATTAAGCTGAAAAAATGTTACTTTATTGTCTGATCCATTCGAACTCTCTCTCCCTCTCTACTTTTTGAAAACTATAGTAGACCAGGTTGCTTAAAATCTTTCAAAGAAAATAACATTAGGTTAACAAAAATCTGGCTTATTTTTGACACATTATAAAGGGGTGTTTAGTTATAAATATTAGTGAGTTTATTGTTGTCTTACATTATTGTATTTTCTACTGTTCTTGAAGAACTTCATAATATGCAGTCTTCATAGTATATGTTCTGAATAAATAACTATTATAAAAGCGCTTTTGAAGCCACATGAAGTCATCACCCTAAATGTTAATCCTGTTGATTGACGGCGCTTGGTGAAACAGCAGTACACAAGTATTGAATAAAATACTTTGTACTTTTCCACTATATTTTATTTTTCACCTGACCGGCTTCACCGCACGGTTCCCATTTTCAAAAGTTTCGCCGGTTAGCCCCCAATACAAAACTAAAATAATTGTAAAAAATATTTGTTAACATAACCGCGTATTTGTTACAGAATGACGTCAATAACAGAAGAGAAGGACAGAAGCTCACTCGGTGCCGAGGTTGGTGGTGCCATCAACGATGATAATTTTATCGGATATATGAGAAAAAAGCACATGGTATCGGATATCGGCTGTCGTCATTCAACACCGATATTGGACCGGAAAATGTTAAAACGGCCTTAGCGTCAGATTAAGAATGTATAAAAATCTATACTTAATATTATAAAGAGGTTTAAAAACCTATGTATAAAGGCTATTTATCATCACGCTACTATCAGCGATGAACGGTATCTGAAACCCACGTGGGCGGAGTCACGGGCCACAGCTAGTATGATATAAATTACACATAAAAATTGAGATTAAACAAATAGCACTTTAGTAATGGCTACAAACCCCATAAGTACAACGATTTATTTAGAATAACAATAGCATTAAACTGAACTGGGTGCCATAAAAAACAGTTCAAGGATTCCTTATCTGATTATCGTTAGAAATGTTAAAAGGGATGTAAAAAACTATAATAACACCGCGTTATTTTTGTTCCACATTTTTGTGTTCTATTGTTTTATGAGATCTTCAAACAAGGTAGTCAAACTTTCTTGTACTCTCTAGAATAAGAATACCGTCAAGTGCGCTTACCACAAGACAATAGCAGGTACACTACTTTGAAAGATTTAGATAGTTATCCACAAACCATCACGTGGTCTTTAAAAGCCTAAGTTTTTACAAACTGTAAAACAAATGATTTTATACATTATGTGACTCCCTAAAAGAGTAACATTTAGCACACGGGCAACGCGCAGCTCATGTGCTCACACCATTAGATACAGACATGTTTCCAGCACAAAGCTTTGAGGAGCCCCACGCAACAACTGACGTCATATTAAGGTAGTATAAGAGCGAGTGTAAAGTATAAACCTTCTAGAAACAACGATTTATATGAGATAACAGTAACACTAATGTTAATCTCAGGGGCATAAAATATTTCCAGGAAAATAATAATAGTTATCGAATTCCTCATCTGCTCTGCTTATCGTTAAAAATGTTTAAAGGAATGTCAAAACAAAAACACTGTGTAATTTTTGCCTGGCATTGTTCTAAATAGTTGAATGACAACTGCAAACCAGGTATATAAATTATTTAGAGAGTATGAAAAGAATATTGTTTAGTACGTTTTCTTTTAATAAACCAATGTATCCGTTTTTAAGTTTTAGATAATTTGTTTTAGGTCAGCGCATAAGCAGCAAGCTTTTCGCACTAATACAAAGAAAGTTGTAGTCGTTTTAAAAAAGAGTTTCACTTGATGCTCACACCTACAAAACGTGATTTTTAGTGCCACGCACCAGCGTGATCACACGTGATGACTGACGTCGGTAAATTTTAGCTTACTTACTTCTCGTGGAACAGAAATTGTACACAAGACGGTTGGTATTTTTTTGGACTACAGCTATATTTTTTTTGCCGTTAACGTTTAGTTGACGTTTTAATTTAATTTAATTAATTACAAAATATATACACAAATAAATGCATCATAAAAATTAATGTAAAACAAACATAAGTATACAAAAAAAAAGAACACATTAAGCTCCAAATTTTGTTCTTTTATTATATGAAAAAGTCGTTATTAGGTATCTGATTCATTTCGAACAAATACTTCAAAGTACGAGTTTAGTATATTCCGAAAATCGATTACTTAATGTTAGTTTTCTGGTAATGACATATTTTTCACAAGTAAAAAACATATAACTATAAAAAGGTAATTTAAACCAGTATTGTCTATATTATACAGTGTCAAAGTAGGTTCAGGTGCCTTTTATGCCTTTATAAAGCTATGCTTATAAATGTTATGCTTAAATATGATTAAGTATGCTAATTTTCTTTATGCTTAAGACAAATATGATAAATTTGTTAAGGATGAAAAAGTATGCAGAAATATCATTAGTGTTAATAAGTATTTGCTAAAAAAATTATGGTTATTTTTTTTATGCAAATGAATGGTGAACCTTTTTCAAAACAACCTTATCATGACATAATAGCAGGTTCACCCTTATGGAAGTTCTAGATAATTTGCCCTTGACCCGTCATGTGAGGTCTTTGAGGATAGTTACCAGGTGCGGCCAGGTTTTTAGAATTATGCTAAATTAGGAGTGAACTGTTATGTGGCTACCTAAAACAAGTTAAATTTTGATGATCATACCAGAATACCTCAGCTCCTGTGCTCACATCATTTGGTAAAGAAGTGTTATTTAGCATAAGATTCTGATGGGTCCCTCACGAGAACCGCTGTTATTAATGCATCTGTCTAACCATTCACATTCGCACTATTGCATGCAAATCGGTTTGAGAGATTAGAGTCTATGAACATAAGAACATATGGTGTTTGTACATATACTAAAATTAATACAGTTTGTTACGTAGTGCCAACTTTTAAAGTTCAAGGACAAGTCTATCATTTAATTGTAAGTATATTACCGGAACCTGGGCAGAATGCACAGTTTCTGCAAATTTATTTCGTCTGAAATGGCTGGACCAATTTTGACGGGACTTTTATTGGCAGGTAGCTGATGTAATAAGGAGTAACGTAGGCTACTTTTATTTTAGATAAAAATTATGATCAATAACGTTGACTCAACACTAAGCGATAACCGACATCCACGCGGGCGAAGCCGCGGGCAAAAGCTATTTGTATTATAAGTTAGGTAGCTATATTAATATAAGTTCTTTATTTTCATTGTGCCATAAGTATGAAAATATTCTCATAAGTTATTAAAATTTATTTATTTGGACATGATAAAAATATACACTCTTTAAAGGAGATAAATAGTGGCGCATTTACGTTCAAAATTATATGAAATTAGTACTTTCATTAATGAAATATTTTTAGTTTTATAATTAAATCTACGGATTGGATTGTCTGAGGTCTTGCATTCTTTCCGTAACAACCTATTCCTATACCATCTCAATATTGAAATACCACGTGCCACTATGTCCTAAGATTTATTGTTCAAATGGAGTTTAATATAATTTTGCAACTTTGCAAAGAGTTAGTTTCAGCTAGAAAGATCGACATTGTTTTAGTTTCCTAGTTAGATTTTTCATTAGATAATTAATTCACAAATTAAGTGTAATCACATGAAAATTTATTAATATAAGTGAAACTTAGCATTAAGTAATATTATCACATTACATTAGTATGTCATTACCAAAAAATTAACATTAAGTAATAGATTTTAGGAATATACCTACTAAACTCATACTTTGAAGTATTTGTACAAACTGAAGCAGACATCAACGGCTGTTTCAAACTATAAAAGAACAAACTGTGACCTTATGTGTTCTTTTTTTGTATACGACGTTTTTTTTGATAGTTAATTTATTCTTGACAATGAAAAGCATGCGTATATCTAAAATGAACGGAGGTATGCAAATGAATTAAATATTCACATTGGGTTGTCTGTAGTCTTGCATTCACTACGTAACAAACTGTAATAATTAATTTGAGTATTCGACTCTGAAAATCATCTAGTCATGATGTTAAACTGATTGACTAAGCAAATGATGAAAGAGGGATCGATAATAAACTTATAGCTCACTAAAGATGAAAAAGTAAATAAAATATTACCTTACAAGGCCTCTTTTTTGCTTCTTGAAATCGGTTCAACTATTGTTATAATTTTATTTATTTAAATTTTATGTGGAGCAATATTTTGTTTCATAGTTGTATGAAAATTGTTACTAAGTTTTGTATACTGAGACTAATTTTCATTTCACCAATTTCAAAAATAAAATATTATTACATTAAAAATTAAAACATTTAATTAATCGAATATTAATGAACAATTTAAAAAAACAACTTAATCCAGATTACATTTCATACAGTGTAACTGTAACGCGGCTGTAATTCGATATTTTTCGTGAACCTAAGTAAAAGAACCTGTATTAACATATTGCGTGAACCGGGCGTGCCATTTCTACCACCCGAAGCCGTGCCGCAATGGCAACAACTGCGCCAACAAATTTAAGTGCAATTTCTATCACCGTGATTTCCCATCCAAGTGGCATTCCTTTAGTAACAATATATTGCTATCTAAATATAGAAAAATAAATAAATTATAACATTATAACACTGTTTTAATTCAACAACTTTACCAGGTTTCCTTCGTTATATATTATTAAGCTCCGTGATTCCTGGCAGAGTAGAATTTGAGCCACCCTCTCTTCTCATGTACTGATGTACAAAGCGACTAAGGGATAGAGTTGTTTAACCTCAGATATATACAGCCCAGAGCCAGCTTCAGATGCATGACAGGAGTTAACAACAGTGCCCGAAATAGGGCAAAAGACTCACCCCCTATTACATGGGACCGAATAATGTTAGTTCGCCTCTGCCTAACCCTTCGGGGATAGAGTCGTGGTTATATGTTAATACAATGAAGAGCAAATTCTCGTTAAAACATCTTCAAAATTCAGTTTCGATTTAATCTCAATTTCCCAACTATAAAAAATACCGATATTCTCGTACATAATTTTTAACATCAAATATGGACATCATATGACAATGACATCACTGTGAGAGAAGGAGAACTCGAAATAATACTCTGTACCAACCCATCTGGCCTGCGTGGAAACAGTAGGTAGTAGCCAAAATCTTCCAATATTGGGAGGTGCCTATGTCCAGCAGTGGACTGCGATGGGCTAATTAACACGAAATATATCGTAACTGTTTTTTTATATTTGGGATATTGAGATTAAATTGAGACTGAATTTTGGGAAGATTTTATCATGAGAATCAGTCTTCTGATCAAGCTAATGCAATTTCATTAACAGCCATAAATGGGTATATAATTATAAGTACAGTCAGCATCAGATTGATCTTGACGAATAAAGTACTCAAAATGCCTTTAGTCATCCCACTGACAGCACAAATTCTCCAGTGAGCTCTGGTTACCCTACTCACCGCTGGGAACATAACACGAAGTTATTATAACCGCGGTATTCTGTAGGGCGGAGGTTTTCGAGAAGCGACTGCCATCTGACAGTTAGACCAGTTCTTGGACTTTTTTTAGAGCTCAACTGCCCTAACAATTGCCATAGATGTTCATATGACAACCGGGACTGACGGTTTAACGTGCTCTCCGAGGCACGATCAGATCAATGCAAATAATACCCATATTCATGCATACAAATACTGGCAATGAGCAGGGATCGAACCCGCACCGCACCTCCTGCGTAGAATACCGCGGTTATAATAACTTCGTGTTATGTTCCATAACACGAAGTTATTATAACCGCGGTATTCTGTAGGGCGGAGGTTTTCGAGAAGCGACTGCCATCTGACAGTTAGACCAGTTTTTGGACTTTTTTTAGAGCTCAACTACCCTAACGATTGCCATAGATGTTCATATGACAACCGGGACTGACGGTTTAACGTGCTCTCCGAGGCACGATCAGATCAATGCAAATAATACCCATATTCATGCATACAAATACTAGCAATGAGCAGGGATCGAACCCACACCTCCTGCGTAGCGACCGCGTTCACTATAGGCTTAGGCCACGGAGACTGTATGCAATAATTATATCATAAAAATATTGTATTATTTCATTTACAATAATATAATGTTTGTGCAAGCCTAACTTTGGTAACAGACAGAAGTAAGCCTTGCAATTTACGCATAATGAAGGAAAACAGAATATAAGGAGTAGTTTATAATGAGGGTAAGGATAGGAAGATTCATATCTACGAAGAGGAGAAGCATTTGAAGTTGAAGGCCATAATCGCCAACCGCCCTAGTGAATATGGGTTTTTATAATTGTTTCATAATATTCGCTTATATTACCGGATACAATGATAGTATTTAATAGTAGTGGAAGTAAAGAAATAACATTTAAAGTAGAAGATTTTAACCTTCCCTTAACCTTCTAGAAACAATGATTTATATGAGACAACAGTAACACTAAAGTTAATCTGGAAGGCATAAAAATAGTTCCAAGGAAAATACAACCAGTTTTCTAATTACTTATCTGCTTATTGTTAGAAATATAAAAAGGAATGAAAAAAACAAAAACAACGCCGTGTTATTTTTGTTTGACATTTTACTGTTCTATTGTTTACATAGTGCAGGTACACTTTTTGGGATTCGTAGATAATTAACCCCGAACCGTCGCGTGGTCTTTAAGAGCGTAGGATTTTACAAAAAGTGAATTAAATAGTTTGAAAATTGTATGTGACTTTAAAAAAAAAGTTATTTTGATGCCTGAACCGGTGATATTCAGCTCGTGTGCTTTATATGTAAGATACAGACATGTTTGCCAGTATAAATATTTGAGGGGCACACCGCACACACGAAGACTGAAGTCAGTTGTTATTTTATAATAATATTATTATTATATTTATATATGTGTTGGATCTGAAATATCAATATTTGTTTATTTCATACGTTTCTAATTAGATTATCTTTGCAAATAATAAAGCTAAAGATTAGATTTGGATACACTACTTGCACAATCAGTACAATTTTATTGCATTTCGTCGCACAACCCTCAGAGAAGAGCGCTATGACTTTTAGGAAGCGAGCTATTGCAAAAGACTATGAGAAAGATGTAGGAACAATAATGAGTACGGTTGATAAAACAGAGAGGCACAACCGCTATAAAAAAAAAAGGTATCTATCCAATATAATTGCTAGATATAATTTTTTTTTGAACAATTACATTGAAATTGGTTTGGAAAATTAGAATCTATGAAAACAAGGACATGTGGTGTTCGTATATATACTGAGATAAATGCAATTTATTACTGAATGAATGCAGGCCCTCATAAAATATTTAATCTTAAAAATAAAATTATATTTTCAATTGCAACATTTCAATTATGAAAGGCATGAATGCGAGTCCTTTTTCTTAAAATGCTAAGCTAAAATCTATTTCTATTATATTCCTAAAATGGTGGACAATCGATTATTTTATGTACTAGCGTTTTACTTGAGTTGAAAACAACTTTTGACCCTAATAATACAATAGACTCAGTGTGTAAAAGGGACAAAGAATATGGGACCCATCCCCGCTCACCCCTTTCTCTTTTCCCAAATTCATTAGAACTTACAATTTGCATTTTATTCTCTCAGTGCATTTTAAGACATCGCGACGTCAAGGTGACTACAGTGACATACAAGTGCAATAAAATTGAGAATTAAAAAAGGACCCATTTTGAGTAAGTGAATTCATATTTTTAACCGAATTCAAAAAAGAGGACGTGCTCAATTCGATTAGTATTTTTATTTGTATTCTTCTCATGATGTTAAACTGATTGACTAAGCAAACGATGAATCGATAGTAAACTTATAGCTCACTAAAGATGAAAAATAAATAAAATCTTACCTTTCAGGGCCTCTTTTTTGCTTCTTGAAATCGGTTTAACTATTGTTATAATTTTATTTATTTTAATTTTATGTGGAGCAATCATTGATATACAAAAAATCCTTTTTGGGTTTTTTGTATATCAATGGGAGCAATATTTTGTTTCATAGTTGTATGAAAATTGTTACTAAGTTTTGTATACTGAGACTAATTTTCATTTAATCAATTTCAAAAATAAAATATTATTACATAAAAAATTAAAACATTTATATTATTTTACTAACTAAAAACTAAATTAAACTAAATTATAGATTTTTTCAACAGAAATCAAGCATGCCGATTTCCAAAAGTTTATTGGGATTTAGATTAGAAAATACGTGACCATATCTTTTCCCTTTTTCTAAGATTCATTAGGAATATATATTTGTGTACTTACAATAAGCATTATTTTCTATCAGTGCATTTTATAATGTTGCATAGTCTCAAGGTGCTTTATAATTTAGTGCAAATTACTAGAAAGTTTTGAGTGAGTTAATATATAAAATTAAACAAAAATATTAATTAATTTAAAATTTCACGTGTACTGATATTCAAATTAAATCTTATAGACTGGCGTACGGCTATAAATTTACTTGCAGTGCAATAGTTGTTATATTAATTTTCGTCTTAGCAATTTCAAAAATTAAAACCGAACTAAGCTTGAACCGAGAAAATATCAACATGGGTTTACACAAACATTCTATATAAAACTAAAAGGATTGTTATCTTAGTTTTATATCAGATTTTAAAACTGGAATAAATCATGCACATATGATAAATTTAATTGAAATCGGTTTTAAACTTAAATGTGTGCGAAAATAGTGACTCGTGGTATTTATCTTATTAAGATATACAACCTGTAACAGGATAAATACAATGACCCCAGACAATTCACCTAGAATATTTTAAGTAGATAAAGCCATAAGAACTTTTTCTAGTATCTGCTCGATGGCCAGAAAGTGCAAATTAGTTTCATTAATATAACCAAAATTGTGCATTAAATAACTATTTCACGATTAGTTTACTTAATCACTATAATAATATTTATCCTCTTTTAATGATAATTAAATACAAGAGGTTCAGCGTGTTAAATGAATAGGCAAAACCTACGCGATCATATCATTTCTCTTTTTTTAAATCCGTTAAGGTTAATTTAATTACAAATAAAAAGAATATCTGTCTCGTGGCATTTTATGACATTGCATAGTCATGGTGTTTCAAGTAAAAGTCAAGTTCATTGCAAATTTCTAGAAAGTAGACACTTCTGAGTAATTTAATATTTAACAATACCAGTATATTATTTCATTTACAATTTTACGTATATCCTAACGTTTAATCTCGTAGAATGGCGTGTAGCCATAAATTGCACCACAATATTTATTATACGAATTTATGTTTTTAAAATTTCAAAAATGAAAATCATACTATTAGTATTGGAAGAAAATGGCATCATGGATTTACACAAACATCCTTCCACTCAAACCGCATATACCGTCACTGTTCCGTCGCGGGTAAAAAGAAAATGAAATAATATGATCATAATATTTACACGTTAAACTAAAATCATTGTTACGTTATTTTATATCACATTTTGAAGCTGGAGTCAATCATGCTCATTTGTTGAGTTTCATTAAAATCTGTTTTAAAGTTTAATTTGTGGGAATGTAGGGACTCGTGGTGTTTATATTTAAGATATAGCAACAACCTGTAGCAGATTAAGTAAAATGACATCAGGCAATCCAACCATAATATTTTAAGTATATAAATCTATTCGAACTTCTTTATTTAGTATCTACTTGGTGCTCAGACAGTGCAAATTAGTTTTAGTACACAATATTACCAAAAATGGTTCAAGAAATAATCATTTCACGACTTAATCGCTTTAATAATATGTTCAAGCTAGGGATACGATACGTGACCAAATATAGTTTAATTTATTACTCCCAAATAGAAAAGATATTTGGTCCCCTTAACTTTTATCTGAGATTAGGATACTTTGTTCCACCAGGCTGATTACTATAATATTAAATTTTTAGTCCTCCGGGGTGTTCTTTTTATATACAAACAGTATAAGGTTTTAATCAAGCTCGACCAGTTTTTAAGTATTAATTAAATATCTACCTTATCCCTTTAAGACAAAGATTAAAATAGTAAATAACAACTCGCTTTTGTCTTATCAGATCAGATTTTATGGTGTAAGTAAATTATTACCAAACTAGGAAACTTGTATGAAATAATTTATTGTAATTAGAACTCGAAAGTTTAAAAGTTCTGTAAAGTATCTGTTTAATGAATTTTTTTGCTCTCTGTATGATCACTATGTTGGAGGCCCTGGTGGGGCCCCACAGCTGAATACCGTATGTCTAGGTGGACTTACATATAAATAAATAATAAAAAATAAAAAAGAATCTACAACATTACTTTTTAATTAATTTAATTTAATTAGTCTAGACCCATTGTAAGCATAGCTTAACTAGCCTGTGTTATGAAATCTAGAATGCGGTTAAACATACTTAGATACATTTTTTTTATAAATACATATGTATATTATACATAGAAACACCTAGACCAATGCAAATATTTGCACAATATTGCAGCAATATTTGCTTACACACAAATATTTGCACTGAGCTATTTTATTATCCATAGATAATATGTAAGTTTATTATCCATGGCTAGTAAGCTGTTCATATGTAAGTCCATCTGGACCTAAATAATCCTTTTAAATTAATTGTATCGATATAAATTTCATATTTTAAAGAATTTTCTTTATTTTTTAACCATTCAGACTCCAGGCACGAAAATGGATAAAGAATCACAACAGATAAAGCGCGCTCTTGTGTTGCCGATGCATCGGGTCGATGCTCAGAAGATCGTCATACAAGTCCCAGCAGATAGCTCCCAGGAGACTGGTGACAGCATCAGTCTCGGGGGTGACATAGACAGTGATGATGATAAAAGCGAAAAGTAAGTATCTTGGAAAAAGTGACACTCTCTGGAAGGCGAATTTTACACATTGAAATAAAACTGATTGTAACTGTGTCAGTCGTAGAGAGACACAACACACGGGGCATACGTATTGTTGCTATTACGAATATTAATACTCCAATGTACCACTGCGGTGGCACATAACTACAAAAGTAAATTGTTTTGGGCAAAATCTTGGTGGGGTACAACCTCAATTATTACATCCCTAGTTATTGTAAGAGGGATACTACAGTCAATTATACAAACAAAAGGCAATGGAAGATATTTACTTGACCTATGACTGGTTATTTGTTCAACTACAACTTTTTCTTTGTCTTCAGATTGGCCAGTGACTTAGAAAAAGAACAATATGTACCACATGCTCTTACGATTGATTCTTGATCTGTTTTTAAAAGATAATTAAATATCAACCTTATCCCATTAAGACAAAGCTTAAAATTGTAAGTAACAACGTGCTATTCGTGCAGCCTTATCGGATCAGATTTAATGCTACATTATATTTTCAGCCTTGTATAAATGGAACATGGTTGATATTTAATTGACAGTAGAAATGTACAGTAAAAGACACAATTTGAAGTCAATTCTTTCAAATTACTTCCATTGAATGTGGTTTATAGTTCGGAATGAATCTATTTATTCTGAAGTGAAATAATTCATTTTAATACCTAATTAGATTTTTAAATTATAACAAAGTAGATTAGTTTTAATTATTTTTGGGTCTCATTGTTGCCGCAATAACTATTTACAATATTATTCTAACCTTTCCACAGTAACATCCACAATCCATCAGCAGGCAAAGATAAAAATACTGAGTTCACAGTTACAATGAATGTATACCATCCAAATGCATTCCTTGCCAAAAAACTTCAGACAGAGGGGCTTTTGAATGATGAAGAGGAAGTGAGCAAAACTATGATAGAAAAATTTATCACACCAGAGGTCAAAGAACCAAAATCTAAAGAAAAAGAAGTTCCTAAACCAACAGTAAAAGTTCTAGAATGTCAAACGAGGCGATTGAGCAATACTAGCGAAGAGAGCGAAACCCAGGTTATTATTAGAAAAGAGGACAAAAAATCCGATAAACGAAAAAGTGTTGAAAATAAAGAAGAACCGCCTATTGCCAAAAAAAGGAAAGCATCTCGTATAGTGTTTGACGTACAAAAGAAAGACAAAGAGACGAAAGGAGTGCGAGAGAGAACTGAGAGTGTGAGCAGCTACAGTCACGTGACGGCCACCACTGTTACAAATACTCATAAATATGATGCTGTTCCACCACGTAAGTATTAAATAATATCATACTTATACTTCAGAAGTTTTCTCTACTGTCACATTAAACCTTAAAATTAAAACCTGCCGCTTTCAACCTCTCCTTTTTTTCAATGTATCATTCGCTCAGTACTCGGTTCATTCTACGTGCCTCCAAATCACCTTAATATCATAAAATCCTTGAACTATAACTTCTTATTTTTGGGTTGCATAGACCTTAATTAATAGTAATATGTAAACATAATCGATATTTTAAAATAAAAATGTCGATTTTCATCAAATAAAATAGCAGTCATTTTATAAGCAGGTACGTTTTTCTGTCTTCGTAAACCCTTAACTCAGTTACAAGTCTTTTCTTTTATAAAACTATCCACTACATACGTCTAGATCAAATTCTTAGAATCTGTTTCATCATCCTCTCTATCTATATTACCTTAGATCTCTCATTTCCACAGCGTTCTTGTTTCATATTTCTTCTGGTCACCCAGCATGTGCAACACAGCATATGATCCTCCGCCTTCCCCATTCAATCTATCCCAGCTACCAACTTCGCCTTCCGTGCCGATTCGTGGTATCAGCTTTGGCACTCGTTTGCTTCAATGAATATGACCAGCTAATTGCCACTTTAGTTTGCTTATTCTGCGTGCGAATGTTATCCTTCAAAGAAACCCCAACATTTGATAGAGCTACAATCACTGTAGCGTAGTTCTTACCTCTTTTATCTATGTGAATTTCTGAAACTGGGGATGACATATCTTTTCAGCCTCATATGTTGTTGAGCTCCTAACGCACCCATTGCTAGCTCATTTGATTGTTGTACAAGTCTTATCTGGTATCGTTGACTAAGCTGATTCTGCTTGACTTATCATACTTGCATAAGTCTCGGCCGCGTGTACGGTTCACCTGATGAAAAGTGGTTACCGTGGCCTATGGCTGTGTACAACAGCAGACGAGTCACATCGTGCTGCCGACCCTGTAAGAACAGAATTTCAGTGCGATGGCACTGATGAGTGGAGAAGACAAAGCAACCACAAAAATTATCTTGTGAGCTCTGGCTACACTACTCACCACCGTGTACACAACACAAGATTATTATGACTGCGGTATTCCGCAGGGCCGAGGTACTGCCCAAGTCAGACTGCTCAATTGGGACTAGTATACTGTCGTGTCTTGTGTGTGTGACTAAACCTGATTAACAAGCAGTGATTTTTTTTGACAGTTTCGTCTGCGGAGCGGAAGCTTGTATGGTGTCGGCTGTTCCCGGCGTGTCGCTACGGCTCGGCGTGTGCGTTCGCACACCCTCGTTGCAAGTTTTTAGCGTTCTGTACGCGGCGGAACTGTGTGTACTCGCACTCGCCCAATGTCGGTAAGTACACCACACAGGCCTATGCTAATATTCATATTTATGCTTAGATGTATTAACTCTCGATGGGAAGCAACTCGCGATCTCCAATATATCGTTAATATGTAGGCTCCAAAACTAATGGACATAGAGCCCGTGAACCCCAGACCTTAGAATATTTTTTCTTTTTTTCTCTCGAGTAACCATGACTAAATTCACCCTGTGCCGGCTAGCCCATAAGTTTTGGAACATGTTGTATAAAAATTAACTTCTATTCTATAACAAAACACTTTCTAGAACATGAAGGATGTCTATAAATGAACTGATTTCGTATAACATTTTGAAGGTAATATCTAAAAATCACACTTTATTATTTGACGAAAGTAGATTTTCAATTTACACACCTTTAGTACCGGATACCTAATGGGCCATTGTTCTTTCCTGTGTTGGGAGCGTGCGTCGACAAACTTTCAGATTTCATAAAGTGACAAGGGTCTGGGGATCATAGGCTCTTACTCCATATTAGTATTAACTTAACTAACCTAACCTTACGATATGTTAACCTCTAACATCTCTAATTGTGTCAGAATTTTGTTTGTCTACATGTTTCAACCAACCACTGTTTACCATAGCTGAAGCTCGTATTCTAGAATAGTAATCAGTTCTAAATCTTGATTTATGTGAGGACAGATTGTATAGACAATAGGTTAAATCTGTCAATATGTCTATACTTCTGCGCTCTGAAAGTATAGACACATTGACGCTGAGGGGCCAGACAAGTGGCAATTCGTTGACCGGCGTATTGTAGAATAGAATGACATATGTATGGAATTTGACGTAATTGAGTCGTCAAGGCATGTCACAAACTTCAAATCCTAAGATTCAGGAATGTGTCGTTCTAGAAACCTGGCTATACGTTACTGTATACAATCTTTCCGACTGAGGAAGTACCTCCGCCCTACAGAATACCGCGGTTATAATAACTTCGTGTTGTGCTCCCGGCGGTGAGTAGGATAGCCAGAGCTTACTGGAGAGTTTTTGTGCTGTCAGTGGGATGACCAAAGGCTTGTCCTGCTTTGTCCTTTACACTGACGGCACAAAATCTCTGTTCGGGTCGGCAGCACGGATGTGACTCCACTGGTGTTACACACGTTCATAGGTCATGGTAGCCACTTTCCATCAGGTAGGCCGTGTACTTGTCTGCTACCTAAGTTGTATATAAAAAAAAAATATAATTTTACATTTGTTTTTACAGCATCTCACGTAGTCCCAGCTGCGAACTACAAGTCAATATCGGCAGTGGTCCCCAACATGTGCAAGTTCTACCCAAATTGCGTTAACCCGGCGTGTTATTTTTACCACCCGAAGCCATGTCGCTACGGCAACAACTGCGCTAATAAATTGGAGTGCCATTTCTTTCACGCTGATGTACAGCCCAAGTGGCGATACCCAGTCTAAATATAAATATGAAATCTAACACGATTGTTTTAATTTAACAATGATACCAATATTGATTTATTCCCGAGATTTTTCACAAGAATTGTGTATTTGACTGATAGTGTAGTAAATTAGTTACTTTTCACTATACGTCAAAACGATAAGTTATAAAAAATAAATAAGAACCGATGAAATTATTACCGCTCTTTTAAAATCACTTAAATTCACTGCCCAAATTTCATATAATATTAATCAGACAGATATATACAGCCCAGACTCAGCCTCAGATGCAAGGCTCAAATCAATAATAGTGCCCGGAATAGGTACGGCAATAGGCTCACTCCCTATTACGTGGGACCGAATACAATAATTGGTGTAATGAGGGTGTAAATTTACCTCTGCCTAACCCTTCAGGTGTGTATGTATGTGTGTATTAGTTAGAAAACAATTTTAAAACGTTTTACAAGAAGATCGACGGTCTAAGTGGCCAATCTTCCCTTTAAAGGCAATTTGAATACCTGAAGGGTGAGGGCATTATCCACACACATGCGACTGAGTGAGACATAAATTCTTAAATGTTAACATCTCTTTTTCTCACCTTAACTTTTTAATGTACTCATTGCTACAAGAGGAATTTTATAATGTACAGAATTTTTTGATATACCTGTATAACCTTAATATCGGTCGTCTAACACTAGTCAATAGCACACATTTCATTCGTCAGAATATACCTACGTGATGTCTGGCAGTATTGGGATCTCGGAATAAAAAGGAAATACACAATAGGTGCATCTAATCTCAATATCCCAAAATATTAAATAAATAAAAAAAAAAAAATATATTTTATTTCGAACGCATTGATTCATATTTTGTTAGTAACAATATACTTAGGACTATATTAGTGAACAAATTAAATTACATTTTAAAACTAAACTATATTAAACACTCAGTATCAGAATAAACGGGATATTTACCATGTTTCATTATTTTGAGCTTCCGATATTTCGGCGCTGTTGCAAGCACCATGATCACGGAGGAACTGGAGTAGTGGCGGTGAACTAAGAAAAAGTTTTTTCTTCTAGTAGTAATTATATCGATCTACCCTCTTTCGAGTTCTTTTACTACGCGTATCTGCACTATTATTGGTTTCACTCTCACTACAAACTCGAACCCGATCTCGATCACGTTCACGACATACGATGCTCACTGTATCCACTCGCGATTTTGTTTTAGCTTGTTCCCGGTTGTTTTTGCAAAGACGGACCACTGGATGCCAGACGTTCGGCAGTTGAAACCCATCCTCACGAAACCGACTGCAACCCGACTGCAAGGACCAACCGAAGCACGGTTCGAATGATCAAGGAACATCAACAGGTAATCGGTGAAGAGGTAGTAGCACACCTGCTGCGACCCAGGAACCTCCAGCCCCCCAAACTATATGGTCTGCCTAAGATACACAAGCTAAACACTCCCTTGCGGCCCATAGTGAGTCAGATTGACTCGCCGACCTATGAACTGGCCAAACATGTGGCGAATATCTTGCAGCCATTGGTGGGTAGGACCATGTCGTACGTGAAGGACTCGAGACACTTCGTTCAGATTTTGCGTCAAACTTCGGTCAATGATCAAGAAGTGATGGTGAGCTTTGACGCGGAGTCCCTATTCACAAATGTTCCCATCACAGACTGCTTGGAGATCATAAGACGAAAAATCGCAGAGAACGGAGTCGCTAAAGAATATGCTGACCTTGTGCAACATTGTGTGACCACAAACTACTTCGTATACAGAAATGAGTACTACCTACAGATAGATGGAGTAGCGATGGGCAGTCCGGTGGCTCCAGTTGTGGCAAACTTGTGGATGGAACATTTTCGAAGCCATAGCCATACCCACCGCCCCAAGCATCAAAATCTGGAAACGGTACGTTGATGACATTTTTTGTATACTGGAGGGGAGTGAGAATGTTGTAACAATACGTGGCCAAGTTCAACAACATCCATGGAAAAATGAGCTTTACGTACGAAATGGAAAAGGAAAGAACCCTTGCCTTCCTTGACGTGAGGATCGGTGTTCGTGAGGATGGGTCGTGTAGCCACTCCGTGTACAGGAAACCCACTCACACTGACCGCTACCTGCATGCCGACTCACATCATCATCCGCGCCATCTGAATTCGGTAGTGACGTCGCTTACTGACCGCGCATATAGTTTATGTGACGAGGAACATTTACAGGAAGAATTGAAGCACATAAGCGGCGTTCTACAAAAGAATGGATACAATGGACGGATAAGACCACCAAGACTCACCACAAATAAACCCCGGAACTATAAGGTGGAAAGACAGCCAGCCTTTTTACCCTACATCAAAGGAGTGACAGATAAGATCGCTAACATCCTGAAGAAGGTATCTGTCAAAACTATTTTCACTCCTTTTAAAAAGCTGTCGCAATGCCTGCGCTCACCCAAAGATGGCTCCCCATTGGACAGACCGGGAGTGTACAAGATTGACTGTAGCTGTGGCAGTTCTTATATAGGACAAACAAAAAGAACGGTTACATGCCGAATCAAGGAACACATCAGGGCAGTCAAAAACAATGAACCGCATAAATCTGCAATCGCTCAACATTTATTGGAGTCCGGTACGAACCACTGGATCGAACTACATAACCCTCAGATGCTTTCGACAGAACGCCACTATATACCAAGACTGGTTAGGGAAGCAATTGAAATAAAAAAGTATAAAAATTTCAATCGTGAGGATGGGTTTCAACTGCCGAACGTCTGGCATCCAGTGGTCCGTCTTTGCAAAACCAACCGGGAACAAGCTAAAACAAAATCGCGAGTGGATACAGTGAGCATCGTATGTCGTGAACGTGATCGAGATCGGGTTCGAGTTTGTAGTGAGAGTGAAACCAATAGTAGTGCAGATACGCGTAGTAAAAGAACTCGAAAGAGGGTAGATCGATATAATTACTCCTAGAAGAAAAAACTTTTTCTTAGTTCACCGCCACTACTCCAGTTCCTCCGTGATCATGGTGCTTGCAACAGCGCTGAAATATCCGAAGCTCAAAATAATGAAACATGGTAAATATCCCGTTTATTCTGATACTGATGTCAGTGACCGTGATAGTTTAAATACCTATATATTAAACACTGTATTCTCGCTACTGAATTTGAAAGATTTAATTTGAGATTCACTTTTGACATCCTTATCTTTTTCGATATGTGAGAGACTGAAAGAATTAAATTGAGACTGAATTTTGAATGAATGTTATTTAACATAGCCGACGTGTCGCTAGCTACGAAAGTGGTTAGGTATGGTGGCCGGAACATTAGGGCGATTGGATGAGGAACCCCCAAACTATGTGGTCATTATCGAACACGACCATTTTCTGCAATTTGACCACCATCGCCTTCTCACTGTTGTGCAATTGTTGAATGGCAATAGGCTCGCCACCTATTACATTGGGACCTAAACATAAACTGGCGAAATGTGGGTGCTAGGACCTCTGCCTACCCCTTCGGGGATATAGGCGTGAGTTTATGTTATGTTATGTTAGATCTTACTTGAATGTCTCTCGGCGTCGGCGTACTGTTTTTTGGTTGGTTTACGATTGTTGCGCTGCAACTGCTCGTCCTCCTGATCCCTTAGACCACTCCAACTTTCTCCTGATGTTGCGCTAGTTCACACTTCATACGTTTTACACTCGAACTGAACACGAAACGCGCGAAGTCCTTAAGGATCGAATGACCAATGTTCGGGGTACGATCGGAAATTGGTTTAGAATCAAGAGATTTTAGTTACGGAAGACAAATGTTTTATTGTTGATTTATAAACTGACAATTATTGCACTTTATGATAGATTGAATGTTAAACTAAATTAAATGTTAATTATGAGATGGTAGTGTTAGGATGTCACTGTTCAAATGTTAATGTTAGGTGAGTGCACACGGTCGCGACGGTTACCGAAAGTACACTGAATAATTTAACTTTTTTGTCTAATTGAATCGCGTCGCCAGCGGGCTCACATCACGTGTTCGGTGTCAGCATTAAACCGAACACTGAAAGAACTATTTGAAATAAAAAAAGAATGGTTGCTTCTAACAACTACATTATTTTAATACAAGAAATAAAAATAAACTTGCAGTGCCTAAACTTACGCAACTGTATACAATTTTTAATAAAATTCCTCATGGATTTGGTTGACATGCCTTTTAATAAATTTAAAACAGCAGTTAACAAATAATTAATGTAAAATATAGTTATTATAAAGTAGGTAGATGAATATCTTAATGATATAAAGGTGTGTATGTATGTGTGTATTATTAAGAAAACAATTTTAAAACGTTTTACAAGAAGATCGACGGTTAAATGGCCAATCTTCCCTTTAAAGGCAATTTGAATACCTGAAGGGTGAGGGCATTATCCACACACATGCGACTGAGTGAGACATAAATTCTTAAATGTTGACATCTCTTTTTCTCACCTTGACTTTTTAATGTACTCATTGCTACAAGAGGAATTTTATAATGTACAGAATTTTTTGATATACCTGTATAACCTTAATGTCGGTCGTCTAACACTAGTCAATAGTACACATTTCATTCGTCCCAATATATATACCTACGTGATGTCTGGCAGTATTGGGATCTAGGTAAAAAAAGAAAATACACAATAGGTCCCATTCTTGTAAAAATCTGTTAAAAATTCAGTATGCATCTAATTTCAATATCCCAAAATGTTAAACACTGTATTCTCGCTACTGAATTTGAAAGATTTAATTTGAGATTGACTTTTGACATCCTTATCTTTTTCGATATGTGAGAGACTGAAAGAATTAAATTGAGACTGAATTTTGAATGAATGTTATTTAACATAGCCGACGTGTCGCTAGCTACGGAAGTGGTTAGGTATGGTGGCCGGAACATTAGGGCGATTGGATGAGGAACCGCCAAACTATGTGGTCATTATCGAACAGGACCATTTTCTGCATTTTGACCACCATCGCCTTCTCACTGTTGTCTTTTTAAATCTCCCATGCCAAGAACAATTTCGGTAGTATTTTTTCTTATTAATTTAATTTAAAATACCTATTCATTTATAAATCGATACACAGGCAAGTTGATACTATTGACAGCTGGCCAATAGGTTTTGAGATCGCACTAGAAGACAGTAGGGACTTACTCACTATAGCACCTTATATCGTACAATGAACAAGCCTGCTGCCGTGACAGGCTTTAACAGTTACCCACAGGCCTGCGTTAAAATATCTTTCTGGCCCTTGATCTGCTCTCCACTGTACTCTCTGCTGATCAAAGAGACTATAAGAAAAGCACCGAGCATCCTTCTATAGGATCACTCCCGCCTGGCTGAAATTGGGTGGTAACGACATGTTCCTTGCTTTGGGAGAGAGGTGCTAATAAAAAATTATGATTTCCATACAAATTTTCAACATCTATGTCCGTTTTCAATCTCTTGTACATTTAGCAGATTGTTTAAAATCGGCTTAGTAGTTTAGGCGAAAGCATAACAGACATTTAAAATGAATTCGAAACGAGTTCATTCAACACATCAGAGAACATTGTAACTTTGTTTTTACGTCACGTAAGCTAATTGTGTTGTTTTCTACAACGTAAGCAATATGTTTAGTTCTTAAAAGAGGGTAGATCTGAAAAGAATGAACACAATGTTACGTACTATAAATACTTACTCTGTGGCGATATGTGTATCGTGGCAGCAGGTGTGAGTGTCGTCTTAACCGATTCAGTGCTTTTAAGTGTTACTTATATTTTTATCGTTTATTTTTACAAAATTAAAGTACCTAGTTCTTGTCATTCGTCTCTTCACATTTCTAAGACGCAAACCTAATTCGCCTTGGTCAGAGTTTAAACTAAGAACCATGAATACAGACGGTTTTAAATTCAGGGTATGAATTTATTTTTACTTATTGCCGTTAAAAGTTAATAAGATTATTCTCAAAGTTATAGTTTCATCCTCAAACCCCGTGACTCGCTGAAAGAACTATTTAAAATAAAAAAATAATGGTTGCTTCTAACAACAACATTATTTTAATACAAGAAATAAAAATAAACTTGCAGTGCCTAAACTTACGCAACTGTATACAATTTTTAATTAAATTCCTCATGGATTTGGTTGACATGCCACTTAATAAATTTAAAACAGCAGTTAACAAATAATTAATGTAAAATATAGTTATTATAAAGTAGGTAGATGAATATCTTAATGATAAAAATGCTTGGTCATCCTAATCTCTTCCTCGCTCAAAAAAGACACAAATTTCAAACAAAACCTAAAATATTAAAAGCTAATCTGGTTCGAATAATAGGTCTCTAAGTTTCTTGCTAGTATCTTCTGAGTAGAACCAACCTACAGAACCGGCGAAAGAATCATTTCCCAATGGTTTATCTACGTTATTTAGTATTTTTATTGTATTTCTTGACGGTTGTAATATTTTAGACGTTCACATGATGTGCTCTTTATACCAAATAATTGAAATTGATTCTTTGATTATTGTATAAGATACTTTGTACTTTTCCATTGTATTTAATTTTTCACCTTCTTAGGTTTCTCCTCTCGGCATTCTCAAAGGTTTGAATTGGCGGATATAAATTTATATTTCTAAATAACACAATATTTGATAATATTTTACATGTTTAAATTTATGTATCCCAGCTTAAAATTTTTGCCCCATATTTGGAGAAATGATATTAAATTATCCTATAAAAGTTTTGTTCCTAAAATAAATAATTGATAATTTTTACAACAACGATATTTGTATTAGAGATTAATGTCAAATTAAGAATGTCATGAAATATCATACTAATATTAAACTGATAAAATATCAACCCAATATATTTTCAAATTGTATAAATTGTATATGTATCACTTAACATTCTATATTGACATTTTCATTACATTTTTGTCCTTGTCTTTTTGGGCCGAAACAAAACGAGTAAAATGATATTTATACCTACTAAAAATCATTTAAATTTAATATAATAAGTAATATCAACAAACTGTTATTAAGAGTGAACATATTGTGTATGACAAATTCTTCCTCTCTCCAAACATTGTGCTGTGCCCGACAGGGTCCATAATTGTAACAATAATTTTAACCTGAACAACTGTACTTCATTATGGAACGCAATAAATGTATTGAGTATTGAGTATTGAGTAAATTAAATTAAAATAACCAATAATTAAAATAATCAATAATATCAAACTTAAATTATTACGGATAAAATGTCAATCACAATATTATAATACAATTAAAGAGGTAATAGAGAGTAGAGGTCATCATTGCAGCAGAGGTGAACGGCTCAGATCTAGTTGTTGGTTTATTATAATGTTCCTGTTGGCATTCACTAGTCTATATAATTGTAGAGATTCCAATGCGTTCATTTTTCGGCCTTATGTGCATAGTCGCAGGGCTTTAAAGTTAACTATCGGGTCAAATGAGTGGTTTTTCAGAAGGTGTTCTGCAAAATTGAACTCGGTTTTTTCGATTTTCCAGCCTCTAGTGTGTTCCTCAACTCTAATTTCAAAAGATTGTCTAGTTTGACCGATATTTTTTTTTGCAGATGGAACATGTTAGTTCATATATACCATTTTCTGCTCAATTGGGGTTACATCCTTATTATTGCAAATTACGTTTTTTAGACTAGTTAGAATTATAGTACATTTGTATGAAATATGACCAATAATTATGGTACACGAGCCCATAGTTTTTTATGTATTTCTGCGGTCATGGGTGTGCCTCCCTTTTTTTTTTTTACGTGCGCAGAATCCCCACGGATACCTCCCCACCGGAGCCGGCGAAGGAGGTTATGTCGGACTCGAACCGACTAAAACCCACGCTGCCTGTGGGTCGCTTTGGTTGGGTGTGCCTCCCTTGTATGCTAGGTCTAGAACTGGATGAACCCTGGATCTTTTTCGTGTATTTAAAATATTAATTAATTAGGATGAAAAATCGTTATTCGTCGCTATCACTTTGATCACTGCCAATTCCTCCTTAAAATCTGACTGCGACATTGGAGTCGACAGTAATCGGTGCATCATTAAGTGAAAGGCAGCATGTTTGTAACTCCGTGGGTATCTGAGTTTATATGTATGACATTGTCAGCGAAAGTGGAGTGTCTATAAATTTTAAATGTATGTTTATGGTCAAGAAAATTAATTCTATCTGTTCAATTTATTTCTAACATTTCGTTTAGTTATTTAAGTACGAGATTAGTTATTTAAGAGGTGGAGAATGGAGAAACTTTATATCATTATTAACATCACATTGTAACCCATTTTCACAATAAATATATTTGAATTTGAAAAAAAAAATGACAAAAAATTATTCAAAGTAGATACATTTCCGGTCCATAGGAAATGTCATCTACAAAAGTATTAATTATAATAAGGAATCAACGGTTTGTACATATTGTTGTTTAGAATTTGTTTTTAACCATAATTCATAAAAATATCTGCACAAAGCTGTGAACCATAGCGGTAACCCATAGCGAGACCATCACTCTGTTTATAAAACTTATTACAGAACTTAAAACACAGAACTTAACTTGGGCTAGATAGATCGATATCGTGTGTTTCAAGTCCATTGTAATTGGTGGGTCTACTGCTGATTGTATTTAATTTTAATTGCAATCTTGCACTCATTTAAAGCAATGCTTGGGAACATTTTTTTTACATTAAAAGAGATGAGTATAGCTTCGTCTGGTGAACATTTCCAAGCTTTTATACAAGGTCAAGGCTATTTCTGTGGGTGTAAAATTCATATTGTGTAATAATATTATATCAGCTTCAGCTGCTAACTTGTACGCTGCTGTACCTGTGTATGACACTACTGGACAAATGTATGTAGTTTATAGCACTATCAATCAACACCAAGTGCCATTATTTTCCAACATTCTTTGATTCTTGCGTTCATCCCGGTCGAATCAGAAGTTTTCATCTCGAAGTCCGAGGTCCGTTTATTCTAGTATAACTGTACCTCTTGTCTCTATGGGAATTTCTCTACTCAACGGAATCTTTTTACGATTCCGTACCTCAAAAATAACAATAAAAACGGAACCTTTATATCATTCGTTGTCCATCTGCCTGTCTGTCATTACCTTTTTTCTCAGGAATGGCATCAAGATAAAATTCATACCACATACTCAGGTCTAAATCGTCTTGAAACTGTGCAAACATCAAACTTCTAAGTAAAAAAATCGTTTAAAATATATTACGGTTTATGTAGCTTACGGAACCCTCGGTGCGCGAGTCCGACTCGCACTTGACTGACTTTTTTTATTATAGCCTTGGAATTCAAAAAAATATTTTATTTTTGTTATTAATACTTCTACAAAGATTTTAAATGAAAATTTGTGCCTTTCTTATTCGTTTTTATTATTTAAAAGAATTGTAATATCTTTGTACTGAAGTGAGAATTGCATGGTCGCACACAAGCTTCAGTAACTTAGCGGTACACTAAGTTAAATTAATTCAAAAATAAATCTCAGTCTGCGTTGCGTTTACATGTATATAGTTCGTAATAAATGCCATTTCAAATTGAAACAGGAATATAATAGTTTTGAATTTAGACTCAATTTCATTGTTTATAATATTTTGAAAAATTAACTAGCGTCTTTTACTTATCGTACTCCTATCAAAGAAAGTTAGGGATTTAAATTATTCGTGCTAACGAAATTCGGAAGAATTAAAATTACACTTTCGAACAGTTTTCTAGGATCAGTATCAGAATAAACGGGATATTTACCATGTTTCATTATTTTGAGTTTATATCGGAAACTCAAAATAATGAAACATGGTAAATATCCCGTTTATTCTGATACTGATGTCAGTGACCATGATAGTTTAAATACCTAGTTTTCTAGGAATTATAAAATTCGGACTTTTGAAAATCGGAATACTGGAATTTACATACATAACTCACGCCTATATCTCCGAAGGGGTAGGCAGAGGTGCTAGCACCCACATTTCGCCAGTTTATGTTTAGGTCCCAATGTAATAGCTGGCGAGTCTATTGCCATTAACTGGGCACTTATAAACCTGCGATAAATAGACACATAACTTCGAAAAGCATCTAAAAGTCATTGGTGGTCCATTACCCATACCCCTAGGCTACCGCGGTTGTTTCGCTGGAATTTGGAATTAAATATTTCGGAATTTTTGGGTGTTCCCACCGACAACTTACAGAAAAATCAATAAGAGCTCCGATGAACCATACACACTAGTTCCTGAAACCCGTCGTTGGCTCAACTCAAACCATGATGAGTTAATTGGGGACCATCGGCTGTCGGGCCCACCAAGCAGAAAAGGTTTTTATTTTTTTATTTTATTTATTTACTTACAAAATATAATACAATCGTTACATACATTGGCACATCCTAAAACCACTGGGAGTTTGTCTGGTGCGCCATTAAACAAGCACAACACACAATTAAACAAGCAGATATTACATTTCTTTACTTATTATGACAATATAACATAAACCTAACGTTAAAGCAGCGAGTGGAGCAAAACCGGTTTTGCACGAGGCATCTACAGGCTGTTCGAAAAATGTGCTTTTAATTTTCTTTTTGAATTTATATTGGCGATGATAGGTGAAAACGATTTCAAGTTGATTACATTGTCGGTCATAGTAATATGTACTTAATTCTAAGGTACGCTCTTTTCTTTGGGCTTAAGTTTATTTTCATTGTGTGCTGAGTCTCTTCCACATATTGAAATATGACTCTCTGAAAAAGGTAATTTTTTACCAACCACAATTATACTTCAATGAAAGCGTCTTCTACTTAATGCTATTAAGTTTAGTTTTAAATTTTTCGTACAAATGAAATTACAATTAGTATTAATTATGACTTTTGGAAAGCAGGCAGCTTTTGGTGCAGAATTAAATATTTTGAAATTTTGGGGTGTTGCCATCAACAGTAAATGTACAACAAATTACAGATAAATCAATAAACGACAGATTCTCCCGTGGTTGATTCAATACAAACCACGATCGGTTGTCGGTCTTTACAATTATGAAGTTACGAGGGCCGAATCCAAAAGTAGGCTTTTTTCTTAAGGCTTGAGTTTGTATTAATCGTTTTTTAATTGTGTGCAGAATCTGCCGTACTCTTTCTTCATATAGTGAAATACGATCAGCTTTTTATAACAGGATTTTATGACAGGTTTTTTTTGAAGAAATTGGAGGAAACTCAATTTTCAGTACTAACATTTATGCACATTTTTTACGAAAGACAAATCTAAAATTTATGATATTTTTATATAGGAATGAGATCACATTTAAGCTACCAAATAGTTTTATTTCATTTTTGAAAACTGACTGCTGTAAAAAATTAATACGAAATTTATTACAGCCAAATGTAAGACAGGCAGATATTAATATTAAAGTGAATAACGAATCTGTCCAAATAGTCAATACCACAGTTTTTCTTGGAATAACTCTAGATAGCAAACTGCAATGGGGTTCTCATATCACAGCCTTGGCAGGAAGACTTAACTCAGCTGCCTATGCGGTTAGAAAAATAAGGTCACTGACTGATGAGGAAACTGCACGACTAGTTTATTTTAGCTACTTTCATAGCGTTATGTCATACGGTCTGCTGCTGTGGGGCTCAGCTGCCGATATTGAAACTATATTTATACTACAGAAACGAGCGATACGGGCGATCTATAGGCTCAGACCCCGTGACTCGCTGAAAGAACTTTTCAAGGAAATTAATATTTTAACTGTTGCTTCTCAATACATCTATGAAAATATCTTATATGTACGAAAATACCTTAATATTTTCAAAAAACTATCTGATGTACACAACTTTAATACGAGAAATAAAGATAAACTAGTTGTACCAAAACTTAGGCTTCACAAGGTTGGTGATTCATTTGTAGGCAGCTGCATAAAAATATTTAATAAAATTCCTCATGACTTGATTAATATGCCAATAAATAAATTTAAAATAGAAGTGAAAAAAACTTTAATAAGTAAAGGTTACTATAAAGTGGATGAGTACCTTAATGATGTTAATGCGTGGTCAACATAAGTCTCTCGCTTGCTCGCACAAAATAAATTGTAAAAAAAAACAAATTTATAAAAGAAAAATAAACTAGTTCTAATGTAGTTTGCTGAGTTTCTTGCTGGTATCTTCTCAGTAGAACTAATCTACCGAACCAGCGAAAGAATCATTTTCCAATGGTTTATTTTTAATTATTTAATATTTTTATATTATTTCTTGACATACATATTTGTAAAATTTTGACGTTCATATGTGCTCTTTATGTGCCTAAACTGTATAAATGAAATTGAATCTTTGATTGATTCTTTGATCATCAAAATGGATAACATTCCGGAAGTACTGTTTTTAAAGATCGAATTTAATTTACCCAGCGGCCAATAAAACAAAATTTAATACAGAGTTGTAGAATCTTGAAATCAACTTTCAAACAAAATATAAATAATAGAAATAGCTATTAAATTACAGGAATAACGAATTCATGAATTTGTAATAAAATTTCAACAATTTTATAGGTAACTTGGGAGTTGGGTCTAAGTACTTTGACTACCTCTGGGTTTATTTAAGTAACAGATCATTAACCATTGAAACTTTAGATTACAAAATGAGTCGAAATACCAGTAGAGGGCTGGCGCAAGGCGATCCTCTGTCACCGTTATTATTGAACGTAGCAACTATTGATATCTGTAATTCAACCCCTAATTTGTTACCTAGTATATACATCTCTCAATATGCCGATGATTTTGTTTTATATTCATGCTCTCAAAATGTAGTAAGCTGTGTCACTGACTTACAGCTAGCCTTGAACTTTATTTGTACCCTTTTAGGTAGACTTGGCTTAAATATTCCGGCTAGTAAAACTGTTGTGTGCACTTTCAAGAGAGGATTTCTACAGCAATCTGTAGAATTAACCATAAATAATAGGCCGTTACAAGTAGTCGACGTGGTAAAACATCAAGGTATCTGGTTGGATCGCCGTCTTAGGTGGACCAAACACATTACGGAGATAGCACAGAAAGCTACGACATTCCTTAATATATTTAAAGTTCTGGTAGGGTCATCCTGGGGAGTTCATCCAAAGCACCTGAGAGGCTTGTATATAACCATTATAAGAAGTAGATTTGACTATACAAGTTTCTTATATAATAACGCTGCTCTTAATCAGCTAAATAAATTGAATAAAATTCAGAGTCAAGCTATGAAGATTATAGGAGGGTTCATTAGGAGCACGCCTATCCATGTGATGAAAAGTGAGTTGTGTCTCTGCCCTTTATTCGTACGTCGACAATACTTAGCATATAAACATTGGTTGAAGGCCAAGACTAATGATAACAACCTTATACCAATTCTTAACGAATTGGAGAGTACGTGTCGGAACCGGTACTGGCTTAAGAAGATGAAGCCTTTACTAATCAATACTCATAGTAAGCTAAGGGCAATGCCCATTTATACCAGTAGCTGTTTAGATATGTTTCGATTGGAGACGTGGGTGACAAATATTGATGTGGCGGATATCATACTGCCCAACATGGACATATTAATTAAACCTAAAGATCATTACAATAGTCATGTCTTGAAAGTTTTATGTGACGGTTTTATTAATGACGCTTTAGCTGGATACCATAAAATATTTACGGATGGCTCAAAAAATAACCAGTATATTGGGGCAGCCTTCTTAGATCTTGAGGAGAATACAAGCATTAAATTTAAAATAAATGTGGATGTTTCCATTATGAATGTGGAATTCCTCGCAATTTCATAGTCCCTGTCTTACATAGAATCTGCATATTATAACAGGGTCGTAATTCTAACAGACTCGAGAAGTTCATTGCAGCATCTGGCTCGGTGCAACTCGATATTTCGAGGTATGCCGATAGCCTACGATATTTTAAGAACAATTTTAAGATTAAAGTCGCAAAGTAAAATAGTGAAACTTCAATGGATTCCGTCCCATATAGGTGACGTCGGCAAAGAGCTTGTGGACAAACTTGCGAGTGAACCCTCTACTGATGGTATTTCCGTCTGATTTTTGCCATACTTCACCAACTATCTACCAGCTACCAGACAATTTTGTTATGAAAACTGGAAAGAATATTTTGATGAGAGGTCGAAAGAAAAGGGAATCTGGTATAGAACGATTCAGCCCTATCCTCTACGCTCTCCTTGGATCGATGGTTGTGGTCTCAATTGACAAGATACAGTAATTGCACTTCGGCTTCGTTCCGGACACATTCCATCAAATAAATTTGCGTTCCTAATGCGGCAATCAACATCCCCAAACTGTACCACCTGCAATACACTTGACGACCTGTACCATATTTTGATGGGATGTGTACGGAATGAAACGCACAGGGATCTTCTGTTGAAGAGTAGCCTAATGGTGGGGAGTTGTAACAGTGCCCTGTCTGAGCCATTATCGGATACAGCCCGGACACTGTACAACTTAGTTAAGTTTAGAGGTTAAGCATATGATAACTGTGCATATATGTTTTTGATTTTGTTTGATTTGTACATGTTGATTTGTATTTGTATGTGTTTGTTTACAATATGGGCAACATAATCGCTCTAGCGACAAAGCCCCTCAATAAAAAGAAAAAAAAATACAGGTAAAGGCCTAATATATTAATAAAAACAAATTTTCATACAGAGTTGTAAAATCTTGAAATCAACTTCCAAACAGAATATAAATAATGGAAATAGCTATTAAATTACAGGAATAAATGCTTAAATGAATGCTGCTTCAAGGTCCAGTAAAAAGGCAACGTCTAGATTGCTCTAGCTTGAGTTCATCGGCTGAATTGGCGAGCGGCTTGCGCGCTACCCATCTGGCAGTCGTGCATTTTGGTCACTCGCTAAAGCTGCTGAGGGAAACTTCTGCCAGTCTTGCCTTCCGCCGCTGCAAAAATCCGACGGTAGTCTGGCCCATGGCGCTAAGGAGAAGGCCGATCTTTTGGGTAATCTCTTTGCATCAACGACGGGAATGCCGAACCACCCATCATCCCCAGCTGTGGTGATTCGCTGACAGAAATTAAAATCACACAACAGGTGGTCCGGTGCGAGCTTAAATCCCTAAATGTTCGGAAGTCGAGTGGGCCGGACTGTATACCGGCGATGGTGCTTAAGCACTGTGCCCTGTACTTACACGCCTTTTTGCACTCTCATACTCCGCGAGGCAGGTCCCGGCCTCATGGAAGACTGCATTCGTGCAACCTGTACCTAAGAAAGGTGACAGGATAGATCCGACCAATTACAGGCCTATCGCTATAACCTCCCTTCTCTCGAAGGTTATGGAGCGTGTTATTAATACACAGCTCCTGAGGTACCTTGAAGGAAACAATCTACTGAGCGACCGACAGTACGGTTTTCGCCACCGTCGCTCTACCGGTGACCTTCTTCTGTATCTCACAAACCGGTGGGCGCAAGCCATCGAGAGTCGCGGTGAGGCACTAGCGGTCAGCCTCGATGTAGCGAAGCTCTTCGATCGGGTCTGGCACAAAGGTCTTCTTACGAAGTTGCCATATTATGGACTCCCCGAGGGATTGTGCAAATGGATCTCCAGCTTTTTGTCCAACAGAAGCATCCAAGCCGTCGTTACCGGCAGCTGCTCGGACCGCATGAACATAAACGCTGGTGTCCCACAAGGCTCCATGTTGTCTCCAACGCTGTTTCTGCTGCATATCAATGACATGCTGTCTGATGGCTCCATTCATTGTTATGCGGATGACAGTACCGGGGACACGTGTTACACGGGCCGTGCAAATATCCCTCAGTCCGAGGTGGAGAAGAGTCGCGAACAACTTGTGTCTGAAATCGAGACTACTCTCTCTGGAGTGTCCGATTGGGGACGACTAAACCTAGTCCAATTCAACCCCACTAAGACACAAGTATGTGTATTCACCACTAAGAAAACCCCATTCACACCGCTTACCATCTCCCCGAGTATCGGGATCCTTGGTGTCGATATCTCCAGTGACGTCCAATACCGAAGTCATTTGCAGGACAAGGTTAAGTTGGCATCAAGAAAGCTCGAAGTGCTCAACAGGGCGAAGCAGTATTTCACTGCGGGGCAGCAACTCCTTCTTTATAAAGCACAGGTCCGGCCTCACATGGAGTACTGCTGTCACCTTTTTGCTGGAGCACCTGCATACCAGCTTGACCCCTTCGACTCGTTGCAAAGACGGGCATTGAAGCTGGTTGACAATCCCATACTCACAGGTAGAGTGGAAACTCTTAGCCTTAGGAGGGATTTTGCCTCACTGTGTGTGTTCTACCGCCTATACATTGGTTTGTGCTCAGATGAATTGTTGGACATGATGCCCGTAGCTACATTCTATCATCGCACCCCTCGCCTTAGGCAGGGAATTCATCCCCACACATTGCGACCTGAGACGGTGCGCACTGTGCGGTATGAAAGAAACTTCATCCCACGCACACTCAAGCTGTGGAATGACCTCCCTACTGCGGTTTTCCCAAGCGCCTACAATATGGGGTTCTTCAAGAGGGGCTTCAGAAGGTTTTTTCATGGTCGGCAGCGCGAGTGTGACACCCCTGGTGTTGCATACGTCCATAGGCCACGGTAACCGCTTCCCATAAGGTGGGCCGTGTGCTTGTCTGCCAACTAAGTGGTATAAAAAAAAAAAGTAACGAACTCATGAATGTGTAAGAAAATTTCATAGGTAAAGATCGAATATATTATATTATGCTAACAATTCACATGCATCATGTTTAAACAACAATTCATATTTCAATGGAAAATTAGCTATATTATCAACAGATAAAGTCACCTGCATTTTCACTGTATTTTTGGGCACCCAAAATTTTTATGCTGTATGTCCTCTATGCTTCGCTCTCTGTGATCAAATCATGTCATAAATTAAGCAAGAACTTCAACAGCCTCTGTCTATACAGTCCTAGCTGTCCTAGCAGTTCTAGCTGTAAGTTTGGTCAGTCTGATCGTTGTATTACCACAATAGGCTTCCGTTACTGCCATGCCATGTACTCTAACATATAGTCGGAACTTACACAATTATAGAAAAATAAGCGTACATATTAGTCCCCTAAATGATGTTTAGTCTGTTACTCTAAGTATTTAATGAATAGGAGAGGATATATTAAAACTGGTTGTACATACTCTAGTTACAGTATGGTACAAACCATACCATTATTCCGGTGATTTATTGGCATCACTGCCAATGGACTTTAGTATTCGTTCCAACTCCTGCCCAAGCTGGCCCGCCCTTATACGAACTTGAAGTCTTGGCTGTGGTCGGGTAAGATCACCGAGGCTGGAATATGATTGATAAAAGAGTTCCATGAATATTTTATTAAAAACTACTTACGTCATAGATTCTCTTTCTTTCGGCACATAATAACCGTTTTAATTTAAGTAATACCGCTATATTTCATTGATTAAACTACTGCACCTATCTATATAGGTCCTCCAAGAGAGTATAAAATTGCACTGCGCTTGCTCTCGGTCTATAGTTGGAGTCCAAGTGGAATACGTTTATTTAGGTATAATATCTTCACAAACTTTCACGTTTATAATATTAGTATTTTTTATACTTATTTACTAACTTTTGAACCTCCCGCGTTGAAAAAATAATTTGACTCTGTTGACAGTGACAATACAAATGGAATTGGTCACATGAAAACGAAAGTTCATAGACAAAAAGTAGAGGGTGTCGAGTCGACACCCTCTACTTTTCGACACTGTCGACCCAACGAATCGCATGTAAGAATACGAAATGTGACTAACTTTATCTACCAGTCGAAATTCGTGAACGTCAAAACGATGTCGAATGTCACCGTAGATTCGCTCCGGAGCGAATTAACATTGTCTAAGGCCCCAGGAGCCGATATTTTATATTTTTGTGGAGAATAAACTAAACAGTCAACAGATAAAGTGACCTACATTTTTACTGTATTTTGGTGCATATACTGAGATAAATGCAATTTATTACTGAATGAATGCAGGCCCTCATAAAATATTTAATCAATCAATTTTACGTATATTCTAACCTTTAATCTTGTAGAATGGCGTGTAGTCATAAATTGCACCACAATATTTATACGAATTTTTGTCTTTGCAATTTCAAAAAAGAAAATCATACTATTAGTATTGGAAGAAAATGGCATCATGGATTTACACAAACATCCTTCCACTCAAAACGCATATACTGCCACTGTTCCGTCGCGGGTAGAAAGAAAATGAAATAATATGATCATAATATTCATACGTTAAACTAAAATCATTGTTACGTTATTTTTATATCACATTTTTGAAGCTGGAGTAAATCATGCACATTTGTTAAATTTCATTAAAATCTGTTTTAAAGTTTAAATTGTGTGTGTTTATATTTAAGATATAGCTACAACGTGTAGCAGATTAAGTAAAATGACATCAGGCAATCCAACTATAATATTATTACGTGCACGGGGTACAATTAAATGCCGTTTACTCAACGAAGAGATTTATTAGCTCACCACAAACTAGACAATTTAATCACTAGTACACACAGTACTCTTCAACAGTTCCAGTCGCTCAGTAGTTCACACTAGTCCACAGTCGTTGCTCAGGTCGCAGGTAGAATCTTCTTCGGTCACTTAAGTTCGCTGTGTTCGTTATCGATCTCAAAAACAGAATGAATGGTGTAGCTACGCGAGCGTGTTTTTATACCTCTCAATTAGGAGCGTCGAATCATCCAGAAAGTTCGCGAGCGATAAATACCTACTTCCTTTGATGTTACGGATGTTACCGCCGCGCGCCGTCGCTGAACTTTTGAGTTCATTCTCGATATTTACCTATTGTTTGTTCTCATTTAGAAGAGTACGTACTCGTAGGTAGGTAGTGACTTGGTGTCGACGATTCTAGATTTTTCTATGCCATTCGGTAGAGTACCTCTTCACTAAAAATTCCTTTTTTATTTCTTGATGATTAGATTATTATTTTTCGAGATATCGACGGCGGTCGTAACAATATTTTAAGTATATAAATCTATTCGAACTTCTTTATTTAGTATCTACGTGATGCTCAGACAGTGCAAATTAGTTTTAGTACACAATATTACCAAAAATGGTTCAAGAAATAATCATTTCACGACATTTTTTTTTTTTTTACGTCCGCAAAATCCCCACGGATACCTCCCCACCGGAGCCGGTGGAGGAGGTTACGTCGGACTCGAACCGACCAAAACGCACGCCGCCTGTGGGTCGCTTTGGTTGCCGAAGGTGAGGTTGACAGGCATATCCCTCGCACCCCGGCCGACCCAGGGCCATCTCTCACGATCTGGCCCTCTTCTCGGGTGTGGGGACTACAGAGTCCCCAACTCGTCCCCGGAAACGGGGAGGCGCGCCACGCGCGCCACCGCCGCGGCCGGCTTCTGCCAGGGTGACAGGCGGCTCCACCTGTCTCCCCCAGGCCGGCGCTCATGGGGGGCGGAGGTCGTTCATCGACCTCCGACGCCCGAGTTGCCTTCAAACGCGGGCAGCTTGTCTTGCGATCCTTCGTCGCTCCCGCTGCCGCTCCCGCCCCGCCTCCTCTTTCACGAGCATTACTTGCTCGCTGAAGGAGGCGCCGGCCGCCCACGCATCCGCGCAGCGAACCATCGCCGCGAGCAAGGTGGAGAGCGTGAGAACCCTCACTCCCAGGGCCGCCACAAGCTCCCGCCTCGGCGTCTCCCACGCCGGACACTCGGTGAGCGTGTGCGGACCTGAGTCCTCGCTCGCGTCGCAGTGATGGCACTCGGACGTTGGCTCTTTCTGCATCCGACGCAGATACTTTCCGAAGCATCCGTGCTCGGTGATCATCTGCGTCAGACGGTACGAGAGGCTGCCGTGTGGCCTCTCTAGCCACTCCCCCATGATGGGTCTTACCGCCGTTACTACGGCGTGCCCTGCGCCTGGTCGCCCAAGTCGTATCTCCCATTCCGCCACCATTTCCTTGTGGAGCCGGGATCCCACGGCCCGAATTTCTTCGGGCTCGGGGTCGTGACCCCGCTCCCGCGCCGCCTTTCGGAACCGGTATAGCGCCGAAAGGCATCTCGCTTCTAGGATCCATGGTGGCGATCCGGCGAGGAGACTCGCCGCGTTGAATGATATCGTGCGGTACCCCCTTATGATGCGGCACGCCAACTTCCGCTGCGGACGCTGCAGCAGGAGCATGTGACTGACTGTCAGACTTCGGAAGTGCTTCCCGAAGTCCCACCGGCCGTCGAGCACGAGCCCCAGATATTTCATCTGGGGCTTGATGCCGATGAGAGTGCCTCCCACTGTGAGACTGGAACCAGGAGGTGGCGTGCGCCGAGGTCCATGAAAGAACATGGCCTCGGATTTATGCAAAGCCACCTCAAGGCCCAGCCGCCGGATCCGTTCCACGACTTGAGCAACTGCGGTCGTGGCCCTCAGGATCGCTTCGCGGTATGTAGCCCCGCTCGCCGTCACTAGCGTGTCGTCCGCATAGCACGTGACGGCGGCGCCGTCCGCAAGCTCACCGCGAAGCACCCAGTCGTATCCAATGTTCCACAGTAGCGGCCCAAGAACCGATCCCTGTGGAACACCGCACGACATCTCACGCCGACCGACGCCGGTCGCACTTGGGTAGATGACGGCTCTCTCCGTCAGGTACGCCCCGACTATGCGGCGGAGGTAGAGAGGCACACCGTGGTACACGAGTGCCTCCCTGATGCAACTCCAGGGCAAGGTGTTGAACGCGTTGGAGATGTCCAAGGACACCGCCAACGTCACCTCACCGCGGGCAACTGCCTCCTCCGCCAAAGTCCTCACGCGCATGATGGCATCCACGGTGGACCGCCACCGGCGGAAGCCATATTGGGCATCCGCCAGGTCCGGCCCCCTACCAGAGAGGTGCTCGACGAGGCGCTTCGCAATAACTCTTTCAAAGAGCTTGCCCACCTCGTCGAGCAACACAATGGGCCGGTAGCCGGACGGTTCGTCCGCCGGGCGACCCTCCTTTCGGATGAGGACCAGTTTCCCCGTCTTCCACATCTTCGGAAACTGGCCCCGCTCCAAGCATGCGCTGAGGAACCCTCTCAGTCGGGGTTCGAGACCGTCTTCTCCCAGAGCTAGGACCCACGCGCGGCCTGGAATGCCGTCGGGTCCCGGGGCGGTGCTCTTTTTGGCTCTAAGCCTTCGCACCGCCAGCTCCAGTTCTACCCAAGTGACCTCGGGGACTTCGTCGTCAACTACCACACTGGGCGCCACAGGCGACCAAGGTGGCGGAGTCATCTGCGGCGGAACGTGTTCCGCTCGCGCCGGGAACAGGGACTCGACCACTCCACCGAGCAGAGCTGGCTGGAGAACCCGGGTCAACGGCGGGGCCCGGGGGCGCAGCTTTCCTCTTACCATAAGGTAAGGCCGCCCCCATGGGTCCCGCTCCAGCGTCTCCATGAGCTCCTTATAAGCCGCGGCTTTCGCCCGCTTAATCTCCGCTCGGAGGGCATCTCTGGCCTCCCTGTATCCCTCATGAAGCTCCGTCACTCGGGGCTCCGTATCTGCGGTTCGGCTACGCCTCCTACGGAGTCTGGTCCACCGGCGGTGCGCGATCACGCAGGCTTGCCTCGCGATCTCCGTAGGCCACCAGTAGACCCGACGCCTCGGACTATAGGGTGGTGCCCTAGGCATACCCGCATCGCAGACACGAGTAATCATTTCACGACTTATTCGCTTTATTAATATAATCAAGCGAGGGATACGATACGTGACCAAATATATTTTAATTTATTTTTCCGAAATAGAAAAGATATTTGGTCCCCTTAACTTTTATCTGAGATTAGGATACTTTTTTCCACTAGCCTGACTACTAAAATATTAAATTTTTAGTCCTCCGGGGTGTTCTCTTTTTATACAAACAATATAAGGCTTTAATCAAGCTCGACCAGTTTTTAAGTATTAATTAAATATCAACCTTATCCCTTTAAGACAAAGATTAAAATAGTAAATAACAGCTCGCTTTTTCCTTATCAGATCAGATTTTATGGTGTAAGTAAATTATTACAAAACTTGTATAAATATAACAAGGTTGATATTTAATTGATACTTAAAAAGTGCTTGAGCTTTTTTTCGCCTAATGTGAAGAACCTTTCTTACGTCATTTCTTTCAATTTGCTTTCATAGAAAGTTGTTTGTGTTTCTGAATTATTCTATTTATTCTGAACTAAAATGTTGCTTATTTTAATAAATAAAATACTTATTCATTACAGAGGAGATTAGTTTCGATTAATTTTAGATATCATTTGTCATACTGGTATTGTAATCTATATTCTATTATGTTAGATAACATAATCACTGTATTTACAATATAATTTTTTCACAGTAGCATTCACAATCCATCAGTAGGTCAGGATAAAAGAACTCAGCATAATATAATAACTGATAAATACCACCCATCTACCATAGAGAGGCGATTGAGTTATTATAGCGAAATTCAAGAATTCAAGAAAAGCACTGTAAATGAAGAAGAGCTGCCAAAAAAAGAAAAGCGTCACCTATAATGCTGGGTGCAGAAAAGAAAGCTAAAACTGAGAGTGTCCCATCTCGTAAGTATTCATAATATCATACAGACAATAGCCTGTTATCTGCTTTCGTACTTATAAGTACTTCAAGAGCGAGCATGTATGAAATGTTAAATGAAAGTAGATAAATCTACTGTCGTTTAACTTTTTATGCATACTCGCTGTTTTCTTTTGTTTTATTAATTAGTATGTTCTGTGCGAATTGGGCCTACCTACCTATTGATGTGTCAATCAATCACTTGGTACTCGTTCATTTTGCGTACCCGAACTACTGTTGTTACGGATATATTATTAAACTGCTATTCAAGTATATTAAGACATTTAGTCTTATTTATATTTAAATTCTAACCTGTTATTTTTGGCTCATCTTTATGGAAATACATATTTTTTATGATCAAAATGCAGATTTTCATAAAAATTAAACAACTGAGATTTTGAATATACGTTATTGTCTTATTGACTCTTACTGGTTTGTCCGTTCGTTCCCATTTTATGAATATGTTTAGTCCATCTTCTTTTGTCCATCCTCTCATTCTATAGTAAAGAATCTTTTTCCCTTTTTTCCCTATTTTGATCACTATATATATTCTTCTTACCCTATTACAATGTTCTCTTATTACACAGTTTTTTACTTCTCAGATCTCTCAATTCTACAGCTTTTAGTTTCATACTTTTGTTAAACCCTACATTCGCTGACATGACAGTGGGTACCAGCATATACATGTAAAAGAAAGCATGGCAGTCCACTGCTGGGCCTCCACTATGCTAATTTTATGTCGTAGCAAAACCACTATCATACTACTAAACCCATTCTTCGTCTTCCATTCCAATTTAATCTTTATTTGCGAACACAGGTATAACTTGTTGGTACATTGGTTTAAAAGTTTGATCATTCCGCATTCCACCTAAAAGACATGCAAATTCACAATATAAGCTTAAAAATAAAATGCATTTTGTAGGAGTAGCTACTGATTAATAACGCAATTAATTTAGAATTTAATCATGTTAAATGGTTTAGTTATGTCAAAATTTTAAATTAAATATTAATATATATATAAGATTATTAATGGTAATACAGTATAGTCTCTTTCATTACAATTTGTCATTTAAATTTTCGTCAATAGTCTAGTACGCTTTCGTTATAAGTAAGTACAATATTTTTTTTATAAAAACAGTTGTATTTTCCACTTCGAAAATATTTCGTGGTAATTTGTTGTACAAACGAGGAGCCATGGAGGAAATACTTTTAACAAACAGCGCTGACCAATGCTGAGGCATACAAATTTTTTGGCAGTTACGAGCACTGTTGTATGCAGTGTAACGACTCAAATTACCTTTCACAAAATTTACAACTTCATATATATACATTTTCAATCGTGGCAACGGCGGCGCCCCGACTCTCAGATAGTGTCCTCCCAGTGTGCTACTACCTGGATGACGTTCTCGGAGACACACATAAATTCCTCCGGTGTACATATATATGAGCATGTTGTACACCTCTCTAGTTGAGCCATTATCTGTGGAGTGACTCCACATTCACATCACACGTCCGTGCCACCTGAGAACCCCACCAGGACTGGTTTTCTTTGCTCCGGAGTCTGTTGAGGAACTTCCATGTGATCCAGGGAAGGTCATGTCCAGGCGGGAGATTCTCCGACCCTGGAACGAAAGGGGTCGGCAGTGAGTACAGTGCACTCCAGTGGTTTCGCTTCGCTTGGGAGGGGTCACCGTCGATGGAGGCGACGCATGTCCGAAAGCTCCTGCGGCTCTTCAGTCTTTGTGGCACCTGAAAATGCCTATACATCGCATTAGATTTATATAGGCATTTGATTTACTTAGATTGACTTCAGTTTGTCCCTCTTCACGGACGACGCCACACTTCTGCATGTGCAATGCCAGTCAGTAAATGCAGCATCCCCACCGGAGTCGGTTTGAGACAGCCAATTATTATCCGGCAAGTTTCATTTAGTGTTACATTCACTAGTTCAGCATAGGTGGATCGGCACCATGCAGGGCATGCGTATTCAATCGCAAAGTAACACAAGGCCAACCCTGTTGTTTGTAGCACCTGCGGTGTCCAGGAATGTATGGTCTGCTCTGGCAAGGATCTCTGTGGGTTTTCTGCACACTCAGGATATCGCAGCGGGTGTTCTGGCAGAGACTAGAGAGTATCTCTACCCTGTCCCGAGAGAAACCTTCGATGTTTATGGAGATGATTCACAAAGCTGACTTTGGGTGTGGACTATCAGAGTGGTTTTGAGTTGCCATCGTGTGTTTTTTCGTCTTGTCTATATCTGGTAATTAAGCAGTGATTTGTTTGGCAGAATCATCGACGGAAAACCAGCTAGAATGGTGTCAGTTGTTCCCGGCTTGCCGCTACGGCTCGGCGTGTGGGTTCGTGCACCCTCGGTGGAAATTTTTATTTACATGTAAACGGCCGAACTGCTTTTACTCACATTCGCCCAATGCGCCCTCTGCGCCAGTATTACCTTCGTCAAGTGTCGGTAAGTGGAACCTACATAATATGTTAATATACAGTGCGTTACAGAAGTTCGTAAACAGCTGAATCTATAATCCTTAGAGTACTTAAGTCTAATTTTAACAGAACGTTAAGTATACAAACTAAAAAGTATTTATTACACATAGAAGAAGATAAGGAAAGGAAGAAATGCATTTCCACCAATGTATTAACTGGAAATCCTTTCATTCTCTCTCGTCACTTGATACAATTTGGTTTCATTTTGTATACGAATTTCTGCAGCTAACTGTATATAGATTCATGCACGCACGTATTAACAATGAGAGGGAATCGATCTGCGGCTTAAAACATAACAGTCGAACACACCGTCACGCCACAAATATTGTCAATATGTAAGCCCAAAACTATGCATAGTACGTCAGGAAGAGTAATAAGAGTCTGGCGAAGGTAAGTTCCTGTTTAGCAAAACGTCCTCTCTATTGCACAGTTTGATTTCTTCTTATGACCGAGTGAGCGATGCGAGCATCAGTTTCCGTTTCTACATATATACAGCCCAGGCTCATCTTCAAATGCATGGCTCGAGTCAACAATAGGCTCACCCCCTATTACGACCGAATACAATTATTGGTGAAATGTAGGTGTTAGTTTGCTGTAGCGTTTTTTAAAGAACGAATAGTTATTATTTTTTAGTAAAACATTCAGAGTTGTTTAAAATTAGAAGACACGTATCTTATTTTTTTCTACTTTTTCAAGGAGTTATTTAAGGACACCAGAAAAATATGGGAATGGGTGCTAGTGAGAATTACTGTTCACATTTATCTACTAGCAGTGTAGTTAAACCCGAAGTCGTAGTTTTAGTATTCTATAAACACTAAATCGTATTGACTTTTTTATGAAGGTATATATATACGCTTTGCAATAGAAAGAACGCGCTACAGAACTGAAGCAAGGCGATCATAGCCGAATTCTAACTTTTCTTTAGGACGTACAGAAACGGCAGCTGTATTAATTCAATATTAATGAACAAGTTAAAAAATCTAAATAATCCCGATCGAATCCAAGCCTTCACATCGAAGTCCTCAAGGCCTCAAGTGTCACACACCCTAATACTGACATGGCTAGTGTTGCATAACCTTGAAACGTGTTAACATCTATTATTTTTAAGTATGTCAGAATATAGTCCACTATTCGCCATTGTACTGGATACTACATACTATCTCTTTCAATCTTTATACTTTTACATTTGTTTTACAGCATCTCGCGTAGTCCCAGCTGCAAACTATAAATCGATATCAGCGGTGGTCCCCAAAATGAGCAAGTTTTACCCATATTGCGTGAACCGGGCGTGCCATTTCTACCACCCGAAGCCGTGCCGCAATGGCAACAAATGCGCCAACAAATTTAAGTACAATTTCTATCACCGTGATGTCCCGTCCAAGTGGCATTCCTTTAGTAACAATATATTGCAATCTTAATATAGAAAAATAAATAAATTATAACACCTAATATGACTGTTTTAATTCAACAACTTTACCAGGTTTCTTTCGTTATACTTATATATTATTAAGCTGCCTAGTTCCTGGCAGAAGGCCGCGTGATTCCTGGCAGGGTAGAATTTGGGCCACTCTCTCTTCTCATGTACTAATGTACAAGGCAACTAAGGGATAGGGTTGTTTAACCTCACATATATACAGCCCAGACTCAGCTTCAGATGCATGACTAAAGTTAACAACAGTGCCTGAAATAGGGCAAAAGACTCACCCACTATTACATGGGACCGAATAATGTTAGTTCGCCTCTGCCTAACCTTCCGGGGATAAAGTCGTGGTTATATGTTATTATAATGAAGGACCAATTCTCGTTAAAATATCTTCAAAATTGAGATATATATATATAATAATTTTTAACATCAAATATGGATATCATATGACAATGACATCACTGTGAAACAGCGGTCGAAAAGGCTCGAGCCTTTTAGCCCTAAATTTAAAGCTTACGAGTCTTTTTTAAAGGCGGACTCACAAAACAATAGTTCTAAAATTGCTCACTAAAAAAGGGCTTGAGGCTGTTTTAGGCCTAGGCTTTTTTTAAAAGACTGGCGTCGTAATTAAAGTTCTAGCTTAAAAAACTCTTAAGCCTCTTTTGAGGATCAGGCAGCGGTCGAAAAGGCTCGAGCCTTTTAGCCTTTTTTGAAGACTCGCCGCTTTATAGCGATGGCTACAATATTAAATATAGACTTATTTTAAACTAGCTGACCCACCCCAGCTTCGCCCGGGGTATATTTTGAAGCTTCATATCCCTTTGAGCCCGTATGTTTTAGTCTTCAAAATATGTGTGAAAAATTGCCGGATTTGTTAACATTTATTATCAATGCTCCGCTTCCTTAAGTAGTAGCGTGATGATATATAACCTAAAACCTTCCTCGATAAATGGACTACCCAACACTGAAAGAATCATTCAAATCAGACCAGTAGTTCCAGAGAGTAGCGCGTTCAAACAAACAAACTCTGCAGCTTTATAATATTAGTATAGATATAAGACTGTATTTTATTAATTTTATACGTGAATATTTTTTTACAATCTTCAAAATAACACATCGATTCCTATTTCGCCATTATTATCTTAGAGATGACAAAGAAAAACATTTAGGTATTTCGGTGGTGTTTAATTAGTAGGTATTTTTATTGTTATGCGTTGCCGGTTGCCCGGTTTAATTTACGTCATTCATTCGTTTTAATATCGTTCTATTCTAATTGTTATTGTTATGACCAGGAAATGTGTTAAGTTAAATATCTGTTAGTTTAGTATAATATATTATGTTGTGGTTATTATCGTAAATAAATACTGGTTCATCAATTGAACTGAAACATTGGATTGGAATTATATTTTAACGTGTCGGTTACTATTACTTTAGGCCAAAGTTATCTTTAGGCCAAAGGTCAAAATGGTAAATGATGGATTTGATGGTGATTTGGATGTGTCTCTGTATCTGTCTACTGATGTCACATTTACGAGTTCTAGAGAAAATTTTTCGCGTACCTAACGATGCTTTTTTATTTCATTAATTGATTTAAAATATAATAAACTGTAATAACATAACATAACTTTAATTTATAATTCATTACGTTTCTGTTAACCTGATCCTCAAAAGAGGCTTAATAGCTTTTTTAAGCTAGAAGACTAGAACTCTAATTACGACGCCAGTCTTCAAAAAAGGCTTAAGCTTTAAAAAAAGCCTAAGACTAAAAATACCTTGTTAGTGAACAATTTTAGAATTCCTGTTTTGTGAGTCCGCCTTTAAAAAAGCCTCGAGGGCTTAAGAGTTATTTAGCCTTTTAGCCTTCTAGCCATCGCTATAAAGCGACGAGTCTTAAAAAAGGGCTAAAAGGCTCAAGCATTTTCGTTCACTACAGTGTGAAAAAAGGAGAACTCGAAATAATACCCTGTACCAACCCATCCCGCCTGCGTGGAAACAGTAGGTAGTAGCCAAAGCCTTCCAATATTGGGAGGTGCATATTGGATTGCGATGGGCTAATTAACACAAAATATATCGTAAATGTTTTTTATATTTGGGAGTTGGAGATTAAATTGAGGCTGAATTTTAGGAAGATTTTATCACGAGAATCGGTCTTCTGATCAAGCTAATGCAATTTCATTAACAGCCATAAATGGGTACATAATTATAAGTACAATCAGAATTCAGTCAGCATCAGATTGATCAAGATCAATCTGATGCTGACTGTACGTCAAGACGAATAAAGTACTCAAAATGAGCTTAAGAGAGGTGGCAAGATAACTCCAGTCAGCAGTCTGTCAGAGCGATAGCATGATTTATTTCTTTTTTTTTAACACCTAGTTTCTCCGATATTAATATTTCGAAGTTCTTACTAAACAAATCCTTTTATTCTAGTTCTCGCTTGTACTGCTGCTCGTACTTTCATGCTTCATACTGGTTCTTTCTTACATTCGACCAGTCGTTTTGCTTTTCAATTTGCTTTTAAATAGAATAACTTCTACTATTCATTTATTACTTACTAGTTTTCTAATTCTATCATCTCGGGTAAAATGGTACACATTTCTAGTCTTTACTTCCTTCATTCTTGTTAGGATATTGGGATGAGGTTTTACTGGTTTATTAATTCATTTCCTTTACACATTCTTTTCTTACACTAATAACTTTAATCTATTTTAATTAAATTTACTAAGTTATTTGCTTCGTCATAAATTATTTTACATTTTTATTTCTGTACACTGTTACTGCTATTTTTTATACAATGTTTCTTATTGTGGATATAATGATATTCTCAGGTTATCAATATATTAATAACTAGTCTACCTTATTTCTATTATTTGCTGATTTTACAATTTTTATGCAGAGTTCTAGTATCTGTGTTCTACTTTTTTTGCTATTCACGTGCAGACTAAAATTTTACGATTTGACCTGTGTCTGTAATTTTTGTTAAAGGTTAAACCATTATTCTGCGTAAATGGGGCATTACGCTATCAAGTGGGGAATGTTTTCGGATTAATCCGGGTTGCAGGTGCACGATGAATTCTCCTTGCACCTGAACTTTGCCAAATACCCGGCGAATCCATCGTGTTCTGTCAGTAGCTGCGTTGTATGTTTTGTGGGTTCGAACTTTTTGATAGTAGTGTATGCATCCGATGCTTACGAAGAAGAGCCTCGTGACTATGGCGGTTTCACCCGACACATACCTCCGGTGTCTGGAATGATACCGGGCAAAGGTCTTTATTAGAAGGTAGGACACAACGGTATTTCCGCTCAATTGAGCAGTCGGATGGGGAAATGTCTCCGCCCTACAGAAAACTAAGAGTTCCGTCTGGTAGACAGTACAATAGGATGGCAAGGCAAGTTTAAGGGCCTTGGTTTCGGCCCCATTCCTCCACATGGACAGTGCGGCTCCCATCTTGCCCTCAATCTTGCCTCAATTTGCAGTGTGGTGTCACGCGTATCGTCCACTTGCTCGTTGGTCTTCAGGCTTAGAAACTCCAGACGCATATATTCCACAGGGTTAGAATTTTCCAGAGCCGAAGCCATTCGCTCAATCTACCTCCCCCCCAGATCTGGGATGGGATTCCCTTTATTTGATCCTATAAAGAAAAGCTACTTCTTGAACTCAAATTTCAAAAGGGCGTATTGCCGTCAGGAGTACTGCTGAGTGAAGGGAGACTGTGTGATATACTTTGTATATTTTTTGTGAAAAAGCCTCGTTGAATAAAGCTCAGCCTCTTCTGTCTTACAGCTTCCCAACCACTGGCACCCAAGTGCGGGCTGCATACAATACTATCAGTTCGACAGTGGCAGTAAAGATTGTATGAACCCCAGCTAGTCTTTACCTTCCTGATAAGTTGTTTGTAAATGTTGGTGACTTTTTCACTCGTGTTGTCGATGTGCTGTTTAAAAGTTAGTTTGCTTTCGATAGTGAGGTCAAGAATCATAACGTCCTTTGATGTGCTTATACCTATCCCACCCATACTCAAACGTGGTGTGTCTTATTTAAGTTTTCTAGTCATGACCATTGGGTCATGACTAGAAAACTTAAATAAGACCAACGCAATCGTTGGTCTTGTAGTGTGCAAATTTGAGCTTATTTGCATCGCCCCACCTCTGAACACGGTTAAGAGCGGCATTGGCACGTCCCTCTATCTTAGCTGCTGTGTCACCGTACAAGACCAAGACTACGTCATCCTCCAATGCTTGATTATAATTAACCCTATCTTCAATACTTTGCAGCAGCGGATCCTGCCGGAGATTCTAAAGGATTGGCCCAGAAATTGAGTCCTGGATACAATTCTTTCTTGTGCCTTGCTTTATACCGGCGTACCTCAACCAGACTTGTCTATCTTCCAGTATTTAAAAGTCTTTTAAGACCCTCTGAACACATCTCCACGAATCAGACTTCAATCACCGGCCACCTGGTGCTGTAAAAGGTGCCCTCTATATTCAAAAAGAACAGCACCATGATCTGCTTGTCATCAAGTATTGGTCCTATACCCTGGTATACAGGGCGTCCTCACAGATCTTTTGTGGCATGAACCTGTATTAGCAGGCGCTGATATTTAGGTGGAGATAGTGCCGCGGTCTTGCCATCATCATCTTTTCAAATATCTTGCTTATAACTGGGAGTCAAGTCAAATAGTCAAAAAGTTGTTTGCCATGGCAGGGAACAGCTGGGACTCATTTCTGCCGGAGAGATCACTGATGTCAGCCGTGAAACCGCCGGCCTTTCTCGCTATTTCTTTCAGGCAGACTTGTTCAGCCGTATCATCTTCCTCCAAGTCTTCTCGATAAAACAAGTCGGCTAAAAGCTTTACAAACTGTTCCGTGTTCGTGACAAATGTCAATAATTGCGCAGGAATTGTAGCACAGATCAAAATTATAGATGTGCATTGATGTAGCATTCAGCCAACAGCCATTCGTAAACAACCGTAGCACCGTAGCACTCAGTAACGTAACAGAATGAGACTATGCGTTAGACAGCTATTTTGATGCACGTTGCTATGTACATGGTGGCGTGATATTTACGCACCTGAGTCTCATGCACCGCAACTAGTGACCTCTAGTACAAATCCTAGACAATCACAGCGCACCCTTTACGTAGAAAACAGGTGAAAATTTCAAGAGAGTGACAAGGATTCGTTGTAGCAAGACATACATTTTCAATTTGAAGGGACGATCGATACTGCCGGTAATACTGTCACTATAGGTATAAGTATGTTGAAATATTATAAAATAAGTTGCGAGTGCATATTTTTGAGTATTGATGTGGAAAAATCGGTTAACGCGTGAAGCAATAATGGTTTATCTATATAGCAAAAACAAATGGAAAATATAATTCTTAATTCTTTATTGCACACAAACAGTACAGAGGTCATAAACAAAATAAATATATAAGAAATATGTACAAAGACGAGCTTTACACACCTGGTATCTAATTCATTCTACTAATCGTTTGAAATATTGAAAAAAGAAATACAAATAAAAATAATTTTGGGTTACTTTTGTCACAGCTTTTTGCTTGTTCTATTGTTTTATGAAGACTTCAAAATATACATAGTCTTTGTAATCACATTTTTAAATACCAGGATCACTTTTCAATATATTCTCTTATCTTAAAATATTAGCAGGTGCACCCTTATGGTAGTTCTAAATAATAAGCTTTCGACCCATCGTGTGAGGTCTTTGAGGATAGTTACCAGGTGCAGGCACGTTTTTACAATTATGCAAAATTAGGAGTTTTAAAATGTTATGTGGCTACCTAAAACACGTTAAATTTTGATGATCATACCAGAGTACCTCAGCTCGTGTGCTCACATCATTTGGTAAAGAAGTGTTATTTAGCGTAAGATTCTGATGGATCCCACGCGACAACCGCCGGCGCCGTCAGTAATACATCTGTCCAACCATTCACATTCGCACTATTGCTTTCAAATCGGTTTGAGAGATGAGAGTCTATGAACACGTGGTGTTTGTACATATACTAAAATTAATACAGTTTGTTACATAGTGAATGCAAGACTATAGATAATCCATTGTGAATATTTTATCGTAAAACTAAAATTACTTTTCATTTGCATACCTCAGTTCATTTTAGATATAACATTAGAATTTATAACATAGAAATTGACATTAATAAAAAAATTAACAAAACAAAAAGAAGTATACAAAAAAAGAAAAGAACACAAAAGGTTCAAAGTTTTGTTTTATGATATGAAAAAGCCGTTAATGTCTGATTCATTTCATACAAATACTTCAAAGTACGAGTTTAGTATATTTCGAACATTTATTACTTTTTTTTTTATCGTTGAGATGAGGGTAGTATTTATTTCATTAATAATATTTACATAATACACACGGAAGTTATCGAAATTAATAAATAAGAATATATATCTAAATAATCCTGCAGGTTCAGGCGTCAAAGAATTCCTCCCCATCGATGTCCACCGGGAAGGTGGAAAGAAGGCTGGCGGCATTGCCACGTTGAATGGCAATACCAATCCTTTACGCAAGGAATAAACCAGCCCTCTGGTCACGGGTAGCGTCAATTAAACGTTTAGAAATGTCCCTAAACAAAAGACGGGCACTTGGACCCCATGATCCCAGCGTCTCGACCCCAAACGGCTCAAATATGTAATTACCACTTATATTACTATACTTGCGCCGTTTGAAGGTCTCTGCCGACGCAGCAGCAGCGCAGGCGCAGTTTGCAGTCCCTGGAAGGTGTGAAGGCGCAAGTGTGTCAGCACATGTTGCATCCCACACCAAATGCCTTCCCATCTTCCAAGGCACCAATGACATTCCATCTGGCCTCCTACCATCGTCACGCGCCAAGCCAGTGGGTTCTAATATGGCTGGAACGCCAGCGGTGACAAGAGCCCGACGGATTATGTCATTGATATACCCGTGTCGCGACAGCCGTCCTGCGCTCCTGCTGCAAGAGAGACCATGATGTCCAAGGCTACCAACTTCTTCCCCACAGCGACATCGATGCGGAGAAACGCAAGGAGCACCTAAACGAAGGCAAGCAGCGATACGGAAGGTGTTATCGTCCAACATGGTACCAATGTTAGGCGACGGTAGCGCCTGAAGCCAAACACCGGATTCCCATTCCCCCACAGCCAAAAGGCGAGCACGTTCCGCAACATTAGTAGAACTAGAAATTAGATGTTTTCTTACATGTTGCATCGGCACGTCCCATTGTCTCTGGGAAGCTGGGTTGACTGGCAAATCAGCGTTTGGGCAAAACATTTTCCAAGCATTAAAAGCTTCGGCCATGCTTGGCACTTCTGAATTAGTTAGGCTTAATGTTAATTTTCTGGTAATGACATAACTAATGTATTATGTTGTGATAATAGTACTTAATGCTAATGTCTCACTTATATTAATATATTTCTAGGTGATTGCACTTAATTTGGGCATTAATTATCTAATTATGAAACTAAACAATGTCGATCTTTCTAGCTGAAACTAACTCTTTGCATAATTGCAAAATTACGAATACTTAATTAATGAAAGTACGGGAGTGTATTTTTAATTACACACGCTATTTATAGTTAGATTTGCTTTTTAATTAAGATACTTTTGAAATAAAACACCAAATTGCAAGCACCAATATCTCGGACATACTGCACTCTTTGCCCCGCGTAGAGTATCTATTAGATCAAAAATAAAACATTATTTTGTGAAACCAAGTTTCTAGATTAAAAAAAATCTATTTGAACTTTTTTGGATCATCTATTCAGTAATAATTTTCTTACCGCATGATCTGCATATCAATATAAATCATTGTGAAAAATAAACAATACCTGCAGAGTGGTGACTGGCCTTGACCTAGTGGCTTGAAACACAGGCCTTGTCGCCTAATGTACCTAAGTGTGCTTAGGCGTCAGTCACCTACAATATCTATACCGGGGACCTATAGTCCCAAAATATTTAGTAAGCTGCCAAAATGACCTGTAACATTCCACATGTGGGATATTGTTGTGAGAAAAATAAGTCATTATCATTATTACTTTATGACTCGGCGCTTTACCTGACGAACTTAAGATTAGTTGAAAATACAATAGACAGCGTTTGAAAGGAACAGGGACTACGACTACCCATCCCCACCATCCAACCACTGCCTCATTTCCCAGTATTCATTAGGACTTAAAATTTGCATATTAGTTATCAGTGCAATTTACGCCTTTAGACGGACAAGTTGTTTAAAGTGAAAATTTGTTAAAAGTGGATACATTTGTGAGTGATATCGATATCCTGAAATCTTCAAAATTTAAAGTAAGTTTATTTATACAATTATTTGAACTAACTAATATAATTTTATATCATTTAAAATAACTTCATATGCAATTAAGTAAACTCAAATGCAACTCAAATAAACTACGGTTATTACATACTATAATATGAGTATATCGTTGCACATGCACGCGCATGAACAATCATATTATAAGAATAATTAAATTAGTATGTACGTAACGTAAGTAGTTGTTAAATGAAAAAAAAACATCGTGAGGGACACGGGACAAATTTTATCATTATTTATAACATTTTATCGTTTATAGTTTTGACAGCATTGCAGCTGTATACTTAGTAGCTTATCGAGATGAAAAGTCGTATTTTCAGGCTTTTACAAATATTAATCAATTCAAATCGATGCTTTGTGGTCATTTTTCAAGTACATAGGTGTCTCTCACTAGATTTTGGAATTGCACAGACGAATTCATGGGTATTTTGATTTCGCCGTGGAACCGCCCAGTTGAAATGTTGATCACGCTTTCACAACCCATGGGAACCTATACCCGGGATAAAATGAAACCTTAACCCGTAACCTATTCCCGTAGCATTTTATTTTAAAAATATTCGTTTAACGTAAGAGCGCGGTTTAATAACAAACATTTTCACAAAGTTTCTCATTTATTATAATATTAGTGGGATAGGATCTATGTGTAGGTACCACATTAAAAATATTTCAATGGCATTAATCATTTCTACTGTGTGATTTTAACCATGATTCTAATCGTATCATTATATACACTTCCGAAAATTGTTTTATGAAGACTTCAAAATATACAAAGTCTTTGTAATTAAATCATGAAATATAAGGATAATTTTTCAATAGAATCCATTTCGTAAAAATAATATATGAAATCCTAAAATGTTATGGCACAATCAATTTGGCATAATTGATTTTTAGCATCATATGTACTGTGGAATAATTATATTTAGGTCTATATATTACGCATAGTTATAATTTACACAATGTTTTTGGGCATAGTGTACAGTCGCCTAACAGTATGTAATAGTCTTCTTTTATTTTATTTATGGTTGTTTGAATCTGAAAAATAAAAAAGGTACTTTAACCAGTATTTCCCATATAGTGTCAAAGTAAGTTTATTCACCAATAATTTTATATAAATAAAAAACATACATATAAAAATAAAAAGTTACTTCAACCAGTATTCTTTATATTATAATATATAGTGTACTTAAGACAAATATACTTAATCTGATATCAATAAAAAATTATGCATAAATATCATTAGTCTAAATTACCATATGCCAAAAAATTTTATGGTTATTTTTTTATGCACATAGATACTGAAGTTTTTTCAATACATCCTTATCATGAAATAATAGCAGGTACACCCCTTGTGGAAGTTCTAGATAATTAGTCCTCGACCCGTCGTGTGAGGTCTTTCAGGATAAATACCAGGTGCAGCCACGTTTTTACAATTATGCAAAATTAGGAGTTTTTAAATGTTATGTGGCTACCTAAAACACGTTTAATGTTAATGATCATACCTGAATACCTCAGCTCGTGTGCTCACATTATTTGGTAAAGAAGATTCTGATGGATTCCATGCGACAACTGCCGTCAGTAATACATCTGTCCAACTATTCACATTCGCACTATTGCATTCATATCGGATTGAGAGATTAGAGTCTATGAACATAAGAACACGTGGTGTTTATTCATATACTATAATTAATACAGTTTGTTACGTATTCAATGCAAGACTACAAATATAATCCAATGTGAATATTTAATTATAAGACTAAAATTACTTTTCATTTGCATACCTTAGTTCATTTCAGATATACGCATGCTTTTCATTGACATTAATAAAAAAACAAACAAAAAAAAACAAACAAAAAGAAACAAAAAGAAGTATACAAAAAAAGAAAGAACACATTAAGGTTCAAAGTTTGTTCTTTTATGAGATGAAAAAGTCGTTAATGTCTGATTCATTTCGTACAAATACTTCAAAGTACGTGTTTACTATATTCCGAAAATCTATTACTTAATGTTATTTTTTTGGTAATGACATACTAATGGATTATATTGTGATAATAGTATTTAATGCTAATGTCTCACTTATATTAATGTATTTCCAGGTGATTGCACTTAATTTGTGAATTAATTCTCTAATAAAAATCTAAATAGGAAACTAAAACAATGTCGATCTTTCTAGCTGCAACTAACTCTTCGCATAATTGCAAAATTACATTAAACTCCCTTTGAACAATAAATCTTAGGACATAGTGGCACGTGGTGTTTCTATATTGAGAGAGAGAGAGAGAGAGAGAGAGAGAGAGAGAGTTGTTACGGAAAGAATGCAAGACCTCAGACAATCCAGAATATTTAATTATTAAACTAAAAATAATTCATTAATGAAAGTACGGAAGTGCTTTTTTGATTAGAAACTCTAATTATAATTAGATTTGCTTTTTAATTAAGATACTATCGAAATAAAGCGCAAAATTGCAAGTATATCGGTCAGGGTACTTAATAAATAAAAAATAAAACATTATTTTGAGAAGCCAAATTTATAGATCAAGAAAACTTTATTTGAACTTCTTTTGATCATCTATTCAGTACATAATAATTTTCTTACCGCATGATCTGCACATCAATATAAATAATTGTTCAAAATAAACAATACCTGCAGAGGGGTGACTGGCCTTGACCTAGTGACTTGAAACACATGCCTTGTCGCCTAATATACCTCAGCGTGCTTAGGCATCAGTCACCTACAATATCTATTTATATAGATCCCAAAATATTAAGTAAACTGCCAAAATGACCTGTAACATTCCACATGTCGGATATTGTTATGAGAAAAATAAGTCATTATCACTATTACTTTATGACTCGGCGTTTTACCTGACAAACTATAGATTAGTTTAAAATACAATAGACAGCGAGTGAAAAGAACAGGGAGTACGTGAGCCATCCCCGCCATCCACCCCTGTCTCATTTCCCAGTATTCATTAGGACTTACAATTTGCATATTTAGTTATCAGTGCAATTTACGCCTTTAGACGGACAACTTGTTTAGAGTAAAGTGAAAATTTGTTAAAAGTGGACACATTTGCGAGTGATATCGATATCCTGAAATCATCAACATTTAAAGTAAGTTTATTTATACAATTATTTGAACTATGTAGCTAATATAATTTTATATCATTTAAAATAATTTCATATGCAATTAACTGAACTCAAATAAATACGGTTATTACATAGTATAATATGAGTATTTCGTTGCACATGCACACGCATGAACAATCATATTTTAAGAATAATTAAATTAGTATGTACCTAGTGCAAGTAGTTGTTAAATTAAAATATTGTGACATGAGACAAATTTAATCATTATTTATAACATTTTATCGTTTATAGTTTTAACGGCATTGCAGCTGTATACTTACTAGCTTATTGATATGTAAAAGTCTTATTTCCAGGCCTTTACAAATATTTATTTGAACAATTCAAATCGATGGTTCGTGGTTTTTTGCATTTTTCTAACACATAGGTGTCTCACTAGATTTTGAAATTGCACAGACTAATTGATGGGTACTTTGATTTGCCCGTGGAACCGCCCGGTTGGAATGTTGATCACGTTTCCACAAGCCATGTGAAAATATGCCCGGGATAAAATGAAACCTATTTCCGTAACATTTTATTTTAGACATATTTGTTAGCGCGTGGTTGAATAACAAAAATCTTCACAAAGTTTCATATTTATTGTAATATTGGTGGGATAGGATCGATGGGTAAGTACCACATTAAAAATATATCAATGGCATTAATCATTCCTACTGTGTAATTAAAACAATGAATCGTATCATTATATTGACTTCCGAAACTTATCTCAAAATTCTTGTTGATTTCAACTTTAACTAACGGAACTTTTCCCTCTTGTATTAATTTTTATATTATTTTACTTATGCTAGATACCCTAGACAGAACGTGACTAATCAAGTTCTTCTGCAAGAATGGATTGGTTTATTTGTCAAACAATTTACGTAAGATTAACTGCGCATGCGTAAACAGAAATATTACTTCAAGCATTAGATCTCCAAAACCGCGACACCATTTGAATCCATATATTCGAACCTGGAACCAATTATTCACATTGTCGAAATAACATTGAAATCGGTATGTTGGTTTTAATTTGCGTAAAGTAATGATCGACATGTCAAATAATATCTTAATACCATCGGAACTTTTTTAAAAGTGTAACTTTTAATACCTGGCCCACTCCAAAAATGTAGGAATTGCTAATAGGTGTTAAAGTGTCCTATATTAACTATACATACACACATCAACAAAGTCTAGGGAACAAGGACATTTCTAGTTTTTATTTAAAAACCCTTTCTTGTTATAGTGAGTGTTTTATATCAATAGAAGGGTATTTTTATACCGTTTTTAATTTTAATTTTAATAAAAACATTCTCATATCATTTTTTTTTTTTAAGAAAGAATTAAATAGTGCCAATGTTGAGTATTACAACCTTCTATGATTAGGCACAAAAATAACGAAGTAGTAAGAAATACAGTAATTAACCGTACTTTAAACGTTTTTAATAATCTGTAGGACCTCCTAAAGCATTAGCAACAGCTCGACAACGACGTGGCATACTTAGTATGAGATTGTCAAACATCGTCTGTGGAATATGGCTCCATACACTGCGAAGGTGTAAAAAAAGTTGTTCTTCAGTGTTCAGATTTTCCAAAGAATCACTGAAAGCTCTTCTCCCAAGCAAATCCCAGGCATGCTCTATGGGATTGAGGTCGGCAGACTGAGCAGGCCATTCCAACGTCGCAATATTGTGCTCGCTTAACGCTTCGACCACTACCCGTGCGGTGTGTGACCGTGCATTATCTTGCATGAACATAAAATCTTGACCGAACTACTGTCGATGAGGGATTACCATGGGGTCTATAACCTCCTGAATGTATTGGTTTGCATTTAAATTGCCCCGTATCCAAACGAGGTCGGTCCTTCTACCAAGGCGAATTCCAGCCCATACCATGATTGTTCCACCTTGGTAAGGATGAACTTCTTACGGATTCTGGAGACGACTCCAACGTCCAGGAACTCGCCATATACGCACTCTTCTCGAATCAGGATGAAAACCGAAGCGAGATTCGTCGGAAAACAGAACCCGTGCTCATTGATGGTCGGTCCACTGTAAATGTGCGTTAGCCCACAATAAGCGACGACCTCGATTTCCACTTCGAAGAGCTAGAACCCTAAGCGGTCTGCGAGCGTGAAGATTGGCTTCATGTAGTCTTCTCCTGACAGTTTGATCGCTAATAACCACTTGATGCTGAGACTGGAGGCCTGCGACTAACTGACGAGCAGTAATCGTGGGTTGCCGCCTTGCGGAATTTTGCAAGAAACGATCTTGTCGCGGGGTAGTAACCCTATTTCGTCTCCTGTGACGTTCGGCAATATCCCCTGTAGACCTGTAGCGTGCTCATAATCTGCAAATTACGCTTGGTTGGGTGTTGACAGCATCCGCTACGTCGCGTTGAGTTCGTCCAGCTTGCAGCATAACAACAGCCCTTAACATCGCTTCGCAACTTAAATGACGACGTGACATGCTGATTACAGTCACAAAAATGCACAAACCATACGTAAAAGACGTATTATTGATAATAAACGTTATTTACAATTAAAAAAAATAATTTTTATTTGGCCTCAGAGAAACTGCACAATCAAACACTTTTAAAAGTTTTCCCTCCATATTCGAAAATCATTACTTATTTAAATTTATTTTTAAATTTCGAACAACTCTGTAATCTACTTTATCCTATTTTTATTTATTTGCTGCCAGTTATTTGCAAAACAAGATTTACACGAAAAAAAGAAATTGGGGTCATCTTGTTCCCTAGACTTTGTTGAGGTGTTTATTTGTTACAGAATGACTTTACCAGATGAAGAATTTACTTCAACTGGTGCCGACGTTGCCGACGCATACGCGGATGAGGCAGCCTCGAGACCACAGCCTTCACAGACTCCAGCCTATACGCGAGCCGAGGAGCGTAGACGATTTATGCGGGTGCTCATCGAGAACCCCACAGACGATCTGCGACGTGCCGTGTTAGCGAGGAACACATATTGTCGACTTCGCGCAGAGGCGCTTCGTGAGAAGAGAGCCAGGTGGAGTCGCATTAGGAGACTCCGTCGACGTCAGGCTAGAGAGAGGGAGTAGATTAAACTAGCCATATTTTTAATTTTTTAACATCTGTTCATCCCAAGGCTGCCTGAAAGAAATCGCTTCAGCGACAAGGCCGCATATTGTATATTGAACTGTATACATGCTACCTACTTATCCTTTTGTAAATCTGTTGGTGTACAATAAAGAATTATCTATCTATTTAGCCACTTACAGTGCTGGTTGACAAGACAAGGTGAGCCTGTCTTTTTCCCACGTGAGCTGTGTGGAACAGCGGGATTGTTGCCGGAGAATAAACAGAATCTCATATTGTTTTATATTAATTATTGTAATAGTTCATGGTTAGTTCCTAATTTTGTAATTAGTTATTTATTTTATTATTATATAGTCTTTGTATTATAAGTAGTTCAGTTATCATTAGTTTAATTTTTGTGCACTGTAAATTATTATCATTGTAAATATTTAACTTTTTTTAATTCAAATCTTTTGACACGAGATCTGTGTAGGTATAGCCTGTGATGGGAATAAAGTAATTGCACCCTTACATACAACTTCACATGAAAAGGTGTATACTTATCTTCTTTGTCGACTGTACATTCATTGATATTTCATTCTTAAGGAATCATTTATTGTAAACTTGACGTTTTGAAAAAAGCGGTGATAAACTTAGGTTAAGTAGAATTTACGTCATTAGGATACAACGATGTTGTAATATTATATTGAGAATGTTGAATATTTTTTTCGGTAGGCAGTTATTAAAAGTGCATAAATAAATATTTAATTTAATCTATATGATCTGATTTTATTTACCGATTCGTGGGAACCTAAGACCTCTAGTAAATTTCTTACACTAAGAATGAAATATATACCTCTAAACAAATTTCACTGAAGGTTAGGTACTTGCTAATTATTATTGATGAAGTAGACTCTATTGTAAACTTCCCTCTCAGAGTTAGGGAGTCAAATGCCAGTAATTTTAGTATAGCATGATTAGATAGAGAATGGAGAAGTAAGAGAGGAGAGTTAAATTATAAACATTCGATGCAACACTGGTTAGCGTACTGATGATGATGTACTAGTAAGTAAATTTACAAAAGCTCATTTTTATATAAAAGTACATGAGATAAAATAGGTATGTAAGAAAAACTCCATGTCATTTTATACCTGTTTATTGTTGATTCAATTATGCCTTACTGGCCGGAGGCTACTACTAAACTCAATAGTAAAGCAAATAATTGCATGACGTAGCGCACATCAAACCAATACATCCGCGACGGCGTAGCACTCAGTGACGTCACACAACTTGCTATGTGCATGACTCGATGGTTACATATGCTGCCACCAGTGACCTCGAGAAATTCCAGCTAATGACAGTTCACTTTTAGTAGCTAACTTATGATTTTTCTAGTAAAATTGACCCGCTCTGGGATCAGCAAGTGGGCTTTACAAATAGGTATTAATGAGAAGGGAGTGACAAAGATTCGTGGTTTCACCCTTACAACCATTCACAGAATTTAGAATAATAATGTACAATTTTTACACTTTCACTGATCGACTTTAGGATATTAATATTAAGGTAGTATAAGCTAGTGTAAAGTATAAACTTTTTAGAATGTGGGTTCACCTCTGCCTAACCCTCCGGGGATAAAGGCGTGATTAAATGTATGTAATTTTCTTTAAAGCCCAAAAGTATATGCATTAGTGCTGCAAAGTTGTTTCTCATATGCCACTATGTTGTAACGATATTCAGTGCAATTCTCAAAAGGAATAGCTTCTTACTTGTATTAACCAGACCCATTTTCATACAACTTGGCTGGTAGTCTAGCAAACGGCACAACTGATGAGAAATGGTTACCGTGCTTTAGGTGCTTTTGCGAGAGCTATACCGTCTGAACCGCTAACCTCGAGAGGAAGGCTTGCACCAAAGTTTTATCTGTGAATCAGCAAATTTGGTTTCCTGGCGTAGAGGCTGGTTTGGTTCATAAAATCTTGGTGAGGAAACTACACCATATTCCAGCATGAGACACACACACATAACGGGGCGTTATCATCACAGACGACGACACCAGTAGGAGCGAAGCTACGGATACATAAATAATCATATAATTTACTGTTCTCTTCAAACCACTTACAATGTCAGTGAAACGCACTCTACCAAAATTAACTTCCTCCCCTTTGTTTAAATATTCCACGACTTTCTACACAACGCTATCTAGACCCATGGTAAGCATAGCTTAACTAGCTTGTGTTATGGAATTTAGAATGCGGATAAACATACTTAGATACTTTTTTTTTTGTAAATGCATACATATTATACATAGAAACACCCATACCAATGCATAACATAACATAAACTCACGCCTATATCCCCGAAGGGGTAGGCAGAGGTGCGAGCACCCACATTTCGCCAGTTTATGTTTAGGTCCCAATGTAATAGGTGGCGAGCCTATTGCCATTAACCGGGCACTTATAAACCTGCGATAAATACACACATAACTTCGAAAAGCATCGAAAAGTCATTGGTGTGTGCCATGGTGAAACCTGGGATCGAACCCGAGACCTCGTCTCAGCAGTCCATTACCCAAACCACTAGGCTACCGCGGTTATATACCAATGCAAATATTCATATTCATGCATACAAATATTTTCACTGAGCGGGAATCGAACCCGCATCCCCTGCATAGCAGTCGAATGCTCGTTTAACACTCCAACAACCAGTTATGGATCTCCTCAAGGATTAGAGTCTGGATATTTAGAAAACTTGTCCCGTAGGCTGAAGCGCTAATGACTATACAACCTGTGAACAAACTACTACTCTCGATCATATGAAAGATATGTTTGATTCAATTCTTCACCAGCAGAACCCAAAATTTGATGACTCTCTTCCGAATAAGTACGATGTTGGAAAAAATGCTCTCGCCAGAGCAGAAAATTTAGTCTCTTGAGAGTAAATTTAATCATTTAGAATGCAATTCGGGCTTCAACTATAAAAATAAAAAACATTACAAAAACACAACAAAAACAAAACTGTTTTATGTATTATGGTCAAGGGAGTGGCTGACCTGATTGAACTTCCTTTATCTGATTCCGAAGTTGATGACATTTTTCGATTAAAATCAATGAAAGATGCAAACATACACATTTTAGTCAACTTTCAAACTACAATAATAAAGGAGCGCTTTCTTAAGCGATGCAAGGACTACAATAAAATTCATAATGAGAATAAAGTTAATAATTCTCACCTTTAATTGTCTTGGCCAGTTAAGCCTATTTTCTTATTGTACCACTACAATCTACACTCCAAACAAATACTAACTCTCACACCCTCCACACAGTATAATTACAAATAATGACTATACTTTTACGTATATGTTAAGTATAACCCTCTACCTCCACAATTTATACTTTTTATTCGAAATCCAATAACACAAAATTCTTAAACAACAATCTTGATCAGGGTCCAATTGCACAATCATCGTCTTAATGATTTAGAACAGTGTCCAACACTACTCAAATCAGGAGAATCATCTTTAAAAATTGTTCCTCAGAACATCGTTATCATTAGTTATAATATGTCTCGCCTCCTGAAAATCCTGGAATGGTCTAAAATAGTTTTTTTTTTATTATATTAACAGAGTATTGGTTACATAATACGCAATATGTCCCTACTATAGACGGATAACATTTTGCACAAAATAATATAAACCTAACTTGCAGAGTATAACAATAAGTGAACCAAAGTTAAATGAAGAGAACTGTCTATTAATTAAAGTTGACCGGCATACATCTATAATCGCGATTTATACTGGTATATATCCTTCTATCGATCTATTCTTTTTGTCACTTGACGTCCTTCGTAGTAATTTGAAGTGTTCAAACACTATTCTTGCCGGTGACATTAACTTAGATATTAAGGCAGGTGTAAAGGAATAGGCCTTCAAACTCAGAAATGAAACAAGATTAGATAGATATCTTATGATTTAATTTCCAACACTGTTAACCGTTCCGTTGTCGGTATTCGAATAATAAAATGTCGGTCTGGCTTATTCGAAGACAACCATCTGTCAGTGTCAGTGACACCTAACGTCACTAATGTCGTAAAGGTGTCACTGTCACTTTTGCAGAGAACTCACAATCTGACATTAAAGTAACAATTAAATAAATTACGTTTTAATATTATCTGTTACAGTGAAATAATTACAATAAAATACAATTTAAGTGTCTTAATTAAAGTAATCTACATATCTATCTAATAGATATAATCTTACAACTCGGCCGTCCTAAAATAAGTGTGTCCTCACACTTAGGACTTAATCAAATAATCAAACAAAGAAAGAAACCACAAAAAGAAAAAGAAAACATACATATGTTTAAAATGAAATCTTATAACAATTAAATAGGTTTATTTACTTAAAACTAGTTCTGTCTTATATCTTTTCTTGCACAATCTGTCACGATCACAACCATTCTGTGCGACATAAGTCACTGAAATCATTCTCATTCTGCACCGACTACTCGTCTGTAATCATTCTGTGCGATTTCAACAACTCATGCCATTCTTAGTCTGCACTGGTTGACCGAGAACTTGTGCTCTTGACTTCATCACATAAATCTGTGCGAATCTTTACTAAAGATTCATTCAGTATCTGCACTATTATGGTGATTTAGTCTCAAAATCATAATCATGTCTAGGTACATCACTATTAAACCCAAGTCAACAATTATCTTTGACCTAGACTATTAAAATATCCTTACAATTCAGTTCAACTTAATCGAATCATAAGCAGTATTTTCTACTACTACTCTACTTATCTTTATTTATATTACAATTCTGCTTTTTCTTTTATTTTCTACTACTATTCTACTTTACTTACTCTAATCACATTTCAATACTTAGTGTTATAATTTCAGATGATCTAATCATACAATTCGCTTTTAATTTAATTATCACTGTTTTCAGGTCCAATATCATCTTCATTGCCACTACTAGTATCACTATAATAATCATTAAAGTTAAGCCACGGGTGTATCTTATCAATAGCTACTATATTTTCATACCTCCTGTTTCCTTTCCTAACGAGTGGGGTGTCTTCCACTACATATCGATCATTTGGTAAAGCTTTCATAATTCGGTAGGGACCTTGAAATTTTGAGATAAGTTTCTTTGATTTGCCTAAATGTTCTTTGTCAATTACGGTTCTTTCAATTCTAACTAAATCACCTACATTATACGACTTCGGTTGCTTCCTTTTCTGATCAAACCTTGTCTTGGCGATCTGTTGATCCATGTCAATTTTAGCTTTGGCATTAGACCTCAACTGCATCAGATCATTGCCACTAATTAATTGAGAAGTTTCAGAAATTACATCAGCTAACATATTTTCTGACGACGTCATCAACTTACACCCGAATAATAATTCGGAAGGACTTTTACCCGTCGCCTTATTTATTGTCGTATTCATGCCTAACTGTATATCACCAATATGTTCGTCCCAAGTGTGTTCTCCTTTATCATGACATTTAGTACTCAAGGCGTCCGAAATCGTGCGATTATAACGCTCTACTTGCCCGTTCGCTCTAGGTGTTGCAACTGCATTAAGTATGTGTTTTATATTCAATTTCTTTGTAAATTCTGTAAATTTTGTACTCGTAAAACATGAACCTCTGTCGGTAATAAGGCGCGAAGGGGTACCAAAGTAACTAACATATTCTTTGAATATCTTGACAGCAGTATTCGTTTTCGTGTCTTTAACGGGTCGCAGATTAATGAATTTAGTAAAAGCGTCAACAATTACTAATAAGTACACGTTACCTTTCTTAGAGCGAACAAAGGGGCCGAGGTGATCAGCATGAATCGTGTGGAAAGGCATCTCAACTTTGGGGATAGGGTGTAAAAGTCCTTCCTTAGAACCCGATGGAGCTTTATGATGTGCGCATTGTAAACACGATGAAACGTACTTTTTAGTGAAACGGCGCAATTTTGGGAACCAAAAGGATGCTTTTAATCTACTCAAAGTCTTTTCGAATCCGAAATGTCCTACATCGTCGTGGTTCATACGTAAGACCTGCCACCTAACGCCTCTTGGGACAAGCCAACGAATGCCATCTTTAGTTATACGGTATACGTACTCCCCTTTGATTTGATAATTATTTCGCACATCCGCAACAAATTTTGTCTGGTCATCTAATAAAATTTCTTTAATTCGTTTTACTTCTTCATCATTACCTTGAACAGTTGAGATCCAGTCCCTGTCTTCTACACAATTCAAAACGTCGATCACATGAGCGTCAGTTTCGCTGGTGAGTTCAGTTATTGGCGCGCGACTAAGGGCATCAACATGAGCCATGCGTGCTCCGGGTCTATACTCGATAACGCAGTCGTATTCCTGTAACTGCACCCACCATCGAGCAATCCTAGGTATTAGGTCGCGCTTCGTCAAGGTTGTTCTTAAAGCATTGCAATCTGTCACTATCTTAAAATGTATCCCTAGCAAATATACACGGAAACGATTTAGTGAGGCAACAACAGCGAGCGTTTCAAGTTCGAAAGAATGAAATTTTTGTTCATCCTCTGACGTTTTTCGACTATAATACGCTACGGGCTTCAATTGGGCATCGTCGCCGCGCTGCATGAGAATACCTGCTACCCCAATTTTTGATGCGTCTGTGTGCAGTTCTGTGTCCAACCGCGCGTCATACAATGCCAATATCGGGCGTTCTATAAGTTTTTCTTTAATATCGTCAAAAGCCTTTGTGCAATGATCCGTCCATTTCCATTCAAATTTAGATTTCAGTAAGTTAGTTAACGGGCATGCCAGTAATGCAAAGTCTTTAACGAAACGCCGGAAGAAACTCGCCAGTCCAATAAATCGCCTCACTTCGTGAACATTCCTAGGCACAGGGTAGTTTGAGATTGCAATTGTTTTACGTGCCCCGGGGCGAATGCCTTCACTAGAAATATGAAATCCTAGAAAATCTAACTCTAACTGGAAGAAGTGACATTTTTTTAACTTTAGTGTTAACCCAGTCTCAGACAAAAGTTTTAGAACTTCTTCTAACCGAGTCATACCTTCACTAAATGAACAAGCCGGGATTAAAATATCGTCCATATAAATGACTACATATCTCAATTTTGAGAAGACTTTACTCATTGTCCTTTGAAAGACAGAAGGAGCATTGGCCAACCCAAAAGGCATCCTCTTAAATTGGTATTGTCCATCAGGTGTGACAAATGCAGTTAATTCTTGTGAGGATTCTGCTATTGGGATTTGATAATAGCCAGATGCAAGATCGAGGCTGATGAAGAGAGAATTACCTGCTAACCTATCTAATTGGTCATCTATCAGAGGTAAGGGATAATGTTCTTTACGGGTTTTATTATTGAGAGCTCGGTAGTCAACACAGAGTCTCTTCTCACCAGTTTTCTTTTTCACTAGAAGAATCGGACTTGCATAGGGCGAATTTGACTCGGTTGCAATACCGGCGTCGATCATTTCCTGAACCATGGTTCGTACTAATTCGCGTTCGGGATGAGAAAGTCGGTATGGTCGATAGACTACTGGCTGAGAATCTTTTAATTCTATCTCCATTTGTGTCACATTAGTAAATCCTAGATCTATCAGACTAGATGAAAAACAGCATTCGTATTTCTTAAGTAGAGTTTCGAGTTGCATAACCTCTTCACCAGTCAATTGACTACCGAATTTGAAGTCAGATGTCATATCATGATTATTGAAATCAAGTAAATTGACGTCTAATGATTTCTCAGTCTTGACGGCTCGCGTAATCAGTGTATCTTTTTGCAACTCCAATGAATTTTCGCTTAAATTTTGTATTAATAAGGCTCCCACACTATTATTTATTTCATACTCACCAGGTAAAAGGTAAATTTTTTTCTTTGGTTCTCCCCTTAAGGACCCTTTTATATAAACAGTGCCGGAATATTTTTTATCAGAATATATATAAACAGTAACCATCTCTTTTGGTCGTATGACAACGTTTTCTTTTGCCAACAATTGTAATTTAGATTGTCCTACCCTACTAATGATCAAAGAGTCTGTAGTTTTAGTTATTATTATTCCTGGCCTTTCAGTGTAACTGTGACCAACAAGAACCGGATATTTAATTACTCCATCCTCGACAATATAGGCATCTACTTTCTCTGAAATACCGTGAATGCTAATTTCTACACTTACAAAGCCTATAGGTAAGACGATATTGTTACCTAATCCTCTCATTGTGGGTAGTCCGTCCACCGTCCAGCAGACTCCCAATCTCACGGCTTCACTACGTTGTATAAGAGTACATTGACTGCCTAAATCTATATATCCTTCAGATTCAATCCTATTCACTTGTAAGGGAACCATGTACTTGTCATTACTAGAACTCTGGACCTCAACTTGCATAACTGATTTTTCCGTGTCATTTTTGTTTGATTCATTGGGTAGTCGCGGACAATTATTACTCAAGTGACCTAGCCTCTTACAGACGTTACATTTTAAAATCTTTTTTGTGCACTTAGTGCTATAGTGGCCCGTTTCATTACAATTAAAGCAAACTACAGGTGACCCTACTTGGGGCTTTAAGGACTTTGCATCATTAAAATTCGATTGCTTGTAATTCGAATTAGAATTGTTTGACGTGAAAATCTTTTTATCCGAATTAACCTTCGACCTTTCAGCATCTACACGCGATTGCTGCTTGGTCGACTGAAAGTACTTGAGTACCTCCTCCGGTTCCTGACATTTCGCTGCCTTTGCGCCTAATCTTAGGGAACGATCTTCAATACCATACAGCAAGCAGTCAACTGCCCGTTTCCCATTGATCTCACATCGATTTAATAAATTAATTTTCTCATAATAGTATAACTCTAACGAATCACTATATTTAACCCGTTTCGATAGCATTTCGGTTAACAATTCAGCGTAATCGTCGCTGCTAGGAAAAGAATCAACTAATTTGGTTTTCCATTCGTGCCAAGAAAATGACATTGAAGGCAGGGCCTGATACCACGTGCGCGCTACGCCTGTCAACTTAGGAATTGCGTAGTGTATGACTTGATCATCACCCCATCCGTATAACCTAGCACATTCGTCGACCTTATTTAACCACATTTGAATGGTTTGGCTCTTTGTCATAGGGTCGAACTCGGGAATAACATTGCCTAGCATGGGAAACTTATTACCTTCTGGCCTAGTAACATTTGATAATGATCTCACTAACTCGGTTAAAAATAATTGGGTCTCGCTATTCGAGAAAACAGACTGACCTTCACGCGTTTGCGTCGGTAATGACGTGTCGTTGCTGCTCTCAGAAGGGCTGTCGCCCCTAGTTTGCCTGCGCCTGCGTCTTGATTCCCTCCGCTTACTCTTCCGCTGCGTCTCAGTACTGCAACTCCGTTGGTGTTCACGCAAGTGACTTCTGCTACGTTTACGACGCCGTCGACGTTCACTGCGAACACTGGGCGTGTTCCTCTCCCCATCTCGGTCAGCCGATGAACTACACGTGCTATCCCCGCGTCTGGCACGCTTTTTCTTTTTAGAGGTTCTATTAATTGCGCGATCACGGCGGTGACGTTTACGTTCTGTGGACTTTACACTATCCGGGGTGTAACAAGAGTGACTGGTTCGCGAATGGTTATTGTACGGTTCCATGATTAACTTATTAACGCACAACCACGTGTAGTAAAATTATAAACTGTGTCACTTATTACTGCAAAATTATGGGCGTACTTTCACTATCCCACTTCTGAGATAAAGGAATAGGCCTTCAAACTCAGAAATGAAACAAGATTAGATAGATATCTTATGATTTAATTTCCAACACTGTTAACCGTTCCGTTGTCGGTATTCGAATAATAAAATGTCGGTCTGGCTTATTCGAAGACAACCATCTGTCAGTGTCAGTGACACCTAACGTCACTAATGTCGTAAAGGTGTCACTGTCACTTTTGCAGAGAACTCACAATCTGACATTAAAGTAACAATTAAATAAATTACGTTTTAATATTATCTGTTACAGTGAAATAATTACAATAAAATACAATTTAAGTGTCTTAATTAAAGTAATCTACATATCTATCTAATAGATATAATCTTACAGGTGAAACCTAACTAAATCTGTAAAAAAGCGGTTCGTGGAAAATGTAGGTATAAAAGAATTTTAAAAAGCTATTACTTGTTACGAGTACAAATGTTAGTCAATTTAAGTGCTAAAATTGGTTATTTTTAGTAAAAAAATATTCGAAATTATATGAATTTTAATTTAATACAATATACCCAATAATTTCAGAAGTAGTCTGACAGAATGTCTATTAGCATCAAATTGACTGCTGTGATAGTATGAAGCCCGGCGCTTCTAGTGTTAAAGTTAATACGGCCTCTAGACCGGAACTGACAAACAAACATATATGTGGAAAAAAGCAAAATTGCTCACCTCACTCACTCGGTCAAAAAAATTATGTCAAGCTGTGCTACAGAGAGGACGCTTTACAAAACAAAAATTCAACTTTGCCAGATTTACTGACTTAATTGTCTTTTTGACGCACCATGCACAATATCTGTGGCGCAATTTCAATTCCCTCTCAATGTTTAAACATGTATTCATGGATATATACGGTCGGCTGCCGAAGTCGTATATAAAATGAAATTAAATTGTATGTAGTGAAGCCACCAAAACAAACTGTAAATGAATGCATTTCTTTCTTTCCTTCTCTTCTTCTCTTCATAGGTCTATTAACTACTTTAAAAGTTAGTTAAGAGACTTAAGTGCTCAAAAGACTATAGATTCAGTTGTATACCAACTTCTGTAACCTACTGTACATTTACATTTGTGCAGGTGTTCCACTTACCCACGCAAGGTGCGGTAGATAAACGAAACAGATAACTGGGGTAGATAAAATTAGCAAGTTGAAGGATCGTGTGCTGTGGCGCACATTGGGAAACGTCTGTCTACTTTATGTCACTGCAGTACTACTGTCATACAACTGACACTGCAAAAAATAAAATGGTTTGGTAGCAGAACGTCCCATTCCCAAACTCGTCACGCTGTTTCAGATGGTCCCAATCCCAGATGGTCCTATTCCCAGATTGTCCTATTCCCAGATTGTCCTATTCCCAGATTGTCCCATTCCCAGATGGTCCCAGGGATGGTAACGCATGACTACTGAAAACGCGTGTTTTTTTTTTTTCATAAAAAAAAACATTATTTGTTCTAAACGCTGTATCATTTATTAACTGAATAAAAGTAACTAAAACACACACACAAGGCGATAGCATTAGTGTCAAACATGTTATAAAAAAAACTATTTGGATATAGACGCTATGGCCTTGTGTCTGACGCAGTGTGACTATTTATTTTGAAATAGACAAAAATAAATCAAAGCTGCCTAGGAAATAAAAGAATGATTAAGTTAAAATAATAGTCAAATACTAAAAATAATATCATCTAAAATATTATTAATATTATGTCTATAATAATATTAATATTATTTATAAAAATAATATCATCTAAAATATTATTAATATTATTTATGAAGCTGTAAAAAAATTACTTTTGTCAGAAATCTTTCCAATGGCATTCTTCTTCCTTCCAATTTTTGTAAAAGCTTATTGAATATCTCTCTTTATCAAAGTATATAATTATCTATTTCTCTTCTTTTACTTTTAGTTTTTTCGAATAAGCTGAATCTTATTATAGAAGCCCAATGTTTTGCATCTGTATGTAATTTATGCAAAAATAAAAATAGATTTGGCTTTTTGGGAATACGCACATTCATACGGTGATGCCACCCTTCAAGTGCGTTTGTATTTCTGTGCCTTTGCCCAGCACAGCTTAATATTGATGGCGGAATCCTTGGATACCACTGATTTTCACAATGCCGTAAGAAACGTTGTACGTTTTGAGTACCTGGAGCCTTATTAATAATCAAACGCCATGTTTCGGGAATGAAACTGGCTGGTACCAATGGAATCATAGCACAAATTCTTGCTATATTGCGACTTTCACTATAAGTATTCAAGCCATATTTCTTAGCTTGCTTCCAAATGGCTGCATTGTAGTGGTGATAGCAGCCACTTACTTTTGCGTTTGGGAAGATTTCTGAAACTGCATTCAATTGCGCGATTTCATAGTCACTTTTAAAATTTGATATTCTAATGTGTAATTTTTCTTTCAAAATGCCGAATAACCGCACGTAAGTCGCCTGTGTCTTGTTTGGTAATAAGGCATAAATTACCGGTATTATGTTAGTGGACCGTTCATCGGAACCCATATCAGTATGTAATACAATACCTGATAAAATGGACTAGGCGTGATCTTAAATGTCCCATCTGCGTAGTAAAATCGCGGATTTCTAATAATATTTCTGCTAACTTTTGTCGCAAAAACAATTATTTTGTCGTCGTCACCATCTTCACATACAATAATTTTTTTTACTAAACCCTCAGGTATTATCACGGACGCTGGGCTAGGGAAGTTTAATTTACTGGTATTTAAAAAAAATTACGTTCTCTGTATAATATTGTGTCCAGCATATTTATGTTTAAAACATATAATTTTTTCCTCGAAAATAGTTTGGATTGAACGAAAGTCTTTACAAACTGCTTGTTTAAGTTTTGAAACAACTTTTTGTTTAATTATTGTGTCCGCGTTACTTTGACATGTATGTGGTACTTGTCTATAAATAGTTTTCCTCGTTTCATGTATTGTTATAGCCGCACTACACTCTTTTCTTTTCACACAACGCCATTTGGAGCTTCCATCACTGTTATCGTTATGTTTATTGTATGTGTATGTTCCACAAATTAAACTTCGTCCTCGCTGATTTTTTATAAATTCAAAGTTATGATCCATCACACCATTATAATTTAAAGAGAGAATTACAATGTATCCGCGATAAATGACTGTGCACTTAGTTGGGGAATGAACTATTTCCTTATCGTTAATAGTTCATGGTTAATTTTTTTGCCTGCACCTACCTCAACGCATCTCTGCATCACCCTAAGGTAGACTGTCAGATAATGCCTTTGGCATTAAGTCCGCCTTTGTACAATAAACTGTGCATAAAGTTAAAAAATAAATAAATAAAACTAAACAGAAACGTAAACATCATTATAATATTCTATGAATAAGCATCTACCCTCATTTTTTTTATAAAATACGATATTAGTAATTTTTTAATTTTTGTACGGTTTTCTGACAAAATAACACTTTAAAGTAAGGAAAAACACAATATCAAGGATTATTAAAACATGCACACTAAGTTTTTAAAACAATATTTTTCATCCATTGTACAAAACACAAAAAAAGCGCCTGATTTTAAAACCTTAGCAATATTGGAAGAATGCTGTTCTTGCTGTAACGAATTATGCAGGCGTAAAGTTTATAAAAAAGTTCATAAACTTACACATTAAAATAAATTAAAGTCATGTCAAAATAGGTTGAATAAGTATTCATCAACGTCATTAACAGGCCTAATAAGGCCTAATAATTAATTCAAGAAGCATTTTTATTCATACTCCTATCATTAAAATTGCGTCATGCGTTACCATCCCTGGGACCATCTGGGAATGGGACAATCTGGGAATAGGACAATCTGGGAATAGGACAATCTGGGAATAGGACCATCTGGGATTGGGACCATCTGAAACAGCGTGACGAGTTTGGGAATGGGACGTTCTGCTACCAAACCTCTCAGTTCTCACAATTCAGTCATTTACAAAAAGAGTATTATGATACTCGGTATCGAACTCACGACGCATGCGCGCCGATCTGTATGTCAGGCCTCCCGACCAAAGTGTATCTATAAAAATTGGCAAAAAAGGAGTTCTGTTCATTTATTTTAGATGGTAGTAGATCAGTACGTCATTAAACCAGTTCGAGGTCAACATCCAAGTCACTGTCACGGAGTTTGAATTTCAACTTTCTGATTTGAATTCACTTTTGAACACTCTGCGTAGATATATTTATTGTTTAGGGCACTGCCACTTCACGTCTTTAGCTTTTTAAATAAATATTAATCACAATTTAAGTTTTATTCACTCAATGTATAAATTCGTGTTTATTTAGTAATCGTGTCAGCTAGCTCGAGGATAACGTTTGTACGTGTTTATTATATAGTTTTATATTAACTTTATTATTTTGTTGTAAGGAATTAGCACTTTATACTATTTTTTAAATAAAATATATACGGAGCCGATGTTGACGTTATGGCACACTAGCGCCACACCCAAACGTTCTTCTGTGTTCTCACGTCACACGGCAGAAGCGTGCGAGTGTGCCAGCCGCGCAGAGCACACTTACGGGATTAAAGAGTGCGGTTCACGGTCTCATCATCGAGAGAAGCGCAGGAGACTGGTGACTCTAATAGAATTCAAGAATTTGAATAGAGTAAATACCAATAGAAAGAAGGCCGTGTCCAGCAGCGGATTGCGATAGGCTAATTGACTGAGATACCAATAGCGCTATGCACTCGTGGCAGGTGTTCTCTGTCACTGCCGCCTAGCCTCTTTCTCACTGTAGACCTCCTTACGAAGACGACGATAAAGGTTTTTAATGCACACTTTTCGCCGGAGTTCCTGCGTCCTACGCTTCTTTTTGCATAATTCTATAATATTTTTTCGTTCGGTATTAGCCCGCACGTGATCGGGAATTATCGAGAGCCTCTGTCTCGGATTAGGTTCCTCGTAGCTTGTTTTCCGCCGACGACACGACCAAACAAATCACTGCTTATTGACCAAGTATAGATAAGCAGAAAAAGATAGAAACCGGAATCATAAAAAATATGTGTGAGCACCAAGGTGAGCCAAAAATAACAAGTTAAAATATATAAATAGGGCAGGCAGGCCCTATTCGAGGTCACAGAACAGACTAATTAATAAGAAAAAATCTTGCACTTCCAAAAAGCAGCGAGTTTCCATAAAAGGATAAATGACAATAGATGTACCTACGCTACGGTCATTTAACATTTCATGCAAACTCGTTCTTGAAGTACAACTACAGTAGCAGGTAACAGGCAATTATCTGTATGAAATTACGAATACTTACGAGATCGTACACTCTGAGTTCGCGCTATCTTTTCTACGTCGAAAAATGTTAGCGACGCTTTTCTTTTTTTTTTTTTGCAACTGGCAGCTTTTCTTCATTTTTGTACTTTACTATGATCAGCTCTGTCGTCTTCTGTGTTAACAATGACTTGGATATCGCTCTCATCACTAGAACTACTCAATCGCCTCTCCAGTATTTTGGTTAGGAAAGCATTCGGGTGATATCCATCCGTTATTACTTTAACCAGAGTTCTTTTAACTTCACCTACTGATGGGTTATAGATGTCACTGTGACAAAAATAATATTGTAAATACAGTGATTATGTTTTGAAATACAATAGAATATAGAGTACAATACAATGGATATCACAATTATGAGACCTAAAATTAATCGAAACACACACATGATATTTCTTTATTCCTCGAAACTATAGACGTATAGTATATTTCGTTGTCTATTAAAACCGTCTTGTTCAGGATCCTTACTTATTGCTTTTGTCATCAGCGTTGTCCATATGACTTCCGAGATTGATGCTGTCACCAGTCTCCTGGGAGTTGTCTGCTGGGGCTTGCATGACCATCTTCGGAGCTTCATTGTCCATTGTCGTGTCTGGAGTCTGAATGCGGACTTAAAATAAATTTAAATAATAATAATAATATCATCTATTTGTTCTCTCACATAAAATTTTACAAGGACAATACTTAAATTAGGAGTCTGGTATCTATATGACGATTAAATTTTTAGGAAAAGTTTAGGAACCTAAAGCTCGGTAACCATTTCTCATCACTTATCACTGTGCAACACGAATGCATATGCTTTTGGACTTTAAAGAAAACACTTGCTGGTAAATCTCCTAATAAGGTAAATATTTGTACAGTTACAAAATCTCATTTCGCAGTTCTGAATAATTCAACTTACATTCAATAAGCTCTTATATAAGTAGGCTACTGCCCGCAATACTAAGCTAGCTGTGGATGTCGCGACTCGCAGTTATCTTGTACCATCCACACCTGCACACATGGAAAGATCTAGCCCATTTTCTACAACAATTACCCTGTTAAAGAAATATGATTGTAATCAGGCTATCGGAGCAATTTAATACCTAGTCATCATCATAATCAAACTAATAAAATAATGAAATTAAAATACTAGCCTATGCCCGCGGCTTAGCCCGCATGGGTGTAGGTTATCGAGACTTTTGGTTCTCCTCAACTGATTGTGATCAAACTTACGTAAGATTTTTAAGTTTGAACAAGACCGTACAAACAAAAAAAAACAAAAAAAGCATCGACATTCGGCACCGAATTCAGGGTCTAAGTCAATCTCCAAACCGGTACACTTGTTGTTAATGGACAAGGCTGGTTGGTGCCGGTATGCCTATTAGGTACGGCTTTTATGGGAATAACTGCCGCCTGACCTCCTAATCCCGATGGATTAGGAGGTCAGGCGGCAGTTATTCCCATAAAAGCCCTATAATTCAAATCAGTCTTGGACTCCAAGGTGAAGGCCTCGAGCGTTCTAAATCTATTCATTCAATTAGATTAGTTTTATAGACAAGAAATGATTACACGAAATGAAACAACATACCTAGAAGTGAGCTCCTTATCAGACTTCACTGTCACATCATCAAAGAAGGAATTTTTCCTTGAAATACCTCCCAGCCGACTCTTGGCGGACTTTAGGACCCGTTGTACGAGTTAACAGTCCGATGTAAATCGGAAAACAAAATCCGTAATGAGCAGAATGCAATAGCTCCGATCGATGATATCAACTGTCAACGTAACTAACCGATTGCTTGATGTGAAATCATTTTACATACATAGTAATATTCACATCCCCGAAGGGGTAGGCATAGATGTATTAACACCCGTATGTGGCGAGCCTATTGCCATCAAGCGGGCACTTTGTCATTGAAAACAGCCCTAATACAATACCCACAGTAGTTGCTTTCTTTTATGCCAAAATAAACAAAGTTCTCATGCGTCAATTAGCATGCGTGTTTCAGGTTGCTGGTGAATTGGCGTGGACACCAAAGATCATGCCGAAGCGTCATACGACTCTAGCATGATCTTTACCTATTCAAGAAATTCAATTTTCGCGTCAATTACTGTCGCGCTCCGTATAGTCTGTGAGCTGTCGGTGGGGACATCAATGACGATGCGGGGACGTGACGTGATGTAATGCGGTGCCTCGACAACACCTAGGCGCGCATTCTTGGCTCAATTTCTGTATTCATAAAAAAGTTCGAATACATTTATCTACTTCAAATACTCTGGTTGGATTGTCTAATTCCAGTCTGATTCCTGTTAGAGTACAGTACAAAATATAAACATCACGAGTCGCTACATTCACACACATTAAACAATTTTTAAATTACCTAGTTCGCTTTTTTGTAAGAACCTGTGCTATTAAAGATAACGCGACGGTTCGGGGCTAATTGTTATCTAAAACTTTCAAAAAATGTACCTTCTATTGTTTTCTTTTTAGAAAACGTACTTAATAATATTCTATTCATACACTCCAAACACTTTTTATACCTGTTTTGTAGTTCTCAGAAAACAATTTATAAAATGTCAGACAAAAACAACAAAGTGTTGTTTTTGTTTCGACATTCTATTTAATATTTTAACGATACATTTATACCATCACGCCTTTATCCCTGAAGGGTTAGGCAGAGGTGAATTAACACCCACAGTTCACCAATCATTTTATTCGATCCCAGGTAATAAGTGGTGAGCCTATTGCCGTCTTTCGGGTACTATTGTTGACTCAAGCCATGCATCTGAGGCTAAGTCTGGACTGTATATATCTGCCTGATGTTAAACATTCCTATCCCTTAGTCGCCTTGTACGACACTGCACGGGAAGAGATGGGGTGGTCCAAATTCTACTATGCCGGGAACCACGGGTACGATAAGCAAAGCAGTTGAGGAATTCGAAAACCTTTTTTATTTTCCTGGAAATATTTTATATCCCTGAGTTCAACTTTTAATGTTACTGATATCTTATATAAATCAAGGTTTATACTTCACACTAGCAAGTACATACTCGCTTTTATACTATCTTAATATAATATCCTGGGGTGCGGGTTGGGTAACCTCCACGTTGGCTTACCTGTTTCTTTTCCCTCTGGACCGCGGTCCTGGGGAACGGAAGCGGGGAGGCTGGTGCACCCTGGACGACGGTTAGTAGACTCTGACTCCAAGGAGAAGGAGCTCCGCTAGCCGTCGACAAATAACCCGACAAGCCCTTTTTAGGGCTAGCTGACCCTGAGGGGGTCGTGGTATGGCGGACCTGCAAGGCTCGCGGGAAGGGATTCGTAGAATCCCTTCCATCCCAAACAGCCCTTTTTAGGGCTAGCCTGTCGCTCCCGGTATCCCTCTGCTTTCAGAGGGGACATGGGGGCGACACAAGGATCCATGGGATCCAGGGACGGGCCGGCCTACTGCTCGCGCAGAGGTTGGCAGGCATTCGTGCCACCGTCGGTGCTGGGAGAGTTGGCTGCTCTCCCGCGTCGCGTAACCTCCAGGATATCGACAACGACCTGAGTGCTAGCCACACTTGGGAAGCCGATATTCTGAAGGCCGCGGGGCTTGCCTTAATTGGCCGGCCCGCGACAAGGAAAAGTCTGAAAAACCCGACAGCGAAGTCGCTTAAAACCTACGGATACCAGGGGACCTCCGTAGTATGTACCCCGCTTCCCGGAATGGCCGTCACCCGGGGAGTGTAATTTTATCGGTTCTACTCGTGGGATTTACATGGAAAATTCATTATTGACATTAAAACCCAAACCAAGCAGAACAGTCTGCGCGGAGGTCGCGCAGCACCACGACGCGGAGGTCGCGTCCCAAACCGCGGTGTCGGAGGAATTCGACACCGCCACGGAGAAGAGTAGGGCGAACAGCCCGGTGGGCCTACAGACCCGGAAATCTGTACGGCGGAAGAGGAGATTCAGGAAGAAGTCTCTTCCTCCTCCTTCCCCTCCACCACAGAAGACGGAGTCGGACTTGGAGCTTACCTTGACCGACTCCTCTTCCACCAGCAGCAGTCACGACGGTGACGAGACGCTGCATCCACCACCGCCGAAGTTGCTAGCGGTCAGCCGCACGCAGCTGCAGCGGGGTGATAGCCTCAGGGCCCCGGAGGATGTGGAAGCGCCGCCGAGTTCCTCCACCTCGGCGGCGTCCTTACCCTTGCCTCCCGCCGACATAATGTCAAAGGAGGTGAAAGAAGCCCTAGAAGGTTGGGCCGGGGCCCGCACCGATTCTCCGACGCCGGAGGAGCACCGGGTCACGCAGGCGACGATGCGGCTTGTCGAGTTCTTCGACCTACTGAGGGCGGAGTTGGCCGAGTTGCGGCTTGACAGGGCTCATCTGGGCAGGAGGCACCTGGAGCTCCTGGAGAGCAATGAGCGGATGGCGGCCGATTACCGCAAGGAGATGGGGAGGATGGCGGCCGATCTGGCGAGCCTCCAAGCGGTCGTCGCTGGGCTGCCGGCGGAGCGCGTTACGCGGTCGGCGCGGCGGCGACTGGTGGCGCAGCCGACGCTGCCGGCGCATCCGCTGTTGCCCGTGCGATCAAGGTCGCCACTGCGGCCGGAGCCGCTGTTGCAGCCGACGCCGTCGGGACGGCCGGCGCGGCCGCTGTTGCCCGTGCGGTCGAGGTCACCGCTGCGGCCGGAGCCTCTAGCGCCGTCGGAGTCGCCGCGGCCGGAGCCGCCGAAGTCGCCGGCCCGACCAGCTCGGCAGGAGTCGCCGGTGCTGCGGCCGGCTCGGCCTGCGGACCCGTTGGCGCTCTGCATGGCGGCAATAGCTGCCATGGAGAAGCGCCAGGAGGAGGCGCTGGCGGAGCAGCGGGCGTGGCGGGTGGCGCAGGAGGAGCGCACCCGGAGCTGGCTGGAGTCCATAATGGACTCCAGCCGCCGACCACCCCTGGCGGCTCCGGCCGGATATGCCGGGGCAGCTAAGAAAGGCCCCACCTGTCCGGTAGTGGCGGGATCCCCGCAGGGGTCGGCCAGCAGCCCGTCCGCTGCGTTTGCCGCCCATGCCGCTCCGCCCGCTCGGGCTGCCCTCGCTGCGGGGGCTGTGAGCCCCCCCCAGGATGCGCAGGTCGCGCGGCCCAGGGGAAGGGGAAAGGGGAAGGGCAAGGGGAAGAAGTCCCCAGCCCTAGCCCCGGCCCCAGCTCTGACCCGAACTTCGGCGGGTATAGCCGCCACGAGCTCCTCGCCGCAGGGGGGCTGGGAGGTTGCCGGCGCCTCAAAAAAGCGGCGCAAGGCGAACCGAAAGGCAGCCAAAAAGGCCAGGAGGGCTGAGGCTGCTGCGCGGGGAGTGCCAGGGAGGCTGCGCGTCCCCCGCTCAACCGCCGTCGTCCTTACGATGACGGCGGAGGCGGCGGATAGGGGCGTGCAGTACGCCCAGATTGTCACGCAGGCGAGAGCCTGCGTTGACATGAAGGCCCTCGACATGCCGGGCCCCATCCGGGTGAAACCCACTCGGACGGGTGCTCGGCTACTCGAGATCCCAGGCGCTTCGAGCGGTCCCCAGGCTGATGCCCTAGCGGCTAAGCTTAGGGAGACGCTTGACGCAGCCGACGTCCGGGTGTCCAGGCCCAACAAGTGCGCAGAAATGCGCATTTTGGACCTGGACGACTCCATCACGGTGGAGCAAATCCGCCTCACCGTGGCGGAGGCCGGGGGCTGCCCCCTAGAGGCGGTGAAGGTCGGAGCAATCCGCTTCGGCCGCCGTGGACTGGGGGCGGCAGTTGTCGGCTGCCCCATCGCAGCAGCCAAAAAGGCTGCCGACCGGGGGTTCCTCGCCGTTGGAGGCGTGGTGCGGGTGCAGGTCCGGCTCCTGCAGGCTCGACCGACCAGGTGCTTCAGGTGCCTGTCGGTCGGCCACGTGGGGGTGCAGTGCACGGCGGCGGTGACGGTCGGTGACCGCTGCTTCCGCTGTGGCCAACCCGGCCATACGGCCGGTGGATGCGAAGCTCCGCTGCACTGTTTCAGGTGTGCAGCGGGGGGCAAACCGGCCGACCATGGGGTTGGCAGCAAGGCCTGCACCGGGGGGGAGCCGAAGCCGCAAGGCGGGGGCTCCACCCAAAGTTCGCGGCGGGATGCGGAGATGGTTCCATAATGGATCCCCAGCTCCGCATCCTGCAGGCGAACGTGGGCCACGGTGCCGATGCTCAGGGTCTTCTGCTCCAGAGCATGGCACAGTGGTCCATACACGTCGCCGCTGTCGCCGATCCGTACACTCACCGGCCCCTTGGGCCTGCCTGGGTGGTCGACCTGGACGGGTCGGCGGCACTGGTGTACAACGCCGCTATGGGTGCCCCTCCCCCTGTTGTCGTGGCAAGGGAGCATGGCATCGTAGCGGCGCGTGTGGGGGAGATTGCGGTCGTGGCCGTCTATTTCACGCCGAGCCTACACCGACGCATAGGGGAGTACCGGCAGTCGCTGGAGCGACTGACCGACGTCGTCAACGCCTGCCATCCTCATCCGGTTCTTGTGCTCGGGGACTTCAACGCCTGGTCAGTGACCTGGGGGTCCCGGCACACGAACCCACGAGGTAGGGCTCTGGAGAGCTGGGCCGCTAATCACGGTCTAGTTCTCCAGAATCGCGGGGCCGAAGCCACGTTCGTGACCGCGGAGCGCAGTTCGATTATCGACCTATCGTTCGCAGGCGCTTCGCTGTCGCACCGTGTGCGGGACTGGCGTGTTGTTGTGGGGGTGGAGACACTGGCGGATCACCGATACGTTCGGTTTGATGTCTCCCCCCCCGCGGGTGATGCGCCGGTCATACCGGCCCCACGCGAGCCACGCTGGGTGCTTGGGAGACTGAATCGGGAGGTCCTCCTGGAGGCCGCCATCGTACAGGCCTGGGCCATTGCGCCGGACAGGCCTGTCGATATCGACGATGAGGCGGTGTGGTTCCGGGAGGCCATGACTCGTGTCTGCGATGCGGGTATGCCTAGGGCACCACCCTATAGTCCGAGGCGTCGGGTCTACTGGTGGTCTGCGGAGATCGCGAGGCTACGGCAAGCCTGCGTGATCGCGCACCGCCGGTGGACCAGACTCCGTAGGAGGCGTAGCCGAACCGCAGATACGGAGCCCCGAGTGGCGGAGCTTCATGTGGGATACAGGGAGGCCAGAGATGCCCTCCGAGCGGAGATTAAGCGGGCGAAAGCCGCGGCTTACAAGGAGCTCATGGAGACGCTGGAGCGGGACCCATGGGGGCGGCCTTACCTTATGGTAAGAGGAAAGCTGCGCCCCCGGGCCCCGCCGTTGACCCGGGTTCTCCAGCCAGCTCTGCTCGGTGGAGTGGTCGAGTCCCTGTTCCCGGCGCGAGCGGAACACGTTCCGCCGCAGATGACTCCGCCACCTCGGTCGCCTGTGGCGCCCAGTGTGGTAGTTGACGACGAAGTCCCCGAGGTCACTTGGGTAGAACTGGAGCTGGCGGTGCGAAGGCTTAGAGCCAAGAAGAGCACCGCCCCGGGACCCGACGGCATTCCAGGCCGCGCGTGGGTCCTAGCTCTGGGAGAAGACGGTCTCGAACCCCGACTTAGAGGGTTCCTCAGCGCATGCTTGGAGCGGGGCCAGTTTCCGAAGATGTGGAAGACGGGGAAACTGGTCCTCATCCGAAAGGAGGGTCGCCCGGCGGACGAACCGTCCGGCTACCGGCCCATTGTGTTGCTCGACGAGGTGGGCAAGCTCTTTGAAAGAGTTATTGCGAAGCGCCTCGTCGAGCACCTCTCTGGTAGGGGGCCGGACCTGGCGGATGCCCAATATGGCTTCCGCCGGTGGCGGTCCACCGTGGATGCCATCATGCGCGTGAGGACTTTGGCGGAGGAGGCAGTTGCCCGGGGCGAGGTGACGTTGGCGGTGTCCTTGGACATCTCCAACGCGTTCAACACCTTGCCCTGGAGTTGCATCAGGGAGGCACTCGTGTACCACGGTGTGCCTCTCTACCTCCGCCGCATAGTCGGGGCGTACCTGACGGAGAGAGCCGTCATCTACCCAAGTGCGACCGGCGTCGGTCGGCGTGAGATGTCGTGCGGTGTTCCACAGGGATCGGTTCTCGGGCCGCTACTGTGGAACATTGGATACGACTGGGTGCTTCGCGGTGAGCTTGCGGACGGCGCCGCCGTCACGTGCTATGCGGACGACACGCTAGTGACGGCGAGCGGGGCTACACACCGCGAAGCGATCCTGAGAGCCACGACCGCGGTTGCTCAAGTCGTGGAACGGATCCGGCGGCTGGGCCTTGAGGTGGCTTTGCATAAATCCGAGGCCATGTTCTTTCATGGACCTCGGCGCACGCCACCACCTGGTTCCAGCCTCACAGTGGGAGGCACTCTCATCGGCATCAAGCCCCAGATGAAATATCTGGGGCTCGTGCTCGACGGCCGGTGGGACTTCGGGAAGCACTTCCGAAGTCTGGGCCCCAAATTGGCGGGCACAGCCAACGCTCTGGCGCGGCTACTGCCCAACCTGAGGGGCCCGGATGACTCCTGCAGGAGACTCTACGCGGGTGTCGTGCGGTCCATGGCCCTGTACGGGTGTCCCGTGTGGGCGGACACCCTGAGTGATCGGCACATGCTTCTGCTGCAGCGTCCGCAGCGGAAGTTGGCGTGCCGCATCATAAGGGGGTACCGCACGATATCATTCAACGCGGCGAGTCTCCTCGCCGGATCGCCACCATGGATCCTGGAAGCGAGATGCCTTTCGGCGCTATACAGGTTCCGAAGGGCGGCGCGGGAGCGGGGTCACGATCCCGAGCCCGAAGAAATTCGGGCCGTGAGATCCCGGCTCCACGGGGAAATGGTGGCAGAATGGGAGAGACGACTTGGGCAACCAAGCGCAGGGCACGCCGTAGTAACAGCGGTAAGACCCATCATGGGGGAGTGGCTAGAGAGGCCACACGGCAGCCTCTCGTACCGTCTGACGCAGATGATCACCGAGCACGGATGCTTCGGAAAATATCTGCGTCGGATGCAGAAAGAGCCAACGTCCGAGTGCCATCACTGCGACGCGAGCGAGGACTCAGGTCCGCACACGCTCACCGAGTGTCCGGCGTGGGAGACGCCGAGGCGGGAGCTTGTGGCGGCCCTGGGAGTGAGGGTTCTCACGCTCTCCACCTTGCTCGCGGCGATGGTTCGCTGCGCGGATGCGTGGGCGGCCGGCGCCTCCTTCTGCGAGCAAGTAATGCTCGTGAAGGAGGAGGCGGGGCGGGAGCGGCAGCGGGAGCGACGAAGGATCGCTAGACAAGCTGCCCGCGCACGAAGGCAACTCGGGCGTCGGAGGTCGATGAACGACCTCCGCCCCCCATGAGCGCCGGCCTGGGGGTGACAGGTGAAGCCGCCTGTCACCCTTGCAGAAGCAGGCCGCGGCGGCGGCGCGCGTGGCGCGCCTCCCCGTTTCCGGGGATGAGTTGGGGACTCTGTGGTCCCCACACCCGAGAAGAGGGCCAGATCGTGAGAGATGGCCCTGGGTCGGCCGGGGTGCGAGGGATATGCCTGTCAACCTCACCTTCGGCAACCGAAACGACCCACAGGCGGCGTGCGTTTTAGTCGGTTCGAGTCCGACATAACCTCCTCCACCGGGTCCGGTGGGGAGGTATCCGTGGGGATTTTGCGCACGTAAAAAAAAAAAAAAAAAAAAATATAATATCCTAAAGTCGATCAGTAATAGTGTTGAAAATTGTACATTATCATTCAAAATTCTGTGATTGGTTGTAAGGGTGAAACGAATCTTTGTCATTCCCTTCTCATTTTTACTTATTTGTTAAGCCCACTTACTATCCCTAGAGTGGGACAATTTGACCATAAACATTTTAAGTCAGCTACTAAAAGTAAACTATGATTAGCTGAGATTTGAACTCGAGGTCACTGGTAACAGCGCATGTGGCTTGCGTGTGTAACCATTCCACCACCATGCACATAGCAACTTGTGTGAAGTCACTGAGCACTACAGTGCTACGCCGATGCGCATCTATTAGTTTGATTTGCGATGCGACATGCAAATATTTGCTTTGCTGTTGTCTTGTTCACCTTGCCTTCAGTTAAATTTGTTTAGATATCTTTAATTCTTAGTATAGGGAATTTATTAGAGAACTTAGGTTGCCACAAATTGGTCAATTAAATCACATCAAATAGATTAAAATAAATATTTTATAAACACTTTCAATAACTGCCTACAGATAAAATTATCCCATATTCTCCATATAATATTACGACATCACTGTATCTTAGTGACGTCAATTCTACTTAATCTAAGTTTACCGCCGCTTTCTTCAAGACCCTAAGTTTACAATAAATAATTCCCTAAGAAATATGGATAAATGTACAGTCGGCAAACAAGATAAGTATACACCTTTTCATGTGAAGTGATTTGGTCATTGCAAAGGCGCAATTACTTATTTCCATCACTGGCTGCACCTACATCGATCTCGTATCGAATTATTTGAATTAAAATAAGAAAAATCGTTACAGTGGTAAAAAGGTTAAACTAATGATAACTGACTTACTTAGGGCCGAAACTGCGTCAAGCGGGTGCGGGCGCGGTTTCATACAAAAGTGCTCCGTCGCGGAGACCCGCGCGGGCGTCCGTCACGGGGACGCGCGCCCCGCGCCCACGCAGCGGGGCGCGCCTCCGTACGACGGAAACAGGCGCGGGGGCACGCGCGGGAGCCCGCCAGCGGTAACACGTACGGACTTGTTCAGTCAATAGCGCTAGCTCATCCGGGTCGTACGCACGTTCTTAGAAAAATGTTTTTCGACACCGAAAGAGTTATTGTGGAAGTACAGTGCCACCCTATCTTAAGGGACCTGATATAGATTTTACTCTTAAATTGTATTCGTTCCAAAATTCACCCATTCCCTACGATCAACGCCTTTTTTTAAACATATAACAATTTTGAAAAACGTAGACGAAATTATAGAAAATACCCTCACCAAAATTTTAAATGTGGCCTTGGATGACCGAGCTTTACTACAAGCGACTCTACCGATTCGCTTGGGTGGGCTCGGTATTCGCAAAATTTCAGATGTCAGCTTACCAGCGTGCCTGTCTTCAGTCCACAGTACCGAAGAATTAACTAGGAAAATCCTTGCACCTACACTAGTTAATTCTGAAGTATTGTGTAAGACTGATGCAGTGAACGCTTGGAAAATTGCATGTCCAAACACCGATCTCCCAAGGAACCTCTTCTCACAGCGTCAGTGGGACGGGCCGCTCTGCAGCTTAGTTGGAAAAAAAATTACTAAATACATGTTCCAATGCTGCTGAGCGTGCCCGTTTACTGGCGGTTGGAGTGTGGGAATCGGGTCTTTGGCTACAAGCTCTTCCGTCATCTAACGTAGGGACTATGTTAGATGACACTACCTTCCGCATCGCAACTTGTCTCCGTTTAGGTGCGCCGTGTGTTTCTTCGCATCAATGCCGTTGTGGAGAAGCCGTTGACAGACTCGGACACCATGGTCTGTCGTGCTGCAGGAGCGCAGGGCGAATTCCACGGCACGCCAGCCTCAATGACATAATCCGCCGTGCTCTTGTCACCGCCGGTGTACCAGCTGTACTAGAACCAAACGGTTTGGCGCGTGACGATGGCAAGAGACCGGATGGCATGTCGTTAATGCCATGGAAGATGGGTAGGACTCTGGTGTGGGACGCCACATGCGTTGATACCATGGCTCCTACCCATATAACTAGCACGGCTGGCTGTGCTGGAGCTGCTGCTGCTTCTGTAGAGGCTCTCAAGCGGCGCAAATACTCCAATCTCATCGGAGATTATGAATTTGTGCCGTTTGGAATCGAGACTTTGGGGTCATGGGGTCCGAGCGCTCGCAACCTCTTCCGTGAGATTGCGAAGCGTATGGTCGACGCTTCTCGTGACCAGAAGGCTGGCCTCTTTTTAGGTCAGAGAATAAGCATTGCCATACAACGTGGCAATGCTGCCAGTCTTCTGGGAACGCTGCCACAAGAGGCATGCAATTCTACGACGCATTTTAATTGTTCTTAGCTATAAGTTGTATAATAGTTATTTTATTTTTATTGTATTTAATATTTATAAATTATTTCTGTATAGATTACTTAGAATGAGAATAATTTAATTAACTTCTACCATCAAATAAATTTCTCTTAAATTGTTGACCTTCAAATATGGTTCCAGTTTCGAAAATAATTCGTCATAGATCTGTACCGATACTTTAAAATAATTGTAAAATGAATTTTCATTTTCTCTTAATATACTGAACTTTGCAACAAATTCCCCGCACAGCAACAGCAAAGTTTCTTTTTTGCTAGTCGTCGTAGTTTTGCTACGTAATAATACAATAAGTTCTCCATGGAAATGACTATACATGCACGCCGCTAAAATTGAACTAGCGACACTGCGATAGACGGTCTCCGCGACGGGTGCCCGCGACGGGTACCGTCGCGTGACCACGCAACCCGCCCGCGTGACCACGCGCGTAGACACGCGACGGGTGCCCGTCGCGGTCGCCCGCTTAACGCAGTGTCGAGCCTTAGAATACAAAAACTTAATGAAAATAATAATTACCTAATAAAGAAATTTGGAACTAACCATGAAGACTATACTAATTACATAAATACAAAAAGTTCTTATTTTATTAATTCTCCTGCGACAGTCCTGCTGTCCCACACGGCCCTCGAGGGGAAAAGAAAAGCTCACCTTGTCTTGTCAACCAGTACTGTTAGTGGCACAGGAGATTGGTTTCTCGAATTTGACAATACAGGCATACCTTGTCATGCCAGCCAGCACTGTAAGTGGCGCAGGGGATTGGTTGCTCTAGTCACTCTCTCTAGCCATGTGTCGACGGAATCTTCTTATGTAATTCCACCTGGCCCTCTTTTCACGGAGCGCCTCTACACGAAGCCGACAATACGTGTGTCTCGCTAATACGGCACGTCGCAGATCATTTGTGAAATTCTCGTTGAGCACCCGCATAAACCGTCTGCGCTCGTCGGCTCGCGTTTTGACTGGCTGAGATCTCGAGGCTGCCTCATCCGCGTATGCGTCGGCAACGTCGGCACCGCTTTAGGTAATTCCTTCCTCTGGCAAAGTCATTCTGTAACAAATACACATTAACATCTATTAGCAATTCCTACGTTTTTGAAGTGGAAAGTAAAAGTTACTCGTTTAAAAAAGTTTCGATGGTATTAAGATATGTTTTATGCTTACTACGAATAAACTCAAAAACTACAAGTCTGATTTCAAAAATTACACTTCTATCAGCGATGAACGGGATCAGAATCTCACGTGAGTGGAGCAGCGAGCCCCAACCAGTTTGATATAAATGATACTTAAACAATTTGAGGTTAAACAAGTAGCAGTTAAGTAAAAAGTACAAACCCAATAGGTACAACGATTTATTTGGAAAAACAATAACATAAAAGTGAACTGGGTGTTTTAAAAATAGTTCAAGGAAAATAACTTCTAATTCCTAATCTGATTATCTTGCTCATTGACGAACTCTTAGGGTTGGAGAGTCAAATAGCAGTCATTTCAGTAATGCATGATAAGATAGAGAATCGTAAGCTTTTGATAAGACTGTATTCTCGTCTTAGAAGCAAATTTACAAAAGTACATCTAATCTAAAAATCTTTGAGTTAAAGTTAAATCTCTATTTAATTTTATACCAGTTTTACTTGTTGATTAAATTATACCTTACTGGCTGGAGTTAACTACTCAACTCAATAGCAAAGCAAATAGGTGCATGTCGTAGCGCACATCACACTAATAGCCGCGCTTCGGCGTAGCACTGTAGCGCTCAGTGACGTCACTCAAGTTGCTATTTGCAAGACGCGATGGTTACTTACGCGAGCTTTATTCGCCGCCACCAGCGACCTCGAGTTCAAATCCCAACCAATCACAGTTCACTTTCAGTAGCTAGCCTATAGTGTTCATAGTAAAATGTTCTAGCTCTAGGACCACCTAATGGGCTTAACAAATAGGTAAAAATGAGATGGGAGTGACAATGATTCGTAGTTTTGCCCTTACAACCAATCACAGAACAGAACAGTAGCTAACACTGTCACTGACCGACTTTAAGATATTATTTTGAGATTATGAAATCGGTGGCGGGAGAGAATTTGTATCTTTACCTGTAGTTACGTCGGTTTTACCCTAGGATTATATACCTAATAATATTTGAAATAAATTTAGTGTCACCAGCGATTTCATATTAAACAAGAGTATTACTAAAGTATAAATTAAGTACGAGCTTTCTAGAATTTTTTTAATATGGTAATCATATTACTTTTAAAAATAAATTTTAAAAGCAATAATTAACGAGTGCGGTTCACGGTTTCATCATCGAGAGAAGCGCAGGAGACTGGTGACTCTATTTGAATTCGAGAATTAGAATGGAGTAAATAACAATAGAAAGAGGCCCGTATCCAGCAGTGGATTGCGATAGGCTAATTGACTGAGATACCAATAGCGCTATGCACTCGTGGCAGGTTTTCGGTCACTGCCGCCTAGCCTCTTTCTCACTGTGGACCTCCTTACGAAGATGACGATAAAGGTTTTTAATGCACACTTTTCGCCGGAGTTCCTGCGTCCTACGCTTCTTTTTGCATAATTATACAATATTTTTTCGTTCGGCATTAGCCCGAACATGATCGGGAATTATCGAGAGCCTCTGTCTCGGATTACGCTCCTCGTTCCTGGAGCTACAGGTGTCCTCTGCACCATGAGGGATCCCTTCTTCCGTTTGTGACGTCATCCTGTAAACATATACGCGGACATATTAACCGCGGGGAACACAACACGAGGTTATTATGGCCGCGGTATTTTGCAGGGCGCAGGTACTTCCCCAGTCGGGCTGCTCAATAGGACGGAAATACCGTCTTGTCGTACCTAAATTTAATGAGGAGCACGTGTCAGAATAAAGAATTTTGATGATTATTAAAACATAAATCATCGATTCCTATCATGTCCAAATATTTGTAATAAAGACCAAAGTGTTTAATGATTTTTTTAGATTGGACTAGAAATAAAGCTTTTGTATCTGGATAAGCTAGTAAGTATAAAACATCATCATCATCATCATGTCAGCCACACACAGTCCACTGCTGAACATAGGCCTCTCCCAGAGATTGCCAGAATGACCGATCTAAAGCAGCCCGCATCCAGCACTTCCCGGCGACCTTCATGAGGTCGTCCTTCCACCTGGCCATTGGGCGTCACCATTCCAGCGAATTAGCTCTTTGAAGTGGCAATGGGGGGGGGGGGGACATAGCGCACAGAACAGATGGCCGCTGGAGCAAATAAAGTTCTGGAATAAAACATGAAATGCAAAAATTTTGGTTTAGAATTGCACAGCAAAATTATTTAAACAACTATTTGCATGGATGGTGTAAACAGCACTGATAGAAAACATAGGCAAATTGTAAGTCCTAATGAATTTCGGGAAAAACAAGGGGATAGGTCACGTATCCCTTACACTCGCTGACTCTACTATTTTAGCAACAAATCTCACGAGGTTCAGATAAATCGTCGAGTCATAAGGTTGTAATGATAATGTTTTATTTTTCTCCCCGCAATATAAACACCTCAACAAAGTCTAGGGAACAAGATGACCCCAATTTTTTTTTTCTTGTAAATCTTGTTTTGCAAATAACTGGCAGCAAATAAATAAAAATAGAATAAAGTAGATTACAGAGTTGTTCGAAATTTAAAAATAAATTTAAATAAGTAATGATTTTCGAATATGGAGGGAAAACTTTTAAAAGTGTTTGATTGTGCAGTTTCTCTGAGGCAAAATAAAAATTATTTTCTTTGATTGTAAATAACGTTTATTATCAATAATACGTCTTTTACGTATGGTTTGTGCATTTTTCTGACTGTAGTCATCATGTCACGTCGTAATTTAAGTCGCGAAGAGATGTTAAGGGCTGTTGGTATGCTGCAAGCTGGACGAACTCAACGCGACGTTCGGCCCGTCTTGCGTGAGTGGGTGGAACGGGGTCATGGGGCTCCCACGTATCACCTCACCCAACTTCTCACGGGTCATGGCTGCTTCGCCAAGTACCTGTGGGAGGTGGTGGGGGTGGAAGCGGAGCCCCGGTGCCGAAACTGCACCAGCGGCGACCCCGACATGGCACACCACACTTTGGCCGTGTGTGACGCGTGGGGCGGCCAAAGGGCGGCCCTCACAAGCATCATTGGTGTGGACCTCTCGCTGTCGGCCGTAGTTTCAGCTATGGCCGGCAGCGAACAGTGTTGGGCCGCCGTCGCCTCGTTCGCTAGCGAGGTGATGGCGGCAAAGAGAGAGGCCTTGCGGGAACGGGAGCGAGCTGGGCTCACTCTTCCGCCCCGCAGGCCCCCGGCGAGGGGACGCCGGCGAACGTAATTCGCCCGCGTCCCCGAATGAGAGTGGCCACGGGCAGTGGGTCGGGGGACCCGCTGCCCCTATGCTGATGTGGCGGAATGCGCCCCTGTGTGTTCCTGGGGTGCATTCTTGAGGTGAAAAACCCCCACCATTCCGGCCTGATTGCCGGGATGGTGGGGTCTTAAGTAGCGGGCCTACCAAGGGCGCCCCTAGCCGAGTCGCGGTGAGCAGACTATCCCGCGGCTCGGATTAGGCGAAGGAGGAACACCGTGGTGGTTTAGTGGGTAGTCTGGCCTTTGTCCAAGGCCAGGAGTCCCACACGAAGCGAGCCCCCTGCCCCCGCGAGGGGTGAGCGAAGTGCGTAAATGCATTCCACCACGTAAACAAAAAAAAAAAAAAAAAAAAACTCAACGCGACGTAGCGGATGCTGTCAACACCCAACCAAGCGTAATTTGCAGATTATGAGCACGCTACAGGTCTACAGGGGATATTGCCGAACGTCACAGGAGACGAAATAGGGTTACTACCCCGCGACAAGATCGTTTCTTGCAAAATTCCGCAAGGCGGCAACCCACGATTACTGCTCGTCGGTTAGTCGCAGGCCTCCAGTCTCAGCATCAAGTGGTTATTAGCGATCAAACTGTCAGGAGAAGACTACATGAAGCCAATCTTCACGCTCGCAGACCGCTTAGGGTTCCAGCTCTTCGACGTGGAAATCGAGGTCGTCGTTTATTGTGGGCTATCGTACATTTACAGTGGACCGACCATCAATGGGCACGGGTTCTGTTTTCCGACGAATCTCGCTTCGGTTTTCATCCTGATTCGAGAAGAGTGCGTATATGGCGAGTTCCTGGACGTTGGAGTCGTCTCCAGAATCCGCAAGAAGTTCATCCTTACCAAGGTGGAACAATCATGGTATGGGCTGGAATTCGCCTTGGTGGAAGGACCGACCTCGTTTGGATACGGGGCAATTTAAATGCAAACCAATACATTCAGGAGGTTATACACCCCATGGTAATCCCTCATCGACAGCAGTTCGGTCAAGATTTTATGTTCATGCAAGATAATGAACGGTCACACACCGCACGGGTAGTGGTCAATGCGTTAAGCGAGCACAATATTGCGACGTTGGAATGGCCTGCTCAGTCTGCCGACCTCAATCCCATAGAGCATGCCTGGGAATTGCTTGGGAGAAGAGCTTTCAGTGATTCTTTGGAAAATCTGAACACTGAAGAACAACTTTTTTTACACCTTCGCAGTGTATGGAGCCATATTCCACAGACGATGTTTGACAATCTCATACTAAGTATGCCACGCCGTTGTCGAGCTGTTGCTAATGCTTTAGGAGGTCCTACAGATTATTAAAAACGTTTAAAGTACGGTTAATTACTGTATTTCTTACTACCTCGTTATTTTTGTGCCTAATCATAAAAGGTTGTAATACTCAACATTGGCACTATTCAATTCTTTCTTAAAAAAAAAAAACATGGTATGAGAATGTTTTTATTAAAATTAAAAACGGTATAAAAATACCCTTCTATTGATATAAAACACTTACTATTACAAGAAAGGGTTTTTAAATATAAACTAGAAATGTCCTTGTTCCCTAGACTTTGTTGATGTGTGTACATATGGAATGTTACAGGTATTTTTTTATAGAATACTATTTTTTCTATTTCGAGGTCAAAGAACAGACTAATTAATAAGAAAAAGAACTTGCATTTCCAAAAAGCAGCGAGCTTCTATAAAAAGTTAAATGACATTAGATTTAACTACGGTCATTTAATATTTCATGCAAGCTCGCTCTTGAAGTACAAGTACAGTAGCAGGTAACAGGCAATTGTCTATATGAAATTATGAATACTTTCGAGATGGTACACTCTGAGTTCGCGCTTTCTTTTCTCCGTCGAAAGCTGTTAGCTATGTGTTTTCTTTGCAACTGGCTTATTTTCTTCTTTTAGTACATTTCCATGATCAGCTCTGTCGACTTGGATATCGCTCTCATCACTAGAACTGCTCAATCGCCCCTCCAGTATTTTGGTTAGAAAAGCATTAGGGTGGTAGCCATCTGTTATCACTTTAACCTGAGTACTTTTATCTTCACCATCAGTAAGGTGTATAGGATTATAGATGTCACTGTGACAAAAATAATATTGTGTGGCAGTGATTATATTTTGTAATACAATAGAATATAGAGTACAATACAATGGATATTACAATTATGAGACCTAAAATTAATAAACACACAAAAGACCAACGAAATCTTGCAATAACTATTTAATTTTCTTAAAGTAATCCTTAGAAACTGCTATTTAATAAAATTAAATAAAATAAATAACGGCAGAATGAGAATGTCCGGTAAGCAGCGTGAAGAGCCGGCATCTAAGGCCGGCTGTTCATGCGGCCGCTGGGGGGCGGCGCCGCGCGCGAGCAGGTCGGCGGCCGCCGTCCCGCTCGCACTCGTAGCGACGCATAGCGCTGCGCTGTAGGCGTAGCCGTTGTAGCGGCCGGGCGGAGCGCTACGCGGCCCGGTGCGGCATGCATGGGCCGCCGTAGCGTGCTGATAGCGGACTAATGTTGCGGATTGCTATGCGCCGACTTTTACGGGGGCGACTGTTTGGCGCTCCCCGTTGGTCGGCGCACGGCTAGGGGCCGCAACTCACTTCTCCGCCACCATGTCTCGCGGCAGCCGGAGTCGGTCCGGGGGGCGCGTGTGCCAGCGCGCCAGGCCCCTGATGTGGGCCCACGCGGAGGCGTCGACGCGCGCGAAGAGCTGCGTGGCCAGGCGGCGGATGAACGCGTCCAGGCTCTCCACCTGGAGGTCCCGGGCGATGGTGGCGTTCCGCACGTAGCGCGGCGCGCTCACGACGGCCCGCAGCGCGAGCGGCTGCTGCGCCTCGAGGCGGGCGCGGCTGGCCGGCGCGAGCAGCCCGTACCACGCCGGCGCGGCCTATGCGAGCCGCGTGCGCACGTACAGCTTATATAGGCTCACCTTCGCGCGCAGGTACTTGGCCAGCGGCAACCATGGGATGGCCGTGATGCACAGCAGCAGCGGCGGCGGGAGGTTGTGCTTCGGGGAGAAGGCTATCGCCTGTGACTTACCGGCGTTGGCCGACAGGCGCCAGAGCGCCAGCCACTCCGGCAGCAGGTCCAGGGTGCGTTCGAGCTTCGCGGCGTCATGGGTGATGGAGATGCTGGCGCTGATGTCCGCGGCGTCGTCCGCGTACAGCGCCAGCTGAACGCCGTCGTCCACGGGGATGTCGTCGGTGTACCTGCTGTAGAGCACAGGCGACAGACAGCTGCCCTGGGGCACGCCCGCGGAGATGCGGTGCGGGGCGGAGGTCGCGTCCTCGACCGCGACGCGGAAGGTCCTGTTCTGCAGGAACGTTGCCACGAGCTTGACCACGCGGCGGGGCAGCGTGGAGGTGGCCAGTTTGTAGACTAGCCCCGCGTGCCACACTCGGTCGAATGCTTTTTCCATGTCGACGAATACTGCAACGGCGTGTTCTGACCGAAACCCGAACTGCTCCGGTCTTGGGGAGATGTGGGGCGTCATGTTGTAGTGTATGTAAGTAGTGTTAGTATGTAAGTATTGTTACGAGTATGTCCTATGTATGTGTAACCATGCCTTTTTAGGATAATCTGACGTAGCATATCTTTAGATCTTAGAATGCTCTATTAATGTGGCACTAATAAAGAGAACGTTACTAAGTGCAGATGCGTTTCATTTATAACGACACTTCATGGCGACCCTGCCTTTTAAGGTCGTTCCGCGAATTCTTCGACCGTGAGTGAAATTTGGACCATCATAATGAGACTTTATAATTTCGGACTATTTTAAATTCGGTGTTTTCGTGTTGGTGTGTTTGCTGTTATACCATGGGGTCCGCTCAATCCAAGGAGGAGACTATTATAGCGCAGACGGCTGCTGGTAATGGAAAAAATGACGCAACTTCTTCGGGCTACTCCAGCGCCAGTACCACAATATTTTACTGACCCTGATTGTGATCGTCTTGTTGGCAGCGGTTTGCTATGCATTTTGCTCCATTTACAAGAAGATGCATGTAAAGTGGATGGAGAGGCAAATGAACCGCAGGTCTCTACGTCGCAGGCAGGCCACAGCATTTTTCAACAAGCGAGCTTCCCATATTGATGATGCTGAGATACCAGTGTAAGTTATAAAATCTCTAAACTCTCCCGAAACGTAAATCTTCGCAGACGGTTTGGCGCTATACAAAAGTTTCATACTCCGAAGATCGTGTTTCGTGTAATATATGGACGGATACGTGTGCATATATAGTGGTATGTTTTATGTGAGGAACTAATCCATACGGTGTGAACTATACGATAAGACTTTAATTAAACATACCTATCTACCTGACCTTTTGTCACATGAGTACTACTCATGTGCTTTTGTGCAGTATTTCGGTACTTTTGAGTGACCCTACTTATTGTAATTTTTTTTTTAAAATTAACCATGTACAATTGTGTTAATGCACGTAAGTAAGTAGTAAGTTTTACTTTAGGGATATGTAAGAGCTCGTAAATCGTGCACAGCCGCTCACCGAACTTGATACCCGGTGACGTATATGGAATGTTTTCGCATTGCTTTCTATATTTGGCAGATAGTTGTAAGAATTTAGTAGTTGCTAGGATGATGTCATTATATTCTTTATTTTATTTTTAGACTATGGCTGATGATTTTACTAAAATATATAATGAGTTGGTGGATATTCGTAAATATTTAATAAAGAAAGGAAAAAGTAGGTTTACGGGATCTATTGCGATAAATAAATTAGAAGAGGCTAAGGTTTTATTTGATAAATCGCAATTATTATTTTCTAACTTATCGCATGATCTTAAGCCTGATTTAGTGGCGCAGTTGTCCACAACCTTTGACTATATTAAGAGTGAATTTTTAAGGATATCTGAGTTGTGTGTTTCGCCGTCTGGTAAAATAACTACAGCAAAAATGGAATTCGATATTCGAACGGCGTGTAATTTAATTCCCCTTTTAGATAATAAGGAGGAGACTACGAAACGATTGATTGATGCTGTAGAGATGTATGCGGATATGTTAGACGACTGTGGAAAAAAACTTTTAATAAAATTCGTGATTAAGGGTCGGCTTTCCGAAAACGCTAAGTTACGTTTGTCGGACGGTTATAATAAGGTTTCTGATTTAATACAGGATTTAAGGAAACATTTATTAACGACTAAATCTTTTACAGCTATTCATTCCCGCCTCCAAAATACGAACCAAGGTTTTAGATCAATTGACGAGTATGGTTCTGAAATAGAACAACTTTTCACCGATTTAACCATCTCGCAGGCGGATGGATATTCGTCAAAGTTCGCTGTTCTAAAGCCATTAAATGAGAAAATGGCCATTAAAAAATTTTCAGATGGGTTGAAAAATTATAGGCTGAGCACCATCGTGGCCGCTCGCAACTATAGCAGTCTCAAGGACGCCATACAAGGCGCTAAGGACGAGGAGGTGTCAACGCCTTCTACGTCTGCTAAGGCGGACGTTATGCAGTACTCAAGAAGAGATCGAGGTAGGTTTAGACCTTCTTCAGGATCAAGGGGTCAAGGTCAACGTGGCCGCAATTATAATTCTTTTAATAATTATTCCCGTCGTGATTACGGAAGATCTTTTCAAAATTCTAACCGCGGTAGATCTTTCTCTCAGGCGAATTTTAACAATGGACGATATAATCATCGTGGTAATAGACGAGGAAATAGTTATAATCGTAGTAACATTTTTTCAGCGCAGCCTATGCAACCTGCGCAATCATCGGAGCAAGGGGTTGTTTCCCAGAATTCTAATGAAAATAATGATTCCCAAAATATGAATAATAAGCAGTTTTTTCGATTTTAATAATTTTATTTTGTATTGTAAGGGACGATGTCAATTTGTGACATTTTTTTCAAATAATAGAAAATATTCCTTTTTAGTAGATACGGGTGCGTCAATATCAATTATTAAGAAAAATGAGTTACCAGATTCGATGAGTATATGTTATGAACGCACTACAATAAACGGCATAGGAGGACAAATCAACTCCTTAGGTTATGTAACCTTGGAACTTGTTTCTGAAAATAATGATACGTTTTTTCATAAATTTTATGTTTTTGAAAATTTGCCCTTCAAGGCAACTGGTATTTTAGGCTTAGATTTTCTTTCTACTTATGGCTGTAATATCGATTTGTCTTCCAACGTGTTAATAATAAATAATGCCGGTAAATTAATTTATTTGCCTATCTCGGCTACACCTGATTTTACTTCTAGTAATAATAATAATTGTCTCGTATTACCGGCCCGGAGTGAATCTATTCATTACGTATGTTTAGGCACTTCTGATGTGGTTGACGATTATATTGTTTGCGCGAGAGAGTTAGAGAAGGATGTTTTTCTAGCAGGAACTATAGTTAGACCTATAAAGGGCAAAATTCCGGTTAAAATACTTAACATAAGGGATGAAGAAGTTAAGCTAATAAATTTTGTCCCAGAAATTAATTTGTTAGCGAGTATGATACACTTTCATTTGATAAAACTAAGCCTAATGTTAATAGGGCTGAAGTTTTACTTTCTTCATTGAAATTAAATCACCTCAATTTAGAAGAAAAATGTTCTATTGAAACAATTTGCTCAAAATATTCTGATGTGTTTTTTTTGCCAGGAGATAAGCTGTCTACAACTAATGTTTACGAACAGTCAATAATACTTAAACCAAATGTTAGTCCTACGTATGTTAAGCCTTATAGATTGCCTCAATCGTTAAAACCCGAAATTGATAATCAGATTAAACAAATGTTAAGGAACGACATCATAGAAGAGTCTTCAAGCGAATGGAACAGTCCAGTGCTACTTGTTCCTAAAAAATCTGATGGTTGTAAAAAATGGCGTTTGGTAGTCGACTATAGAAAACTTAATGATGTGATTGTAGATGATAAGTTTCCACTACCAAACATCACTGACATCTTAGACTCACTTTCAGGTTCCATGTATTTTACTCATTTGGACTTAAATCAAGGTTATTTTCAAGTCAGTTTATCCCCTGATAGTCGTAAATATACTGCTTTTAGCACGAGTACAGGTCGGTATCAACTAAAACGTCTTCCAATGGGACTTAAAACTTCTTGTAGTAACTTTAGTAGAGTAATGTCAATAGCTATGTCTGGTCTGACGTATGACAAATGTTTTGTATATCTTGATGACCTTATTATTTTTGGGCGAAATCTAAATTCTCATAATAAAAATTTGATTGATGTACTCGAAAGGTTAAGGAAAGTAAATTTAAAATTGAACCCATGTAAATGCCAATTCTTAAAAAAGGAAATACTATATCTTGGGCATTTAGTTTCAGCTGATGGAGTGTTACCTGATCCAGAAAAGACAATAGTTTTACAAAATTATCCGGAACCTAAAAATGTAGATGAAGTAAAACGCTTTGTAGCTTTTTGCAATTACTATCGTAAATTCGTACAATCGTTTGCTGAAATAACATTACCTTTAAATCGATTATGCAGAAAGAATGTAGTTTTTAATTGGACAAAGGAATGTCAAAATTCTTTCGAAATCTTAAAACAAAAGTTGATTAGCCCACCCATACTTCAGTACCCAGATTTTTCTGATTCCAATGAATTTGTTTTGCAGACTGACGCGTCAGGTGTAGCTATTGGCGCAGTTTTATGCAACAATGATTTAAGACCCGTAGCATATGCTAGTAGGCCGTTAAATAAGGCAGAATTAAACTATCCCACAATTCAAAAAGAACTTACTGCTATTGTCTGGGCAGTCAAATATTTTAGGCCATATTTATATGGTAGACATTTTACTATAATGACAGATCATAAGCCACTTATTTATTTATTTGGCATGAGGGATCCCTCTAGTAGGCTTTTGAAATTTCGCTTAGTTCTTGAGGAGTATGATTTTAAAATAGTGTAAGTGCAAGGGAAGGAAAATGTAGTCGCGGATGCATTATCCAGAGTGAATGTAACTTCGAGTGAAAATTAAAAGAAATATGCATAGTTAAAGATAAAGAAAATGAAGAGTTTATAAAGGGTTTATGTAGTGAAATACAGTCATTAATAAATTGGACAGGTCCAAGAGTATGCATACTAAGAGGAATAGAAAGAATAGATGACGAGAAGGAAAAACAATTTATTTTAAATGACTTTCATTTACTGCCCACCAGTGGACATGCTGGTGTGCGCAGGATGACTAACAACATCAAGAGACGATATTTCTGGCCAGGTATCGATAGAGATGTTCTTGATTTTGTAAAAAAGTGTTCTACATGTCAGAAGACTAAATATAGTAGGTACACAAAACAGCCGATGACAATCACAACAACTGCGTCGTCAGGTTTTGAAAAAATATTTTTAGACTTGGTAGGTCCTTTAGATAAAGACGATAATGGAAATTGTTATCTTGTAACGATTCAATGCGAGCTAACTAAATTTATTGAAGCATATCCTATAAAAAATAAAGAAACTGTAATTGTCGCAAGAGCATTTGTTCAAAATTTCATTTTACGTTTTGGAATACCTAAAATTATAGCTACTGATAGAGGTTCTGAATTTGTTTCATCTACTATGGTTGAAGTTTGTAAATTATTAAATATAGAAAAATTAATTTCCACAGCATACCACCATCAATCAATCGGTTCACTCGAAAATGCTCATAAGCATTTAGGCGCTTTCCTACGGACCTATTCAGGCACTAACGGCTATGACTGGTCACACTGGATACCGTTTTGGTGTTTCAGTTATAATAATAACGTCCATTCAGAGACGAAGTACACGCCCTTCGAACTTATTTTCGGTAGGTCATGTAATATTCCCAATAATATTAAAAATTGTAATAGAGTAGATCCTTTATATAATCCAGATGATTACTCTTTAGATTTAAGGTATAGATTACAGGTAGCACTTAAAGATGCTAAACATAACTTAGAGATTAGTAAGCAAAATAGGAAGTTAGCATACGATAAGAAGTGTAATCCTGTTACTTATAATAAAGACGATTTAATCTTAGTCAAAAGTGAAGGTACGAAGAAATTAGATGATATTTTTGAAGGCCCTTATGTTGTGTTGGAAGATATGGGTCCCAATGTCAAAATTTTAAAACATAATAAAATTGAATTGATCCACAAGAATAGGACTAAATTGTTTAATAATTAATAATATATTTGTATTGTGTTAACTTTAAGACGAAAAAAAAAAATCAAAGAGCTCTGTTTTTTTTTTTTTCTTCCATTACCCCCGGAGGTGTAGTGTATGTAAGTAGTGTTAGTATGTAAGTATTGTTACGAGTATGTCCTATATATGTGTAACCATGCCTTTTTAGGATAATCTGACGTAGCATATCTTTAGATCTTAGAATGCTCTATTAATGTGGCACTAATAAAGAGAACGTTACTAAGTGCAGATGCGTTTCATTTATAACGACACTTCAATGTGACGCAGCCGCAGCTGTTCGAACACCTTCGAGGTGGTCGGCAGCAGGGTGATCGGCCGATAGCTCCCGGGCTTCAGCACGTTCTTCCCCCGCTTCGGCAGCATGATGATGCGCCCCTCCTTCCAGATGTCCAGGAAGGCGCCCGTGCGCGCTATGCCCGTGTACAGGCGGGCGAGCGCGTCGACGGTGCGCGCTGGCAGGTGGCACAGGGCGACGTTGGTGATGCCGGCCGCGCCAGGCGCCTTCCTCAGCTGGGTGCGGCGTATCGCACCTCGCACTGCGTCGGGGGAGAAGTAGATGGGGTCCTGGTCGGGGTCTATCGGCGTGGGAAGTACTCCCAAAGGTGTTCCACGGTGCCTGCGACGTGCTGGTCGAGGCAGGTCGGGTTCGGGGATAGAGAATAATGCGTACTGTAAGTCCTAAATAGTTTGGAAAAATAGTAAGGGGTGGGTAATTGTCAAAAAATGAGTCAGGTAAAGCGTTGTCGTTGAGTCGTAAAATAACCAAGTTTTGCACCTTTTTTTTTTTAGAACTATATTTAACCGAGCCACCGAGTTAATACTCTAAATCAAAAGTTTAGATTGAATTATCTACTCCTTAAGGGGTAGGCACAGGGCCAAGGGAACAGTTTGTCACAAATATTGATACTTGCTTGATATTTCTTCCAGTTATCATCTCTACGCAGACGATTTGCAGTTGTATCGTCATTTTAGGTCTGATGATGTGGGTGGGGCCATTACTGCCATCAATAATGACCTTAAAAACATTAGTGCTTGGGCAAAATCTTTCGGACTGCTTGTCAATCCTGCGAAATCTCAGGCAGTCATTATAGGTGGCAGACACATTTACAGTAATCTTGACCATGCCTCTCTAACTCCTGTTTTTTACAGCAATGCTCTGATACCATTTTCCACGGTCGCCAAAAACCTGGGGGTTCTCTTCGATTGCAATTTGTCATGGACCAGTCATATCAACGAGGTAAGCCGGAGAGTTTTTGGTACTTTCCACTCCCTTAGGCGTCTTCAGAATTTCCTTCCTTTTAAAACCAGAGTCTGTCTCGCTCAATCTCTTCTCCTTCCCCTCCTAGATTATGCTGATGTCACCTTTCTGGATGCAACTGAAGAACTCTGGAACAAGATGGAGCGACTGCAAAATTTGTGTATTCGTTTTATTTTCGGCCTACGTAAGTACGACCACGTTTCGGAGTTCAGAAGGCAACTGAAATGGTTACCAATTCGGCGGCGTCGAGATGTTCACATTCTTTCCCTTCTCTTTTCTATTCTTCACAACCCTCATTCTCCTTCATATCTTCGTGAGCGTTTTGAGTTCCTTGTACCCAGGGGAAAGCCCTGTCGCACTTCGTCTTCTCTTTTACTTCGAACTCCCTCGCATAGTTCGACTTGCTACGACAATTCCTTCACAGTTTCTGCAGTACGACTGTGGAATTCTCTTCCTCACTCCATACGCGATAGTCCTTCTCTGAATATTTTTAAAAGACGTATAAGAGATTACTTTCTCTCTCAACAATAGCAGACATACATGATATGTATTTGTATGTATGTATGTATGTATGTTTATTTATGTATTTATGTAGATATGTATGTATGTATGTATGTATGTATGTATGTATGTATTTACGTGTGTATGTGTATGTGTGTATATGTGTATGTGTATATTTGTGCCTATTGTCGGGGGTATACACATTTTATACCTTCTTATATTAATTTTACACTTGTGCACTAGACTTAGCCTCTCGTATTGCAATTCCTCTGTGCACTCCCGGGTTTGCTGGAAGAGAACTCAACTTTGAGTTAAGCTCGCCTTTGTACATTACATCTCATCTTGTTATATTAATGTAATATATGTGTGTGTACAATAAAGTATAAATAATAATAATAAAATAATACTTGTGATTATGCCTTTTTTTCGATAGTAATTTGAAATTTGAAATAAAAAGGACGCCCATACCTTTTATTGATAGTTTTCCAAATGCAGATAACATTTTAGTTGTATGATTAAATATCCTCATTGATTTGTCTGAGGCGTTACGTTCATTTCGTTAATGTGTGTATATTTTTGTAAATAAACACCACGTGTTACTGTATTCTTTTACGTGTATCTTCCAAAAATATTTAAAAAAATCTGATCAAAGCTGATATAAAATTTACATGTAAGCTATGAAAACAACAATGAAACTGAAAAACGTAGTAAAAATATGTGAAGAGTTGGATTCCTCTAACTGTTCTGAGGTTCAATTTAAACAAAAATAATTAAAGATAAATACCTAAAATATAGTGAAAATCATCTTATTTTACTGCCAGAAGCTTGTGCGATTTTCACTTATTAAAATGAAATGTAATTTTTTAACGGATTAAATTTAATTTGTTTAATTTGAATTATTTACATTGAACCCGACGCGGTTTCGATTACTTTTCAGCAGTCGTAGTAAATTACACTTCAAATAATTTTAACCCCGCCACCATAAGAGTAGCCGATGCGTCGGAATAAATGTAATTAATACGAAATAAAGCTGTTTTCGTTTTAAAGAATCCTCAGATTATTTTGATAACTTAGTAACTGACATCATTTTATTAAAACTAGAATATGCATTCAAAACTTTTCAAAGAGACCAAATGTGTAAATCAAACTTGCTAAATCCTAATACGAGCAGTGTAAATTAGTGAAGACGAGCATTTTGGTCGCTCGCCAAAGCTGCCGAGGGAAACTACTGTCAGTCTTGCCTTCCACCATTGCAAAAATCCGATGGTAGTCTGGCCCATGGCGCTAAGGAGAAAGCCGATCTGTTGGGTAATCTCTTTGCGTCAAACTCGACTATGAACGACGGGAACACCGAACCACCCATAATTCCCAGCTGTGGTGCTTCCATGACTGAAGTTAAAATCACGCAACAGGCGGTCCGGCGTGAGCTTAAGTCCCTAGATGTTCGGAAGTCGAGTGGGCCGGACGGTATACCGGTGATGGTGCTTAAACACTGCGCCCCCGAGCTGTGCCCTGTACTTACACGTCTTTTCGCACTCTCATACTCCGCAAGACGGGTCCCGACCTCGTGGAAGAGCGCATTCGTGCACCCTGTACCTAAGAAATGACAGGACAGATCCGGCCAATTACAGGCCTATCGCTATCACCTCCCTTCTCTCGAAGGTAATGGAGCGTGTTATTAATACACAGCTCCTGAGATACTTCGAGGGAAACGATCTACTGAGCGATCGACAGTACGGCTTTCGCCACCGTCGCTCTACCGGTGACCTTCTTGTGTATCTCACAAACCGGTGGGCCCTGGCCATCGAGAGTCGGGGTGAGGCACTAGCGGTCAGCCTCGATATAGCGAAGGCCTTCGATCGGGTCTGGCACAAAGGTCTTCTTGCGAAGTTGCCATATTATGGACTCCCCGAGGGACTGTGCAAATGGATCTGTAGCTTTTTGTCCAACAGAAGCATCCAAGCCGTCGTCGACGGCAGCTGCTCGGACCACGTGAACATAAACGCTGGTGTCCCACAAGGCTCCGTGTTGTCTCCGACGCTGTTTCTGCTGCATATCAATGACATGCTGTCTGATGGCTCCATTCATTGTTATGCGGACGACAGTACCGGAGACACGTGTTACACGGGTCGTGCAAATATCCCCCAGTCCGAGGTGGAGAAGAGTCGCGAACAACTTGTGTCTGAAATTGAGACTATTCTCTCTGGAGTATCCGATTGGGGACGACTAAACCTAGTCCAATTCAAACCCACTAAGACACGAGTAGGTGTATTCACCGCTAAGAAAACCCCATTCATTGTAGCGCCGCCCTGGCGACCAGATGGGCGATGAATGTCGCCCACCTTGATGGCGTCGGCAGAGCAGCCCCCCTCCGCTGCCAGCGCTGCCGCCACGCTCTCTTTTGAGGCCGTGTCGCTCAGGCCAGAGATGCGCAGCTCCACGCACCTCTCCGGTCTAGCGACCCGGACCTCCTCCAGTGCCTCCTTGAGCTTGGCAGCGAGGATGTCGGCCTTCTGGACTCTGTCGTCGCCAGCCACCTCCAAGATCCGACCCCCGGTAATCGCGGTGCGAAACCGGAGGCCGTTGATGCCCAAGGCCTTGAGGTCAATGACCCCTTCAGCCTTGGACATCACGTCACGATACGTGATGCCCTGCTCCTGCGCGCCCGGCTGCAGAGTTAAGCACACCGCAGCAGTTCGCGGGACGCGCAGTTTTCGAGGCTTGCGGGCACCACGTTTCCGTTTCCTGGGGGCTGGCGTCGCCAGAGTCGCACCCGTTGGCGGGGCAGTAGCCGCCCGGGCTGGAACCGGCCTCGAGGCCCTTGGCCGCGCCGCGACCTTATTCCACCCGCTAAGGGGAGCCGACGAGGACGCTGCCGGAGGCGCCGAAGAGGGCGGCTCTCGGTTCCTGCGGGCAGCTTCCACCTCCCTGGCAGCGGCCGACTGCTTTTTGGCCTTTCTTTTTTTTTTCTCCTCACTCCCTTGTCCAGAGAGGAGGGGAGGCGACAGCGTTAGACCCGGGAGCTCAGAGGTGAGCTGCGGCTGAGGCTCAGGCCTGCTGGCAGACCGAGCCGCATTTCTCCTGTCCGCCTCGAGAGGCGGACGGATGCGGGTCTCCGGCAACAGCCGGTCCGCGATCCCCGCGAGCCGCGCGTCGATGAGAAAACCGATCTCATCGCGGCTCATTGGGGTCGGCGCAGATTGCGCTTGCTGCTGCCAGGCCCGCATCTCGGCTCGCACAGCAGCCAGCTCGGTCTGAAGCTGGGCCACCTCCTCCGATTCCGTGCGGGACCGAAGCACGCGCACGTTCTCCAAGATGGAGGAACATGCTAGCTTTAGGTCCCGCACGTGCGGGAACTTCCCACACTTGTGCTCGGAGCGTTGGCCTCCAACCGCTCCAGCACTACTACCGCCTCATTGAGAGAGCCGTGGGGCCTTGCGACCCCCGTCTCCATCTCCTCCTCCACGTTCGGGTTTAAATTAGTGCTATCCATAACTTATCCCACGAGTAGAACCGTTCAACTTACACTCCCCGGGTGACGGCCATTCCGGGAAGCGGGGTACATACTACGGAGGTCCCCTGGTATCCGTAGGTTTTAAGCGACTTCGCTGTCGGGTTTTATAGACTTTTCCTTGTCGCGGGCCGGCCAATTAAGGCAAGCCCCACGTTCTCCGAAATCACGGCTTCCCGAGTGTGGCTAGCTCTCAGGTCGTTGTCGATCATTCGGAGGCTACGCGACGCGGGAGGGCAGCCAACCCCCCCAACTCCGACGGTGGCACGAATGCCAGTTAGCCCCCGCGCGAGCAGTGGGCCAACCCGTCACCTGATCCTCTCGGATCCCACCTCGCGGACCAAGCAGGTCCGCCGCACCACGACCCGCCTTCATGGGGTCAACTAGCCCTGAGAAGGGCTGTTGGAGTAGCCCTGAAAAGGGCTTGTCGGTCTCCCTATGGAGGGATTCCTCCTCGCGGGCCTTGCAGGCCCGCCATCCCACGACCCCCTCGTGCAATGGGGTCAGCTAGCCCTGAAAAGGGCTTTGGGTTGCCGGGTTATTAGTCAACGGCTAGCAGAGCTCCTCCTCCTTGGAGTCGGAGTCTATTAACCGCCGTCCAGGGTGCACCAGCCCCCCCGCTTCCGATCCCCAGGACCGTGGTCCAGAGGGAGAAGAAACGAGGAAGCCAACGTGGAGGTTACCCGACCAGCACCCCCCATACTCACAGGTAGTGTGGTGTAGTGTATGTAAGTAGTGTTAGTATGTAAGTATCGTTACGAGTATGCCCTATGTATGTGTAACCATGCCTTTTTAGGATAATCTGACGTAGCATATCTTTAGATCTTAGAATGCTCTATTAATGTGGCACTAATAAAGAGAACGTTACTAAGTGCAGATGCGTTTCATTTATAACGACACTTCATGGCGACCCTGCCTTTTAAGGTCGTTCCGCGAATTCTTCGACCGTGAGTGAAATTTGGACCATCATAATGAGACTTTATAATTTCGGACTATTTTAAATTCGGTATTTTCGTGTTGGTGTATTTGCTGTTATACCATGGGGTCCGCTCAATCCAAGGAGAAGACTATTATAGCGCAGACGGCTGCTGGTAATGGAAAAAATGACGCAACTTCTTCGGGCTACTCCAGCGCCAGTACCACAAATATTTTACTGACCCTGATTGTGATCGTCTTGTTGGCAGCGGTTTGCTATGCATTTTGCTCCCTTTACAAGAAGATGCATGTAAAGTGGATGGAGAGGCAAATGAACCGCAGGTCTCTACGTCACAGGCAGGCCACAGCATTTTTCAACAAGCGTGCTTCCCATATTGGTGATGCTGAGATACCAGTGTAAGTTATAAAATCTCTAAACTCTCCCGAAACGTAAATCTTCGCAGACGGTTTGGCGCTATACAAAAGTTTCATACTCCGAAGTTCGTGTGTCGTGTAATATATGGACGGATACGTGTGCATATATAGTGGTATGTTTTATATGAGGAACTAATCCATACGGTGTGAACTATACGATAAGACTTTAATTAAACATACCTATCTTATTGTCACATGAGTACTACTCATGTGCTTTTGTGCAGTATTTCGGTACTTTTAAGTGACCCTACTTATTGTAATATTTTTTTTTTAAATAAACCATGTATAATTGTGTTAATGCACGTAAGTAAGTAGTAAGTTTTACTTTAGGGATATGTAAGAGCTCGTAAATCGTGCACGGCCGCTCACCGAACTTGATACCCGGTGACGTATATGGAATGTTTTCGCATTGCTTTCTATATTTGGCAGGTCGTTGTGAGAATTTAGTAGTTGCTAGGATGATGTCATTATATTATTTATTTTATTTTTAGACTATGGCTGATGATTTTACTAAAATATATAATGAGTTGGTGGATATTCGTAAATATTTAATAAAGAAAGGAAAAAGTAGGTTTACGGGATCTATTGCGATAAATAAATTAGAAGAGGCTAAGGTTTTATTTGATAAATCGCAATTATTATTTTCTAACTTATCGCATGATCTTAAGCCTGATTTAGTGGCGCAGTTGTCCACAACCTTTGACTATATTAAGAGTGAATTTTTAAGGATATCTGAGTTGTGTGTTTCGCCGTCTGGTAAAATAACTACAGCAAAAATGGAATTCGACATTCGAACGGCGTGTAATTTAATTCCCCTTTTAGATAATAAGGAGGAGACTACGAAACGATTGATTGATGCTGTAGAGATGTATGCGGATATGTTAGACGACTGTGGAAAAAAACTTTTAATAAAATTCGTGATTAAGGGTCGGCTTTCCGAAAACGCTAAGTTACGTTTGTCGGACGGTTATAATAAGGTTTCTGATTTAATACAGGATTTAAGGAAACATTTATTAACGACTAAATCTTTTACAGCTATTCATTCCCGCCTCCAAAATACGAACCAAGGTTTTAGATCAATTGACGAGTATGGTTCTGAAATAGAACAACTTTTCACCGATTTAACCATCTCGCAGGCGGATGGAGATTCGTCAAAGTTCGCTGTTCTAAAGCCATTAAATGAGAAAATGGCCATTAAAAAATTTTCAGATGGGTTGAAAAATTATAGGCTGAGCACCATCGTGGCCGCTCGCAACTATAGCAGTCTCAAGGACGCCATACAAGGCGCTAAGGACGAGGAGGTGTCAACGCCTTCTACGTCTGCTAAGGCGGACGTTATGCAGTACTCAAGAAGAGATCGAGGTAGGTTTAGACCTTCTTCAGGATCAAGGAGTCAAGGTCAACGTGGCCCCAATTATAATTCTTTTAATAATTATTCCCGTCGTGATTACGGAAGATCTTTTCAAAATTCTAACCGCGGTAGATCTTTCTCTCAGGCGAATTTTAACAATGGACGATATAATCATCGTGGTAATAGACGAGGAAATAGTTATAATCGTAGTAACATTTTTTCAGCGCAGCCTATGCAACCTGCGCAATCATCGGAGCAAGGGGTTGTTTCCCAGAATTCTAATGAAAATAATGATTCCCAAAATATGAATAATAAGCAGTTTTTTCGATTTTAATAATTTTATTTTGGCTTGTAAGGGACGATGTCAATTTGTGTCATTTTTTTCAAATAATAGAAAATATTCCTTTTTAGTAGATACGGGTGCGTCAATATCAATTATTAAGAAAAATGAGTTACCAGATTCGATGAGTATATGTTATGAACGCACTACAATAAACGGCATAGGAGGACAAATCAACTCCTTAGGTTATGTAACCTTGGAACTTGTTTCTGAAAATAATGATACGTTTTTTCATAAATTTTATGTTTTTGAAAATTTGCCCTTCAAGGCAACTGGTATTTTAGGCTTAGATTTTCTTTCTACTTATGGCTGTAATATCGATTTGTCTTCCAACGTGTTAATAATAAATAATGCCGGTAAATTAATTTATTTGCCTATCTCGGCCACACCTGATTTTACTTCTAGTAATAATAATAATTGTCTCGTATTACCGGCCCGGAGTGAATCTATTCATTACGTATGTTTAGGCACTTCTGATGTGGTTGACGATTATATTGTTTGCGCGAGAGAGTTAGAGAAGGATGTTTTTCTAGCAGGAACTATAGTTAGACCTATAAAGGGCAAAATTCCGGTTAAAATACTTAACATAAGGGATGAAGAAGTTAAGCTAATAAATTTTGTCCCAGAAATTAATTTGTTAAGCGAGTATGATACACTTTCATTTGATAAAACTAAGCCTAATGTTAATAGGGCTGAAGTTTTACTTTCTTCATTGAAATTAAATCACCTCAATTTAGAAGAAAAATGTTCTATTGAAACAATTTGCTCAAAATATTCTGATGTGTTTTTTTTGCCAGGAGATAAGCTGTCTACAACTAATGTTTACGAACAGTCAATAATACTTAAACCAAATGTTAGTCCTACGTATGTTAAGCCTTATAGATTGCCTCAATCGTTAAAACCCGAAATTGATAATCAGATTAAACAAATGTTAAGGAACGACATTATAGAAGAGTCTTCAAGCGAATGGAACAGTCCAGTGCTACTTGTTCCTAAAAAATCTGATGGTTGTAAAAAATGGCGTTTGGTAGTCGACTATAGAAAACTTAATGATGTGATTGTAGATGATAAGTTTCCACTACCAAACATCACTGACATCTTAGACTCACTTTCAGGTTCCATGTATTTTACTCATTTGGACTTAAATCAAGGTTATTTTCAAGTCAGTTTATCCCCTGATAGTCGTAAATATACTGCTTTTAGCACGAGTACAGGTCAGTATCAACTAAAACGTAACAATGATTTAAGACCCGTAGCATGCTAGTAGGCCGTTAAATAAGGCAGAATTAAACTATCCCACAATTCAAAAAGAACTTACTGCTATTGTCTGGGCAGTCAAATATTTTAGGCCATATTTATATGGTAGACATTTTACTATAATGACAGATCATAAGCCACTTATTTATTTATTTGGCATGAGGGATCCCTCTAGTAGGCTTTTGAAATTTCGCTTAGTTCTTGAGGAGTATGATTTTAAAATAGTGTATGTGCAAGGGAAGGAAAATGTAGTCGCGGATGCATTATCCAGAGTGAATGTAACTTCGAGTGAATTAAAGAGTATGAATGAGAAGATTTCGGAAGTTAATGTCATGACTAGGGCACAAAAAAGGAGAATAGATGAGGATAGTAAGAATGTCTCACCGCCAATTAGTAAACCCACCGACGATGGGTCTGATCAACCTAGAGTCGTGGAGTTACTGAGGAAGCCGAGTGATGTCGTGGAGATGATGTTAATAGAGAAGGATAAAGTGGATACATATAGAAGAGATAATATGATAAGTGTTGAAGACGAATGTCTAGCTTATATTCCTAATAAAATGTTGTTATGTGTAAACCTCAACTTTAGGGCACATTTCTCGCGAGCCGAATTTGTGACTAAGTTCGAGAATTTTTGTAAGAAAATAAAATTAAAAGAAATATGCATAGTTAAAGATAAAGAAAATGAAGAGTTTATAAAGGGTTTATGTAGTGAAATACAGTCATTAAGAAATTGGACAGGTCCAAGAGTATGCATACTAAGAGGAATAGAAAGAATAGATGACGAGAAGGAAAAACAATTTATTTTAAATGACTTTCATTTACTGCCCACCAGTGGACATGCTGGTGTGCGCAGGATGACTAACAACATCAAGAGACGATATTTCTGGCCAGGTATCGATAAAGATGTTCTTGATTTTGTAAAAAAGTGTTCTACATGTCAGAAGACTAAATATAGTAGGTACACAAAACAGCCGATGACAATCACAACAACTGCGTCGTCAGGTTTTGAAAAAATATTTTTAGACTTGGTAGGTCCTTTAGATAAAGACGATAATGGAAATTGTTATCTTGTAACGATTCAATGCGAGCTAACTAAATTTATTGAAGCATATCCTATAAAAAATAAAGAAACTGTAACTGTCGCAAGAGCATTTGTTCAAAATTTCATTTTACGTTTTGGAATACCTAAAATTATAGCTACTGATAGAGGTTCTGAATTTGTTTCTTCTACTATGGTTGAAGTTTGTAAATTATTAAATATAGAAAAATTAATTTCCACAGCATACCACCATCAATCAATCGGTTCACTCGAAAATGCTCATAAGCATTTAGGCGCTTTCCTACGGACCTATTCAGGCACTAACGGCTATGACTGGTCACACTGGATACCGTTTTGGTGTTTCAGTTATAATAATAACGTCCATTCAGAGACGAAGTACACGCCCTTCGAACTTATTTTCGGTAGGTCATGTAATATTCCCAATAATATTAAAAATTGTAATAGAGTAGATCCTTTATATAATCCAGATGATTACTCTTTAGATTTAAGGTATAGATTACAGGTAGCACTTAAAGATGCTAAACATAATTTAGAGATTAGTAAGCAAAATAGGAAGTTAGCATACGATAAGAAGTGTAATCCTGTTACTTATAATAAAGACGATTTAATCTTAGTCAAAAGTGAAGGTACGAAGAAATTAGATGATATTTTTGAAGGCCCTTATATTGTGTTGGAAGATATGGGTCCCAATGTCAAAATTTTAAAACATAATAAAATTGAATTGATCCACAAGAATAGGACTAAATTGTTTAATAATTAATAATATATTTGTATTGTGTTAACTTTAAGACAAAAAAAAATCAAAGAGCTCTGATTTTTTTTTTTTCCATCGCCCCCGGAGGTGTAGTGTATGTAAGTAGTGTTAGTATGTAAGTATCGTTACGAGTATGCCCTATGTATGTGTAACCATGCCTTTTTAGGATAATCTGACGTAGCATATCTTTAGATCTTAGAATGCTCTATTAATGTGGCACTAATAAAGAGAACGTTACTAAGTGCAGATGCGTTTCATTTATAACGACACTTCAGTGGAACCTCTTAGCCTTAGGAGGGATTTTGCCTCACTGTGTGTTTTCTACCGCCTAAACAATGGTTTGTGCTCAGATGAATTGTTTGACATGATGCCCGTAGCTAAATTCTATCATCGCACCTCTCGCCATAGGCAGGGAATTCATCCTCACACATTGCGACCTGAGACGGTGCGCACTGTGCGGTATGAAAGAAACTTCATCCCACGCACACTCAAGCTGTGGAATGACCTCCCTGCTGCGGTTTTCTCAAGCACCTACAATATGGGGTTCTTCAAGACGGGCATCAGAAGGTATCTTCATAGTCGGCAGCGCGAGTGTGACACCCCTGGTGTTGCATACGTCCATAGGCCACGGTAACCGCTTCCCATCAGGTGGGCCGTGTGCTTGTCTGCCAACTAAGTGGTATAAAAAAAAAACGTTAGGTAATATATAATGTATGTCAAAATAGTAACACAATATATGTAATTAGTACACGCCAATAGTTCAGGCTAAAAGACAAACAAAGGATGGTAGAATTTTACTGACGTTAGTCGTCGCGTGGGGCTCCTCAAAGCCTTTTGCTGGAAACATGTCTATATCTAAAAATGTGAGCACATGAGCTGCGTTTTGTCGGTGTGCAAAATGTTACTCCTCCTCCTCCTACTCCCTTAGTCACGTAATATTTAAAACTTTTATTTTACAGTTTAAAAAAATCTAGGCTTTTAAAGACCACGCGTTGGCTTGGAGATCACTATCTAAACAAAATCTTCCATAACAGTATACCTGCTATTGTTTTTTGGTAAACGTACTTAACGATATTCTTATTATTTGAAGAGTTTGAATACCTTGTTTGAAGATCTCACAACACAATAGAACAGAAAAACGTTGGACAAAAATAACACGGTACTGTTTTAGATTTTTACATTTCTAACGATAATTAGATAAGGAATTAGATGACCGGTGTTATTTTCCTTAAACTGTTATGGCACTCAGTTCACTTTAATGTTATTTTTGTTTCAAATAAATCGTTGTATCTACTGGGTTCGAACTGTATGTTAGAACTTGTATAATCTCAATTTGTTTAAGTATCACAACGAGCTGAGATTTTGATCCCGTTTACGTCCGATACTTAGTTTCAGCTGAGAAACTTCGTATGAGTTATTAATTAAGGATTTTCGCTAAAATGTCTTCTAATCGTAAAAAAAATTGACTTATTAGAAGCGTATTTTGTCAATAATCGAAATGCGGGAGCTGCATTAGTGTGGTACCGCTATAAGTATCCGTTGCGGCAAGTGCCAACAAGAAAGGTTTTGATTACAAATCTTTTGAAAAACCTGGAATTGCAGGGTTCTTTCAAAAGAAAGCGGCAGCCTCGTGTGGACATGGACACGGAGATTGCGGTTCTGACTTATGTCGAAGCATATCCAAAAGTATCGTCCAGGCAAGTCGCCCTTGAAGTAGGTGTATCCCACTCCCTTGTGATAAAGATATGGAAGAAATACGGCTACAAGTGCTATCGATATGGGCGCATAGTTCAAGTGTTACATCCGGGTGATGATGTTCGAAGGCTTACTTTTTGCAAATGGTTAAGAGGAAAAATAAGCAGAGGTCATGAATTTTTAAATTACATACTGTGGTCAGACGATACGAATTTATCCAATAACGGTATGTACAACAGAAAAAATCACCACTATTGGTCCAAAGAAAATCCACTAAGAGTTACGCCAAGTCATAATCAGGTGCGCTTCTCATTCAACTGTTGGTGTGGTAGAATGTCCAATCGAGTCATAATGGTGGAATTTCATGAAGGGAAACTGAATTCTGCCATGTATAATGAAGTCATTTTACACCATCTTGAAAACGAGATGGACGAATGGCCCCTGTCGGAATTGCGAAAAGTTCATTTTCAACAAGATGGTGCTCCGCCACATAACAGTCACCTTTCACGTTCCAATTTGAGCCGCCTATTCGGTACAAAGTGGATAGGTACACATGGTCCAACACAGTGGCCACCTCGTAACCCCGATCTAACATCACTTGATTTTTTTTATGGGGCTTCGTGAAAAACGAGGTGTATAAGACGACGTACGCCAGTGTTCAAGAGCTCAAGGATGCATTAATGACCAATTTACGTAATATTCATCCCAGAACATTATTAGCCGCCATTCGTTCAGTACAAAAAAGGATAGACTTATGTATTCGTGAAAATGGAAATCATTTTGAGCAATTTATTTCATAAACCAATTTCTTAAATGTTTAAATGATTTTTTTATTTAAAAATGTTCAAAATTTTACCTGACCTATGAGTTTCGAGTTGATTTATCATATTTCCGTGCGAAATGTATGGGAAACGTTTTTGGCGATTTCTGTCTTTTCTAGTACTGAAAGCTAAAATGGTCCCATAGAGTTTTTTGATCCCCACATGAAATAGAATCAATTGGCATAAAAAAAAAATTTGAACCTTTTGCATTTTTTTTGCTAACTGTAAGTTTTTTACAAAATCTGTGAATGCAGTTCAAAATGTCCCAAAAAGTTAGGGAAGGTCTTTTAAGAACGTTTTGCTGTAACTGCAACGGTTAAGGTACTTGCCCTTACTGCCCCGTTTAAAAAATACACCCTGTATATATATATAGGATACAAAAGGATCAAATTAAGCATTAAGTTTATATCTTATTGCATTAGTTTACTTATAATTTAAATTATCTAATAAATATTAAAAATATATATAACCTTTCTATGATATTATTGTATAGATTTTATTTGTTAATAATCTTAAGGATTACCTTAAATATTACCATATTAAGCTTATTGAATATGTCATGACAATATATTATAATTATGCTATAGAGGTGGCTAAATGACATTGATATCCGATATGATTGATGTCCAGACAATATGAAAGACTGAAGCACATATTTACTTTCTTTCGGCTTTGGGATTTCAGATATCGGAGTCAACACCAATATCGGATCGGATAGTGGGAAAATATATTAAAATCCATTTATGTTATTTAAATTAAATTCTATTAAGGTGTGCCATTACTTTTATTCCTCTATTTTTATATTTAATACTATAATCAATTACGAACAGACTCAGTTTTCTTACTAACATCTTTTAAGTGGTTTATGGTTACTAGCAAGATATGGAAATAAATGATTTTCATTTATATTAAAAACATATATATTTCATAGTATTATATTGACATCTCAAAAAATGTAAGTCGGTAATTGATAGTGTTCCCTTCCGATCACCCTTTAAAATTTTAAGGCATAACTACAAATCATTTTAGCTTCCGAGTCATTTCTACCTATTTGCTATGCCCACTAGGTGGTCCTAGAGCGAGACACATATATTTCACTATTACCACTTTAAAGTGAGCCGTGAGTGGCTGAGATTTAAACCAGTGGCTTGCATAGCAACGAGTATCAATGTGGCTGTGTATAAACACTACGCGTGATCGACATCTGTTACGTCACTGAGTGCTACGGGTGTCTACGCCTACTATGTCTATATCTACAGATATGTAAGTTTACTGAATGCTATGCAAACACAAATTTTAAAATGCAATTATTTACTTATTAATAATCATCATTTATTTTCTGGGAGTACCTAATTTTTGTTATTATGTCTTCCGATTTACAAATTTTTTTGTATAAGATTTGACTAAGAAAGGGATATTGGCGATGTGCAAATGTTGATCGTATTGTTTTATTAGGGCCTAGATGCCCAGCCAAACAAGCCTATGTGACACTGTGTATTATTGGCACAAATCGCTTCTTTCCAAGCTACCTGCCTTTGGTCTGCCTTCTAGGCTGTGCAACTGGGTTGCTAGCTTCCTGCAGGGGCGCCGTATTCGCGTCCTTTGTGACGGACGAGCTTCGGAGTTTCTGCAGGTTAATGCTGGCGTGCCCCAGGGGTCCGTCCTATCACCCACTCTCTTTCTTCTGCATATCAACGACATGCTGTCTACCGGCAATATTCATTGTTGTAGACGACGCACCTCGCGATGACACCTAATTACTTGAAACTTAAATGTAAATTGTTAAATACTTTCTTGCACGATATATATACATTTATTCAAAATTGCTATATTCACGCATTGTTAACTATTTGGCCTAATTAGAATATATTTATATGTACTTACCGTTTATAAACAATAAACATATGTATCCACTGTACGCACACTACATACGTCACCACGTTCTTTTGCGAGCTACGTAGGTAGCTTGTCGCTGCAGTCGCTAACCGAAGTTCATCGAAATTGCACGACGCCGCCGTAGTTTGAGCTCAGTGATACATTTTCATAAAAGTAATTCGTTTAAATATTTTACGTACTAAATCCCACTCCACGCTTACCTGTATCCCGTACAAGTGGTCTTCGGCCGGATATATACGTGGAACTTTACATTAGTGCGTAAAATGTACAAAAATCCGCCGCATACGAGCCGCCATGATGGTTTGACCTCTGTTCGCACGCGGCGCGCTTTGAAAAGAGAACTGAGCATGGAAAAGAAAGACCTGACTCGCGATATCCAATCGGAAATACTCAGGCAAGATCACACTGAAAAACATACTCTCGTCAAACGACCGGAAACTGATGTTGCGGGACCGACAAAATGTGTGGTAAAACATGACGAAGGTGTTTCGACACGAAGAAGCTGTGGCTCATCGGCGTCTATTGAAGCTCATAAGAGGCTGCTGGAGTGTGAAGCTGCCAAAGCTAAGGCAGAGCCGCAAGCTGAAATGCAACGAAAAGAAGCTGAAATGCAACGAAAAGAAGCTGAAATGCAACGAAAAGAAGCTGAAATGCAGCGGAAAGAAGCTGAAGTCAAGCAAACTCTGATCGAGAAAAAGCTCGCTGCTGACTTAGCAGCCCTTGAAGTTCAATGTCGAAGCCAGAGAAGCAACAGTCAGCGCAGTGATTTAAGTTCCGTTGACAAAGTACATCAGTGGCTTGAGCATAGCCACGTAGCGGAAACTAACAACAATCACCAAAATTTCGTGAACAGCGGTTCAGAAGTTAAGAACTTGGTCAGTGCAATGTATCAAGTAAATATGCAAAATAAACAATTGATGTCGCGTATAGCAACATCAAAAGACTTACCGTGGTATAGTGGTGATTCGCTTGAATGGCTTGCATTCAAACAGGCATATGACGAATCAACTAAGTTTTGCAAATACAGTGACGCTGAAAATATGTGGAGATTACGCAAGTCACTCCGTGGGGAAGCAAAAGAAACAGTATCATCACTTCTCATCGGAAATAAGGCTCCACATACCGTCATGGAAGCGTTGGAACTTAGATACGGTAGACCCGAAACTATAATAAATAAAATATCATATCAGTTAAAGAAAATCTCACCGCTACCTCAAAACTATCATCAGGAAATTGTGCCGTTTTCCATCAAAATAAAAAACTTCGTTGCAGCAGTCCAGGCTGTAAAGAAAACAGAATACTTGTACAGCCCTGAATTGGTGTCTAGTGTATTGTCAAAATTTCCAAGCGCGCTTATAAATAAATGGGCCGATTATTACAGTGCAAACCCACACGCCGGAGAAGCCAGATTGCAAATACTTTCTGAATTTTTATTCAACGAAGCCAACAAGATTTCCAATGCCGGACTGACTCACATACACTATCAAACCGACTACAAAAAGAAGCTCGACGATCGCAAGCAACATGCAGTCTTGCTTAGCGAGAAAGACAGAGCACCTATCAAGTGTAAGTTTTGTCGGGTAGGCACACACAAACTTACTGAATGCGCTCGATTTAAGCGCGCGATGACAAGGGATCGATGGCGGTATGTACGTACTAACAAGCTGTGTCACAAGTGCCTGACGGCCACTCACAACCGCGACGCTTGCCCGGCGCCTGAATGCGGTGTCGATGAATGTACGTTACCCCATCACCGTCTGCTACACTGGAAACACAAAAGAACGGAATCCACCAGTGCACCCGCAAGCCCTGAAAACAGTGACCCACCGGTACTTGACAACTCTGAACACACCGTGACTCACGCATGTGATACATCTGAGGCAAGCATCCTATTAAAAGTAGTGCCCATAAAAATTAGCGGACCACGAGGTCTGCTCACTACCTACGCGCTGCTTGACGACGGCGCAACAATATCGCTGATATCAGCTGACATTGCTGAACGCGTCGGCCTCGAGGGAAATAAACAAACGTTACGTATTCGAGGTGCATGGAGCTCCGAGTTGGTCTGCGACAGTGAAATAATTAAATGTGGCATAATTAATATAAACAATAACAAACAGTTCGAACTTTGTGCAAGAAAAATACATCAATTAAATTTACCAACTCAACAGTTGTCTAATATTAATCACAAACAATATGAACATTTAAAAGGTATGACGTGCTATGCGTCATAGGCAAAGTACACTATAACTAGGAAACAATATTATATAAACAGCACGTATCAATAAACAATAATGTCAGCACTAAACTTATATGAGTAAAACCCCACTCTTAATCTCAGTAAAATCATGTAGAATAATTAGTATATAAGAGTGTGTAAGTAGTAAATAAATTAATCTTGTTCCAACTGGTAAACCATCTTTTACTCAGCTCCGCAATATTGGTGACCCCGACGTGATTTCCTAGTGCTGATATAATTGCAGGCCAACTGCAGCCCTGAAAAGGTTTTCAGCAGCAAACCTAGGAACTATCACAGAAACGGTGGAGCCATATAAGGAAAAATTTACCCAACAGCCCACCAGCTTACTGACCACCACCATCAGCGAAATAGCGAAATAGCACATTTCAGTTGACTTCCCACAAGCGGGTCCAAACCAGCTGAAATATCAAGAGGCTAGAAAAATGGCACCGATAATTCCAGGGACACCTCAAAAAAACCCCGGTACATCGGCTGAATCAATCAGCGACAGCCAGGTGGTGGCCGCAATTAGCATTACGGAGAAAATACCAGCGTTTTGGACAGATTCACCGCGCTTATGGTTCGCGCAATTCGAGGCCATCGTAGCCTCCCAAAAACAAGGTGACGAATATAAATATAACAGCGTCATCGCAAAATTACCAAAAGAGGTCATACATCAAGTCAGCGACATCCTGACGTCACCGCCAAACGCAGACAAGTACCTTAAAATCAAGGAAAGATTAATTGCGTGCTATGAGGAAAGCGAGCAACGACGCTTCCACAAATTGCTTTCGGAGATGGACCTAGGTGACTCAACACCATCACAGCTGTTGAGAAAAATGAAAGAAGCCAGCTGCGACAAAATGACCGAAGATACCATCAGATTATTATGGTTCAGACAGCTTCCGGTATCAATCACCTCCATATTGGCAGTCTCCGAAGACCTCGACCTCACAAAATTATGCGAAATGGCGGACCGAATTTATGAAAATATGCGCTATAAAACCAAAACAAACAACTCGTCACAGGAATCCGCCGACGTTAACTTAATAACAATGCTGACGTCACAAATTGCAGCTATGCGAGTTGAAATAAACGAGCTCCGCGGTATGAGTAATCGCCGACCGATGCAACGCAGCAAATTCCGAGCAAGGTCGCAATCACGCTCACGGTCACGTACACGGCTATGTTATTATCACAGACGATTCAAAACAAAAGCATATAAATGCGATCAGCCGTGCTCGTGGATAAATAAAACCGATAAAAATTCGGGAAACGAGAACTAGCGCAGAATAAGACGGGACTCTGTGCCATATACCCCGCCAACCGTCTAACTATAACCGACTCAAACAGTGGTTATAGGTTTTTAGTAGACACGGGAGCAAATATTTCTGTATTACAAAACGCACAGGGTAAGAAAAACCCAAGCAACTACAAACTGTATGCCGCAAACGGGTCAACTATTGAAACTTATGGCGAAAGCACATTAACGCTAAATCTGGGGTTACGCAGACCTTTTACTTGGACGTTTGTAATCGCCGATGTAAAAATGCCTATCTTAGGAGCTGATTTCCTAGAGCACCACAGATTATTAGTGGATCTATACGGCAAAAGGCTGGTCGACCAAGAAACAAAATTAACGACGCATGCGAAAATTGCAAGAGCAACACACATGCCTTCAATTAGATCCATCGACGCGAAATTACCCGAACATATAAAGCACCTGCTAGAGAAATACGTAAACGTCACTAGACCAACACCACTTAAAAAACCCACAGAACATGGAATACAGCATCACATCATAACAAAAGGTCCTCCAGTTTATGCCCGCGCGCGCCCACTACCACCCGACAAATATAAGGCAGCAAAAAAGGAATTCCAAGAGCTAATAAACTTAGGAATATTAGAACCTTCCAGTAGTCCTTGGGCATCGCCTCTCCACATGGTAAAGAAAAAGAATGGGGAATGGAGGCCATGCGGAGACTACCGCGCGTTAAATAAAATAACAGTTCCCGACAGATATCCCTTGCCAAGACTGTTAGACTTTACATACATCGCAAGTGGAAAAACAATATTCAGCAAAATTGATATAAAGAAGGCGTTCCACCAAATCCCTGTTGCGGAACCAGAAAAGACCGCAATAATCACGCAAATGGGTTTATTTCACTGGAATTACATGCCATTTGGCCTCAGAAATTCAGCCCAAACGTTCCAGAGGTTTATGGACTATATATATGTTTTCGTGGACGACATACTCATAGCAAGTCAAAATACCGAACAACATTACGTTCAACTAGAGGAAGTATTCACTCGCCTAAGTAAAAACGGCATCTCAATCAATACGAGCAAATGCGAATTCGAAAAGACAGAGATAGATTTCTTAGGTTATCATATAACGAGCCAAGGAATCACCCCCACGTCTGAGAAAGTACGAGTAATAAACGAATACCCAAAGCCAAAGGTGGTAAAGGAGCTACGTCGATTTTTGGGAATGATGAATTTCTACAGAAGTAGCATCCCACACGCCGCCGGACACCAAGCTCCGCTCAACAAATACTTAATAAACTGCAAAAAGAATGACAATACGCCAATCGAGTGGAATACGGAAGCTAACCAAGCATTCGAACACTGCAAACAGGACATAAGAGATGTCACAACACTCGCATTTCCGGAAACAGACACACCACTAGCCATTATGACAGATGCTAGTTTAAAATGTGTAGGCGCCGTACTTCAACAAAAAGTTCAAGGAAAATGGAAACCCATATCATTTTTTTCAAGAGGGTTAAGCGAGACACAAACAAAATATTCCACATACGATCGAGAACTACTCGGTATTTACATGGCAATAAAAAACTTTAGACGACTAATAGAAGGTCGCACATTTACAATATACACTGATCATAAGCCACTGATTCATGCATTCGACAAGAAGCAATCAGTGGATGAATCCCCTAGAAGAATAAGGTACCTAGAATATATTGCACAATTCAGCACAGACATAAGGCACGTCACGGGCAGCGAAAACGTGGTAGCCGACGCACTATCACGGGTAATAGAAACAATAGAACTACCCCAAATTCTCAACTGGCAAGAGGTAAAAAAATACCAAGACTGTGACCCGGAGTTAACAAAACTAAAACAAAATAAGTCACTAAAAATAACACAGGTACCAGTACAAAACAATAATACCAAAATTTATTGTGATATATCCACCGGTACAACAAGGCCATACCTACCACAAAAGTTCAGAAAAACAATTTTTGATAGTTTTCACAACATGAGCCACCCAGGGAAAAACACAACAAAAAAGTTGATAACCGCAAAATACATCTGGACTAGCATGCACAAAGACATTTACGAAATGTGCAAAACATGTTTACAATGCCAGCAATCAAAAGTTCAGCGGCACACAGTATCACCCCTGGGCAAATTTATGCCAGCAGAACGATTTAGCCACATACACATAGACATTGTGGGCCCCCTACCGACATCACAAAACAAAAGATACATCGTCACTATGATCGATCGTTGTACGTCATGGCCAGAAGCATATCCTATTTCGGACATCACAGCAGAAACTGTAGCCAAAACCCTATACGATGGCTGGATCACACGTTTTGGATGCCCCAATTATATAACAACGGATCAAGGACGACAATTCGAGTCTGAGCTATTCAGAAGCCTAACCAAATTCCTGGGTATACAAAAAATCCGTACTACACCATATCACCCTCAATCAAACTCCAAAGTAGAAAGACTGCACAGAACCATGAAAGCAGCTTTGATGGCAAGAGGAAATACCGAAAATTGGACGAAAGAATTACCATCGGTATTATTCGGGATACGTACCAGCATTCGACAAGACACTGGATACTCAGCAGCCGAATTGGTCTACGGAACAACAATAAAATTACCAGCAGCATATTTTGGCGACTGTTCTAAAAACACAACGTATGCAGAGTTTGTGGAGAAAATTAAAGATAACATAACGCACATGACGTCAATTCCACAACGACAAAGCTCAAACAAAAACATATTCGTACACCCACGCTTAGCCGACTGTACACACGTGTTTCTACGATGCGATAAGCTACGTCCTACGCTCACAACACCTTACGACGGACCGTTTCTCGTAGTCAAACGTGACAACAAAATAGTCACGATCAAGCGAAACGGCAGGGAAGTGAACGTGTCGATTGACAGGCTAAAGCCAGCATTCACGACGAGCGACGACAAGATAGAAGCTCAAAATCAAAAGCAAGATAAGGCAGAGCCAATTCAAAACATAAAAAGAACACGTACGGGAAGAATATCACGACCCACGGTCCGTTTCAAACAATGATATAAAAAGGGCAAAATGAAAATAAAAGTCACTCCACAGCAAGCCACAAGAAACAACACACAAGATGGGAAGCAGTCAAACCCACGAAAAGGAGCAAATAAACATGGTGCAGAACAATAACCTGGCAGAAAAGGCAGAAAAGAACACACACATGGCAGCAGAAATTGAAAAAATAAAAATCTGGATCGGAGTACTCATCGCTATAATTATACTAGCAGCAATAATAATAACAATCACCAGACTCGTACGGAAAACTAACAAAGTCATGGACAAAAAGATAAACAAAATAATCAAGGAAATGCAACAAGTGTAAACAACTGCAGAAAAAGACAACTCAGCAAACAGCGTGCACGGACAAGGTCACAGCAAATAATAACTAGAATTTTTATAAAGGGGGGAGTACTATGACGTGCTATGCGTCATAGGCAAAGTACACTATAACTAGGAAACAATATTATATAAACAGCACGTATCAATAAACAATAATGTCAGCACTAAACTTATATGAGTAAAACCCCACTCTTAATCTCAGTAAAATCATGTAGAATAATTAGTATATAAGAGTGTGTAAATAGTAAATAAATTAATCTTGTTCCAACTGGTAAACCATCTTTTACTCAGCTCCGCAATAAAGGTATAAATGAATTTCTGCCGTGTGTCAACATGAAACCAAAAATATTAATAGGACAAGATAATTATCATCTTATAGCGCCCATCGAGACTATTATGAGGAGTAAAAATGCCCCATGCGCGACACTGACGCAGTTGGGATGGTGCTTGCATGGTGTTTGTCCTAAACAAAAAGGGTCAAGGTTAACGGAGTGCGCGTTATTAATCAGTAGTGAAGAAGCTGACTTGAACGATTGTCTTCCCGACCACGCCTCCCATCACGATGTCGCTGGCATTTCCCCTCCGGTGAATACGTGCACAGGCGCAAAAAAAACGGCTGACGACCCACAAACACATACATACCTATCGACATTGGAATGCAGTTGTTTACATCGATCTATTCCGCACGCCGCGATACACACGGACCGCGAGGATGTCGAACGTATTCATGAACTAGTTCGAAAGTCATTTTTATTTGAAAGTATTGGCGTTCACAATAAACAGCGAAAGAATGAAGAGGAGTTGAAAGCCATAGATATTGTTGACAGGAGTGCTGTGTTACGTCACGGGAGATGGGAAGTTGGCCTCCCTTGGAAAAATACAAATGATAAAATGCCAGATTCATTTTGTAACGCTTACCGACGTCTCAAAACAATTGAGCGGAAAATGTCATATGACGAAGGATACAGACTAAGGTACTACGACAGAGTTAAGCATTTACTGGCCAACAACTACGCTCGAAAATTGAACCTAAATGAAAAGGACAAAGGGTATGACAGACTATGGTACCTACCTCACTTTGGAGTCGACAATCCCAATAAAAAGAAACTACGCCTAGTGTTCGACGCGGCCTCAACTACAGCTGGCCAGTCACTAAATGATTATTTATTACCGGGGCCCAACTTGCTGGAATCACTTCTCGGCATTATGTTCCGATTCCGAGAAAAGACAATAGGCCTTACAGGCGATATTAAAGATATGTTTTTACGTATTAAAATACAAGAAAGGGATCAACACGCTTTGAGGTTTTTATGGAGAAACGATACACAAAAACAAATCGAAAAATATGTTATGACGTCATTGATATTTGGTGCGAATTGCGCTCCCTTTATTGCGCAACATATTAAGAACAAAAATGCACTTCGATTTGAAACGGAGATGCCAGAGGCTGTTCATGCCATTCTGAGGAGCCACTTCATGGACGATTATATTGATTGCTTCGACAATATTAATGACGCAATAAAAACAATGAGAGAAGTTTCGTTCGTTCACCAGCAGGGAGGATTCGAGATGTGTAACTGGACCTCGAATGAACCAAGGGTCTGCATCAATATACCGCAGGAAGCATTAAGTGCGGCGGCCGTAGGGTTCAAAATTGAACAAGACAACCCTAGCGAACGAATACTCGGCCTCCTCTGGTATCCGAACACAGATATCTTCGGGTTTAACTTATCTTTACAACGAATTTCAACGAAACTACTGACATGCGAAAAACGACCTACAAAGCGAGAACTGTTAAGTATAATCATGTCAATATTTGATATTTATGGGTTCCTGGCACCATTTACTATAAAGGCGAAAATACTCATACAACAATGTTGGAAGACTGACTTAGATTGGGATGAAGAAATAAAAGAAGCTCATTTCGAAGTATTTCGTAGCTGGATAACCCAAATAAATGAGTTGAGTAACATCAGAATACCAAGATGGTACTTCCACTCATATAACCAGCAATCAAACGAGACTCAAACTCATACTCATGAGAATTTAGAAATGCATGTATTTTGTGACGCCTCGCCGAGTGCATACGCCGCGGTGGCTTATTACCGAGCTCACCGTCCGTCTAGTGAAGAAGTGTTCGTCTCATTTGTCGCATGTAAGAGTAGAGTGGCACCTATAAAACCAGTTACAATACCGCGAATGGAATTGCAAGCGGCTGTATTGGCGTGTCGCCTCGCTGATACTATTCAAAAGGAGCACAGGTTGAAGGTAGTCAGGAGACATTTTTGGTGCGATTCAACGACAGTCCTTCACTGGATCAAAAACAAAAATAGAAATTATAACATTTTTATCGCAAATCGCCTCGGAGAAATAGACGATCTATCGTGCGTAGATGAGTGGCACTATATCCCCACCGAGCGCAATATAGCGGACATAGCAACTAAAAATAACGCATACAAGCTAGAAAACGGATGTGAATGGTTCCAGGGTCCCACATTCTTATATGAGAAGACCGAAAATTGGTTTATATCGCCACTTGAAACAGAAAAATTAAACATTAGTGAAGAAATATTAGAAAGTATACATAATATTTTATGAAACAAAAGATAGTGACTTACCTGTTCCGGACATAAATAAATTTTCATCATGGTTGCGCTTATTGCGATGCACTGCAACTGCCTTATTATTCATAGAAAAGTGTAAGAAAAATTATACAAAGAAATTAGATACAGAAATGTTACAGCGAGCGGAAATATTATTGTTACGTCACGCTCAAAGGCAATCGTTCGCTATGGAATCACATCTAATGAAAAATAACAAACCGCTTCAAGTTAACAGTCGATTGCGGACTTTGACACCCTACTTAGACGAGTTGGGATTACTCCGGGTTGGTGGACGAGTTGGGGTCGTATCTGACGTCACGCCCCAAATGAAGAACCCAGTTATATTAGATGGGCGTCATCCTATTGCAAGACTGATAACCGAATTTTACCACAAGAAGTGTGGTCACGGCTATAATGAAACTGTGGTGAACGAATTAAGACAGAAGTACTGGTTGCTGAATTTAAGACCCACAGTTCGTTCTGTCGCCTCTAAGTGTTTACCTTGCCGTATTAGAAAGACTGTGCCTGTGATACCACGTATGGCAGATTTACCAGAGGCTAGATTAGCGGTCAAAGCGCGCCCGTTCACTCACTGTGGCGTAGACCTGTTTGGTCCGATGGAGGTAACAGTGGGTCGCCGAAGAGAAAGGCGATACGGAGTGTTGTTCACTTGCATGACGGTCAGAGCTGTGCATATAGAATTGGTACCATCCTTGACTACGGACTCGTTCATTATGGCATTGAGACGCATGGCAGCGAGACGAGGGTGGCCACAAAATATGTATTCTGATAACGGTACTAATTTACGGGGCGCTGAGGCTGAATTAAGACAGTCCTACAAGGAATTAGATCAAACCATTGTAAAGGAAGAGATGACCAACCATGGCGTGAACTGGTCTTTTAACTCACCAATTAGCCCACACAAGGGCGGAGCCTGGGAACGACTCATTAGGAGTATTAAGACAACACTAAAGGTTATTTTAAAGGAAAGGGCACCTCATGAAGAAACTTTGACTACGTTACTAACTGAAATAGAAAATATTGTCAACAGTAGGCCTTTGACACATGTCTCTGTTGAGCCTGAAAGCATGGAGACCCTAACGCCTAATCATTTTTTAATCGGTATGAGTTCCAACTTACCTGTGCCTGGAGTTTTCAATGACGGTGACCTATATGTAAGAAAGATGTGGAGAATCGCACAGAGGCTAGCTGATATGTTCTGGCAACGATGGGTCAAAGAGGTCCTACCTACTCTGATACCGAGACAAAAATGGTACCAAGAGAATAAAAATCTGAAACAAGGAGACGTCGTAATAATTGTAGACCCAAATCTACCAAGGAACACGTGGCCTAAGGGCGTTATAGAAAGAGTTTTCCCTTCGAGAGATAATCGAGTACGTACGGTGGAGGTGAGAACGTTGACTGGCTTACTCACCAGACCTGTACATCGCTTGGCCCTACTTCCATTGGGAGATTAGTGTCACCGAAATGACACTGGGCGGAGATTGTAGACGACGCACCTCGCGATGACACCTAATTACTTGAAACTTAAATGTAAATTGTTAAATACTTTCTTGCACGATATATATACATTTATTCAAAATTGCTATATTCACGCATTGTTAACTATTTGGCCTAATTAGAATATATTTATATGTACTTACCGTTTATAAACAATAAACATATGTATCCACTGTACGCACACTACATACGTCACCACGTTCTTTTGCGAGCTACGTAGGTAGCTTGTCGCTGCAGTCGCTAACCGAAGTTCATCGAAATTGCACGACGCCGCCGTAGTTTGAGCTCAGTGATACATTTTCATAAAAGTAATTCGTTTAAATATTTTACGTACTAAATCCCACTCCACGCTTGCAGACGATAGCACTTTGCATGGGAGTTATCATGGACATCCTGCGGCCAAGCAGTCGGATATCGCAGAGAAAAGGCAGCTTCTTGTCACTGAGCTTGACGGGATCCTGAATCACATTTCTCAATGGGGCTCTGAGAACCTGGTTGAGTTCAATGCCAAGAAGACGCAGGCATATGCGTTTACAGCAAAAGTATCTTCTTTCCTTCCCCTCCCCACTCTTCAGAGCACGCCACTGCCACTGCAGGACAATCTCAATATCCTAGGTATGGATGTTCGCTTCAACATGAATAACAAAAACTACATCGAAAGTATAATCAAAACAGCCTCACGAAAACTCGGAGTCCTGAACAGAGTGAGACGATTTTTCACGCCGGAGCAGCGGTGTCTTCTATACAAGACACAAATTCGCTCAAGTGTGGAGTACTGCTCGCATCTCTGGGATGGTTCAGCAAAGTACTTACTAGATGCTCTCGACAGGTTGCAGCGACGTGCGGTCCGCATCTTTGGGAATCCCGAGATCACGAACACCCTAGAACCTTTACAGCTGCGTAGAGATGTTGCGTCCTTGGCTGTATTTTACCGTTTTTACCATGGGGAGTGTTCTGATGAGCTCTTCCAATCAATCCCACCCTCCCCTTTCCTACACAGGACAACGCGTGCAGGTCTTAGATGTCATCCGCACACGGTGCAAAACATCCGATCAAGAACCAATCGGTTCGGACTCTTTCCTCTGTCGCACCATTAAGGCCTGGAATTCATTACCAGCTCACGTGTTTCCTTCTTCCTACAGTCCCGGGTCCTTTAAGCGGGGCGTGAAAAAGCATATGATGAGGCCGTCAAGCTGAGTGTCACCATTGTCACACGGTATGTGTAAGTAATGGTGACCCTCTTTCCTGGGACCTTGCCTTCTGCTTACCATCAGGCAAGGCGAAGTCCAATTGACGTGTCCTATATAAAAAATAATAAAAAATTCGTAAGTATAAGTTCGACATATCACATATTCACCTCATAGAAAGCTCTGATGAGGCGTTTCCTTCGTAGAAGTGTAAGATGACTGCAGTTTTGATAGTTACTATTATATTGGGTATGTTGGAGAATTCAAAGTTCTTAAAGTTTGAATTTATGTTTATTATTCAAACTAACTTACTTACTGCCAGCAGAGGACGACACGGTCGGACGGGTGATCCACCTTTAGGTATGGACCATTCAATTTTTTTTTTCTCCCGTGGAGGATGTGGGGTATCCGGCGATCACGGCATTTCGTTAAACCTACCTGTTTCCTTGATAATAATTCATACTTACAATTTTCTAATATTTTTGTATACGCCTGATGTTGTTCAGTTATTACAAGTCGACGGCCGTCAATCGACTATATTTTTGAGTATAAAATTTTCCCATGCTCAGTTTTGATCATGTTGATTAAGTCTACATCGTACATATCCTAAGACTGATCTACAATAGTGTTTGAGGGCACATCTATCTATTTCTTCACTACATTATACTTAAAAGCAATTATGGAGTACAGGTTATTTGACGTTCTGGTCCTACCTGTTATGACTTACGTTGCCGAAACGTGGACGCTATGGTGTGGCTAGATCACAACTTAAAAGTCGCGCGGCATAGACCGAACTATGTTTGGAGTTTCCCCGAATGATAGAGTTTGAAACTAGGTTATATGAGAAAGAACTAAAGTTACCGACATAACTCTCAGAATAAGCATGCTGAAGTGAGAGTGGGCTGGCCACGTCTGTCGAAGGACCAATGGTCGTTGAAGCTAACGAATCTTAGAGTGGAGACCACAAGAAGGTAAATGAAAGGTAGGACACCCCCTAGCTAGATAGACTGACGATCAGAATAAGGTGGCTGATACAGACTGGATGCGGAAGGCGGAGAATCGGACGAACTGACACCCATTGGGGGAGGTAGTGGACTACGTTGGGCTAATTTATTGATAGTTGACGATATTGATATACAACTTTGCAAGTAGTATAACATGGTGAACGCGGTCAAACGCCTTTTCAAAGTCTGTATAAATTGTATCTACTTGCCCAGCCGACTCCATCCCACACAATACGTAATTGCTCAACAGAGCAAGATTAGAACTAGCGGAACGGCCCTTCATGAAACCGTGCTGGGCATGCGGATAGGAATAATATGAGCTTTCTTCCACATGGATGGAAATATACAAAGCTGCAATGATTTTTGGAATATCAAACTTATGGGACATGACAAATTGTTGGCACATTGGCACATTAAGACAAAAATATAGCCGGTATTTCATCATAGCCGGGATCTTTGGTCTTGTCAAGTGTCCTCAACATGTTGAAAACCATATCTTCTGTAATAGTTACTTTTGACAAAACATTAAAATGAGTATCACATTCTGCGTCAAGCGTGGTCTTGGAACCATCAGAAGAGGCATTAATAAACACACTGTGAAAACAGTCGTTAAAGGCCGTGCATACTGCCTGTCCCTCAGTAAAAGTAACACCGTCTGATACAAACTGGTTAGGGTATTGGCTACCACCTCTCACAGACTTCACGTATGTCCAAAGCCCTTTTGGATTACGGCTTATGTTAGATTCAGTCCTAGAAATGAACTCACGAAAACATTTTTCCTGTTCGCGATGTTGCCGGTCACGAAGCATAGCGAACTCTAAGTAATCACGGTGATTGCCGAATTTTTTCCATCTTTTGTGTAATTTGTTCTTCTCTTTAATAATTTTTACCATGGATGGACTAAACCATGTAGGATATTGAGAATTATTGTATTTTTTTACTAAAGTGACAAACGTTTCAATACAATCGTTAATTATTGCGTAAAACCTAGTCACGGCATCATCCACCGTACAAGCATGCTAAAACTCCGGACCAATCAGTTTTACTTAAGTGGTTATTTACAGCAATCGTAGTCACAACGGTAAAAATTATGTCGTCTATTAATTTGTTCGGCAAAGGATGTGACATATAAGTCTGCTATTTCGATCGTGAAGGCCGGATGGTGTGTGTCTTCCTTCAAGAGCCTGTTAATGTTGTCGGATTTGAGTACGTTGAGAGGGAGGTTACAAAATGCTAAGTCAAGTGTTCGACCAATGGTGTTTGTTATGCAGTTGTATTGTTGTAAACCTTGGAATAATATGTCTTCAACAAAAGGAGTAGCCGCTGATTGAACTGACGCTGACTGCTCCTTTGTTCTGATGTTGACCAACTGATAAATACCACAGTCTGACCATTGTAAGCAAGGAAGATTAAAATCCCCTACCAGTAAAACCGTGTCAGTCAAATGGGAAGACACAATGTCCTGTAATGATCTTTCAACTTCTTTCAGTTGAGCAGGTATATAAGGGCTGCTGGACGGGATATATGCTAAAATAATGTGTAAATTGACAGGTGTGTGTAGAACTTGGGTGGTAATAGTGGTGCAAAGTAGCTCGGCCATAGTATCACTAAAATCAAACCGCACGCTGGCGTTGAATTTACGTTTAATACAAATCATAACCCCTCCCCCACCCTCTTTATCGATACGAACCAGATCACGGTCGCGACGAAACAATTCGTATCTATTATTGCACAGCTCGCCATTTAAAATGTCACTTTGTAGCCATGTTTCAGTTATTAAAATTATATCATAGTTGTGACTGAGGATATTGTTGTACAGTTCCAAACATTTTGTCCGTAGGCCACGAACATTTTGATAGATGAAGAAGTAGATACTTACCCCTATACTTTTAGTAGTCATTATGTGTGATTATTGTAGTACCAAGAATCGAGCCCAAGTAGTACCCATGGTCTAGATACCGAATAAAAAGGAACAACTTCAAATATCGCACGATAGAAAAGGATTTATGTAAAAACGAAGATTTATGTATAGGAGTCTCACCAAGATCCGCTGTTAAACACTTCACTTCATCATCCCACAGGTTATCAAGTATATTTATGGATATTAGCCTACGACGACTAACACAGAAAATAGCTTCGATTAATACAATAGACAATCCTACCACCTCTCCATAAGCACACAGATATAAGTAGTATATAGGTAAATCATTACAAGATAACGGACGGTGTATATTAGTTACAGTAAATGGGTTCAATACGTACAAGAAGTTATGTAAATTATGTTTTAATGGAGTGAATTTTAAATTCTAATAATGAAAATTACATGCAAAATTTCTCTGACAACAAAAATAATTAAACAAGATACATCTGGCCCAACGGCACACTAACTCAACTTATTCAATATGTCTAGGTTACTTATGTACACAGATTCTGATGTGTCTGACTTCTTGCGCACGTAGACTAGACCTCCGCGTACCCACACGTACTTGTATTTTAGCTGTTTACAGCGTTGACTTATTCTCGGGGAAAGGTTTTCTACCACGTAAACAGGTGACTTTGTGGTACCAAAACCCAAGTCGCTAGTATTCAGTTTATCCTTCGCATGTTTCTTGTTGTGTGCTACTACGGCCGATAATAAGGTGTCACGAGTGCGTGGGGAGTTTAACTTAACTAAAATGGAACGGGGGCGACTGGTAGCAGGATTTATTTTTGCAGTGCGTGAGCAGTATAACATCTCGCTATCGTTGATATTGCAGTTGACAGCTCTTTCTAGCTGTTTTACAATACTTAAAACGTTTTCAGATCTCGTTTCCGGGACGCATACAATTTCGAGGTTAGAGGCTCGAGATACCTGATCCAATAGTGACAATTTATTCGATAGCTTAATATTATCAGATCGTAAAGTTTCGTTTTCCCTGCTAAGAGATGTAATACTGGCCCGACATTCCTTTACCGTCGTATTCAGGTTATCGTATTGATCGCTCATGAAGTTTAGTGAGTCCTTAAAACCATTGATCTGTTCCCGCATAGCCTGCAAATTCTCTTTCAGTGTTGTGTTAAGGTCGGCGATACACTCCTTCACAACATTACGCATTTCTTCGCGTATCACATCCCTCAACTCTATTCGCAAAACGAAATCTGACTGCGAGATACTCATTTGGAGTTGTTCCGGTCTATGTTGTGTTTTGCGCCGAGTAACATTAAAAGTTACGTCGGCTGTAGAAGTCGGAGTTGATGGGCGCACTGGTAGATTTATATTACCCCCTTTCGGTTGCTTACTAAAGCACTCGGACATGACCAGTTACGTCTACTGTCCTGATCGAGAGATGCAACCTGCGCGGGAGACAAGTTCAAGCAAATGTAGTGATAAGCATCGCTGCACCCGGTACATTTCATATATTCTTCGGTATTTAAACCAATAGTGCATTGAGCGGCGCAGCGATTCATAGTGTAGGTGATGTAGGTAGATTTATTATAATTCCTTGCTTCGTATAATTTTATTCGCAGCCGGTCAGACAGAGAAAGCAATTATTTGTAATGTCTTTTATCGTAGCGGTGAGGTAAACGTCCCCCCGCCACCACAATGCGATGCTTCACACTTTTTATTTATTTAATTGTTTAAATTGAGAATACAGTCACACGAAAATTGAACTTCACTTAGAAACTTTTAGAACCACTATTGATTGCACATGAACCAATTTTTTTTAGCGAGAACATTTATGTACGTCCGCCTCTGACAAAATTAAACTTTTAATTTATTTTTTGCTTACTTTAACCTTACTGTTGACAAAGGCTATTTATTTATTTATTTATTCATTACAAACAACATAAACTAACAGTGAAAATCACCAAATCGTTTAAAATGTTATGCTAATTCTTACTAACTAAGGCTAACTTAATCTACTAAGTAGGTACATGGATCGTCTTTCTAATTAATCAATGAGGCTACGGTCAGATACATCAAGACATTTCTCGCCACTGTCGGAGAATATATCAACATCTGGATTTGATTTTAGTAGACCATTTGTGAGCTCGATCGCCCTTGCTGTGGGGCAAGTGGCAGCCTGTGGCACACGCCATGTCGGTGGCGTTACGAGAAGGCGATGTTGACGACGCCCAGTGGCACGCATATAGTTATTAGGGACATATAAATTAAGACAAGCTAGAACAGTTGAGTTATCTACCTTATTATTAAGTACTAGATAGTAGTGTACTATATGCAAGAAATTTCGCCCGAGCTCTAGGGTTTCAAGACCCACCATCCCTGCAACAAATAGGGAGGGATACAAAAATGGATAGTATCCGTATGAGCATTTGTACAGATACCGGGCGAACCTGCGTTGTATTCTCTCGATCATTAATGTATACGTTCTTTCGTAGGGGTTCCAGACAATAACGTTGTATTCTAACTTGCTTCTCACATATGCATAGTATAGAAGCTTTACTGCAAGTACGTTATTGAAATGGCGTGTTGTCCTTATTATGAACCCCAGAGACCTATTTGCAGCCTTACAAGTATTGCTCATATGTTCATGGAAGTTCAATCCCGCATCCAGTGTCAGGCCAAGATCACGAACTGATGCAACACGATCAAGCTGAGTCCCACCTAACATATAAGATATTACTATTGGAGAATGTGATCGAGTAAAGGTAATCAGTTTGCATTTCGAGATATTCAATGACGGTTTGTTAGTTACACTCCACTCTGCAACTGCGTCAATATCTCGTTGCAGAGCTTCACAATCTTTAATTTCTCTTACTGATGTGAACAACTTAAGGTCGTCAGCAAACATCAAACATTCAGATCGGGACAGGACAGTAGGTAGGTCATTAATCATAATAAGAAATAAGGTTGGCCCTAGGGTACTACCCTGACCTCTATTGTATTGGCCACGATGATCTAAAGGTACAACAGTCACAATAAACTTTTTAATAAGTTTCATGGAAATACTTATAAATATATATGTAGACTCCGCACAGGTTGTCACCGCATCGTCCTCCCGGAAAAGCAGTGCACATACCAACAGCAACGCCACCTATAAAATCCAATAATATTTTCAACCCATGCAGGAACAAATTGAAATATATACATAAAAAATCATCAAATTTGTTTCTCTGATCACAGTCATCATTTGCGTTGTTCGTATTGCACAAACACATGTATAAGAGTATTTAACATATTTTTCTGTTACATGCTTGTACGTAACAAGACCCCTTCGACATTTTTTTCCATATCATGGAAAACATAATATGGATAGACAGACTTTTGGTACAGGCTCCAAACATCGCCTGGTACAGTAGGATACAACCATGAGTTACTTATCCTCCCTCTATCTGAGCGAGGTCACGGACATTTCACAGAATATCCGGGCCTAGATACCGAGATAGCCGGCGCGTCTTGTCCCATATTATGTTTTACCCTTTTGACACAGACTCCACACATTGCCTAGTGCACTCACGGTTGCATAACCGTCCGTTACTTATCCTCCCTCTATCTTATTTTCCGTTCAGATATAATATTAATATATCCTAGACACAGACTCAATGTTATACCTCACGAAGGTAAAATTATCTCTGAAGTAAAGTTACCTTTCTCTTCTATACAAGTCAATGAGTTAAGGCTTAGAGTGGTCACCTGAAAACCTTAAAGAGATAATAAGGAGGTAGGACACGGTAGTATTTCCACTCAATTGAACAGTCCGACTGGGGAAGTACCTCCGCCCTACAGAATACCGCGGTTATAATAACTTCATGTTGTGTTCCCGGCGGTAGTAGGGTAGCCAGAGCTCACTGGAGAGTTTTTGTGCTGTCAGTGGGATGACCAAAGGCTTGTCCTGCTTTGTCCTCTACACTGACGGCACAAAATCTCTGTTCTTACAGGGTCGGCAGCACGGATGTGAATCCACTGGTGTTACACACGTTCATAGGTCGTGATAACCACTTTCCATCAGGTGGGCCGTGTGCTTGCCTGCCACCTAAGTTGTGTAAAAAAAATAAAATAATTAGAGTAGCCCCCGAGGCTGTAGCAAAACGTTACTTACGTTAGCATAGAATAGCATGCTTTTTTTTTTTTTTACGTGCGCAAAATCCCCACGGATACCTCCCCACCGGAGCCGGCGAAGGAGGTTATGTCGGACTCGAACCGACTAAAACGCACTCCGCCTGTGAGTCGCTTTGGTTGCCGAAGGTGAGGTTGACAGGCATATCCCTCGCAGAATAGCATGCTAACGTTAGATGTGGTGGCAAGACGTTAGCGCTGAGCACAACCTATGATGGAATCTCTCAATTCCAGAATTATGGAAGGATTTCATCCAATAACGCTATGCACTCGTCCTCAACAGCACGTCGAGCATGTTTGCTCACCTGTGAGTCATCGTCGTCATCGTCCTCTCTGGCGCGCTTCCACCTGGCCTCATCACGGTGCACCTCATCAATAAGACGACGATATGTGCTGTTGATGCATATTGACCTTCGAAGATCTCTGGTCGGGTCGTTAATGCGCTCCAGTTTCTGTAAGCTGATGTCTATTACCAGCTTACGCTCCTCACTGGCTCGAATTGGCTCAGAGCTCCAGTCAAAGGAATCATCCTCGATGCCGTTGGCCATCTCGGCATCGCGTGAGCTCTCAGGTAGCTCCTGCGGCAAAAGTCTGTAACGAATATGTGGACACATTAAAAGCTATTAGCAATAGTAGTAGTATTTAGTATTGCACTTTAGAGTTCTAATTAAAGTATCGTATTTTTACATTTTAGTATTTAACAAGCGTTACTTTTCACTCATTAATAAAATTATTCAATACGGCTACCTACTTACTCTTTAGTGATATCGTAATCGATATCCATGTCACCGCCATATATTGTGTGTGCCTCTGTCTCCTTTAAGTCTTCAGCGAGGACATCGACAGAGGCGTTTCCATCTTCGGCAAGTTCACACAGGTCAGGGAAAGTCCATTCTCGTTCCATTTTTTTCTATGAAACCACGATGTATCTATATCGTAAAAAAGAAAATTAAAATACTGAATATGGTTTTTTTTTTTTCATTGATTTAAGTCCTTACAATAATATCAAATAAATTTCTGGAGTTCAAGTTGACATTGTTCAAGTTAATAATATATGAATGTGATAGTAATATCAGTCAGACAAAAAAAATGTGCAGAGATATTCACCACAATAAATTTTCAAAGCTAGCCGGGCAATAGTGTAAATCTAAATTTTGTAGGGTCTCCCACGGCCGCATCATGCAATAAATGGTGCAAATAAACAAAAAAGAAGTAATTTATTTCAGGTAATCTTAACCCACAAAAGGAAGTCATTTAAAACGTAACACGTCCAATGCAAATTGGAATCTTACACAAAATCTGCTTCATCGGTTTAAAATAATGTTGTTTTAAATTATAAACGGATAGTAATCCTTTATTAAATAATTTGCGTCATTGGTTTAAAAAGATATTAAATATAGGATTACTAAACATTTATAACTTGGAACAATCTTTATTTACATATAGATAAATAGACAGATAAATGGTAAAGATTAAATTTTTATCATTAACATTTATCCGTCTATTTTACGTCACTTATTAAATCTTTAATAATATAACCTATTAATAAAAAATATAAAATAAATAATATAAATTATTATTTTAGAACTTTGTCTGTACTAGTTTTAGAACCAGAATTTGCAGTTTTTTAACCATATTATGTATTCATGTTTACAGCTTTTCGAAACTGACTTTATTCTCAAATTCTGTTGTACTGATTAGGCTAGAATAAATATTTTATAATTGTTTAAAATAAAAGAATTTATAAATAAAAAAATATTTTCACAGGTAGTTTTTTATTCTGATGAGATGAACTAATCAAAATTTATATTTTATTATATCTGATTCTTTTGAGTATTAATGTTGTAATTCTTTATTTAAATATTTTACATAAATACCAGTGATATCAATAGTCCTACATAACAATTTCAGCTCATTGCAATAGACTTATTTCTAATCAAAATTTTTAAGAATGACTTTATTAATTTAAATTTATATTAATTATTGATTTAGATGAAATTCCTTGTACTAAAAAATAAATTGATTAATTTGGATACAAAATACACAATTTTGATATTTAGGTATTCTGAGCTTATTATTATCGAAGGTGAAAAGTTAACGCCAATATTGCACATTAATATTAAACTACTTTATTATAATTTTACTGTTTAAATTGACTTCATATAATAAAAATAACTTACGATTCTCAAGGGTAGATGTAACACACACTGAACTCAGACAACAGCACTCAATGTCACTGAAGTTAAATTGTCGTCCGCGAGTTAAAGCCTTGGTCGTGAATTATAGCAATACCAAATCCGACAAATAAAATTTTAAAGTCGCGAACGACGGAACAGGATACGTGTGTCTTCTACAAAACTTTGGAGAACACTGAAGTCATTCCGATGGATTTGCACTTTGCAAAACCCTCCTTTATTATCATTTAATTTTCTAAAGTTTCCATTACTCTGGTTTACCTGCTATTGTTACCCAACTACGGCAAAGATAAAAGGAGGGCTATTTTATGATAAGATAAGGGACACAATATATTTTTAGTATTTTGGGTCCCTTATCAGTATTCATAACTATTCACATTTATTTTGTTTTGAAACGAAACAATACGGTGAAACAACAATGACTTTGTTTTGATTTTTAACTATCTCTTGGTATTACTTTGGTATTATCCTCTGAACTACAACCAGTGTAAGAATGTCCTAAAGAATTTCCTACAAAAATTGACACACGATGAGACACAGAAGTTGACAACGGTGGTGAAATGTATTTTGTTAAGTAGTTTAGTAACTAAGATATAAGTTTAGATTTAATTACCAATTCACTTTTTATACATATGAATTATTTATTTGTTTATTCAAAATGTAAAAATTGCACTACCAGCCTGAAAAACAGGATTATCTAGTTCCGGCACAATCTACGTACCTAGCACAGCTTAATAGCTATAACGTAAGATTTATTTGACAATTGTAGAGTTTATGTATAAAGTATGCAATAAGTATAAAAGATAGCAATAGATTATGAAACTATGTAACATATACTATTGAATTAATAAAATAAATTGTTATATTATTATTTTTATTTCAAAAGAAAGTCAGAAGGGCTTAGGCATCCGGTGGTTATAGGTGTCGATGCTGGTAATGATGTTTTATACCAAATTATTATACTGTTATAAAGTTTAAAAGGAAAGAAAAATACTATAACGTGCCAAATAGGCCGGTGCAGATAACGTCAAAATTTAGTAAAATGTGAAATAATTAATAACTGCACGAGACCTGTTGTAAATGAAAGGAAATATGAGCAAAACAACGGAAAAAATAAATTAAGCTGGCCATGAAGTACGAGGGTGTTCATGAAATTAAACCTCCAATAGAAATTAGCTATATACCATAACTTTTGTATGAATCGTTATTCACATTACTGATAGTTTTCGAGCAAAAAAGTGACTTTCTGTTCTTATTTGCCACAAAAAAATTTTTTTCGCAATATTTGGTTAAATGTTACCTATTTATATTTTAGTTGGGGTGTTCAGAGCGGGTTCTTAGACCTGCACTGATCTACCCAAAGTCTCACTATCTGGCTCGCCTTTCAGTCGCATCGATAGGTTTAGGTATCTGGGGCATTGGGTTTCGGCTAACCTCAAATATAACTTGGACATTGAGAGTAACCGCAGGTCGTTGGCTGTCCGGTGTAACGTGCTCGCCCGCAGGTTTGCACTTTGTGCGAAACAAGTGAAGGTGACGCTGTTCAAAGCATACTGCCAATCCTTTTACACGTGCAGCGTGCAGGTCATCGTAAACCCGATGGGTTTCACGCATTGGGCATACGATGACCAGCGAGTTCAATATAATAACGCATTCAGGATGCTGATGGGGCTGCCAAGGCACTGCAGAGCCCCAGGGATGTTTGCGGAGAAGTGTGTCGACAACTTCGCAACTTTAATAAGAAAGCGTTGTGCTTCCTTATTGAATCGCACGAAGAGCAGCTCCAATAGCATCCTGGCTGCGTTATCAAACCGGTGGAACTCCCCCCTATTTAAAAGGTGGATAGTGGTCCACACCGAAAAAAACATAAGCCTATATGTACCTTACTAACAATAGTGAAAATTGTATGTCCTAACTTTAATTCTATGGACTTGTTCCGAAATAAAGTTTATTAAATGTAATTTAATTTTTATTGGTTGAATGGTCTATTTTTAGATATTGTAAACAAAATATAAATTACTGTGGGTAAATTTTTCAGAAAATGTGATGTATAATTTATGGTATGTAAGTATACCTATGTACTGTTTATGTAAGTGTAAGTAATTAATTTATAGTACTATCTACAAGCTGTCGAACAATCAAAATCGATTTACCTTATTGAACCTTATTTATCCCTCATTAATATGCGCCACGTACCACGTACTAGCTCTGCACAACCCAATGATAGACTGGTAGAGAATGCCTACGGCATTAAGTCCGCCAATGTATTTCCTGAATAAAAAATAAATAAATAAATGAGCGGAAACATTAAATTATGTTAAAATATTGTGCAAATTATTTATACTTTGCAATTATTATTTTTTTACTTTTTTCAGTAATTTTATTGACTTCTAAATCATTCATTCAAAATATAAGTTTTTAAATGTCACATCATTATTGGCAATCAAAGATTTTATCGTATTATGTCACATCAAATAACCCGCCCCGTATCGTTCCCGGCGCAAAGGTGTCCATGGCACTGGAGGCGTTGCATCGCTGAATCGCGATGGGCACCTTTTACTCTAGAAAAGAGCTGGAGCAGGAGTAACCGCATTGTTCGTAGATACGGCGACCAATTTCAACTAGTAAACCCTTTGCCTCCGACTCCTGACTGCCCATAGCCTCCACCGCAATGGGCACAAAATAATGTTGTGATTCCATTGCGGCGTATTTCAGATTTTTCATGCTCGCCGCGTCCTCAGCCGTTGACGCAGGAGCACTGAGGGTGCGGCTTAGGTGCGTAGCCGCTACCTACAGTGCTGACGCAAGTGGCATCCTCACACCGGGCACTTGCCATTTTTCTATGGCACCAAAATCAGCCCATCCGGTAGCTTCCCATCCAATTTGCTGAGACCCGGAGGCTCCAGCGCACACGGTACGTTTGTAACGTTGTGGATTTTTCACAAAACAATTTTTAAATATTTTCATAAATAAATAAATATCTTAATAAGTTTCGATCATTTATTACTAAATTGTCTATGGTTGTGCAAGCGAGATTAGACCCTGGCCCAGTTGTGAACTGACGGCTCTTAAGTCGTCCCTTTCTTCAGCAATCTTCGCCGAAGGAGGTCACTGACCCCGTGGTCAACTGCTGTCCGCTCCGGGTAAGTTTTGAGATCAGCATTTCCTACTTCTTTCTACAGGTCAAGACTTCCCAGCGGTGCATCTTATTGCCTGCTGAAATGCATGGCTTAATATTATGTTGTTATTATTATTACTTACTTGTGTGCTATTTCAGCCTGTCTTTTATTGCCACGGAGACCTGATGACCGCTACGGTCAGAGGTCACGTCACACGCTTAAGCTGTGCTGCAATATTTTATTTTTATTTTAGCTTCTAGCTACGCTGTCTAACCGCCGCTCTGGGGAGATTCTCTTCACCTGCTATCTTTTAACGGGTCACTTGGACGTGTAATTACCTAGTGACAAACTGACCCGCACTCTTTCTTTTTCCAGGGTCTTCTCACCGGGCTGCGCACCAGCATTAAGGTAGCGAGGCACACCAGTGGCCCTGACGCGCAGGCACCATCAACAGTCCCGTGTCTACTAGCTAAGTGCATATTACCACCTTTGCACAACGGACCGAACAACGCCACAGCAGAATTATTTTTACGAATCCTTCCCTGAGATTCATGTACTCATTACCTAAATACCTTAATTACAAATTCATGTAACGTAACTTTTTCATCAAATTTAGTCTGTTATTAATTGATTATCAAATTTTATTTCTCTCTGTCTCACCCGCTAGCCAGGTACAGACAAACTATTTTTTTACTGCTATCATAGTCCTATATTTAACTTCTATTAAGAAACCAACTAAACAAGTTTGCCGATATAAGGGCCCTCCGAACTATATTGTGTACCCTGTACATCAAGGAACCTATCCCTACAGATATCCAACAGGACAAACAATGGTGCACATAATAGAATAAGTAAATTCACAGGAATTGTCCTAGTTTTACTTTCTTTTTTGTGACAAATGTCGAACAAAGATAATTAAAAAGTTGCCTACTGTATTTTTTTTTTAAATCAGTGAAGTTTAAATAACAAATGATCAATGATAATTTACATGACAAAGATTAAACACAGAATGTTACTTAGTTGCTTAGTGTTAGTTTTTTATTTTCTTTAATTTAGTTCATTTTACATAATAAATGACATGCAGCATGTATCATACGATAAACAAAGGCCTTATTACTACTAAAGTTCTTAAAGTTTGAATTTATGATTATGATTCATACTTACAATTTCTTAATATATTTGTTTAACTGTGATGTTGTTCAATCAAGGCAAATTGGACGGCCGCCAATCGATTATGTTTTAAAGTCAAAAATTCTCCCAATCTCAGTATTGATCAGGTTGATTAAGTCTACATAGTATAACCTGTTGGGTTGACGGGTAGAGAATGCCTGTTGCATTAAGTCCGCCTGTGTACATGTATGCATGAAGTTTAAATAAATAAATAAATTTATACCTCTGGGAAAATCATTCTATTTTTTTAAAAGTCTCTGAAGGGTACTGGTTGGTTGATACTGATTTTACTTATTTTTTACTTACGCTATTTATATACGGGCCTAGATACCGAGATAGCCTGCACGTTTTGTCCCATGTTATGTTTTCTCATTTTGGAATAGGTTCCATACATTGCCTAGTGCAGTGGGATGCAACTTTTTTTTAATTTATTTATTTGGTTTGGTTTGCTTACTTATCCCTCCCCTTCTATCTCATTTTCCGTCCAATATTAAATATTATTATATATTTGACACGGACTCAATGTTCAACCACTCGATGGTACAATTATCTCTGAGGCAAAGTTACCTTCCCTTCAATATTATCACAGTCAACAAGCCGAGACCTAAAGAAGTCACCTGAAACCTTAAAATCGCTATGCACTCGTCCTCAACAGCACGTCGTGCATGTTTGCTCACTTGTGAGTCATCGTCGTCATCGTCCTCTCTGGCACGCTTCCATCTGGCCTCCTCTCGCTGCGCCTCTTAAATAAGACGACGATACATGTTGTTGACGCATATTGAGCGTCGGAGATCTCTCGTGGGGTCGTTGATACGCTCTAGTTTCTGTAAGCTGATGTCTATCCAGCTTACTCTCCTCACTGACTCGAACGGGAGATGAGCTCATGCTCTCAGGACTCCCAGCAGACTCGGCACAAAGAAAGCCAAATGAATCCTCCCCGACGGCGTTGGCAATCTTTGCACCGCGTGGCCTGTCAGGTAGCTCCAGCGGCAACACTCTGTAACAAATATATGGACATATTAAAAGCTATTATAATCAGCTCGGCGAACCTTGATCCCTATGACAGTTCATACTAGTGACGGGTCGTGTCGATATATCGCAACTTTTTATAGGCAAAGGCGTGACTTGCATTCAGCCACATCGATAAACATGTTTTTAAAATATAATCTACATTACTATAATTATAATGCTTGTTATATTTACAAGTATCCGTGTATTTGTATATGGGGTTGCCAATATTCCGATGCAGAGGTAACATGGTCGGACTGTATAATTTTAATGTGAATTAAAATTTTAGTTATAGCAACACTATCTGATCTGTCACTACGCTAGTACTGTCAGTTCGCTACGCCAGTACGAGTGCTAACGCCTTGTATGCGCCACGTGTTTTCTTGTGTCAACGGAATCCTTTGTTTGTTACTATTGTTGTTTTCTGTTTTTGTTATTGTTGCTGTTTTGTGTTTGTTGGTGTTTCAAAATGCCGAAAAGACTGAGAAAAACTGTACTCAACAGTGAAACGCGGGAGTTTGTTGTACGCTTGCGTGACTATTTTGCTCGCGAACTACAAAATGGCGGACCTTTGTTGCCACTTGACAACGTACGCGACCGTGTTGCTGATGCTTTGGGAATTGGCAAAGCTACCGTTTCCCGAATTACAAAGGAGAAGTTCGGCGAATCGTCGATGGAGGAGAACAAATTATCAACTCCAAAGAAGAAAAAACATAATAGGGCACGACCCGTAACTAACCCCGATGATTTCGACATGGCAGCGATACGAAACCATATTTACGGCTATTATTTTCGAGGTGAACTGCCGACTTGCACAAAATTATTAGCGTCGCTGAAATCGGCTGATTTATTTAAAGGTGGATTCACTTCTTTCAGACAAGTTATAAAAAAATGTGGATTTCGTTATGGGAAGTGTGACAAAAGAAAAGTGATAATGAAGCGGAAGGACATTGGATTGATGAGGTGTGATTTTCTACGACAAATAAAAAACATCGAGAACTGGGACAAGGTGGTTTATCTGGACGAAACGTGGCTCAACGCCAATCACTCAGTCTCCAAAACATGGACAGACGACACAGAGAAATCCTGTACCAAAGCACCAGAAGGCAAGGGCCAGCGTTTGATTATCTGCCACGCTGGCACAGCCAAAGGTTTTGTACCTAACTGCTTGTGGGCCTTCAAATCCGTGAAAACAAGTGATTATCACGAAGAGATGAATTTTGAGAATTTCAAGAAATGGTTCACAAAACTATTAGACAATTTAAACGAGCCCCACTACATTTTAATGGACAACGCCCCATACCACTCTGTGCAAATTAATAAAGCGCCTACCGCGAACAACAATAAAGGCGAAATAATAGAGTGGCTGCAAAACAATGGTGTGGCAGCTAATACTCAAATGCTGAAAAAGGAATTAGTTAGATTGTTGAACCTTCATAAACAGCAAACAAAGAAGAAATATTTCTTGGATGAGATGGCAAAATCAAAAGGGCACACCGTGATTCGGCTACCGCCCTACCACTGCCAATATAATGCAATCGAAATGATATGGGCGCAGATCAAAGGTGGGTTGATTTGTATTTATTTTAACATGTTTTTATTTAGGTCACTGGTGACTGTCTAGTCGGCTAGTACTATTTAAAGCTATTTTATTTCACTAGCAAATTGCATTTTTATTTTTATCCATGTGCTTATATCAATTACACACTTTTAACGTACAAAATTATGTACTTATAATGTACTTACCCCGATCTCGCTCTTTGACTTTGCATCATTTTCAATCTAAACCATTATTGTTTCAGGTTGTGCAGCCAGGCTTAACACCACTCCACCGTTCACAGCTAATAAAATGCTTACGTTGCTACAAGAGGCATGTAGTCAAGTGACTCCGGACAATTGGAGGAAAGTGGTTGAAAAGACGAAAAAGCTATGCTTAGATGATTGGAATCGAGACGTGCGATACGACAATATAGTAGACCAGCCGTTTATCATAAACATAGGAGAAAGCAGCTGCATTTCGGATTCCGAGTCTGAGACGCAATCGGTGACACCATTGTCAGATTCAGATTAATGTATATTAAAAAATCATAAATAAACCGCTTTTGTTTTATTTGAGTAGGTATATACAATAAATTTGTTAAATCTCCTTTATTTTATTATCGCAAACAACTTAAATGATTATAAATCTGACACTAAGAGCGTAGGTGCTCTATTGATGTATTTTGTACACTCGTTTCCATTTTCGATATTTGTTTATCGATACTTTTCCGCACTAGTCGATATCTTCCAAACGGAGTAACTTTTGCAGGACGTCAACGTAAAGTCTGATTGAGATAATTTCTTGTAAGTGTTAATAATTATTATAATTCCAACGGGATATTATTGTAATTGCATATATCTGCCTAAAATTAATAAATATCATTTTTAGACACCGCCAATTCGATTATAATATAACGGTGACGCTACTACAAGGTTGTGTCGTGGGAATAACTGTCAGTGTCATAGGGATCAAGGTTCGCCGAGCTGATTATAGCAATAGTAGCAGTATTTAGTATTGCACTTTAGAGTACTTATTAAAGTATCGTATTTATGCATTTTAGTATTTAACAAGCCTTACTTTTCACTCATTAATGAATCAAGACAGTTACTTACTCTTTAGTGATATCATAATCGTTATCCATGTGTACGCCATAGATAGTGTGTGCCTCTGTCTCCTTTGAATCATCAGCGAGGACATCGACTGAGGCATTTTCACCTTCAGCAAGTCCACACAGGTCAGGATATGTCCAATCTTTGTCCATTTTTCTTCACGATGTATCTATATCGTATAAAAAGAAAATTAAAATTAAATATTGTTTTTGAATTTCTGGAGTACAAGTTGGCTTCGTTCTAATAATATAAATGAATATAATGGAATCTCTCTACCTCCGAATTAGGGAATTATTTCACTCAATGGCGCTATACACTCATCTTCAATAGCAAGTCGTACATGTTTGCTCATCTGTGAGTCATCGTCGTCATCGTCCTCTCTGGCGCGCATCCACCTGGCCTCCTCTCGGTGCGCCACTTCAATAAGACGACGATAGGAGTTGTTGACGCATATTGAGCGTCGGAAATCTCTTGTGGGGTCGTTGCTGGGCTCCAGTTTCTGTAAGCTGATGTCAACCATAAGCTTACGCTCCTCACTGACTCGAATGGGCTCAGGACTCCAGCCAAAAAAAATCACTGCACTGCGTGAGCTCTCAGGCAGCCAACAGTCTGTAACAAATATGTGGACACATTAAAAGCTATTAGCAATAGTAGTAGTATTTAGTATTGCACTTTAGAGTACTAATTGAAGTATCTTATTTATGCTTAATTTTCTCTCATTAATTAATGAAGACGGCTACTTACTCTTTGGTGATATCATAATCGATATCCATGTGTCCGCCATAGATAGTGTGTGCCTCTGTCTCCTTTGAATCATCAACGAGGACATTGATGGAGGTATTTTCATCTTCGGCAAGTCCACACAGAACAGGAAATGTCCAATCTTGGTCTATTTTTCTTCACGATGTATCTATATCGTAAAAAAAGAAAAGTAAAATTTTATATATGGTTTTTGAATTTCTGGAGTACAAGTTGGCTTCGTTCTAGTTATATAAATGAATGTGATAGTTATATTAGTCAGATAATAAAATTATGCACAGACATTCAACAAAATAATCAGGTAACATTTGTAAAGTAACTGCCCCCTAGATACGGTTAAGGTCGGAGCGATCCGCTTCGGTCGCCGTGGACTGGGGGCGGCAGTTGTCGGCTGCCCCATCGCAGCAGCCAAAAAGGCTGCCGACCGGGGGTTCCTCGCCGTTGGAGGCGTGGTGCGGGTGCAGGTCCGGCTCCTGCAGGCTCGACCGACTAGGTGCTATAGGTGCCTGTCGGTCGGCCACGTGGGGGTGCAGTGCACGGCGGCGGTGACGGTCGGTGACCGCTGCTTCCGCTGTGGCCAACCCGGCCATACGGCCGGTGGATGCGAAGCTCCGCTGCACTGTTTTAGGTGTGCAGCGGGGGGCAAACCGGCCGACCATAGGGTTGGCAGCAAGGCCTGCACCGGGGGGGAGCCGAAGCCGCAAGGCGGGAGCTCCACCCAAAGTTCGCGGCGGGATGCGGAGATGGTTCCATAATGGATCCTCAGCTCCGCATCCTGCAGGCGAACGTGGGCCACGGTGCCGATGCTCAGGGTCTTCTGCTCCAGAGCATGGCACAGAGGTCCGTACACGTCGCCGCTGTCGCCGATCCGTACACCGGCACCTGGGGCCTGCCTGGGTGGTCGACCTGGACGGGTCGGCGGCACTGGTGTACAACGCCGCTATGGGTGCCCCCCCCCCTGTTGTCGTGGCAAGGGAGCATGGCATCGTAGCGGCGCGTGTGGGGGAGATTGCGGTCGTGGCCGTCTATTTCACGCCGAGCCTACACCGACGCATAGGGGAGTACCAGCAGTCGCTGGAGCGACTGACCGACGTCGTCAACGCCTGTCATCCTCATCCGGTTCTTGTACTCGGGGACTTCAACGCCTGGTCAGTGACCTGGGGGTCCCGGCACACGAACCCACGAGGTAGGGCTCTGGAGAGCTGGGCCGCTAATCACGGTCTAGTTCTCCAGAATCGCGGGGCCGAAGCCACGTTCGTGACCGCGGAGCGCAGTTCGATTATCGACCTATCGTTCGCAGGCGCTTCGCTGTCGCACCGTGTGCGGGACTGGCGTGTTGTTGTGGGGGTGGAGACACTGGCGGATCACCGATACGTTCGGTTTGATGTCTCCCCCCCCGCGGGTGATGCGCCGGTCATACCGGCCCCACGCGAGCCACGCTGGGTGCTTGGGAGACTGAATCGGGAGGTCCTCCTGGAGGCCGCCATCGTACAGGCCTGGGCCATTGCGCCGGACAGGCCTGTCGATATCGACGATGAGGCGGTGTGGTTCCGGGAGGCCATGACTCGTGTCTGCGATGCGGGTATGCCTAGGGCACCACCCTACAGTCCGAGGCGTCGGGTCTACTGGTGGTCTGCGGAGATCGCGAGGCTACGGCAAGCCTGCGTGATCGCGCACCGCCGGTGGACCAGACTCCGTAGGAGGCGTAGCCGAACCGCAGATACGGAGCCCCGAGTGGCGGAGCTTCATGTGGGATACAGGGAGGCCAGAGATGCCCTCCGAGCGGAGATTAAGCGGGCGAAAGCCGCGGCTTATAAGGAGCTCATGGAGACGCTGGAGCGGGACCCATGGGGGCGGCCTTACCTTATGGTAAGAGGAAAGCTGCGCCCCCGGGCCCCGCCGTTGACCCGGGTTCTCCAGCCAGCTCTGCTCGGTGGAGTGGTCGAGTCCCTGTTCCCGGCGCGAGCGGAACACGTTCCGCCGCAGATGACTCCGCCACCTCGGTCGCCTGTGGCGCCCAGTGTGGTAGTTGACGACGAAGTCCCCGAGGTCACTTGGGTAGAACTGGAGCTGGCGGTGCGAAGGCTTAGAGCCAAGAAGAGCACCGTCCCGGGACCCGACGGCATTCCAGGCCACGCGTGGGTCCTAGCTCTGGGAGAAGACGGTCTCGAACCCCGGCTGAGAGGGTTCCTCAGCGCATGCTTGGAGCGGGGCCAGTTTCCGAAGATGTGGAAGACGGGGAAACTGGTCCTCATCCGAAAGGAGGGTCGCCCGGCGGACGAACCGTCCGGCTACCGGCCCATTGTGTTGCTCGACGAGGTGGGCAAGCTCTTTGAAAGAGTTATTGCGAAGCGCCTCGTCGAGCACCTCTCTGGTAGGGGGCCGGACCTGGCGGATGCCCAATATGGTTTCCGCCGGTGGCGGTCCACCGTGGATGCCATCATGCGCGTGAGGACTTTGGCGGAGGAGGCAGTTGCCCGGGGTGAGGTGACGTTGGCGGTGTCCTTGGACATCTCCAACGCGTTCAACACCTTGCCCTGGAGTTGCATCAGGGAGGCACTCGTGTACCACGGTGTGCCTCTCTACCTCCGCCGCATAGTCGGGGCGTACCTGACGGAGAGAGCCGTCATCTACCCAAGTGCGACCGGCGTCGGTCGGCGTGAGATGTCGTGCGGTGTTCCACAGGGATCGGTTCTCGGGCCGCTACTGTGGAACATTGGATACGACTGGGTGCTTCGCGGTGAGCTTGCGGACGGCGCCGCCGTCACGTGCTATGCGGACGACACGCTAGTGACGGCGAGCGGAGCTACACACCGCGAAGCGATCCTGAGGGCCACGACCGCGGTTGCTCAAGTCGTGGAACGGATCCGGCGGCTGGGCCTTGAGGTGGCTTTGCATAAATCCGAGGCCATGTTCTTTCATGGACCTCGGCGCACGCCACCACCTGGTTCCAGTCTCACAGTGGGAGGCACTCTCATCGGCATCAAGCCCCAGATGAAATATCTGGGGCTCGTGCTCGACGGCCGGTGGGACTTCGGGAAGCACTTCCGAAGTCTGGGCCCCAAATTGGCGGGCACAGCCAACGCTCTGGCGCGGCTACTGCCCAACCTGAGGGGCCCGGATGACTCCTGCAGGAGACTCTACGCGGGTGTCGTGCGGTCCATGGCCCTGTACGGGTGTCCCGTGTGGGCGGACACCCTGAGTGATCGGCACATGCTTCTGCTGCAGCGTCCGCAGCGGAAGTTGGCGTGCCGCATCATAAGGGGGTACCGCACGATATCATTCAACGCGGCGAGTCTCCTCGCCGGATCGCCACCATGGATCCTGGAAGCGAGATGCCTATCGGCGCTATACAGGTTCCGAAGGGCGGCGCGGGAGCGGGGTCACGATCCCGAGCCCGAAGAAATTCGGGCCGTGAGATCCCGGCTCCACAGGGAAATGGTGGCAGAATGGGAGAGACGACTTGGGCAACCAAGCGCAGGGCACGCCGTAGTAACGGCGGTAAGACCCATCATGGGGGAGTGGCTAGAGAGGCCACACGGCAGCCTCTCGTACCGTCTGACGCAGATGATCACCGAGCACGGATGCTTCGGAAAGTATCTGCGTCGGATGCAGAAAGAGCCAACGTCCGAGTGCCATCACTGCGACGCGAGCGAGGACTCAGGTCCGCACACGCTCACCGAGTGTCCGGCGTGGGAGACGCCGAGGCGGGAGCTTGTGGCGGCCCTGGGAGTGAGGGTTCTCACGCTCTCCACCTTGCTCGCGGCGATGGTTCGCTGCGCGGATGCGTGGGCGGCCGGCGCCTCCTTCTGCGAGCAAGTAATGCTCGTGAAGGAGGAGGCGGGGCGGGAGCGGCAGCGGGAGCGACGAAGGATCGCTAGACAAGCTGCCCGCGCACGAAGGCAACTCGGGCGTCGGAGGTCGATGAACGACCTCCGCCCCCCATGAGCGCCGGCCTGGGGGTGACAAGTGAAGCCGCCTGTCACCCTTGTAGAAGCAGGCCGCGGCGGCGGCGCGCGTGGCGCGCCTCCCCGTTTCCGGGGTCGAGTTGGGGACTCTGTGGTCCCCACACCCGAGAAGAGGGCCAGATCGTGAGAGATGGCCCTGGGTCGGCCGGGGTGCGAGGGATATGCCTGTCAACCTCACCTTCGGCAACCGAAACGACCCACAGGCGGCGTGCGTTTTAGTCGGTTCGAGTCCGACATAACCTCCTCCACCGGCTCCGGTGGGGAGGTATCCGTGGGGATTTTGCGCACGTAAAAAAAAAAAAAAAAAAAAGGTAACATTTGTAAAGCACCTAAATAAACTTTCAAAGCAAATAATGTAAATCAAAGTTTGTAGGGTCAAAATCGTTCTCCCACGGCCGCATCTTGCAATAAATGGTGCAAATGAACAAAAAAGAAGTAATTTATTTCAGGTAATCTTAACCCACAAAAGTAAGTCATTTAAACACGCTGCCCGCGTACGAAGGCAGGCAAGGCGCCGGCCTGGGGGTGACAGGTGGAGCCGCCTGTCACCCTGGCAGAAGCAGGCCGCGGTGGTGGCGCGCGTGGCGCGCCTCCCCGTTTCCGGGACGAGTTGGGGACTCTGTAGTCCCCACACCCGAGAAGAGGGCCAGATCGTGAGAGATGGCCCAGGGTCGGCCGGGGTGCGAGGGATATGCCTGTCAACCTCACCTTCGGCAACCATAGCGACCCACAGGCGGCGTGCGTTTTAGTCGGTTCGAGTCCGACATAACCGCCTTCTCCGGCTCCGGTGGGGAGGTAAACGTGGGGATTTTGCGCACGTAAAAAAAAAAAGGTGCGCCGTGTGTTTCTGCACATCAATGCCGTTGTGGAGTAGCCGTTGACAGACTCGGACACCATGGTCTGTTGTGCTGCAGGAGCGCTGGACGAATTCCACAGCACGCCAGCCTCAACGACATAATCCGCCGTGCTCTTGTCACCGCCGGTGTACCAGCTGTACTAGAACCAAACGGTTTGGCGCGTGACGATGGCAAGAGCCCGGATGGCATGTCGTTAAAGCCATAAAACATGGGTAGGACTCTGGTGTGGGACGCCACATGCGTTGATACCATGGCTCCTACCCATATAACTAGCATGGCTGGCTGTGCTGGTGCTGCTGCTGCTTCTGCAGAGGCTCTCAAGCGGCGCAAATACTCCAATCTCATCGGAGATTATGAATTTGTGCCGTTTGGAGTCGAGACTTTGGGGTCATGGGGTCCGAGCGCTCGCAACCTCTTCCGTGAGATTGCGAAGTATATGGTCGACGCTTCTCGTGACCAGAAGGCTGGCCTCTTATTAGGTCAGAGAATAAGCATTGCCATACAACGTGGCAATGCTGTCAGTCTTCTGGGAACGCTACCACAAGAGGCATGTGATGCGGAGGAATTCCACGACGCATTTTAATTGTTCTTAGCTACATATAAGTTGTATGAGAGTTATTTTAGTTTTATTGTATTTAATAATTATGAAATTACTGTATTTTACTTTACTATAATTACGAACGAACTTACTTTTGGAATATATTCTTTTACAAAATAAAGCATTTGCTTAATTTAAAACATAACATTAAAATATAACATGTCCAATGCAAACTGAAATCTTACATTAAAAATAATATTTTAAACGCAGTGTCGAGCAAAATCTGTGTTATCATTTTAAAATATTTTTTGTTACAAATTATTAGTTTACAACATGCCTGTGTAAATATCAGTATTAGAACAGAATTGTTAGTTTTTTTCATATAAATAAGTAGTATGTATTATTCTCAAATTCTTGTTAGACTAAATCAATAAAAAGTTAACATATTGAAAAACTGATTTTTATGCGTAGTTTTTTATTAAGTGTCTGTGTATATGTGTGTGTGTGTATCTGTCTGTGTCATCGTAGCTCCTGAACGGATGAACCGATTTGGATTTATTTTTTTTGTTTCAAAGGTATATTAGTCGGAAGTGTTCTTAGCTGTTTGAAAAAAAATTGGCGCAAGATGGCCGCCGCTACAAAATGAGTATATATTTTTTCTCTACTCCAATGTCATTGTCGATCCAATGTCATTGGATCGTTCCGATAACATGACGTAGTGCTCTACCAGTTAGGGTCCCCCAACGTGACAACGCTTGAATCAAAATATGTATTACTAAGTATATCAAAGTAATTGGGCTAAATTAACATTACATAACTTATTTTCGAAGTTTAGGGTAGTTTTTGTGACGGGGGGTTTTTCAAATTTTTATTCTGATAAGATCGACTAATCAAAATTCATATTTCTTATGTCGGTACTTTATATTGATTGTGTGTCAAAAAAAAAATCTAATTTATGGTAAAATGACTTACTTATGGTACAATGTTTTAATGATAATAAAATAACTATTTTATGATTAAATTATCACTTAACTAATAATACAATTACACACTAACAATGAATTATTACAATATACATAACACGTTCGCCTGTCTGTGCTCCTCGCGGTGTACCACACCTACGGCGAACTGTGGCCATAAGTCCAGCACTGTGATATGCGCAGGGGACTAGTGACTACCTTATACAAATTCTGGGATATGACTAGAGTAGACACCAGTAGCGCCATGCACTCGTAACAAATCTCACTGGTCACTTCCGACTGGCCTTTTCCCTTCGGACCTCCTCTCGAAGGCGGCGGTATGTATTCGTAGCCTTTCGCCGAAGGTCTTTGGTTTTCCTTTTTTGTTTGCATATTTGTATGCGCAAGTGCGCAGGTATTAAGGACGGTTGTGGTCTCGAGGCTGGCTCATCGTTACTGGCATTGTCATCCTCGACACCGGGTGAACTTATGTCATTCTTTTCTGGTATTGACGTCATTCTGTAACAAATACGCGGACATATTAGCAAATTATTCCATATGTGTACTTGTGTTTCACCAAGCGCCGTCAATCAACAGTATTAACAACTTGTATAATGTCTTTATCTGGCTTCAAAAATGTACATACTGTACTGAATAAGTAACTAATATAATAGTAAGGACACGAGTTAGAAGGAAGAATTTTTAAGATTTCTGAAACAGTAATCATCGATTCTTATAAATGTCCAAATGGCTGGAATAAAAATCAAGTAGTTGAAGGTAATATATTTAGAAAGGCCTAGAAATAGTACTCTTATATATGGATATGCTAGTAAGTACATAGTCAGCAAAATTCTTCAGGATTTATTTGACATGCCACTGAATAAATTTAAAATAGATGTGAAAAAGCTTTAACGAATGTAGGTTATTATTATTAAGTAGATGAGTATCTGGATGATGTAAATGCGTGGTCACCCAAGTCTCCTGCTTGCTCGCACAACATACATATACATGTAAACAAAACCATATTAAAAAAAGATAACCTAGTTCTAATATAGTTCTCTGAGTTTCTTGCTGAGTATCTTATCAATAGAGAGAGGGCGCCACGGTTGCGCTGTCAACAGCTGTTTTGCGAGTTCCGTATTTAAAGTACAAATAAATATAGTTATAAGTGCTAAAAGTACCTAAAAATATCTAAAGTCGGAAGAAATATATTAGATACTTTTATAATTACTAGTGAATTAGTGTAAATCGACAAAGAAATTATATTAAACAATAGAACCACTGAACATAAAACATACAGATTAATAGTGCTGTAGTGTGCAGCTCGCCTTATCTTATATGTAACTGCACTCATATAATATTTTTGGTATTATTACACGAATTATGGAATCCTACGGTTGTCTTTAATTTACCTACGTCACTCCATTACATGGTGACCCTTAGCCAGCAATTTTTCAATTGATTGTTTATTAAATAAATGACGAAAATGAAGAAGAAGGCGTTCAATTACTTGCAAGATTAGAAGACTAGAAGAACTAATGTTGTGATTCTTTCTTTATATATTTTACGTAATTACTAATGATATACTACTAATCCCACAACTATTTTGGCTCATTATAATTTTTTTTTCTTATTACACACAGATCTCCATTTTTTTTTAGAATGACTAAGTAGTCTAGAATTAATTCGTTGTTCTAAAAAATAAATTAGTGAATTTTAAAACTAAATTAAATAAATTAGTGCTATCTTGATATTTAGGTATCCTGTATTACCCAAAATGAGAAGTTAACGCAAATATTGCACATTTATATATGAAACGAGTTTTACTGTTTAAATTAACTACATATAATGATAATAAAAAACTGTTCGTAAAATATAGCTTGATACCTGTGACGTTCGTCAGAATGACATGTAATAGGTATGGGACGTCTTTAGTATTTTATCGATATTTATATAGAATGAGTTTATTAAAAAAATACATTTTAACGATATTGAAAGAAAGAAAAAAGGAAATGAAAGATGAATTTGAAGGTATTTAAAAGTTTAATTGTCAAATGGTGTACAGCCGAGATCAACTTCAAAGTCAAATTCTGATTCATCACTGGAGCAGTCCTGTAGATTAATAATTAATTCTTGATCGCATATGTTATCAAATTGAATATCGCGCTCCCAATCTTTTTGAATCACATTTTTTGTCTTCTCAACTACCTTTTTCCAATCATCAGCATTTACATGTACACAAGCTTCATGTAGTAATGTCAACATTTTGTTTGCTGTGGAAGGCGGTGCTACATTATGTCTGGCAGCGTAACCTTGAAAAAAAAGGTATCCGATCAAACAAAAAACCTACTAAATTCTTTGTAAGCTTTTTATGTATGTTTTTTTTAGATTATACGAACCTTTGACTTGAGCCCAGATTAGTTCTATTGCATTGTAATGGCAATGATATGGTGGTGAACGGATGACGGTGTGGCCCATTTCCTTTGCAATTTCGTCTATAATATATCTTGGAGTGGGGGGCTTATGAATGCTTACTAATCTTAGCAATTCTTTCTTGAGCATGCTGTTGTCGGCTTTTACTCCTTTGTTTTGCAGCCAAGTAATAATTTCAATTTTACGATTGCTTGTCGTAGGCGCCTTATCTTTTTGTATTGAATGATACGGAGTGTTGTCCATCAGAATAAAATGTGGTTCACTCAAATTATTTAGAAGAGTTAGAAACCACTCCTTAAATTTTGTAAAATCCATTTCTTCATGGTACTCTGTTGTTTTTACTGATTTAAACGCCAGTAAACAATTGGGCACAAAACCAGACGATGTCCCCGCATGAGTAATTATTAATCTTTGTCCTTTGCCTTCGGGCACCTTGGTGGTAGACTCCGCTTTATCGTCTGTCCACGATCTTGAAACAGTGTGGTTTGCGTTGAGCCATGTTTCATCAAGAAAAACCACTTTATGCCAATCTGTTATATTTTTGACTTTGCGCAAAAAGTCAATTCGGGTCAAAGCAATGTCTGTTCGCTCCATTAAAATTTTTCTTTTATCGCTTTTTTTATAAGCAAAGCCGATTTTTTTCAATATTTTGGACAACGATGGTGGACTTCCTTTAAATAAATCCGCGTCTTTAAGCGAAACGGATATTTTTTTTAACGTGAGAAATTCACCACGTGCGTAATACGCATATATATGATTTCGAATTGCGGCAGCATCAAAGTCGTCAATTTCGGTGACTGGCGAAACTCTCTTCCTTTTTTTATTAGGAGTCGATAATATTTTACCTCCCTCATCTTCGGCCACCATCTCCTTTGACGATTCTCCATACTTTTCTTTGCTAATTCGAGACACTGTAGCTCGTCCGATACCAAGAGCGTCAGCAACTCTATTGCACACTTGCTCCAATGGTAGTAGCGGTCCGCCATTTTGATTCTCGCGGTCAAAATACTCGCGCAAACGAATCACAAACTCGCGACTTTCGCTATTCAAAACAGTTTTTTTTGTTTTTTTCGGCATTGTGGTACAAAAAAAAACAAATAACTAGAAATAACAACAAAACTTAACAAAGCAACAGTAATAACGACAAAACAATATTAATCACGTAGCGATAGCGTATACAAGGCGTGGGCACTCAAAAAAGATGACGCCCGCTTGTTCGCTGCATGCGAAAGCAGTAGGTATTGCAAGACTAAAAAAATACGAATTTGTTGTGAAAAAATTATTAGATATAATCATTTATACAATTTATATTAATGAAATTGTCATACATTTATTTTATCGATATTCGCTGGCCAGTCGATTACACATCCCTACAAGGCTGCGAAAAGAGTTTACGAAGTAAGCTAACAAAAAAAATATAAATAATAAAATTTAATAAATATTTTAAATTACCTTTGTTTTTACTGGTATCTCCTTGATAACAAGTTCTATTTGAAAAAAGTGTTCTAGATTTCTATACAAATGTCTTATTAATATTTAAAAAATTAAAACTTTGCCAACAACAAATTTATTGTTGCATTCTTTATAAACGAAGTCTCTAAAGTCACAGGTATCAAGCTATATTTTACGAACTATAACAATTCTTAGGAGTAGATGTAACACACACTGAACTCAGACAACAGCACTCAATTTCACTGAAGTTAAATCGTAGTCCGGGAGTTGCAACCTTGGTCATGAATATTAGCAACATCATATCCGAGAAAATAATAATAATGAAGTCACGAACAACGAAACATTAGACGAGTGTCTTACAAAAATTTATAGAACACTGAATTCCCTCCGAAACCTATTTTATTAGCATATTTTCTAAACTTTTATTAGGAGTTATTTTTTGAAAACATAAGGTACTCCAGATAATTTTTTGATAAGATAAGGGAATCAAGATTTTCACGCCATAAATATATATATACATGGAATTTGTAGTGCTGGAACCAAACAATAGGGTGGTTTTTAATTTTACCCATGTTTTGGTATTTCGAAAGAAAGGTAAAAGGATTTTGGTAACTGGTGATTTGTTTCCTTGAAATCCATTTAGATGTTATTAACTATGCTTTATACCAAATAATTAGAGAAAGTTTATACTTTTTTTTTTTTTTTTTTTTTTTACGTGCGCAAAATCCCCACGGATACCTCCCCACCGGGGCCGGTGGAGGAGGTTATGTCGGACTCGAACCGACTAAAACGCACGCCGCCTGTGGGTCGTTTCGGTTGCCGAAGGTGAGGTTGACAGGCATATCCCTCGCACCCCGGCCGACCCAGGGCCATCTCTCACGATCTGGCCCTCTTCTCGGGTGTGGGGACCACAGAGTCCCCAACTCGTCCCCGGAAACGGGGAGGCGCGCCACGCGCGCCGCCGCCGCGGCCTGCTTCTGCAAGGGTGACAGGCGGCTTCACCTGTCACCCCCAGGCCGGCGCTCATGGGGGGCGGAGGTCGTTCATCGACCTCCGACGCCCGAGTTGCCTTCGTGCGCGGGCAGCTTGTCTAGCGATCCTTCGTCGCTCCCGCTGCCGCTCCCGCCCCGCCTCCTCCTTCACGAGCATTACTTGCTCGCAGAAGGAGGCGCCGGCCGCCCACGCATCCGCGCAGCGAACCATCGTCGCGAGCAAGGTGGAGAGCGTGAGAACCCTCACTCCCAGGGCCGCCACAAGCTCCCGCCTCGGCGTCTCCCACGCCGGACACTCGGTGAGCGTGTGCGGACCTGAGTCCTCGCTCGCGTCGCAGTGATGGCACTCGGACGTTGGCTCTTTCTGCATCCGACGCAGATACTTTCCGAAGCATCCGTGCTCGGTGATCATCTGCGTCAGACGGTACGAGAGGCTGCCGTGTGGCCTCTCTAGCCACTCCCCCATGATGGGTCTTACCGCCGTTACTACGGCGTGCCCTGAGAAAGTTTATACTTATAATACTCTAATTTCTTTCTTAATCACCAGTTACCAGAATCCTTTTACCTTTCTTTTAAGTCCTAAAAGGGCAAACAACAACTGTCATATATCTAATATGTACTTCGGTATCATCTATTGATGATTCTGCCTGCCTTGGACCTCCACAACCTATTGGTTGTGGAGGTCCAAGACAGGCAGAAAGGCAGTTGCAATAATGATAATTATAACTACAATATATTTAAAACGTTCTCCTGACTGTTCTCCTCACGGTGCACCGCAAGCGGCAAGTCGCGTCAGATGCAGGTGATTCCGCCATCCCTGCACGGCTCACATCGTGAATAGAAGTTGTGCAGCTCACTGTGGCCATAAGTTCAATAATAATAATACTGTGAGAAGACACGTAGACTATATTCATTTTTAATACATACTTTTTGTCGCAGGTTCTTGGTCTGCCATGTCATCTTGCACATTTCGATTAGTTTCTTGCGCTCTGTGCTGACTCGCATGCCTTGAGGTTTCGAGTCTGGCTCATTTCTGAAGCCACCATCAACCTCGGCACCGCGTGAGCTCCCGTATTCCTCTCGTGACGTCATTTTGCAACACTCCGACTTATTAAAACATGTATATAGGCACGATGTGTCTCTAATAATATTGACGTGCGTTATTACACCTGTGCTATTATTAATATGTGCCATAGGTTTCCGTATATAATAGCTTATGGAATTTCTGCAAACGGTTTGAAACGTAAAATACTCAAGCCGATTATAGAGGATGGTCATGGTAAAAAACCACAAAAAAAAAACATAAAATCTCATACCTAGAATGTGAAATAGTAATATTTTCTATTAATAATTCACAACTGATTCTTGGCAATGCGTTATTCATTACACTCTGACAATACACTACGAAAACAATAAAGAATTAATTAATAGTTTGTATCTCAAAAAGTGCTACAGAACATAAATTACAATACGTAGGTACTTTGAAATCTACCCTCTATTCAGTGATTAAACACACTGAACGTACGATATAGAAAAGAACATGATTAGCTTAAGTGACATGTGTCTTTTTTTTTTTTTTATAGGACACGTCAATTGGACTTCGCCTTGCCTGATGGTAAGCTGAAGGCAAAGTCCCAGAAAAGAGGGTCACCATTACTTACACATACCGTGTGACAATGGTGACACTCAGCTTGACGGCCTCATCATATGCTTTTTCACGCCCCGCTTAAAGGACCCGGGACTGTAGGAAGAAGGAAACACGTGAGCTGGTAATGAATTCCAGGCCTTAATGGTGCGACAGAGGAAAGAGTTTCCGAACCGCTTGGTTCTTGATTGGATGTTTTGCACCGTGTGCGGATGACATCTAAGACCTGCACGTGTTGTCCTGTGTAGGAAAGGGGAGGGTGGGACTAATTGGAAGAGCTCATCAGAACACTCCCCATGGTACAGACGATAAAATACAGCCATGGACGCAACATCTCTACGCAGCTGTAAAGGTTCTAGGGTGTTCATGATCTCGGGATTCCCAATGATGCGGACCGCACGTCGCTGCAACCTGTCGAGAGCATCTAGTAAGTACTTTGCAGAACCATCCCAGAGATGCGAGCAGTATTCCACACAGGAGCGAATTTGTGTCTTGTAAGTATAGAAGACACCGCTGCTCCGGTGTGAAAAATCGTCTCACTCTGTTGAGGACTCCGAGTTTTTGTGAGGCTGTTTTGATGATGCTTTCGATGTAGTTTTTGTTATTCAGGTTGCAGCGAACATCCATACCTAGGATATTGAGATTGTCCTGCAGTGGCAGTGGCGTGCTCTGAAGAGTGGGGAGGGGAAGGAAAGAAGATACTTTTGCTGTAAACGCATACGAGTTGGATGTACTTAATCCTAAGAAAACCTAGAAATATTTTGCATTGGAAAACGCGTTAGTTGTTATTGGGCAGACTGTTCTGCACTTGTTTCTTAAGCGCGTCGTCGTTTCGCATTATCGATCTGGACTGGATTGCGTTCGAGACCCACAAGACACACTGAGTCGATTTGCATGGGTTTTTATTATGTAGTTTGCATTAATTTTGTGAACATATGGACCACTGGATGCCAGACACTCGACAGTTGGAACATTCCCGGTTGAAGTTCGGGTATTTTTTAAATTCAATCGCTTATTTCACCATTATTTCAAAAAGGATGCTACACTGGCTATGTAGAAGCTCGAACATCTGCAGTCAATTTTGTAAAAGGTTTAAAGGTGTGCGTTGGTCCTGGGTCAGTTTTTAAAAGGAGTGAAGATAGTTTTTATTGATTTTTTTTAAAGTATCAGCGACCTCTATCTGTGGCCCTTTTCACGTTTGGTACGTATGCAGGTTGCCGTTTAACCGTATAGTCCAGGTGTTAAGATGCCGGCGAGCATCTGGATGGCAAAATTCGCTCCTTGTAATCGTTCTTTCGTAGAATGCCCCTTAAATATATTATTTTAGCATCCCAATCACATAGGTTATCTGCACGGTCAGTACTTCACGTTAACCACGGAGTTCAGTTAACGCGAACGTTGATGCAAGTTTAATTTATTACCAACAATATATATATATATATGCAGCATCCATAACAATTAAGTACAATAAGTTCAGTAAATTCAATTAATTCAAACCACAAAAAATAAAAGGAGAAAGAGAGAAAGAAACTCATCAAATGCAACAATATAAACAATAAAAATGAGCAATATAAAATCAATGCAATTATACAGTAGTAATAATGTAAATACGTAAATAAAAACAAATATATCATAAATTACAGCATCAACAACAGCAGCCGTGTGATTCCCGGCAAAATAGATCTATGGTCAAAACAGGTCAAATGGGTCAAAAAATCAAATAAATCATTTTTTTTGTATATCACTTAGGTGGCAGACAAGCGCACGGCCCACCTGATGGAAATTGGTTACCGTGGCCTATGGACGAGTGTAACACCAGAGAAGCCACACTCGCGCTGCCGACCCTGTAAGCACAGAGTTTCTGTGCTGTCAGTGTAGAGGACAAAGCAGGACAAGCCTTTAGTCATCCTACTGACAGCAAAAATTCTCCAGTGAGTTTAGTTATAGGTTACAACCATTCGGTGAATTGGGTAACGCAGGCCCAAGTCAGTACGGTACAAGTTCACTGCAAACAGGGCTCCTGCACGGGCCATGCGCACATTAGCAGTGCGCGGCACTATGAGTGCATAACAATGTTTGTGGCGGATATGTTACACAACGCAGAATCACAGAGTTCGTAATTATAATAAAATTAATAATATGTTTATTTTTAGAAAAGTGGATTTAACTACATTTAGGCAGGCTGAGATGCAGCTTATTGAGGGCACAATATGACGATAGCCTATTTTAGAAATATTATAGAATAGAAATAAACACAGTTGGCGTGCAGAAGTGTATTAACACCGTAATTTCGATACTATGATTTACAGTCCCACAAAATAGGGGTCAAGCCTATTGCAGTCTCTTGACGGCACTTTATCATGGGCTATTTATTGTCATACGGAGATATGATGAATAGTTATATCCCTAAGTCACCTTCTGCGACACTCATGGGAGGAGATGGGGTGACCCTATACTATTCTATCGGGAACTAACACGGTAGAGAACGTTCGTTTAATCTCAGTATCAAAATAAACGGGATATTTACCATGTTTCATTGTTTTGAGTTTCCGATATTTCGGCGCTGTTGCAAGCACCATGATCACGGAGGAACTGGAAAGAACCCTTGCCTTCCTTGACGTGAGGATCGGTGTTCGTGGGGATGGGTCGTGTAGCCACTCTGTGTACAGGAAACCCACTCACACTGACCGCTACCTGCATGCCGACTCACATCATCATCCGCGCCATTTGAATTCGTTAGTGACGTCATTTACTGACCGCGCATATAGTTTATGTGACGAGGAACATTTACAAGAAGAATTGAAGCACATAAGCGGCGTTATCCAAAAGAATGGATACAGTGGACGGATAAGACCACCCAGACTCAACACAAATAAACCCCGGAACTGTAAGGTGGAAAGACAGCCAGCCTTTTTACTCTACATCAAAGGAGTGACAGATAAGATCGCTAACATACTGAAGAAGGTATCTGTCAAAACTATTTTCACTCCTTCTAAAAAGCTGTCGCAATGCCTGCGCTCACCCAAAGATGACTTCCTACTGGACAGACCAGGAGTGTACAAGATTGACTGTAGCTGTGGCAGTTCTTATATAGGACAAACAAAAAGGACGGTTACATGCCGAATCAAGGAACACATCAGGGCAGTCAAAAACAATGAACCGCATAAATCTGCAATCGCTCAATATTTATTGGAGTCCGGTACGAACCACTGGATCGAGCTACATAACCCTCAGATGCTCTCGACAGAACGCCACTTTATACCAAGACTGGTTAGGGAAGCAATTGAAATAAAAAAGTATAAAAATTTCAATCGTGAAGTTGGGTTTCAACTGCCGAACGTCTGGCATCCAGTGGTCCGACTTTGCAAAAACAACCGGGAACAACCTAAAACAAAATCGCGAGTGGACACAGTAAGCATCGTATGTCGTGAACGTGATCGAGATCGGGTTCGAGTTTGTAGTGAGAGTGAAACCAATAGTAGTGCAGATACGCGTAGTAAAAGAACTCGAAAGAGGGTAGATCGATATAATTACTCCTAGGAAAAAAACTTTTTCTCTGTTCATCGCCACTACTCCAGTTCCTCCGTGATCATGGTGCTTGCAACAGCGCCGAAATATCGGAAACTCAAAACAATGAAACATGGTAAATATCCCGTTTATTTTGATACTGATGTGAGTGACCATGATAGTTTAAATACCTATATTGTTCGTTTAATCAATCGTTAGAGAGATTTTGAAATACCCATAGTCAAAATAAGTGTGTTCAATGTCGCCTGCTAGGTTCTATTACGGCAGTGCGTGCTACGGGCTTGCTACGGGTATGCTTTATGAGTCTATACATGGCTCAGCATGGCATGGCTTTTTTTATACCACTTAGTTGGCAGACAAGCACACGGCCCACTTGATGGGAAGCGGTTACCGTGGCCTATGGACGTATGCGCCGAAATATCGGAAACTCAAAACAATGAAACATGGTAAATATCCCGTTTATTTTGATACTGATGTGAGTGACCATGATAGTTTAAATACCTATATTGTTCGTTTAATCAATCGTTAGAGAGATTTTGAAATACCCATAGTCAAAATAAGTGTGTTCAATGTCGCCTGCTAGGTTCTATTGGCAGTGCGTGCTACGGGCTTGCTACGGGTATGCTTTATGAGTCTATACATGGCTGAGCATGGCATGGCTTTTTTTTTTATACCACTTAGTTGGCAGACAAGCACACGGCCCACTTGATGGGAAGCGGTTACCGTGGCCTATGGACGTATGCAACATCGGGGGTGTAACACTCGCGCTGCCGACCATGAAAAAACCTTCTGATGCCCCTCTTGAAGAACCCCATATTGTAGGCGCTTGGGAAATCCGCAGCAGGGAGGTCATTCCACAGCTTGAGTGTGTGTGGGATGAAGTTTCTTTCATACCGCACAGTGCGCACCATCTCAGGTATGTGTGGGGATGAATTCCCTGCCTATGGCGAGAGGTGCGATGATAGAATGTAGCTACGGGCATCATGTCAAACAATTCATCTGAGCACAAACCATTGTATAGGCGGTAGAACACACACAGTGAGGCAAAATCCCTCCTAAGGCTAAGAGGTTCCACTCTACCTGTGAGTATGGGATTGTCAACCAGCCTCAATGCCCGTCTTTGCAACGAGTCGAAGGGGTCAAGCTGGTATGCAGGTGCTCCAGCAAAAAGGTGACAGCAGTACTCCATGTGAGGCCGGACTTGTGCTTTATAAAAAAGGAGTTGCTGCCCCGCATTGAAATACTGCTTCGCCCTGTTGAGCACTCCTAGCTTTCTTGATGCCAACTTAACCTTGTCCTGCAAATGACTTCGGTATTGGACGTCACTGGAGATATCGACACCGATCCTGCCGATACTCGGGGAGATGGTAAGCGGTGTGCCCAGGAATTGCGGCGCTACAATGAATGGGGTTTTCTTAGCGGTGAATACACATACTTGTGTCTTAGTGTGGTTGAATTGCACTAGGTTTAGTCGTCCCCAATCGGACACTCCAGAGAGATATGATTGTAGAGGTGACTATAAACTAGCGACTCAAATATTTTGGCAAAACATGAAAGAATGCTTATAGGCCGATAATTCTTACAATTCGATTTAACACCACTCTTGTATATGGGAATGATATGTGCAGTTTTCCAACATTTGGGGAAGAATCCACTGACCAATGACTTATTAAAAATAACACATAAAGGAAGTGATGACTCCTTTCCAACACACTTAATAAAAGAGGGAGGCAAAAGATCAGGGCCTGGCCCCTTATTTGCATCTAATTCCTTCATTCTACCTAATACATCACTTTCATCAATTACGACGTGAGACAGTGAACTTAAAAAGCTTTCATATGCATAGTCTTGGGTATGACTCATGGAATTTGTTCTGTAACTGTGTACGTCAAATACAGAAGCAAAATAACGAGAAAAGAGATCACAGATCCCCTGGCCGTCAGACGATGAAGTTGTTTCGTAAGTCATAGTATTAGGCACTGACGCCTGACCCCTACGACTATTGACAAATCTCCAAAAATTGTGTGATTTGACTAAATGACGCATTTAGGGAGGCGTTAGATGAGTCATATCTTTGAGTTCGGCGAACAGGAGTATTATCGTCGTTATTTCTACGCCTAGTCACATTCTGACAGAAAGGGCAACTCAATGATGCCAGTTGTTCCGCACTTAGTTGTTTAGTTGACCCAGCCGTAATGTCAAGACATTCATGACAATATAAGGAAGCACAGCCGTAGCATTTCAAATAGTTATTAGTACGCAAAGTATTCTTACAGCCGTGACAATTCATATTATGCCTCGAGATGTTCAATTTGAGCACGAAAGAATATAACAAATTCGCAACGGCAGCTCACGTCGCCGTGGTCGAGTGGCGTAAACAGCGTTATACTTACATATATACAATTATACTTATCAATTATACTTAGCAATTATACTTAGCAATTATACTTACATATATACCCTTGTATTTTACTTATACACTTATACTATTAATCTTACTTATCGACTTATAAAATTACAAAATTTAATAAAGTATCAGCTTATAGTAGGCACATTTTGATTTGTTGACGCAGTTGTTGCCGTAACGACACGGCTTCGGTGATTGAAGGTGGATGCCAGGCTCATTTAGTAAGGATGGAACTTGCACACTTTTGCTAACTTAGAGCTATGGCAACAGCAGACTATATGGGCCTATTGTAGACAGATAACATAATTATAAATTATCGACGTCAACAGTCAGTCAGCACGCATCGTTTAAGTCAGATAGCACAGGTGCTAACGGCCGTACTATACTATACGGCAATTCAATTAGCAACAGACTCAATTAACTGAACCGGTTTTAAGTGCTATCCATGTGATCCATGTATTCCAAATTAAATTCAGATTCGATAAACTGTTTTTACGTAAGAGAACTGCATCCACTCACACGCATATAGCATATGCATACACAAGTCTCACAAGCTTTTAATATTAATAACAATATATGAGAAGAATTTTATTCCATTAGACTCATTTTAATAAAACTAGAATTTCTATTTCAAACTTTTCAAAGAGCCCAAATGTGTAAACCAAACTTGTTAAAATCTAAAAGTGCAAAATTCGTGACTTCCAAGAACAATGCACACAATTCCAAGAATCCATTAGCTTCAAAAACAGTAATTAAAAATTCTGAAAATGGATAATTGAGTGGGCTCGTTTGGAAACAATTGAGTTTGCACAAGCAATTATACTCAGATACCATTGTAACATCTATGTATTTCGATTCTCATTAGATAAATATTAAGCAATAAATTTTTATAACGACACAAGAAAGTGATTCAAAATTAGCTATTAGGTTTATAATGTATGCCAAAATAATGATACACAAGATAATGTCATTGGTACACGCTATTAATTCAGACTAACTATTGGCCGACAAAATATTTGCCGCACCCGAAATATTATCCTAATAATATTCAATAAAGTAGCCATTTTAACAGAACGAAGAAAGAATCTGTGGTCTGATTTTACTGTGAATCGTATATAAATTTATCAGGTACTAGCATTTAGTTTAAACATACATATAATCTCTCTCTCTAGGATCAGTAAATGTTATAAAATACCAAAGGATGGTAGAACTTTATTCACGTCAGTCCAACGACTAACGCCACGCAACCGTGGGGCTCCTCAAAGTCTTGTGCTGGAAACATGTCTGTATCTAAAGATAAGATTAAGCACATGGGCTGCGTTTTGCCAGCATGCAAAATGTTATTCCTTTAGTAAGTCAAATAATAATTTAAAACTACTTATTTTACAGCTTTGGTTTTTTAATACCACGCAACGGTTTGGGAATAATTATGTAAAATTGCCAAAAACGTATACCTGCTGTAATTTTTTTGTGGTAATCGTATTTCACAATATTCAAAACAAAACACTTTGAATATCTTGTTTGAAGATTTCATAAAATAATAGAACAGAAAACACGGGTCCAAAATAACACGGTATTGTTTTTGTTCTTTACATCTTTGATAAATTTTCTAAGGATAAGCAGTAAAGGAATTAGATTATCGGTGTTATTTTCTCTGAACTATTTATTATGTCACCTAGTTCACTTTAATATTATTGTTGTTTCAAATAAATCGTTGTGCGTATTGGGTTTGTACTCTTTACTTCAATGCTACTTGTTAACAGTTACTGTTGTTTAATATCAAGCGTGTTTAGTATCATTTATATCATTCCTCGCTGATAGTAGCTTGATGATATATATAGTATATATTGGTGCCTGATGATGTTGCTTTCTAATGGAAAAAGGAATTTTGAAATCGCTCCAGTCGTTTACGTTGATCCGTAACATACAATAATACAAATAAAAACGCGTAACCGATTAAACCATTAATTAAACGATTAAAATTTAGTGTACACCGCAAACTACCCTCATTACTGGCAGCATAGTCCATACACTGGTTGTCTGGAAGAGATCGCAGATTGCGATAAGGCCGCCCATTGTACAACTATCTAGAATGTATGTATCCATTGTATGTGTCCTATGTTTGGTGTGCAATAAAGAGTATTATTATTATTATTATTTTAATATACCTCAAAATATGTAACTAAGTCGTTCAGTGATAGTGTTCTCTTCCGATCATCCTTTAAAATTGTTATTTAAAATTCTATGATAGCTGTAGGGCAAAACAACAAATATTTATCGCCCCCGAGCCATTATTATCATTTTGATACGCCCACCCAGTCCACTCGGTCCTAAAGCAGGTCACAAATAAATTTCGGAAAAAACACTTTTATGTGAGCCATGACTGGCTGGTATTTAAAATTGATGTCGCTGTTTGCACCACTATGCACGTACTCGCAGCAACGTGTATCAGAGGAGTTGTGTCAAAACGCTAAGCGTGATTGATATCTATTACGTCACTGAGTGCTACAGTGCTTCGGGTGTCTACACTAGATGTTTATTGCCTACCACACCAGCGCACATTTATAAATTTTGAAATTTTGTTTGACAGAGGGCACAGCGAAGAGCATACCAAGGGTGGGCTAGCTCTCTTAGCGCAGGTCTCAAGGTGACAGATACGGTCGCCTGTCACCGTGCCAGGTGCATGCCTAAATGTTGTTTCTCGTCAGATAGAAGGTGATTTATATATATCTACAATCTATCAGCCCGACCTTAGTATTGATTGCCCAGCTATCAACTTGCTTGGGTAGGGATGTATAAAAATGCTGCAGATCAAATTAGGTAAGTCAGTAGCGGCCAAGATGCAGATATTGGTCTTGTCCGACAGTGCCCATGTGCTTCAGCGGTTCCTCGGTCAATCATGTTAAAGGTCCAGCTAACTGTTGCCCACCTTGCTGGAGCTACCTTGCCGCCTCTCCCAAATACATGGGGGAGTCGTTCTCACATTTGCATTCAATTTTGACATTTAAAGCACTTCTCTTAGCATTGTTGGAATGACTGCCATCTGAGAGGAATGCCTACGCTAGAATCTTGTCGATCGATGAGAAGATGTGCCAGCTGGCGGGCGGTTTAGTGGCAAATTTAAGTTTGTAATGAATGAATAAAATAACATTGTACAGTTGTAATTTAATATGTATTTACCAGGATAAAATAATTCACTAATAAACAATGACCAATTCATGTTAAACATATAATCTATAATTTAACAACTAATTAATAATACAATTATGCTACACAATATACTACAACATACCCTTAAACTACAATAACACAGAAAAGTGACTAACAACTAAAGAATAATTTTTTACAATATTGAGTAAGACAAAAAGATGATATGAAGAAATGACATGTGAAAGAAGAGGTTGAACAAAAACGTTTTCCTGCTCGCTGTCTTCTCGGTGCACTACAGACGGTCAGCGAGCAGCGAACCACGCGGTGCTGTTCATCGTTGTCGTGATTCTAGCACTTTGAAGAGTGCAGGAGGCAGCAAGCTCATCCTGATGCAGCAGGTTGTCCTGGTATATTCCAATATGTGCAACCAAGATTGGCGTCAAATTATCCCCCCCCTCCCCCCTGGGACATTCCCTCCATCCTCCCATGGTCATACCTGCCTCACGGCGCGTACTGACCGAATCACGGGAGAGTGCCCGTTGCGGTTTGCTTGATAGCTTTCTCCGGGGGCACTGGTCTTGACTCCCTACAAATTCTTTATCCGTCCCCAGCTGTATTCTCCCCCTACGGGGCTGGCTTTCTAATATAAGAGATCTTCCCTTCTGGGATCCAACCGTTGAACCTTGATACCGGAAAATGGTGCCAAGTGTCGTGAGTGTGCGGTCGTGTATAGTGCTAAGTAGGCACGTATACGGACGAGATCCTTACTGGTAACTCCTGTGCAGGTAGGATGTTGATCCATGCTTCTAGGGTAGACGTATTCTCCGCTCAGTTCAGACTCCTCCCACGCACTAAACAGTCTAGTCTGGGAAAGGTCACAGCCACAAGGGAGGCTGGGGCAGAGTAGATAACAACTTAATGCTGCGCATTCTCATCTTTCTGCCTGGCCATGCGTTGACGCAATCTTTTCGTGCGTCTCCGCCTGGCCCTCTTCTCCCGGAGCACCTCTTCTTGAAGCCGGCAATAGGTGTTTCTGGATACTACCGCGCGTCGCAAGTCGTTCGTGGGATTCTCTATGAGAATCCGCATGAATCTTCTGCGCTCATCGGCTCGTGTATAGGCAGGCGTCCAATTTTGCTGAGGTCTCGCGACTGCCTCATCCGTGTATGCCTCGGCAACCTCGGCATCACCTGGACTCGTTTCTTCTTTTGGCAAAGTCATTCTGTAACAAATATACGGACACATTAATACCTATTAGCAAGTAGTACATTTTTAAAGTACAAACGAAGTGGGCCAGCAAGTAAGAGATACTCGTTTAAAAAAGTTCTGATAGTATAAAAATATTACTTAACATGCCGGTCATTGTTTTTTAAATATCGATACTTAGATACCGGTTTCAATAAAGTTTCGTCACTGTGTAAAATTGGTTTTAGTTTCGAAGATACGATTGGATTCAAATGTGAAGATTTTGAAAAAGCAATTCGTTTCCTACACGAATTAGACCCTCAGTTTTTAAAAATCAATGTATGCGTGCGCTGTAAATCTTATTTAAATTGACTTATTTAAATGACAAATACGCTAAGCCATTGGTGAACGTGACTAATAGGTAACTGGTATAAGTAAAATAATAGTAATATTACTTTAAAAGTGAAAAGTTTCATCAGTTAAAGTTGAAATCAACAAGCATTTCAAAATAAATTTCGGAGTGAATAGGATTGTATTAATCACACTTACCTACTAATATTATAATAAAATTCAAAGTGTGTAAAGAAAATTGTTACTCAATCATGGTCTATCACAAAACGAATATGGCTATGGGATGTACTTGGGTTTCATTTTATCCCGGGAATGGTTTCCCACGGATTGTGAAAACGTAATAAACATTAAAGGACCACGAAGCCTTGATTTGTATTGTTTAAAATTTGTACAAAGGCCTAGAAATAAAAACATCGATAAGCTAGTAGGTATACAGCTGCAATGCTGCTAAAAGTATAAACGATAAAATTTTATAACAATAACAATAATTATAAAATTCGTCCCGTGTCCCTCACGATGTTTTAAAATTGCAATCGAAACCAATTAATAACTACTTTCAAGAGTAACACACTAATATTCATATTCTAATAATATTATTGTAATAATCGCGTTAATGTACAACGATATACTCGTATCATTTTATTTAATAACCGTATTATATGTGAGAATATTATTGCGCATGAAATTATTGTAAATGAATTAAGATTTCCTATTAGTACATATAACTTTATAGATGAAAAAAACTTACTGAAAATAGTTGATGTTTTCTGGATATATATACCAGACGAAACCGTGTCCACTTTCACTTTACACTTTAACGCAAAACGCACTTTAAGACAACTTGCCCGTGTGATGGCATAAATTGCACTGATACTGAATATGCAAATTGTAAGTCCAATTTGGGAATAGAGTTAGGGGTGGATGGTGGGGATGGGTTGCGTGTTTCCTGTCCCTTTCACTCGTTGTCTATTGCATTATCAACTAACTATTAGTTTGTCAGATAAAGCGCCGAGTCAAAAGGCAATAATGATGATTTTTTTACAAGTAAATCCCACTTGTAGAATTTTACAGGTATTTAGCAGGCTTCTAGGTATTTATGGGATCTATACAAATAGATATTGTAAGTGATTGATACCTAAGCATACTTAGGTACATTAGGTAGAAAGGCGTGTGTTTCAAGTCCTCTGGTCCTCTCTGCGGGTATTGTTTGTTTTGCACAATTATTAATGTAAATCCTGAAATAGTGATGTATTTTGATGAATTGGGGAAATCAATGGGCCAGTTACTAAGTTCATATTTAGAACATAAGGTTACTAACTACTGTAACATTACTGTAACATCATTAAAAAAATAAAGAATTATAGTTTAAACAGCAACAATATGCTTATCATTTAAGTGGGAGACAGGGGAAATTCACTTATAAATTGTTTTGAATCACTGAAGTCATTAAAGATTAAAAATATGATACTATTCACACTTCCTTATAGTCGTAGCTTGTCAAAGGCAGAAAACAATCTAAGACATATAAGCTCAATCAAACTTTACATGCAATGGCATTTAATAATCAAAATAAATTCCATTTAGTTGACATAAACTTATCTTTAGAAAATAAAATAATAATTATATAATAAATTAATATAATAATAATTTTAAGAGACAGATAGCATCTATGCTATCATATTATATTACGTATTCAGCCAAGAACTTGGCTACCCAAGCTCCTTTTGAGGAAAAATGATCTTTCGACCTTGGAATCTGTTTCAAAAATTATTTAAAGCAGGGGACAAAAGCGATCCTTCAAATTTAACACCCATTTCCATACTTCCAGCTCTAAGTAAAGCTTATGAAAAAATAATATTTAATCAACTGCTTTCACATTTTACAGAAAATAATTTACATCATGATAAACAGTTTGGTTTCACTAGGAGTTGCACTTGTCAAACATTTATATTTGATGCATGGGAGAAGAAGCAGAATGCCATTGGTATTTTTTTGTGATCTATCAAAAGCTTCTGATTGTGTTGATCATGAGACGTTGTTACTAAAATTAGAATATTATGGTGTGTCGAGCGGCTCACTTAGATTACTTACGTCTTGCTTCACTGACAGAATTCAAAAAGTTAATGTTAATGGCACTGACTCTTCTGGTGCCCCATTAGTTATGGTTATGGGAGTACCCCTCCTATTCTTGATATATGTTAATGATCTTCCTTACTTCGCTACAAATCTTTGTGAAATTGTATTATTTGCTGATGACACATCATTAATTTTTAAGATTGATAGACATAAAGAAGTACTTGATGATGTGAATAAAACTCTTTCTGAAATATTGCATTAGTTCACAAGTAACAACTTGCTGCTCAATGCGAAGAAAACTAAATGTGTGAAGTTTACTATGCCTAATGTAAGACAGACAGATATTAATATTAAAATGAATAATGAATCTGTCCAAACAGTCAATACCACAGTTTTTCTTGGAATAACTTAGCTCAGCTTAGACTTAGATCAGCTGCCTATGCGGTTAGAAAGATTAGGCCACTGACTGATGAGGAAACTGCACGATTAGTTTATTTTAGCTACTTTCATAGCGTTGTGTCATACGGTCTGCTGCTGTGGGGCTCAGTTGCCGATATTGAGACTATATTTGTACTACAGAAACGAGCGATACGAGTGATTTATAGCCTATAGCCTCAGACCCCGCGACTTGCTGAAAGAATTTTTCAAAGAAATTAATATTTTAACAGTTGCTTCTCAATACATTTATGATAATATCTTTCAAATATGTACAACAAATACGTTAACTGCGGCCGGAGGTCCCAAAAAAAACCAATTTAATTTGAACTGAATTTAATTATTAAGTAATTTTACAAAGTAAAAATTATAACTAAAATACAATGATAACGCTTCGAAGTATGAAACAATTATGCGCACAAATTATTAGCAATTTCTAGGGAAAGATTCCAATGACGTCGTAGCGATGCACGTTCCGCTGACGGTGCATCCTGTGTCGCCAGGCGCCTTGTGCAATGTTCACGTTGAGCTGACGTTGCACCCTATGGCTGCGAGTGCCGTGTGCAATGTTTATTGAGGTTGAAGTTGACGCAGCGATCTCCATAGATTAGGGATGCGTAACACCTCCCCCCAAAGAACAGCCACCACCGATGAATTTAGTAGTAAATTGAGGTGGGGGTTGGTTATTCCTTGCTCTTGGTTCTGGAACGGTATATATTCCCTGTAGTTCTATTTCCTTTACTTGAACTTCTTTCGAGCTTGATCTTGCAGCGTACTTGCGATAGAGTAGGATGCTGACGGTTATACAGGCTCCAATCGTTACTACATACAGTGGGATGGTAGTGTGATATATCATGGTATGATCTTCTTCAAAATTAAATGTCGGAAGCTGGGAGATCTTCATATTGGTGGCATGAAGATGATCCAAGTTGATTGAGTTCAATTTAAGAGTGGTTTTAGATATATTGTAGTTAGGCTCCTTGGGTAGATCACTTATCGTCAGTACGTGTCCTTTAAGTCGATCCTTGATGTTGGACATAGTAAAGTCTGCTGTTTCCAGATAGCATGCTTGTGGGATGATTGCGAGATAACTGCCTTTATATTCTTTGTAGAAATCTTGACCGCAGGAAAGATGTACTTTTGTAGAGACAGGAAAGCTAATGGTGTAATGTCTGTCGTCGAGTTCTTCGTAAGCTGGCTGGTCCATCGCGATGGTGACAGGGTTGCAGATGGGTGTCCTCTTTTGCGTGGTTATGAGCTGGTGTATACAGTCTTGAGAGGGTCGGTTCTGTATGCTCCGATTTTCTTCACATAGGAACCAGTTACTGGTCTTCGGGCATTCAGCCTCTATGTGCTTGAAATCTTTCTTATGGATAGCTAGGAATGGGGATGACGGGATTAGGATTTCATGATTTCTGTTGGGTACAATAGATAATTTATATAAGTCATATGTATGGGGTGAAAAAATGGGAAACTTATAAACTATAACTATTTCATTACCTACATAGTATGAACCCAATTTGATTATATCATAATATTCTCTAATGTCTAAATCTACTAATCTATCACTACCATATAACATATTTAACCTGTCCGTTAAATTGCGTATCTCCTGAGAATTAAGGAACGAATGATGCATGGTAGATGTTCTAATAAATGCTAATATATTCTGTAATCTAACTAATTCTTGGGATATCGAATCTATATTGTCGCTAAGGATTATCAGTATTTGGGCAAAATGAGCATATTTTATAAGATCAATATCTCTATTAGCGTTGCTTTCCTTTATCATATTTACTATTCTTTCCATCTTACGTTGGTTGTCTACTATACTGTCAATGATTTTTGAATACTGTGCAGACAAATCCTTAGTTAAACTAACGCGATTATTGAACTCTGTTAATAATTTATTCTCATTATTTTCAATATTTTTTATAGCCTGATCGTAATGTAACGCATCTGTGTAGTCTAAATTCCCAGTTATACTTTTAATTACAGACCCGAGTCCATCAATGAGTCCTCGTTTTACTCGAGTTGTTTCGAAGGTTTGAAGCTGATCTGACACACTGTTAAGTTTAGTGTTAAGATAGTTTAAGTGAGATTGAAATAGGGACTGTGTCTTATTATTAAGATCGGGTGAAATACTAATTATTTGGGTATTAATAGAATCTACTTTTTCTTGCAATTCCTGTAGATTTACATACTGTAAGAAGGAATGGTAATGGGAAAGGATCCGGGCAGGACCTAGTTTAAAGGGAAGTATCCCGGGACCATTATCCAGACTTTCAAGACGTATTTCCTGAGTTATTGCTGATTGTAGGAGCAGAAGTGTTACCAGGATTGTTCTGTAACAAGTTATTGGATTTAGGGACTCTCTTTAACCGATGTTTCGCCACAGGACCTCGCTTTTTCTTTGTGTATATATGAATAGGGAGGTCTGCCATTACAGTGTCATGAGTGAAACGTGGAGCTAATTTTTGGCGGGAAGCAAAGGGGTTCCTAATAAAGATTTGTTGTTCAGGGCAGTACTCAATTTCGGGTTATCTAGATCTATTTCGATTACTCATTAAGTTTTCGCGAGAGTCGTTACTTAGATCGTGAATTAATTTATAAATCTCAGTCATCCTGTCTTTGTGATTAGTCACGTATTGCTGTAATAAGTGAACTGAAAGGTCAACATCAAAAGCGTCGCGGGGATCGAAATGTCCTGTTATTAACTCTATGGGTCTGCATTTTGTAAAACTGTGTATACTACTGTTGTAAGCCAGAAGGGCGTAAGGCATGAGATTAATTACAGATTCACTTTTCTGGTTAATCTTTAAGATTCTGAGATGTTCTAATATGGTTGCATGAAATCTCTCAACTATTCCATTTTCATTGGGAGTGTGAGGGGCAACCTTATGATGCTGGATTTTATGCAATCTTAGAAATTCTGCAATGAGTTGATTACTAAACTCCGGACCGTTATCAGTAACTATGGTTATGGGTATACCATGATGTGTGCAAAAACCAAGCAAAGCTTGTACTACACTAACTGCAGTTCCATCTCTCAAATAGTACGCCTGGGCATACTTAGAAAAAGCATCTACGATCGTCAAAAACTTCTCGCTTTGAATAGTAAGAAGGTCAAGATGTAAAAATTCAAAGGGCTTATTGGGCGAGGGAACTATTTTAAATTGCTGTTTAACTGGATTACGATCGTACTTTGCTTGTCCACATACTGTACACTCGTTTATAAATTTAGTGATGCTGTCTCGCATCTTAGGCCAATAGTATTTGTGAGATAGAGCTAGAAAAGTTTCGTTAATTCCACGATGGTTGGTTTTTCCGTCATGGTACTTATTAATAATTTCTTGCTGTCTTAAATATTCACGAACATTTTCTATTTCATTTTTTGTTAAAACTAATTGCATTGTGGAGCTTTTAAATGTTCTTTGGATGATGGGAATGATAGAATACATGGCCAAAGGTGGGTTAATAAGCAATCCGGTTTTGATTTTAGGGTTAACGTATTCTTTAATGGCTTTAGCAACGTCGTCCTCTAAATTGGATTCTGACAGCTGGACTGTAATACGGGTATGTGTGTCAAAGGGTTTGGTAACTACAGGTCGTCCTTTAATGTCGCCAACAACGGTTAAAATAATTTGTTTCGTAAATTTATTTAATGGTTCATCTGAGATAGGAACTTCTAGAATGGGAGATTCGTTGTCTGTATGGACTGTCGCGGTTGCAGAATTATCAGAAAGATTTTGAGCTGTGATAGTTCTAGAGTCATCTAATGTTTGATTTCCTTCAGAGGGATTTACTGCAATGGACATAAGTTCTTCATTATTTATCTCGATTCGGGATAATGCGTCGGTGTTAGTATTGCATTTTCCTTGCTTATAAATAACTGAAAAGTCATATTCGCTCAATTTTAAGCGCCATCGAGTTAGTCGAGAATTTGGTTCTTTTAAATTCATGATCCATTGTAAGGGTTTATGGTCGGTAATAACTTTAAATTTTCGACCAAACAAATAGGGTCTAAAATATTTAGTAGCCCATACAATGGCTAGAAGCTCTTTTTCTATTGTACTGTAATTGAGTTCACTTGAATTTAAAGTTCGAGATGCGTATGCTATGGGTTTGTCAGAACCTATTGTTCCCTGGGATAGAACGGCACCAATAGCTACATTAGAGGCGTCTGTAGTGAGTATGAATTCTCTACTAAAATCGGGATATTGGAGGATGGGGTCATTTGTTAATAAGGTTTTACAGTGATTAAAGCAGTCTACATATGTTTTATCTAGTGTTATTTTAGAGCCCTTTTTTAAACATTTAGTTAGTGGTTTTGTTAGTCGCGCGAAATCGGGGATAAATTTTCTATAATATCCTAGGAGTCCGAGAAAACGTTTGATGTCAGTGGGGGTCTTAGGTAAGGGATATCTTTCTATAGCAGCAATTTTATCTGGATTAGGTTTTACTCCTTCGTTACAAATGATATGGCCAAGAAAACTAGTCTCTAACTTTAAAAATTCGGACTTATCCATTTGAATCTTAAAGTTAGATTCACGTAATTTGACAAAAACTTTTTCTAAATTAACTATATGCTCCTGTAATGAAGTACTGAACACAATTATGTCATCAAGGTACACAAGGCATATTTGGTGTTGCAAGTCTTTCAGTACGTTGTCCATTACTCTCTGAAATGTGGACGGAGATCCTTTCAGGCCCATCGGCATCCTCAAGAACTCATAATGACCATTTTCTACGTTGAAAGCAGTTTTATGAATATCCTGGGCATCCATTTCAACCTGATAGAAACCGCTTGCCAAATCCAGGGTAGTAAAATACTGGCATTTCCCTAACTTGTCAAGTACGTCTGTTATATTGGGGATGGGATATTTATCATCAATCGTCTTTTCGTTCACCTTTCTAAAGTCCACGACAAGACGCCATTTTACTTTACCAGATGCGTCTGCCTTCTTGGGAACAATCCATATGGGAGAGCTCCAAGCAGAGTCAGAGGGTCTTATAATATTTTGTTCGAGCATCTTACTTATCTGATCTCTGACTTCTTGTCTGTGAACGTAAGGATACCTGTAACTTTTAGTGTGTACTGGAATCTCATCGGTTGTTCTAATCTTGTGTTTGATCTTGTTGGTGAATGTTAACGGTTCTCCCTCAAGATAAAACACATCGGCATATTTTGCACAGAGAAATTTTAAATTAGCACACTCTTCTGGGTTGAGATGTTCGGTACGTAACCGAGATAAAACAGCTTGGGCGCGATCCGATGGTATTTCAGTAGATGTAAAATTAATGTTATATAATTCACCTTCTATAGGGCGGTCCATTGAAAAGATGAGATCATTAGATGTAGTGTTACAAATTTCTACCCAGCCTCTATTGTTAGTAACAGTGGTTAGACAATCGGAGATAAGACAATTACATATGATTTGATTTTGTATAAAAACTTCACCGTCAAGTGTGTTAACAGGCAGCTTTAATAGCTTTGATGAGTTAGCAGGGATGATCTCCTCGAAAAGGTTTACGTTGCGAGAATCATACATCTTTATAGGTATCTGTGCGCCTTGAGTTATAAGCAATTTGTTCTGAAGGTCTATTTTCGATTCCCAGTTCTCTAGTAAGTCAAATCCTAAAAGTCCGTCAAAGTAATTATGAAAGTTATAAACGTATAAAATAATGTCTTTGTTTGCTTCCTTGAACTCTGGAAAGCAGGGTAAAGTTATGGAGTGGTCATTTCTACTTGTTCCATGAACGTTGGTCACTTCAAAAGGCTCATAATTAAGAGGTAAATGACTAAAGTACTTGGTTACAGCGGCAGGGCTGATAAATGATTGATTAGCTCCTGTGTCAATTAACAGTTTCAAAGGTGGATTACTAATTTGAATATAACCAAGTTGTCTTTGTGAGTGAAGGTTTAATTCTATTTTGGTTTGTCTGATTGGGGGCTTTGCTGAAAATTTTCAGCCTGACCTGAAACGTTAGTGCTCTCCTGATTTCCGGGTTCTATCGCGGAAGGTTCAGGGTACGGTTGGGAATTGTCGTAGTAAGTGTAATCCGGATTCTCATAGTAGGTATAGTATTGGTCATTCGAATAGTCGTACTCTTGTCCATAGTCCGCGTAATTATAGTTTCCGTAGTCATAGTCATAACCGAATTCATTAAAATTGACTTCCCTTGATTTAAAATAATTACTAGGTGGAGGATTGCCATGCGATCTCCAGTCACGACCCGTAGGTGGTAGGGGTCTTGGTACAAAATGGCTTACGCCACTCATAGGACGTGGGCCATTGAAGGGTTGTTGGGGTTGAGGTCTGTTAGGTAATTTAAACGCATTACTATTAGGGTTATAGTTCGGTACAGGGGCACGCATCATTTGCTGTGTCCTGGACGGTCCTGGGGGTTGTTGAAATCTATGGTTATTATTTGGGTTCCAACCTTGCGTAAGGGGTTGCATCGACTGCTGTCGAGAAGGACCAGGGATGTTAAATAGGGGTGGCATCGATTGTCTAGGCATACCGGGAGTATTAAATGGGGGTTGTTTCGGAGTAAAGTTATTAAGTGGCAGATTAAACTTATTAGATTCTAAATGAGCCCAATCTTTTCTATTAGACGGTCCGCCGTCATTACGGTTCTGTAAGTAAAGTATGTTTAACTCGTCCTGTACATATTCAAGCGCCTTTTCCATGGTTTCAGGACGCATACAGCGTATCCTGGATCCCAAGGGGTCCTTTAGACCTCTCAAGTAGGCCTGGAGAGTTAACTTTTGGTACAACGTTCGTTTAGAAGCTATGGTAGTAGCAACCGTCTCATGGAGCGAAATATAAGTCATTATAGTACTAAATAAGTTCATGCACCGCTCGTAATATTCCTGAGGGGTGCTAGATCCTTGAGTTTGCATAGAAAGGTCACTATAAAGCGCTGTTTCATCGCGGTGGTCTGCGAAATTGTTAATAAGGGCAGCACGTATCCCTTGCCAACTGTCGGGGATACCATTAGCGTTAATAAATCGGGCTGCGGGACCTGTCACTTTATTTAAGATACCATTAATGAGGGCTAAATTAGATAACTCATGGCCTGGTGCTGTATTGAGATGTGCTAACACTAACTGGTCACATAAATTGATAAATCGAGTTAACACATGTGGGTTACCATCAAAATCAGGCAATAATCTAAGGGATTTATAGATAACGTCTGGGTTATATTGGTCCATTGTAGTGTCCAAACTTCTATGCTCGTCTATAGCACTCAATCTAAATCTATTCTTATACCTATCTAACCTAACCTTTCGCAATTCTCTGGGGTGAAAAATTTTGGAAAGTTAAATCAATACACAATAACTAAAATAATATGGGGAAATATCATGTATACGATTATACAGGATATATAATTATATATGCTTAGATAGTTAGGATATAAAATTACTTATACGTATTACTTATGGGTTAGAGAGGCAAGGACTTGAAAGATTCAAGGACTTACAGCATTGTATTTCTTCTGGACGAATCGATAGCTGGATTCACCTCTGGACTGCAGCACCGTAGATTCTTCGATACTTGTGCCGTGGTTTAAAAACCGCCCGGGCGATTCGGGAACGCGAAAATCGATTTGTGACTCCCGAAAGTTCGCGAACCGGCCCGCGAGTATCCTACCGACTGCGCCAAATACGTTAACTGCGGCCGGAGGTCCCAAAAAAAACCAATTTAATTTGAACTGAATTTAATTATTAAGTAATTTTACAAAGTAAAAATTATAACTAAAATACAATGATAACGCTTCGAAGTATGAAACAATTATGCGCACAAATTATTAGCAATTTCTAGGGAAAGATTCCAATGACGTCGTAGCGATGCACGTTCCGCTGACGGTGCATCCTGTGTCGCCAGGCGCCTTGTGCAATGTTCACGTTGAGCTGACGTTGCACCCTATGGCTGCGAGTGCCGTGTGCAATGTTTATTGAGGTTGAAGTTGACGCAGCGATCTCCATAGATTAGGGATGCGTAACACAACGACTTATTTGAAACAACAATAATTTTAAAGTGAACTAGGTGACATAACAAACAGTTCAGAGAAAATAGCACCGGTTATCTAATTCCTTATCTGCTTATCGTTAGAAATTTTATAAAAGATGTAAAGAACAAAAACAATACCGTGTTATTTTGGACCCGTGTTATCTGTTCTATTATTTTATGAATTCTTCAAACAAGATATTCAAAGTGTTTTTAAGAATATTATGAAATACGTTTACCACAAAACATTAACAGCACGTACACGTTTTTTAAAATGAAATTTTACATAATTATCCCCAAATTAAAAAACCATGGTTTTTAAAAAGCTGTATAATAAGTAGTTTTAAATTATTATTAGAATTTCTAAAGGACTAAGATTTTGCATGCTGGCAAAACGCAGCTCATGTGCTTAAATCTTTAGATACAGACATGTTTCCAGCACAAGACATTGAGGAGCCCCACGGTTGCGTGGCGTTCGTCGTTGGACTGACGTGAATAAAGTTCTACCATCCTTTGGTATTTTATAACATTTACTGTTCCTAGAGAGAGAGATTATATGTATGTTTAAACTAAATGCTAGTACCTGATGAATTTATATACGATTCACAGTAAAGTCAAACCACAGACATACGGTTCTGTTAAAAAGGCTACTTTATTTGAATATTATTAGGATAATATTTCGTGTGCGGCAAATATTTTGTCGACCAATAATTAGTCTGAATTAATAGCGTGTACCAATGACATTATCTTGTGTATCATTATTTTGGCATACCTTATAAACCTAATAGCTAATTTTGAATCACTTTCTTGTGTCATTATAAAAATTTATTACTTAATATTTATCTATTGAGAATCTAAATAGATATGTGTTACTGTTTTTGAAGCTAATGGATTCTTGGAATTGTGTGCATTGTTCTTGGAAGTCACGAATTTTGCACTTTTAGATTTTAACAAGTTTGGTATATTTGCATATTTGGGCTCTTTGAGAAGTTTGGAATAGAAATTCTAGTTTTATTAAAATGATGTTACAATTTTTGTTAGTTGTCCTATATCACAAGCTTGAATACTGAAACTTGAACACAAGTAAATGCTACACTATAACATTCACGCGCAACCTTAACATAATAAAAACTCAGTATCAGCTTAACGGGGCAACGTTACAGGAACGGAAAGAGCTGAGGGATTTAGGCTAAGTTTCGGGCCCCACATAGATAGCATTATAAAGAAAGCGTCTAAAATGCTATATAACAGACTTTTTGAAAAGTGGTAGCGTATCGGTGAAAAAATCCACATTCCCGCACTTTCATTGTATATCTTCGATAAACGGGATATGGTTGAATGTTGTTTTAAGTAAGTTTCTAGCCAACTCCTTAAGTTGAGCACGTCTGGGCACGCGACGTGGTACCCTAAGACCGAACGAATTCAAGAGCATCGAACAGTCGAATTTATTTCTAACCACCTTAAATAGGAATACCATGACAAGTAGTTGTCACCGTATTGGGTATAGGCTATCCATTTCAAAGTGTCTCAATTTATCACTATATGAAGGCAGCACCCTATGTAACCCACAAGAAAAAGCAAGATGTCGAAGAAATCTCTTTTGTATGCGCTCCAATCTAAGTTGATGCACAACGTATTGAGGTGACCAAACCTGAGAGCAATACTCAAGTTGACTTCGTTCGAGAACATTATAAATAATATTTTTCGTGGCCGGTTTGTGAAATGGTTTACCATTGCTAATGATGAAACCCGGCATTCTAAACGCTTTCTTTATAATGCTATCTATGTGGGGCGAGAAAATTAATTTTGAGTCGAAAAGAACGCCTAAAAGATATACAATGAAATGTGTGGGAATGTTGATTTATTCACCGATACGCTACCACTTTTCAAAAAGTCTGTTATGTAGCGTTTTAGACGCTTTCTTTATAATGCTATCTATGTGGGGCGAGAAACTTAGCCTAAATCCCTCAGCTCTTTCCGTTCCTGTAACGTTGCCCCATTAAGCGGATACTGAGTTTTTATTATGTTAAGGTTGCGCGTGAATGTTATAGTGTAGCATTTACTTGTGTTCAAGGACATTTTGTTGACAACACACCAGTCTACTATAGCATCAAGGTCCATTTGTAGCTGATCGCAATCTTGTTGCTTTCTTTTATCTGGTATTTTTCCCTTACTCAATTTTGTGATATAGGACAACTAACAAAAATTGTAACATCATTTTAATAAAACTAGAATATCTATTCCAAACTTCTCAAAGAGCCCATATGTGTAAACCAAACTTGTTAAAATCTAAAAGTGCAAATTTCGTGGCTTCCAAGAACAATGCACACAATGAACAAGGCTTCAATGGACTTCCAAGAATGCATTAGCTTCAAAAAAAGGTAATTAAAAATTCTGAATATGGATAATTGAGTGGGTTCGTTTGGAAACAATTGAGTTTGCACAAGCAATTATACTCAGATACCATTGTAACATCTATCTATTTCGATTCTCAATAGATAAATATTAAGTAATAAATTTTTATAATGACACAAGGAAGTGATTCAAAATTAACTATTAGGTTTATAATGTATGCCAAAATAATGATACACAAGATAATGTCATCGGTACACGCTATTAATTCAGACTATTTATTGGCCGACCAAATATTTGCCGCACACGAAATATTATCCTAATAATATTCAAATAAAGTAGCCTTTTTAACAGAACCGTATGTCTGTGGTCTGACTTTACTGTGAATCGTATATAAATTCATCAGGCACTAGCATTTAGTTTAAACATACATATAATCTCTCTCTCTAGGATCAGTAAATGTTATAAAATACCAAAGGATGGTAGAACTTTATTCACGTCAGTCCGATGACTAACGCCACGCAACCGTGGGGCTCTTCAAAGTCTTGTGCTGGAAACATGTTTGTATCTAAAGATTTAAGCACATGAACTGCGTTTTGCCAGTTTGCGAAATGTTATTCCTTTAGGAAGTCAAATAACAATTTAAAACTACTTATTTTACAGCTTTGTAAAAACCTAGGTTTTTTAATACCACGCAACGGTTTTGGGATAATTGTGTAAAATTTCCAAAACCGTGTACCTGCTGTAATTGTTTTGTGGTAATCGTATTTCACAATATTCTTGAAAACACTTTGAATATCTTGTTTGAAGATTTCATAAAATAATAGGACAGAAAACACGGGTCCATTATAACAGGGTATTGTTTTTGTTCTTTACATCTTTTATAAATTTTCTAACGATAAGCAGATAAGGAATTAGATTATCGGTGTTATTTTCTCTGAACTATTTGTTATGTCACCTAGTTCACTTTAATATTATTGATGTTTCAAATAAATCGTTGTGAGTATTGGGTTTGTACTCTTTACTTCAGTGCTACTTGTTAGCAGTTGTTTAATATCAAGCGTGTTTAGTATCATTTATATCATTCCTCGCTGATAGTAGCGTGATGATATATAGTATATATTGGTGCCTAATGATGTTGCTTTCTAATGGAGAAAGAAATTATGAAATCGGTCCAGTCGTTTAAGTTGATCCGTAACATACAATAACATTTTAATATACCTCAAAATATGTAACTAAGTCGTTCAGTGATAGTGTTCTCTTCCGATCATCCTTTAAAATTATTATTTAAAATTCTATGATAGCTGTAGGGCAAAACAACAAATGTTTGTCGCCCCCGAGCCATTAATATCTTTTTGCTACGCCCACTCGGTGGTCCTAGAGCAGGTCACAAATAAATTTCGGAAAAACACTTTTATGGGATTTAAAATTGATGTCGCTGTTTGCACCACTATGCACGTACTCGCAGCAACGTGTATCAGAGGAGCTGTGTCAAAACGCTAAGCGTGATTGATATCTATTACGTCAGTGAGTGCTACAGTGCTTCGGGTGTCTACACTAGATGTTTATTGACTACCACACCAGCGCACATTTATAAATTTTGAAAACTACTACGACTCCTATGCAATTACTTACTTCTATCATAGTATTCCTTGACTCCTTCTGACCTCCAATGTGATTGGTTTGAAGGATTATATGTAATTCTTTGAATTTTAATTTTAATTAGGGTCTAAAAATCTAAAAATCACTCATAAAAATAACATTTTACAAATCTACAATAACTGACTACGGATGAAAACACTCAATTTTATTTAATCTCAATTTAGTATATATCATTATATCATTGCTATATGAATAAAAATAAATATCAATATTCTACTTAGCCTATGTTTACAACCGCTTCCTAGGCGCTAGTGGAGAACATTGGGCGTAGCCTATGATCGAAGAGCATACCAAGGGTGGGCTAGCTCTCTTAGCGCACGTCTCAAGGTGACAGATACGGTCGCCTGTCACCGCGCCAGGTGCATACCTAAATGTTGTTTCTCGTCAGATAGAAGGTGATTTATATATATACCTACAATCTTTCAGCCCGATCTTAGTATTGATTGCCCAGCTATCAACTTGCTTGGGTAGGGATTTATAAAAATGCTGCAGATCAAATTAGGTAAGTCAGTAGCGGCCAAGATGCAGATATTGGTCTTGTCCGACAGTGCCCATGTGCTTCAGCGGTTCCTCTGTCAATCGTGTTAAAGGTCCAGCTAACTGAGTTGCCCACCTTGCTGGAGCTACCTAGCCGCCTCTCCCAAATACCTGGGGGAGTCGTTCTCACATTTGCATTCAATTTTGACATTTAAAGCACTTCTCTTAGCCTTGTTGGAATAACTGCCATCTGAGAGGAATGCCTACGCTAGAATCTTGTCGATCGATGAGAAGATGTGCCGGCTGGCGGGCGGTTTAGTGGCAAATTTAAGTTTGTAATGAATGAATAAAATAACATTGTACAGTTGAAATTTAATATGTATTTACCAGGATAAAATAATTAACTAATATACAATGACCAATTCATGTTAAACATATAATCTATAATTTAACAACTAATTCATAATACAATTATGCTACACAATATACTACAACATACCCTTAAACAACAATAACACAGAAAAGGGACTAACAACTAAAGAATACATTTTTACAACATTTAGAAAGACAAAAAGATGATATGAACAAAATGACATGTAAAAGAAGAGGTTGAACAAAAACGTTTTCCTGCTCGCTTTCCTCTCGGTGCACTACAGACGGTCAGCGAGCAGCGACTCACGCGGTGCAGTTCATCGTTGTCGTGATTCTAGCACTTTGAAGAGTGCAGGAGGCAGCAAGCTCATCCTGATGCAGCAGGTTGTCCTGGTATATTCCAATATGTGCAACCAAGGTTGGCGTCAATTTATCCCCCCCCCCCACCCTGGGACATTCCCTCCATCCTCCCATGGTCATACCTGCCTCACGGCGCGTACCGACCGAATCGCGGGAGAGTGCCCATTGCGGTTTGCTTGATAGCTTTCTCCGGGGGCACTGGTCTTGACTCCCTACAAATTCTTTATCCGTCCCCAGCCGTATTCTCCCCCTACGGGGCTGGCTTTCTAATATAAGAGATCCTCCCTTCTGGGATCCAACCGTTGAACCTTGATACCGGAAAATGGTGCCAAGTGACGCGAGTGTGCGGTCGTGTATAGTGCTAAGTAGGCACGTATACGGACGAGATCCTTACTGGTAACTCCTGTGCAGGTAGGATGTTGATCCATGCTTCTAGGGTAGACGTATTCTCCGCTCAGTTCAGACTCCTCCCACGCACTAAAAAGTCTAGTCTGGGAAAGGTCACAGCCACAAGGGAGGCTGGGGCAGAGTAGATAACAACTTAATGCTGCGCATTCTCATCTTTCTGCCTGGCCATGCGTTGACGCAATCTTCTCGTGCGTCTCCGCCTGGCCCTCTTCTCCCGGAGCACCTCTTCTTGAAGCCGGCAATAGGTGTTTCTGGATACTACCGCGCGTCGCAAGTCGTTCGTGGGATTCTCTATGAGAATCCGCATGAATCTTCTGCGCTCATCGGCTCGTGTATAGGCAGGCGTCCAAGTTTGCTGAGGTCTCGCGACTGCCTCATCCGTGTATGCCTCGGCAACCTCGGCATCACCTGGACTCGTTTCTTCTTTTGGCAAAGTCATTCTGTAACAAATATACGGACACATTAATACCTATTAGCAAGTCGTACATTTTTAAAGTACAAACGAAGTGGGCCAGCAAGTAAGAGATACTCGTTTAAAAAAGTTCTGATAGTATAAAAATATTACTTAACATGCCGGTCATTGTTTTTTAAATATCGATACTTAGATACCGGTTTCAATAAAGTTTCGTCACTGTGTAAAATTGGTTTTAGTTTCGAAGATACGATTGGATTCAAATGTGAAGATTTTGAAAAAGCAATTCGTTTCCTACACGAATTAGACCCTCAGTTTTTAAAAATCAATGTGTGCGTGCGCTGTAAATCTTATTTAAATTGACTTATTTAAATGACAAATACGCTAAGCCATTGGTGAACGTGACTAATAGGTAACTGGTATAAGTAAAATAATAGTAATATTACTTTAAAAGTGAAAAGTTTCATCAGTTAAAGTTGAAATCAACAAGCATTTCAAAATAAATTTCAGAGTGAATAGGATTGTATTAATCACACTTACCTACTAATATTATAATAAAATTTAAAGTGTGTAAAGAAAATTGTTACTCAATCATGGTCTATCACAAAACGAATATGGCTATGGGATGTACTTGGGTTTCATTTTATCCCGGGAATGGTTTCCCACGGATTGTGAAAACGTAATAAACATTAAAGGACCACGAAGCCTTGATTTGTATTGTTTAAAATTTGTACAAAGGCCTAGAAATAAAAACATCGATAAGCTAGTAGGTATACAGCTGCAATGCTGCTAAAAGTATAAACGATAAAATTTTATAACAATAACAATAATTATAAAATTCGTCCCGTGTCCCTCACGATGTTTTAAAATTGCAATCGAAACCAATTAATAACTACTTTCACGAGTAACACACTAATATTCATATTCTAATAATATTATTGTAATAATCGCGTTAATGTACAACGATATACTCGTATCATTTTATTTAATAACCGTATTATATGTGAGAATATTATTGCGCATGAAATTATTGTAAATGAATTAAGATTTCCTATTAGTACATATAACTTTATAGATGAAAAAAACTTACTGAAAATAGTTGATGTTTTCTGGATATATATACCAGACGAAACCGTGTCCACTTTCACTTTACACTTTAACGCAAAACGCACTTTAAGACAACTTGCCCGTGTGATGGCATAAATTGCACTGATACTGAATATGCAAATTGTAAGTCCAATTTGGGAATAGAGTTAGGGGTGGATGGTGGGGATGGGTTGCGTGTTTCCTGTCCCTTTCACTCGTTGTCTATTGTATTATCAACTAACTATTAGTTTGTCAGGTAAAGCGCCGAGTCAAAAGGCAATAATGATGATTTTTTTTACAAGTAAATTCCACTTGTAGAATTTTACAGGTATTTAGCAGGCTTCTAGGTATTTATGGGATCTATACAAATAGATATTGTAAGTGATTGATACCTAAGCATACTTAGGTACATTAGGTAGAAAGGCGTGTGTTTCAAGTCCTCTGGTCCTCTCTGCGGGTATTGTTTGTTTTGCACAATTATTAATGTAAATCCTGAAATAGTGATGTATTTTGATGAATTGGGGAAATCAATGGGCCAGTTACTAAGTTCATATTTAGAACATAAGGTTACTAACTACTGTAACATTACTGTAACATCATTAAAAAAATAAAGAATTATAGTTTAAACAGCAACAATATGCTTATCATTTAAGTGGGAGACAGGGGAAATGCACTTATAAATTGTTTTGAATCACTGAAGTCATTAAAGATTAAAAATATGATACTATTCACACTTCCTTATAGTCGTAGCTTGTCACACGCAGAAAACAATCTAAGACATAAGCTCAATCAAACTTTACATGCAATGGCATTTAATAATCAAAATAAATTCCATTTAGTTGACATAAACTTATATTTAGAAAATAAAATAATAATTATATAATAAATTAATATAATAATAATTTTAAGAGACAGATAGCATCTATGCTATCATATTATATTATGTATTCAGCCAAGAACTTGGCTACCCAAGCTCCTTTTGAGGAAAAATGATCTTGCGACCTTGGAATCTGTTTCAAAACTTATTTAAAGCAGGGGACAAAAGCGATCCTTCAAATTTAAGACCCATTTCCATACATCCAGCTCTAAGTAAAGCTTATGACAAAATAATATTTAATCAACTGCTTTCACATTTTACAGAAAATAATTTACATCATGATAAACAGTTTGGTTTCACTAGGAGTTGCACTTGTCAAACATTTATATTTGATGCATGGGAGAAGAAGCAGGATGCCATTGGTATTTTTTTGTGATCTATCAAAAGCTTCTGATTGTGTTGATCATGAGACGTTGTTACTAAAATTAGAATATTATGGTGTGTCGAGCGGCTCACTTAGATTACTTACGTCTTGCTTCACTGACAGAATTCAAAAAGTTAATGTTAATGGCACTGACTCTTCTGGTGCCCCATTAGTTATGGTTATGGGAGTACCCCTCCTATTCTTGATATATGTTAATGATCTTCCTTACTTCGCTACAAATCTTTGTGAAATTGTATTATTTGCTGCTGACACATCATTAATTTTTAAGATTGATAGACATAAAGAAGTACTTGATGATGTGAATAAAACTCTTTCTGAAATATTGCATTAGTTCACAAGTAACAACTTGCTGCTCAATGCGAAGAAAACTAAATGTGTGAAGTTTACTATGCCCTTATGTAAGACAGACAGATATTAATATTAAAATGAATAATGAATCTGTCCAAACAGTCAATACCACAGTTTTTCTTGGAATAACTTAGCTCAGCTTAGACTTAGATCAGCTGCCTATGCGGTTAGAAAGATTAGGCCACTGACTGATGAGGAAACTGCACGATTAGTTTATTTTAGCTACTTTCATAGCGTTGTGTCATACGGTCTGCTGCTGTGGGGCTCAGTTGCCGATATTGAGACTATATTTGTACTACATAAACGAGCGATACGAGTGATTTATAGCCTATAGCCTCAGACCCCGTGACTTGCTGAAAGAATTTTTCAAAGAAATTAATATTTTAACAGTTGCTTCTCAATACATTTATGATAATATCTTTCAAATATGTACAACGCCAATAATTTTAAAGTGAACTAGGTGACATAACAAACAGTTCAGAGAAAATAGCACCGGTTATCTAATTCCTTATCTGCTTATCGTTAGAAATTTTATAAAAGATGTAAAGAACAAAAACAATACCGTGTTATTTTGGACCCGTGTTATCTGTTCTATTATTTTATGAATTCTTCAAACAAGATATTCAAAGTGTTTTTAAGAATATTATGAAATACGTTTACCACAAAACATTTACAGCACGTACACGTTCTTTAAAATGAAATTTTACATAATTATCCCCAAATTAAAAAATCATGGTTTTTAAAAAGCTGTATAATAAGTAGTTTTAAATTATTATTAGAATTTCTAAGGGACTAAGATTTTGCATGCTGGCAAAACGCAGCTCATGTGCTTAAATCTTTAGATACAGACATGTTTCCAGCACAAGACATTGAGGAGCCCCACGGTTGCGTGGCGTTCGTCGTTGGACTGACGTGAATAAAGTTCTACCATCCTTTGGTATTTTATAACATTTACTGTTCCTAGACAGAGAGATTATATGTATGTTTAAACTAAATGCTAGTACCTGATGAATTTATATACGATTCACAGTAAAGTCAAACCACAGACATACGGTTCTGTTAAAAAGGCTACTTTATTTGAATATTATTAGGATAATATTTCGTGTGCGGCAAATATTTTGTCGACCAATAATTAGTCTGAATTAATAGCGTGTACCAATGACATTATCTTGTGTATCATTATTTTGGCATACCTTATAAACCTAATAGCTAATTTTGAATCACTTTCTTGTGTCATTATAAAAATTTATTACTTAATATTTATCTATTGAGAATCGAAATAGATATGTGTTACTGTTTTTGAAGCTAATGGATTCTTGGAATTGTGTGCATTGTTTGTTTTTGTGTTGTAGTGTTTGTTACAAAAATTGTAACATCATTTTAATAAAACTAGAATTTCTATTCCAAACTTCTCAAAGAGCCCAAATATGCAAATATACCAAACTTGTTAAAATCTAAAAGTGCAAAATTCGTGACTTCCAAGAACAATGCACATAATGAACAAGGCTTCAATGGACTTCCAAGAATGCATTAGCTTCAAATTGAGACAGAAATTGAGTTTGCACAAGCAATTATACTCAGATACCATTGTAACATCTATCTATTTCGATTCTCAATAGATAAATATTAAGTAATAATTTTTTATAATGACACAAGGAAGTGATTCAAAATTAACTATTAGGTTTATAATGTATGCCAAAATAATGATACACAGGATAATGTCATCGGTACACGCTATTAATTCAGACTATTTATTGGCCGACAAAATATTTGCCGTACACGAAATATTATCCTAATAATATTCAAATAAAGTAGCCTTTTTAACAGAACCGTATGTCTGTGGTCTGACTTTACTGTGAATCGTATATAAATTCATCAGGCACTAGCATTTAGTTTAAACATACATATAGTCTCTCTCTCTAGGATCAGTAAATGTTATAAAATACCAAAGGATGGTAGAACTTTATTCACGTCAGTCCGACGACTAACGCCACGCAACCGTGGGGCTCTTCAAAGTCTTGTGCTGGAAACATGTTTGTATCTAAAGATTTAAGCACATGAACTGCGTTTTGCCAGTTTGCGAAATGTTATTCCTTTAGGAAGTCAAATAACAATTTAAAACTACTTATTTTACAGCTTTGTAAAAACCTAGGTTTTTTAATACCACGCAACGGTTTTGGGATAATTGTGTAAAATTTCCAAAACCGTGTACCTGCTGTAATTGTTTTGTGGTAATCGTATTTCACAATATTCTTGAAAACACTTTGAATATCTTGTTTGAAGATTTCATAAAATAATAGGACAGAAAACACGGGTCCATTATAACAGGGTATTGTTTTTGTTCTTTACATCTTTTATAAATTTTCTAACGATAAGCAGATAAGGAATTAGATTATCGGTGTTATTTTCTCTGAACTATTTGTTATGTCACCTAGTTCACTTTAATATTATTGATGTTTCAAATAAATCGTTGTGAGTATTGGGTTTGTACTCTTTACTTCAGTGCTACTTGTTAACAGTTGTTTAATATCAAGCGTGTTTAGTATCATTTATATCATTCCTCGCTGATAGTAGCGTGATGATATATAGTATATATTGGTGCCTAATGATGTTGCTTTCTAATGGAGAAAGAAATTATGAAATCGGTCCAGTCGTTTAAGTTGATCCGTAACATACAATAACATTTTAATATACCTCAAAATATGTAACTAAGTCGTTCAGTGATAGTGTTCTCTTCCGATCATCCTTTAAAATTATTATTTAAAATTCTATGATAGCTGTAGGGCAAAACAACAAATGTTTGTCGCCCCCGAGCCATTAATATCTTTTTGCTACGCCCACTCGGTGGTCCTAGAGCAGGTCACAAATAAATTTCGGAAAAACACTTTTATGGGATTTAAAATTGATGTCGCTGTTTGCACCACTATGCACGTACTCGCAGCAACGTGTATCAGAGGAGCTGTGTCAAAACGCTAAGCGTGATTGATATCTATTACGTCAGTGAGTGCTACAGTGCTTCGGGTGTCTACACTAGATGTTTATTGACTACCACACCAGCGCACATTTATAAATTTTGAAAACTACTACGACTCCTATGCAATTACTTACTTCTATCATAGTATTCCTTGACTCCTTCTGACCTCCAATGTGATTGGTTTGAAGGATTATATGTAATTCTTTGAATTTTAATTTTAATTAGGGTCTAAAAATCTAAAAATCACTCATAAAAATAACATTTTACAAATCTACAATAACTGACTACGGATGAAAACACTCAATTTTATTTAATCTCAATTTAGTATATATCATTATATCATTGCTATATGAATAAAAATAAATATCAATATTCTACTTAGCCTATGTTTACAACCGCTTCCTAGGCGCTAGTGGAGAACATTGGGCGTAGCCTATGATCGAAGAGCATACCAAGGGTGGGCTAGCTCTCTTAGCGCACGTCTCAAGGTGACAGATACGGTCGCCTGTCACCGCGCCTGGTGCATACCTAAATGTTGTTTCTCGTCAGATAGAAGGTGATTTATATATATACCTACAATCTTTCAGCCCGATCTTAGTGTTGATTGCCCAGCTATCAACTTGCTTGGGTAGGGATTTATAAAAATGCTGCTGATCAAATTAGGTAAGTCAGTAGCGGCCAAGATGCAGATATTGGTCTTGTCCGACAGTGCCCATGTGCTTCAGCGGTTCCTCTGTCAATCGTGTTAAAGGTCCAGCTAACTGAGTTGCCCACCTTGCTGGAGCTACCTAGCCGCCTCTCCCAAATACCTGGGGGAGTCGTTCTCACATTTGCATTCAATTTTGACATTTAAAGCACTTCTCTTAGCCTTGTTGGAATAACTGCCATCTGAGAGGAATGCCTACGCTAGAATCTTGTCGATCGATGAGAAGATGTGCCGGCTGGCGGGCGGTTTAGTGGCAAATTTAAGTTTGTAATGAATGAATAAAATAACATTGTACAGTTGAAATTTAATAATTATGTATTTACCAGGATAAAATAATTAACTAATATACAATGACCAATTCATGTTAAACATATAATCTATAATTTAACAACTAATTCATAATACAATTATGCTACACAATATACTACAACATACCCTTAAACTACAATAACACAGAAAAGGGACTAACAACTAAAGAATACATTTTTACAACATTTAGAAAGACAAAAAGATGATATGAAGAAATGACATGTAAAAGAAGAGGTTGAACAAAAACGTTTTCCTGCTCGCTTTCCTCTCGGTGCACTACAGACGGTCAGCGAGCAGCGACTCACGCGGTGCAGTTCATCGTTGTCGTGATTCTAGCACTTTGAAGAGTGCAGGAGGCAGCAAGCTCATCCTGATGCAGCAGGTTGTCCTGGTATATTCCAATATGTGCAACCAAGGTTGGCGTCAAATTATCCCCCCCCCCACCCTGGGACATTCCCTCCATCCTCCCATGGTCATACCTGCCTCACGGCGCGTACCGACCGAATCGCGGGAGAGTGCCCGTTGCGGTTTGCTTGATAGCTTTCTCCGGGGGCACTGGTCTTGACTCCCTACAAATTATTTATCCGTCCCCAGCCGTATTCTCCCCCTACGGGGCTGGCTTTCTAATATGAGAGATCCTCCCTTCTGGGATCCAACCGTTGAACCTTGATACCGGAAAATGGTGCCAAGTGACGCGAGTGTGCGGTCGTGTATAGTGCTAAGTAGGCACGTATACGGACGAGATCCTTACTGGTAACTCCTGTGCAGGTAGGATGTTGATCCATGCTTCTAGGGTAGACGTATTCTCCGCTCAGTTCAGACTCCTCCCACGCACTAAACAGTCTAGTCTGGGAAAGGTCACAGCCACAAGGGAGGCTGGGGCAGAGTAGATAACAACTTAATGCTGCGCATTCTCATCTTTCTGCCTGGCCATGCGTTGACGCAATCTTTTCGTGCGTCTCCGCCTGGCCCTCTTCTCGCGGAGCACCTCTTCTTGAAGCCGGCAATAGGTGTTTCTGGATACTACCGCGCGTCGCAAGTCGTTCGTGGGATTCTCTATCTATATCAATGTGTGCGTGCGCTGTAAATCTTATTTAAATTGACTTATTTAATATGACAAATACGCTAAGCCATTGGTGAACGTGACTAATAGGTAACTGGTATAAGTAAAATAATAGTAATATTACTTTAAAAGTGAAAAGTTCCATCAGTTAAAGTTGAAATCAACAAGCATTTCAAAATAAATTTCGGAGTGAATAGGATTGTATTAATCACACTTACCTACTAATATTATAATAAAATTTAAAGTGTGTAAAGAAAATTGTTACTCAATCATGGTTTATCACAAAACGAATATGGCTATGGGATGTACTTGGGTTTCATTTTATCCCGGGAATGGTTTCCCACGGATTGTGAAAACGTAATAAACATTAAAGGACCACGAAGCCTTGATTTGTATTGTTTAAAATTTGTACAAAGGCCTAGAAATAAAAACATCGATAAGCTAGTAGGTATACAGCTGCAATGCTGCTAAAAGTATAAACGATAAAATTTTATAACAATAACAATAATTATAAAATTCGTCCCGTGTCCCTCACGATGTTTTAAAATTGCAATCGAAACCAATTAATAACTACTTTCACGAGTAACACACTAATATTCATATTCTAATAATATTATTGTAATAATCGCGTTAATGTACAACGATATACTCGTATCATTTTATTTAATAACCGTATTATATGTGAGAATATTATTGCGCATGAAATTATTGTAAATGAATTAAGATTTCCTATTAGTACATATAACTTTATAGATGAAAAAAACTTACTGAAAATAGTTGATGTTTTCTGGATATATATACCAGACGAAACCGTGTCCACTTTCACTTTACACTTTAACGCAAAACGCACTTTAAGACAACTTGCCCGTGTGATGGCATAAATTGCACTGATACTGAATATGCAAATTGTAAGTCCAATTTGGGAATAGAGTTAGGGGTGGATGGTGGGGATGGGTTGCGTGTTTCCTGTCCCTTTCACTCGTTGTCTATTGTATTATCAACTAACTATTAGTTTGTCAGGTAAAGCGCCGAGTCAAAAGGCAATAATGATGATTTTTTTTACAAGTAAATCCCACTTGTAGAATTTTATATTATTATTTTTATATTTTATTTATGGGATCTATACAAATAGATATTGTAAGTGATTGATACCTAAGCATACTTAGGTACATTAGGTAGAAAGGCGTGTGTTTCAAGTCCTCTGGTCCTCTCTGCGGGTATTGTTTGTTTTGCACAATTATTAATGTAAATCCTGAAATAGTGATGTATTTTGATGAATTGGGGAAATCAATGGGCCAGTTACTAAGTTCATATTTAGAACATAAGGTTACTAACTACTGTAACATTACTGTAACATCATTAAAAAAATAAAGAATTATAGTTTAAACAGCAACAATATGCTTATCATTTAAGTGGGAGACAGGGGAAATGCACTTATAAATTGTTTTGAATCACTGAAGTCATTAAAGATTAAAAATATGATACTATTCACACTTCCTTATAGTCGTAGCTTGTCACAGGCAGAAAACAATCTAAGACATAAGCTCAATCAAACTTTACATGCAATGGCATTTAATAATCAAAATAAATTCCATTTAGTTGACATAAACTTATATTTAGAAAATAAAATAATAATTATATAATAAATTAATATAATAATAATTTTAAGAGACAGATAGCATCTATGCTATCATATTATATTACGTATTCAGCCAAGAACTTGGCTACCCAAGCTCCTTTTGAGGAAAAATGATCTTGCGACCTTGGAATCTGTTTCAAAAATTATTTAAAGCAGGGGACAAAAGCGATCCTTCAAATTTAAGACCCATTTCCATACTTCCAGCTCTAAGTAAAGCTTATGAAAAAATAATATTTAATCAACTGCTTTCACTTTTACAGAAAATAATTTACATCATGATAAACTGTAAGATTATATCTATTAGATAGATATGTAGATTACTTTAATTAAGACACTTAAATTGTATTTTATTGTAATTATTTCACTGTAACAGATAATATTAAAACGTAATTTATTTAATTGTTACTTTAATGTCAGATTGTGAGTTCTCTGCAAAAGTGACAGTGACACCTTTACGACATTAGTGACGTTAGGTGTCACTGACACTGACAGATGGTTGTCTTCGAATAAGCCAGACCGACATTTTATTATTCGAATACCGACAACGGAACGGTTAACAGTGTTGGAAATTAAATCATAAGATATCTATCTAATCTTGTTTCATTTCTGAGTTTGAAGGCCTATTCCTTTATCTCAGAAGTGGGATAGTGAAAGTACGCCCATAATTTTGCAGTAATAAGTGACACAGTTTATAATTTTACTACACGTGGTTGTGCGTTAATAAGTTAATCATGGAACCGTACAATAACCATTCGCGAACCAGTCACTCTTGTTACACCCCGGATAGTGTAAAGTCCACAGAACGTAAACGTCACCGCCGTGATCGCGCAATTAATAGAACCTCTAAAAAGAAAAAGCGTGCCAGACGCGGGGATAGCACGTGTAGTTCATCGGCTGACCGAGATGGGGAGAGGAACACGCCCAGTGTTCGCAGTGAACGTCGACGGCGTCGTAAACGTAGCAGAAGTCACTTGCGTGAACACCAACGGAGTTGCAGTACTGAGACGCAGCGGAAGAGTAAGCGGAGGGAATCAAGACGCAGGCGCAGGCAAACTAGGGGCGACAGCCCTTCTGAGAGCAGCAACGACACGTCATTACCGACGCAAACGCGTGAAGGTCAGTCTGTTTTCTCGAATAGCGAGACCCAATTATTTTTAACCGAGTTAGTGAGATCATTATCAAATGTTACTAGGCCAGAAGGTAATAAGTTTCCCATGCTAGGCAATGTTATTCCCGAGTTCGACCCTATGACAAAGAGCCAAACCATTCAAATGTGGTTAAATAAGGTCGACGAATGTGCTAGGTTATACGGATGGGGTGATGATCAAGTCATACACTACGCAATTCCTAAGTTGACAGGCGTAGCGCGCACGTGGTATCAGGCCCTGCCTTCAATGTCATTTTCTTGGCACGAATGGAAAACCAAATTAGTTGATTCTTTTCCTAGCAGCGACGATTACGCTGAATTGTTAACCGAAATGCTATCGAAACGGGTTAAATATAGTGATTCGTTAGAGTTATACTATTATGAGAAAATTAATTTATTAAATCGATGTGAGATCAATGGGAAACGGGCAGTTGACTGCTTGCTGTATGGTATTGAAGATCGTTCCCTAAGATTAGGCGCAAAGGCAGCGAAATGTCAGGAACCGGAGGAGGTACTCAAGTACTTTCAGTCGACCAAGCAGCAATCGCGTGTAGATGCTGAAAGGTCGAAGGTTAATTCGGATAAAAAGATTTTCCCGTCAAACAATTCTAATTCGAATTACAAGCAATCGAATTTTAATGATGCAAAGTCCTTAAAGCCCCAAGTAGGGTCACCTGTAGTTTGCTTTAATTGTAATGAAACGGGCCACTATAGCACTAAGTGCACGAAAAAGATTTTAAAATGTAACGTCTGTAAGAGGCTAGGTCACTTGAGTAATAATTGTCCGCGACTACCCAATGAATCAAACAAAAATGACACGGAAAAATCAGTTATGCAAGTTGAGGTCCAGAGTTCTAGTAATGACAAGTACATGGTTCCCTTACAAGTGAATAGGATTGAATCTGAAGGATATATAGATTTAGGCAGTCAATGTACTCTTATACAACGTAGTGAAGCCGTGAGATTGGGAGTCTGCTGGACGGTGGACGGACTACCCACAATGAGAGGATTAGGTAACAATATCGTCTTACCTATAGGCTTTGTAAGTGTAGAAATTAGCATTCACGGTATTTCAGAGAAAGTAGATGCCTATATTGTCGAGGATGGAGTAATTAAATATCCGGTTCTTGTTGGTCACAGTTACACTGAAAGGCCAGGAATAATAATAACTAAAACTACAGACTCTTTGATCATTAGTAGGGTAGGACAATCTAAATTACAATTGTTGGCAAAAGAAAACGTTGTCATACGACCAAAAGAGATGGTTACTGTTTATATATATTCTGATAAAAAATATTCCGGCACTGTTTATATAAAAGGGTCCTTAAGGGGAGAACCAAAGAAAAAAATTTACCTTTTACCTGGTGAGTATGAAATAAATAATAGTGTGGGAGCCTTATTAATACAAAATTTAAGCGAAAATTCATTGGAGTTGCAAAAAGATACACTGATTACGCGAGCCGTCAAGACTGAGAAATCATTAGACGTCAATTTACTTGATTTCAATAATCATGATATGACATCTGACTTCAAATTCGGTAGTCAATTGACTGGTGAAGAGGTTATGCAACTCGAAACTCTACTTAAGAAATACGAATGCTGTTTTTCATCTAGTCTGATAGATCTAGGATTTACTAATGTGACACAAATGGAGATAGAATTAAAAGATTCTCAGCCAGTAGTCTATCGACCATACCGACTTTCTCATCCCGAACGCGAATTAGTACGAACCATGGTTCAGGAAATGATCGACGCCGGTATTGCAACCGAGTCAAATTCGCCCTATGCAAGTCCGATTCTTCTAGTGAAAAAGAAAACTGGTGAGAAGAGACTCTGTGTTGACTACCGAGCTCTCAATAATAAAACCCGTAAAGAACATTATCCCTTACCTCTGATAGATGACCAATTAGATAGGTTAGCAGGTAATTCTCTCTTCATCAGCCTCGATCTTGCATCTGGCTATTATCAAATCCCAATAGCAGAATCCTCACAAGAATTAACTGCATTTGTCACACCTGATGGACAATACCAATTTAAGAGGATGCCTTTTGGGTTGGCCAATGCTCCTTCTGTCTTTCAAAGGACAATGAGTAAAGTCTTCTCAAAATTGAGATATGTAGTCATTTATATGGACGATATTTTAATCCCGGCTTGTTCATTTAGTGAAGGTATGACTCGGTTAGAAGAAGTTCTAAAACTTTTGTCTGAGACTGGGTTAACACTAAAGTTAAAAAAATGTCACTTCTTCCAGTTAGAGTTAGATTTTCTAGGATTTCATATTTCTAGTGAAGGCATTCGCCCCGGGGCACGTAAAACAATTGCAATCTCAAACTACCCTGTGCCTAGGAATGTTCACGAAGTGAGGCGATTTATTGGACTGGCGAGTTTCTTCCGGCGTTTCGTTAAAGACTTTGCATTACTGGCATGCCCGTTAACTAACTTACTGAAATCTAAATTTGAATGGAAATGGACGGATCATTGCACAAAGGCTTTTGACGATATTAAAGAAAAACTTATAGAACGCCCGATATTGGCATTGTATGACGCGCGGTTGGACACAGAACTGCACACAGACGCATCAAAAATTGGGGTAGCAGGTATTCTCATGCAGCGCGGCGACGATGCCCAATTGAAGCCCGTAGCGTATTATAGTCGAAAAACGTCAGAGGATGAACAAAAATTTCATTCTTTCGAACTTGAAACGCTCGCTGTTGTTTCCTCACTAAATCGTTTCCGTGTATATTTGCTAGGGATACATTTTAAGATAGTGACAGATTGCAATGCTTTAAGAACAACCTTGACGAAGCGCGACCTAATACCTAGGATTGCTCGATGGTGGGTGCAGTTACAGGAATACGACTGCGTTATCGAGTATAGACCCGGAGCACGCATGGCTCATGTTGATGCCCTTAGTCGCGCGCCAATAACTGAACTCACCAGCGAAACTGACGCTCATGTGATCGACGTTTTGAATTGTGTAGAAGACAGGGACTGGATCTCAACTGTTCAAGGTAATGATGAAGAAGTAAAACGAATTAAAGAAATTTTATTAGATGACCAGACAAAATTTGTTGCGGATGTGCGAAATAATTATCAAATCAAAGGGGAGTACGTATACCGTATAACTAAAGATGGCATTCGTTGGCTTGTCCCAAGAGGCGTTAGGTGGCAGGTCTTACGTATGAACCACGACGATGTAGGACATTTCGGATTCGAAAAGACTTTGAGTAGATTAAAAGCATCCTTTTGGTTCCCAAAATTGCGCCGTTTCACTAAAAAGTACGTTTCATCGTGTTTACAATGCGCACATCATAAAGCTCCATCGGGTTCTAAGGAAGGACTTTTACACCCTATCCCCAAAGTTGAGATGCCTTTCCACACGATTCATGCTGATCACCTCGGCCCCTTTGTTCGCTCTAAGAAAGGTAACGTGTACTTATTAGTAATTGTTGACGCTTTTACTAAATTCATTAATCTGCGACCCGTTAAAGACACGAAAACGAATACTGCTGTCAAGATATTCAAAGAATATGTTAGTTACTTTGGTACCCCTTCGCGCCTTATTACCGACAGAGGTTCATGTTTTACGAGTACAAAATTTACAGAATTTACAAAGAAATTGAATATAAAACACATACTTAATGCAGTTGCAACACCTAGAGCGAACGGGCAAGTAGAGCGTTATAATCGCACGATTTCGGACGCCTTGAGTACTAAATGTCATGATAAAGGAGAACACACTTGGGACGAACATATTGGTGATATACAGTTAGGCATGAATACGACAATAAATAAGGCGACGGGTAAAAGTCCTTCCGAATTATTATTCGGGTGTAAGTTGATGACGTCGTCAGAAAATATGTTAGCTGATGTAATTTCTGAAACTTCTCAATTAATTAGTGGCAATGATCTGATGCAGTTGAGGTCTAATGCCAAAGCTAAAATTGACATGGATCAACAGATCGCCAAGACAAGGTTTGATCAGAAAAGGAAGCAACCGAAGTCGTATAATGTAGGTGATTTAGTTAGAATTGAAAGAACCGTAATTGACAAAGAACATTTAGGCAAATCAAAGAAACTTATCTCAAAATTTCAAGGTCCCTACCGAATTATGAAAGCTTTACCAAATGATCGATATGTAGTGGAAGACACCCCACTCGTTAGGAAAGGAAACAGGAGGTATGAAAATATAGTAGCTATTGATAAGATACACCCGTGGCTTAACTTTAATGATTATTATAGTGATACTAGTAGTGGCAATGAAGATGATATTGGACCTGAAAACAGTGATAATTAAATTAAAAGCGAATTGTATGATTAGATCATCTGAAATTATAACACTAAGTATTGAAATGTGATTAGAGTAAGTAAAGTAGAATAGTAGTAGAAAATAAAAGAAAAAGCAGAATTGTAATATAAATAAAGATAAGTAGAGTAGTAGTAGAAAATACTGCTTATGATTCGATTAAGTTGAACTGAATTGTAAGGATATTTTAATAGTCTAGGTCAAAGATAATTGTTGACTTGGGTTTAATAGTGATGTACCTAGACATGATTATGATTTTGAGACTAAATCACCATAATAGTGCAGATACTGAATGAATCTTTAGTAAAGATTCGCACAGATTTATGTGATGAAGTCAAGAGCACAAGTTCTCGGTCAACCAGTGCAGACTAAGAATGGCATGAGTTGTTGAAATCGCACAGAATGATTACAGACGAGTAGTCGGTGCAGAATGAGAATGATTTCAGTGACTTATGTCGCACAGAATGGTTGTGATCGTGACAGATTGTGCAAGAAAAGATATAAGACAGAACTAGTTTTAAGTAAATAAACCTATTTAATTGTTATAAGATTTCATTTTAAACATATGTATGTTTTCTTTTTCTTTTTGTGGTTTCTTTCTTTGTTTGATTATTTGATTAAGTCCTAAGTGTGAGGACACACTTATTTTAGGACGGCCGAGTTGTAAGATTATATCTATTAGATAGATATGTAGATTACTTTAATTAAGACACTTAAATTGTATTTTATTGTAATTATTTCACTGTAACAGATAATATTAAAACGTAATTTATTTAATTGTTACTTTAATGTCAGATTGTGAGTTCTCTGCAAAAGTGACAGTGACACCTTTACGACATTAGTGACGTTAGGTGTCACTGACACTGACAGATGGTTGTCTTCGAATAAGCCAGACCGACATTTTATTATTCGAATACCGACAACGGAACGGTTAACAGTGTTGGAAATTAAATCATAAGATATCTATCTAATCTTGTTTCATTTCTGAGTTTGAAGGCCTATTCCTTTAAAACAGTTTGGTTTCACTAGGAGTTGCACTTGTCAAACATTTATATTTGATGCATGGGAGAAGAAGCAGGATGCCATTGGTATTTTTTTGTGATCTATCAAAAGCTTCTGATTGTGTTGATCATGAGACGTTGTTACTAAAATTAGAATATTATGGTGTGTCGAGCGGCTCACTTAGATTACTTACGTCTTGCTTCACTGACAGAATTCAAAAAGTTAATGTTAATGGCACTGACTCTTCTGGTGCCCCATTAGTTATGGTTATGGGAGTACCCCTCCTATTCTTGATATATGTTAATGATCTTCCTTACTTCGCTACAAATCTTTGTGAAATTGTAATATTTGCTGATGACACATCATTAATTTTTAAGATTGATAGACATAAAGAAGTACTTGATGATCTGAATAAAACTCTTTCTGAAATATTGCATTAGTTCACAAGTAACAACTTGCTGCTCAATGCGAAGAAAACTAAATGTGTGAAGTTTACTATGCCTAATGTAAGACAGACAGATATTAATATTAAAATGAATAATGAATCTGTCCAAACAGTCAATACCACAGTTTTTCTTGGAATAACTTAGCTCAGCTAAGACTTAGATCAGCTGCCTATGCGGTTAGAAAGATTAGGCCACTGACTGATGAGGAAACTGCACGATTAGTTTATTTTAGCTACTTTCATAGCGTTGTGTCATACGGTCTGCTGCTGTGGGGCTCAGTTGCCGATATTGAGACTATATTTGTACTACATAAACGACCGATACGAGTGATTTATAGCCTATAGCCTCAGACCCCGTGACTTGCTGAAAGAATTTTTCAAAGAAATTAATATTTTAACAGTTGCTTCTCAATACATTTATGATAATATCTTTCAAATATGTACAACGACTTATTTGAAACAACAATAATTTTAAAGTGAACTAGGTGACATAACAAACAGTTCAGAGAAAATAGCACCGGTTATCTAAATCCTTATCTGCTTATCGTTAGAAATTTTATAAAAGATGTAAAGAACAAAAACAATACCGTGTTATTTTGGACCCGTGTTATCTGTTCTATTATTTTATGAAATCTTCAAACAAGATATTCAAAGTGTTTTTAAGAATGTTATGAAATACGTTTACCACAAAACATTTACAGCAGGTACACGTTTTTAAAAATGAAATTTTACATAAATAGTGTAGCATTTACTTGTGTTCAAGCTTCAGTATTCAAGTTTGTGATATAGGACAACTAACAAAAAATGTAACATCATTTTATTAAAACTAGAATTTATATTCCAAACTTTTCAAAGAGTCCAAATATGTAAACCAAACTTGTTAAAATCTAAAAGTGCAAAATTCGTTACTTCCAAGAACAATGCACACAATTCCAATGATCCATTAGCTTCAAAAAAAGGTAATAAAAAATTCTGAAAATGGATAATTGAGTGGGTTCGTTTGGAAACAATTGAGTTTGCACAAGCAATTATACTCAGATACCATTGTAACAACTATCTATTTCGATTCTCAATAGATAAATATTAAGTAATAAATTTTTATAATGACACAAGGAAATGATTCAAAATTAACTATTAGGTTTATAATGTATGCCAAAATAATGATACACAAGATAATGTCATCGGTACACGCTATTAATTCAGACTATTTATTGGCCGACAAAATATTTGCCGCACACGAAATATTATCCTAATAATATTCAAATAAAGTAGCCTTTTTAACAGAACCGTATGTCTGTGGTCTGACTTTACTGTGAATCGTATATAAATTCATCAGGCACTAGCATTTAGTTTAAACATACATATAATCTCTCTCTCTAGGATCAGTAAATGTTATAAAATACCAAAGGATGGTAGAACTTTATTCACGTCAGTCCGACGACTAACGCCACGCAACCGTGGGGCTCTTCAAAGTCTTGTGCTGGAAACATGTTTGTATCTAAAGATTTAAGCACATGAACTGCGTTTTGCCAGTATGCGAAATGTTATTCCTTTAGGAAGTCAAATAACAATTTAAAACTACTTATTTTACAGCTTTGTAAAAACCTAGGTTTTTTAATACCACGCAACGGTTTTGGGATAATTGTGTAAAATTTCCAAAACCGTGTACCTGCTGTAATTGTTTTGTGGTAATCGTATTTCACAATAGTCTTGAAAACACTTTGAATATCTTGTTTGAAGATTTCATAAAATAATAGAACAGAAAACACGGGTCCATAATAACAGGGTTTTGTTTTTGTTCTTTACATCTTTTATAAATTTTCTAACGATAAGCAGATAAGGAATTAGATTATCGGTGTTATTTTCTCTGAACTATTTGTTATGTCACCTAGTTCACTTTAATATTATTGATGTTTCAAATAAATCATTGTGAGTATTGGGTTTGTACTCTTTACTTCAGTGCTACTTGTTAGCAGTTGTTTAATATCAAGCGTGTTTAGTATCATTTATATCATTCCTCGCTGATAGTAGCGTGATGATATATAGTATATATTGGTGCCTAATGATGTTGCTTTCTAATGGAGAAAGAACTTATGAAATCGGTCCAGTCGTTTAAGTTGATCCGTAACATACAATAACATTTTAATATACCTCAAAATATGTAACTAAGTCGTTCAGTGATAGTGTTCTCTTCCGATCATCCTTTAAAATTATTATTTAAAATTCTATGATAGCTGTAGGGCAAAACAACAAATGTTTGTCGCCCCCGAGCCATTAATATCTTTTTGCTACGCCCACTCGGTGGTCCTAGAGCAGGTCACAAATAAATTTCGGAAAAACACTTTTATGGGATTTAAAATTGATGTCGCTGTTTGCACCACTATGCACGTACTCGCAGCAACGTGTATCAGAGGAGCTGTGTCAAAACGCTAAGCGTGATTGATATCTATTACGTCACTGAGTGCTACAGTGCTTCGGGTGTCTACACTAGATGTTTATTGACTACCACACCAGCGCACATTTATAAATTTTGAAAACTACTACGACTCCTATGCAATTACTTACTTCTATCATAGTATTCCTTGACTCTTTCTGACCTCCAATGTGATTGGTTTGAAGGATTATATGTAATTCTTTGAATTTTAATTTTAATTAGGGTCTAAAAATCTAAAAATCACTCATAAAAATAACATTTTACAAATCTACAATAACTGACTACGGATGAAAACACTCAATTTTATTTAATCTCAATTTAGTATATATCATTATATCATTGCTATATGAATAAAAATAAATATCAATATTCTACTTAGCCTATGTTTACAACCGCTTCCTAGGCGCTAGTGGAGAACATTGGGCGTAGCCTATGATCGAAGAGCATACCAAGGGTGGGCTAGCTCTCTTAGCGCACGTCTCAAGGTGACAGATACGGTCGCCTGTCACCGCGCCAGGTGCATACCTAAATGTTGTTTCTCGTCAGATAGAAGGTGATTTATATATATACCTACAATCTTTCAGCCCGATCTTAGTATTGATTGCCCAGCTATCAACTTGCTTGGGTAGGGATTTATAAAAATGCTGCAGATCAAATTAGGTAAGTCAGTAGCGGCCAAGATGCAGATATTGGTCTTGTCCGACAGTGCCCATGTGCTTCAGCGGTTCCTCTGTCAATCGTGTTAAAGGTCCAGCTAACTGAGTTGCCCACCTTGCTGGAGCTACCTAGCCGCCTCTCCCAAATACCTGGGGGAGTCGTTCTCACATTTGCATTCAATTTTGACATTTAAAGCACTTCTCTTAGCCTTGTTGGAATAACTGCCATCTGAGAGGAATGCCTACGCTAGAATCTTGTCGATCGATGAGAAGATGTGCCGGCTGGCGGGCGGTTTAGTGGCAAATTTAAGTTTGTAATGAATGAATAAAATAACATTGTACAGTTGAAATTTAATATGTATTTACCAGGATAAAATAATTAACTAATATACAATGACCAATTCATGTTAAACATATAATCTATAATTTAACAACTAATTCATAATACAATTATGCTACACAATATACTACAACATACCCTTAAACTACAATAACACAGAAAAGGGACTAACAACTAAAGAATACATTTTTACAACATTTAGAAAGACAAAAAGATGATATGAAGAAATGACATGTAAAAGAAGAGGTTGAACAAAAACGTTTTCCTGCTCGCTTTCCTCTCGGTGCACTACAGACGGTCAGCGAGCAGCGACTCACGCGGTGCAGTTCATCGTTGTCGTGATTCTAGCACTTTGAAGAGTGCAGGAGGCAGCAAGCTCATCCTGATGCAGCAGGTTGTCCTGGTATATTCCAATATGTGCAACCAAGGTTGGCGTCAATTTATCCCCCCCCCCACCCTGGGACATTCCCTCCATCCTCCCATGGTCATACCTGCCTCACGGCGCGTACCGACCGAATCGCGGGAGAGTGCCCGTTGCGGTTTGCTTGATAGCTTTCTCCGGGGGCACTGGTCTTGACTCCCTACAAATTCTTTATCCGTCCCCAGCCGTATTCTCCCCCTACGGGGCTGGCTTTCTAATATAAGAGATCCTCCCTTCTGGGATCCAACCGTTGAACCTTGATACCGGAAAATGGTGCCAAGTGACGCGAGTGTGCGGTCGTGTATAGTGCTAAGTAGGCACGTATACGGACGAGATCCTTACTGGTAACTCCTGTGCAGGTAGGATGTTGATCCATGCTTCTAGGGTAGACGTATTCTCCGCTCAGTTCAGACTCCTCCCACGCACTAAACAGTCTAGTCTGGGAAAGGTCACAGCCACAAGGGAGGCTGGGGCAGAGTAGATAACAACTTAATGCTGCGCATTCTCATCTTTCTGCCTGGCCATGCGTTGACGCAATCTTTTCGTGCGTCTCCGCCTGGCCCTCTTCTCCCGGAGCACCTCTTCTTGAAGCCGGCAATAGGTGTTTCTGGATACTACCGCGCTTCGCAAGTCGTTCGTGGGATTCTCTATGAGAATCCGCATGAATCTTCTGCGCTCATCGGCTCGTGTATAGGCAGGCGTCCAAGTTTGCTGAGGTCTCGCGACTGCCTCATCCGTGTATGCCTCGGCAACCTCGGCATCACCTGGACTCGTTTCTTCTTTTGGCAAAGTCATTCTGTAACAAATATACGGACACATTAATACCTATTAGCAAGTCGTACATTTTTAAAGTACAAACGAAGTGGGCCAGCAAGTAAGAGATACTCGTTTAAAAAAGTTCTGATAGTATAAAAATATTACTTAACATGCCGGTCATTGTTTTTTAAATATCGATACTTAGATACCGATTTCAATAAAGTTTCGTCACTGTGTAAAATTGGTTCTAGTTTCGAAGATACGATTGGATTCAAATGTGAAGATTTTGAAAAAGCAATTCGTTTCCTACACGAATTAGACCCTCAGTTTTTAAAAATCAATGTGTGCGTGCGCTGTAAATCTTATTTAATATGACAAATACGCTAAGCCATTGGTGAACGTGACTAATAGGTAACTGGTATAAGTAAAATAATAGTAATATTACTTTAAAAGTGAAAAGTTCCATCAGTTAAAGTTGAAATCAACAAGCATTTCAAAATAAATTTCGGAGTGAATAGGATTGTATTAATCACACTTACCTACTAATATTATAATAAAATTTAAAGTGTGTAAAGAAAATTGTTACTCAATCATGGTCTATTACAAAACGAATATGGCTATGGGATGTACTTGGGTTTCATTTTATCCCGGGAATGGTTTCCCACGGATTGTGAAAACGTAATAAACATTAAAGGACCACGAAGCCTTGATTTGTATTGTTTAAAATTTGTACAAAGGCCTAGAAATAAAAACATCGATAAGCTAGTAGGTATACAGCTGCAATGCTGCTAAAAGTATAAACGATAAAATTTTATAACAATAACAATAATTATAAAATTCGTCCCGTGTCCCTCACGATGTTTTAAAATTGCAATCGAAACCAATTAATAACTACTTTCACGAGTAACACATTAATATTCATATTCTAATAATATTATTGTAATAATCGCGTTAATGTACAACGATATACTCGTATCATTTTATTTAATAACCGTATTATATGTGAGAATATTATTGCGCATGAAATTATTGTAAATGAATTAAGATTCCTATTAGTACATATAATTTTATAGATGAAATAAACTTACTGAAAATAGTTGATGTTTTTTGGATATATATATACCAGACGAAACCGTGTCCACTTTCACTTTACACTTTAACGCAAAACGCACTTTAAGACAACTTGCCCGTGTGATGGCATAAATTGCACTGATACTGAATATGCAAATTGTAAGTCCAATTTGGGAATAGAGTTAGGGGTGGATGGTGGGGATGGGTTGCGTGTTTCCTGTCCCTTTCACTCGTTGTCTATTGTATTATCAACTAACCATTAGTTTGTCAGGTAAAGCGCCGAGTCAAAAGGCAATAATGATGATTTTTTTTCTTACAAGTAAATCCCACTTGTAGAATTTTACAGGTATTTAGCAGGCTTCTAGGTATTTATGGGATCTATACAAATAGATATTGTAAGTGATTGATACCTAAGCATACTTAGGTACATTAGGTAGAAAGGCGTGTGTTTCAAGTCCTCTGGTCCTCTCTGCGGGTATTGTTTGTTTTGCACAATTATTAATGTAAATCCTGAAATAGTGATGTATTTTGATGAATTGGGGAAATCAATGGGCCAGTTACTAAGTTCATATTTAGAACATAAGGTTACTAACTACTGTAACATTACTGTAACATCATTAAAAAAATAAAGAATTATAGTTTAAACAGCAACAATATGCTTATCATTTAAGTGGGAGACAGGGGAAATGCACTTATAAATTGTTTTGAATCACTGAAGTCATTAAAGATTAAAAATATGATACTATTCACACTTCCTTATAGTCGTAGCTTGTCACAGGCAGAAAACAATCTAAGACATAAGCTCAATCAAACTTTACATGCAATGGCATTAAATAATCAAAATAAATTCCATTTAGTTGACATAAACTTATATTTAGAAAATAAAATAATAATTATATAATAAATTAATATAATAATAATTTTAAGAGACAGATAGCATCTATGCTATCATATTATATTACGTATTCAGCCAAGAACTTGGCTACCCAAGCTCCTTTTGAGGAAAAATGATCTTGCGACCTTGGAATCTGTTTCAAAACTTATTTAAAGCAGGGGACAAAAGCGATCCTTCAAATTTAAGACCCATTTCCATACTTCCAGCTCTAAGTAAAGCTTATGAAAAAATAATATTTAATCAACTGCTTTCACTTTTACAGAAAATAATTTACATCATGATAAACAGTTTGGTTTCACTAGGAGTTGCACTTGTCAAACATTTATATTTGATGCATGGGAGAAGAAGCAGGATGCCATTGGTATTTTTTTGTGATCTATCAAAAGCTTCTGATTGTGTTGATCATGAGACGTTGTTACTAAAATTAGAATATTATGGTGTGTCGAGCGGCTCACTTAGATTACTTACGTCTTGCTTCACTGACAGAATTCAAAAAGTTAATGTTAATGGCACTGACTCTTCTGGTGCCCCATTAGTTATGGTTATGGGAGTACCCCTCCTATTCTTGATATATGTTAATGATCTTCCTTACTTCGCTACAAATCTTTGTGAAATTGTATTATTTGCTGATGACACATCATTAATTTTTAAGATTGATAGACATAAAGAAGTACTTGATGATCTGAATAAAACTCTTTCTGAAATATTGCATTAGTTCACAAGTAACAACTTGCTGCTCAATGCGAAGAAAACTAAATGTGTGAAGTTTACTATGCCTAATGTAAGACAGACAGATATTAATATTAAAATGAATAATGAATCTGTCCAAACAGTCAATACCACAGTTTTTCTTGGAATAACTTAGCTCAGCTTAGACTTAGATCAGCTGCCTATGCGGTTAGAAAGATTAGGCCACTGACTGATGAGGAAACTGCACGATTAGTTTATTTTAGCTACTTTCATAGCGTTGTGTCATACGGTCTGCTGCTGTGGGGCTCAGTTGCCGATATTGAGACTATATTTGTACTACAGAAACGAGCGATACGAGTGATTTATAGCCTATAGCCTCAGACCCCGCGACTTGCTGAAAGAATTTTTCAAAGAAATTAATATTTTAACAGTTGCTTCTCAATACATTTATGATAATATCTTTCAAATATGTACAACGACTTATTTGAAACAACAATAATTTTAAAGTGAACTAGGTGACATAACAAACAGTTCAGAGAAAATAGCACCCGTTATCTAATTCCTTATCTGCTTATCGTTAGAAACTTTATAAAAGATGTAAAGAACAAAAACAATACCGTGTTATTTTGGACCCGTGTTATCTGTTCTATTATTTTATGAATTCTTCAAACAAGATATTCAAAGTGTTTTTAAGAATATTATGAAATACGTTTACCACAAAACATTTACAGCACGTACACGTTTTTTAAAATGAAATTTTACATAATTATCCCCAAATTAAAAAACCATGGTTTTTAAAAAGCTGTAAAATAAGTAGTTTTAAATTATTATTAGAATTCCTAAAGGACTAAGATTTTGCATGCTGGCAAAATGCAGCTCATGTGCTTAAATCTTTAGATACAGACATGTTTCCAGCACAAGACATTGAGGAGCCCCACGGTTGCGTGGCGTTCGTCGTTGGACTAACGTGAATAAAGTTCTACCATCCTTTGGTATTTTATAACATTTACTGTTCCTAGAGAGAGAGATTATATGTATGTTTAAACTAAATGCTAGTACCTGATGAATTTATATACGATTCACAGTAAAGTCAAACCACAGACATACGGTTCTGTTAAAAAGGCTACTTTATTTGAATATTATTAGGATAATATTTCGTGTGCGGCAAATATTTTGTCGACCAATAATTAGTCTAAATTAATAGCGTGTACCAATGACATTATCTTGTGTATCATTATTTTGGCATACCTTATAAACCTAATAGCTAATTTTGAATCACTTTCTTGTGTCATTATAAAAATTTATTACTTAATATTTATCTATTGAGAACCGAAATAGATATGTGTTACTGTTTTTGAAGCTAATGGATTCTTGGAATTGTGTGCATTGTTCTTGGAAGTCACGAATTTTGCACTTTTAGATTTTAACAAGTTTGGTATATTTGCATATTTGGGCTCTTTGAGAAGTTTGGAATATAAATTCTAGTTTTATTAAAATGATGTTACAATTTATGTTAGTTGTCCTATATCACAAGCTTGAATACTGAAACTTGAACACAAGTAAATGCTACACTAGAACATTCACGCGCAACCTTAACATAATAAAAACTCAGTATCAGCTTAACGGGGCAACGTTACAGGAACGGAAAGAGCTGAGGGATTTAGGCTAAGTTTCGGGCCCCACATAGATAGCATTATAAAGAAAGCGTCTAAAATGCTACATAACAGACTTTTTGAAAAGTGGTAGCGTATCGGTGAAAAAATCCACATTCCCGCACTTTCATTGTATATCTTCGATTCGGTTTGCGAAATGGTTTACCATTGCTAATGATGAAACCCGGCATTTTAAACGCTTTCTTTATAATGCTATCTATGTGGGGCGAGAAAATTAATTTTGAGTCGAAAAGAACGCCTAAAAGATATACAATGAAATGTGTGGGAATGTTGATTTATTCACCGATACGCTACCACTTTTCAAAAAGTCTGTTATGTAGCGTTTTAGACGCTTTCTTTATAATGCTATCTATGTGGGGCGAGAAACTTAGCCTAAATCCCTCAGCTCTTTCCGTTCCTGTAACGTTGCCCCATTAAGCGGATACTGAGTTTTTATTATGTTAAGGTTGCGCGTGAATGTTATAGTGTAGCATTTACTTGTGTTCAAGGACATTTTGTTGACAACACACCAGTCTACTATAGCATCAAGGTCCATTTGTAGCTGATCGCAATCTTGTTGCTTTCTTTTATCTGGTATTTTTCCCTTACTCAATTTTGTGATATAGGACAACTAACAAAAATTGTAACATCATTTTAATAAAACTAGAATATCTATTCCAAACTTCTCAAAGAGCCCATATGTGTAAACCAAACTTGTTAAAATCTAAAAGTGCAAATTTCGTGACTTCCAAGAACAATGCACACAATGAACAAGGCTTCAATGGACTTCCAAGAATGCATTAGCTTCAAAAAAAGGTAATTAAAAATTCTGAAAATGGATAATTGAGTGGGTTCGTTTGGAAACAATTGAGTTTGCACAAGCAATTATACTCAGATACCATTGTAACATCTATCTATTTCGATTCTCAATAGATAAATATTAAGTAATAAATTTTTATAATGACACAAGGAAGTGATTCAAAATTAACTATTAGGTTTATAATGTATGCCAAAATAATGATACACAAGATAATGTCATCGGTACACGCTATTAATTCAGACTATTTATTGGCCGACAAAATATTTGCCGCACACGAAATATTATCCTAATAATATTCAAATAAAGTAGCCTTTTTAACAGAACCGTATGTCTGTGGTCTGACTTTACTGTGAATCGTATATAAATTCATCAGGCACTAGCATTTAGTTTAAACATACATATAATCTCTCTCTCTAGGATCAGTAAATGTTATAAAATACCAAAGGATGGTAGAACTTTATTCACGTCAGTCCGACGACTAACGCCACGCAACCGTGGGGCTCTTCAAAGTCTTGTGCTGGAAACATGTTTGTATCTAAAGATTTAAGCACATGAACTGCGTTTTGCCAGTTTGCGAAATGTTATTCCTTTAGGAAGTCAAATAACAATTTAAAACTACTTATTTTACAGCTTTGTAAAAACCTAGGTTTTTTAATACCATGCAACGGTTTTGGGATAATTGTGTAAAATTTCCAAAACCGTGTACCTGCTGTAATTGTTTTGTGGTAATCGTATTTCACAATATTCTTGAAAACACTTTGAATATCTTGTTTGAAGATTTCATAAAATAATAGGACAGAAAACACGGGTCCATTATAACAGGGTATTGTTTTTGTTCTTTACATCTTTTATAAATTTTCTAACGATAAGCAGATAAGGAATTAGATTATCGGTGTTATTTTCTCTGAACTATTTGTTATGTCACCTAGTTCACTTTAATATTATTGATGTTTCAAATAAATCGTTGTGAGTATTGGGTTTGTACTCTTTACTTCAGTGCTACTTGTTAACAGTTGTTTAATATCAAGCGTGTTTAGTATCATTTATATCATTCCTCGCTGATAGTAGCGTGATGATATATAGTATATATTGGTGCCTAATGATGTTGCTTTCTAATGGAGAAAGAAATTATGAAATCGGTCCAGTCGTTTAAGTTGATCCGTAACATACAATAACATTTTAATATACCTCAAAATATGTAACTAAGTCGTTCAGTGATAGTGTTCTCTTCCGATCATCCTTTAAAATTATTATGATAGCTGTAGGGCAAAACAACAAATGTTTGTCGCCCCCGAGCCATTAATATCTTTTTGCTACGCCCACTCGGTGGTCCTAGAGCAGGTCACAAATAAATTTCGGAAAAACACTTTTATGGGATTTAAAATTGATGTCGCTGTTGATGCACCACTATGCACGTACTCGCAGCAACGTGTATCAGAGGAGCTGTGTCAAAACGCTAAGCGTGATTGATATCTATTACGTCACTGAGTGCTACAGTGCTTCGGGCGTCTACACTAGATGTTTATTGACTACCACACCAGCGCACATTTATAAATTTTGAAAACTACTACGACTCCTATGCAATTACTTACTTCTATCATAGTATTCCTTGACTCTTTCTGACCTCCAATGTGATTGGTTTGAAGGATTATATGTAATTCTTTGAATTTTAATTTTAATTAGGGTCTAAAAATCTAAAAATCACTCATAAAAATAACATTTTACAAATCTACAATAACTGACTACGGATGAAAACACTCAATTTTATTTAATCTCAATTTAGTATATATCATTATATCATTGCTATATGAATAAAAATAAATATCAATATTCTACTTAGCCTATGTTTACAACCGCTTCCTAGGCGCTAGTGGAGAACATTGGGCGTAGCCTATGATCGAAGAGCATACCAAGGGTAGGCTAGCTCTCTTAGCGCACGTCTCAAGGTGACAGATACGGTCGCCTGTCACCCCGCCAGGTGCATACCTAAATGTTGTTTCTCGTCAGATAGAAGGTGATTTATATATATACCTACAATCTTTCAGCCCGATCTTAGTATTGATTGCCCAGCTATCAACTTGCTTGGGTAGGGATTTATAAAAATGCTGCAGATCAAATTAGGTAAATCAGTAGCGGCCAAGATGCAGATATTGGTCTTGTCCGACAGTGCCCATGTGCTTCAGCCATTCCTCTGTCAATCGTGTTAAAGGTCCAGCTAACTGAGTTGCCCACCTTGCTGGAGCTACCTAGCCGCCTCTCCCAAATACCTGGGGGAGTCGTTCTCACATTTGCATTCAATTTTGACATTTAAAGCACTTCTCTTAGTCTTGTTGGAATAACTGCCATCTGAGAGGAATGCCTACGCTAGAATCTTGTCGATCGATGAGAAGATGTGCCGGCTGGCGGGCGGTTTAGTGGCAAATTTAAGTTTATAATGAATGAATAAAATAACATTGTACAGTTGAAATTTAATAATTATGTATTTACCAGGATAAAATAATTAACTAATATACAATGACCAATTCATGTTAAACATATAATCTATAATTTAACAACTAATTCATTTTTTATTTATTTTTATTTATTTTTATTTACTTTTATTTATTTTTATTTATTTATTTTCCTTATGTAACTACCATTACAGGTTGCCCCAATGCGGCAGTTAGCAAATTGTACATTGTAAATCTTAACCTATTCTACTAACTATAACTTATAACTAATTCTAACTAATCTATAACTTATAACTAATGACATACAAAGATGCCCTTGTGAACTCACTCAGAGAACCCGCAAACATGTCCACTATTTCGGATATCATATTGAGGGCGCGAAGGGCCCGAGTGAACGGGGCCTCGGCCTGCAGGTTCGTGCGCGCGCGCGGCACCGCCAGCAGCGGCGGCCGGCGACGGCGCCACACGTACCTGTCCGGCACACACAGACACAAAGCACCCAGTATTGCTGGGTTATGTAGCTTACCCCTCAGTACCGCCAACATATACGATACCAGCGCGACTTCACGCCTCACCCGTAGTTCATTGTACCCCACCATTCCCAATATGAATAAGGTGGGATACATTAGCGGATAATAAGGATACACACCATACAACCTTAGATATAGAAATCTAATAAATTTGTTTTGTATCCGCTCCAACATTAGATTATATTTGGCCTCATATGGTGACCATACGGCTGCGTTGCTTTCCAGCTGGCTTCTCACTAGCGCATTATACAATGTTATTATCGCTCCTATATTTGTAAAATTATTTGCTCTTCGCAATATGAAACCTAAATTTCTGTAAGCTTTCTTACACACCGCAACTATATGGTCCCCAAATGTAAGCCCCGCATTAAGACGGACACCTAAGTCTCTGACCTCATTTACCCTAGTCATGGCCTCCCCCCCCACATTATACTGGTATAGTATGGGGTTGTGCGCTCGACCAAAGGTTATAGTTACACTCTTGGCGGCGTTAAATTGTAACCCATTTCTGGTACTCCACTCTACCACCCGGTCAATGTCCCGCTGCAACTTCCCACAGTCCTCCTGATTCCCAATGGGCATGTACACCTTTAGGTCATCGGCAAAAAGTAGACACTTCGCATTGCTTATGACCGTCGGTAAGTCATTGACCATCAGTAGGAACTCCAGAGGACCCAAGTTGCTCCCTTGACTTACACCAGATCGAGTGTAATATAGCTCGGAGATATACCCCGAGTACTCTACGTATTGCTGCCTATCCCTCATGTAACTAGCAAACATCCGCAGCAGATGCGGGGTGAAACCGACGCTCGCCAACTTTTTAAGCAGAATATCATTATGGACCCGATCAAATGCCTTTTTAAAGTCGAAGTAAGCGGCGTCCACCTGTCTCCCACTATCCACCACCGGTATGATATCTACCATGTAACTGAGGAGATTGCTAGTTACACTCCGACCTGGCCGGAAGCCATGCTGCGCGTCCGTCAGTTGCTCGCTCACTTGAGTGTAAGCGCTGTCGTGGATAGCGGATTCAAAGACCTTCGCTGGCGTCGACAGGACCGCTACCGGTCTATAACCCTCCACCTCAGATGTCAAACCTCCCTTCGGCACTGGTACTACTCGGGTAATTTTCCATCTTTCCGGAAACTCCGCTGCCGCCAGGGAGGCATTAAACATATGAAGTAGCGGCTCTTCAAGTACCCCCCAACAGTCCCTGAATATGTAGGGTGGTATACCGTCGGGTCCTGCGGATTTCTTGGGCTTAAGACGTTGCAGAGCACTACGCACGTCTCCCAGACGCAGACGGTCCAGCTGAACACGTGCCGCTGAGTTGTTAGCACCGGCGTCTATTACGCTAGCCTCCACATCGAGTTTCGCCTGTTCCGTGTGGTATACCGAATGGAAATACCGTGCAAATTCTGTGGCGCACTGGTGTCCACTCAAAACTTTCCCGTCTAGCGTGATGTACCGTGAGCTCGCTTTTCCCTGTTTAGATCTAATGTAGGTCCAAAATGCTTTTGGGTCTCTTAATAAATTATTTTGGATCCTGTCTTGGTACCTTTCGTGAGCTTCTCTAATCATACATTTAACTCTCGCCCTACACTCTGAAAAATGTCTATAATTAATTTGAGATCGAGTTAATTTATATCGCTTGTGAAGAACGGCCTTTAATTTAATTTCACGAATGATGTCGCCATTGTACCACTCTGGATATATATAACTAGCTCGTCCACACTGTCGCTCTTTCTTTGGAACAAAAATATCAAAAATAGAATTGATGGTATTATAGAAAAAATCTAAACTGCATTCTAAATCCATACTAAACATCGGTGTCCATTCTATAGCCGCCAATGACCTATATAATGACGGAAAGTCTGCCTTATTAAAGTTCCACTGCATCGGTGCACAATGCGCACTCGTATCAATATCAGTGTGCGGTGCCGGCACAGACGCCGACGGTGCAGGAGGCGCGTGTCTCGCCATCGCCGGCAGCGGAGCGCTCACCCTCAGCGGCGGGTGGAGGGGGTCCGGCGTAGTCACTAGCGACTCGGCCGCACTCACTCGTACCCCTTCCCACGTACTCAACACAAGATCTAGCTTACGACCCATGCAATTTGTTATTTCGTTATTCTGAGTAAATTCACAATAGGCCTTAAAATATTCATAATAATTCTTAACAGTTATTGGACAAGAATACAAATTAAAATCTCCCACAACCAACACGGCACTATACATATTACAATATTGTTCAATTATTCTAAACATTATCATATACTCCGTTTTGCTGCTACTTGGCGGAATGTAAACAACACAACAAAAAAATAAAAATCTATTGCGTACGTAAACAGTAGCGCCCACAAGCTCGAACTGTTGATCGTCTAACTTAACGTCCCCCGGTATCGCTATTCGTCGCATCTCGATGCCCGGTGTGGCCACTAAACACGCACCGCCTTGTTTGCGTCCGTCCGCTCGATCGCATCTAATGATATTGTAGCCAAGTGGAATTAGTTATGTGTCGTAAATTGAATTATTGCATCCTGTTTCTGTTATGGCAATTAAATCCGCTTCCGATGTAAGTATACTATGATAACACTCTTCTAATTTCGTTCGTAATCCTTTTACATTCTGGTAAATAATATCAATACTGCTAGTGGCTACTGGGTTTGGTGCTTGTCTTTCGAAACCACACCCACTCACAGTATTCTATATTCACAGCCCAATTTTGTGGTTGACACAGTAATTCATATTTACTCTCTGGTACCGCAATGATAAAAGAAGCGTAGCCTCTTTCTGTCTTATGCTTTATTTTATCCACTTTGACATCCGCTTCTAGGCCACATATGTTTTCTACATATTTTTCTAGGCTCTCTGTCGTAGTCTCAGTTTTCAGCCGCCATACATGCAAAAATTTCTTTCGCTCCAAGCCTTGTATTTCCATAGAAGTCGTGTTGCCTCCTCTTTTTATTTCGCTGTTAGGGAATCTACTTTTTTTTCTATTGACTATTGTCCAATTCGTTTCTTCTCGTCCTTTAGTATTCATTTCACCCGCTTTTCCTTCCGTTCGGCTCAATGTCGCTAATACGTTAGATGACTTAGTGGCCACACACGCCTTCACCGGTTCGACCAATGACGATGGCTCATCTAAAGTAGATTGCAATGGCGCAGTTTGTTTTTGTTTACCTTTCTTTACGGTACTGGCGAAGGATTGCGATGACACTGACTGTCTCAGAGGTATTTCCCTGTCATCAAGTGCGGTCATTTTATTCACATTCTCTTCTAAAACCTTGTTTCTTTCCGTAAGTATCTTGATTGTGCGTTCTAACGAGTCTATACCTTTAACTTTTTCCTCAACTACCTTCATTGTATCTTTAAGTAATTTCAACTCTGTCTCTGTTTGCACGTATCTGTACAATAGCTGATCGTACTTTAAAATTTGCTCGTTCATAATAGATCTCACCTCGGATCGGAACTCCCTAAGCTCCGTCAATACGTTAGTCTCATTATCAATGATAGGTATGTCATCCAGACCACGGCTGCCGCCGCGGGTAGTGTTTACGAATCCTGTCGGTGTCGATGCCTGGCTTATGGTGTTTTGTGTGCGCACTGGTGTATCAGAATTACCTCGTTTAGGGATATCTCGCTTGCACTCCGGACATCGCCAACTGTTCTTGTGTTCCTTAGTGAAAGTTGCAAATTCTTTCTCGGACACCGCAAGACATTTAAGGTGGTACGTTCTCTTGCATTTTTGGTCAGCACATTTCATATATTGTGACACATCACTAATTTGTGTATGACATCCATGGCATTTAGTCCCCATTTATCACAAATTTCACAATTTTATATTAATTAGGAGTTTAACACGTCCGTACAGTTCGCGGATTTTTTTTTTTTTTTTTAAATACAATTATGCTACACAATATACTACAACATACCCTTAAACTACAATAACACAGAAAAGGGACTAACAACTAAAGAATACATTTTTACAACATTTAGAAAGACAAAAAGATGATATGAAGAAATGACATGTAAAAGAAGAGGTTGAACAAAAACGTTTTCCTGCTCGCTTTCCTCTCGGTGCACTACAGACGGTCAGCGAGCAGCGACTCACGCGGTGCAGTTCATCGTTGTCGTGATTCTAGCACTTTGAAGAGTGCAGGAGGCAGCAAGCTCATCCTGATGCAGCAGGTTGTCCTGGTATATTCCAATATGTGCAACCAAGGTTGGCGTCAAATTATCCCCCCCCCCCACCCTGGGACATTCCCTCCATCCTCCCATGGTCATACCTGCCTCACGGCGCGTACCGACCGAATCGCGGGAGAGTGCCCGTTGCGGTTTGCTTGATAGCTTTCTCCGGGGGCACTGGTCTTGACTCCCTACAAATTCTTTATCCGTTGGTGGCGCGATTGGCCACGTGCGGTAGTGGACTGTATTGCGGGGATGTAGATAACTGTTCCATTGACGCTTTACACACAAACAAGACAGGTGACCGGGTTGCCGCGGATGTGATCCAGGCAATGACTGCAACCCGAGAAATTAGGAGAGGTTGCACTAACCTTCACGACACCACGTGTTTTGCATCGCAGCCGGTGCACGGATCTTCTCTTCCTTGCTCAGGAGCTGCCGTCCACATCACTAAATCACTTGAGGGACACACGAGAGGCACAATCCGATCGGTGAAGGTCTATGAAGCGGTTAAAATGTAATCATTTCTGAGAGACGCGTGCGCGGTCCGCCTTTACGCTGGCTAGTTCAAAGCGGGACTGAGTGTCTATATATCACAAATGGCGGACGGAAACTATGTCTAGTACTATACTATGGTTAGTGCGGGAGGGGAGACGGGTATAGAAGGAGTGTGTTTCCGCGTCAAAAAATACAGCTTCTACATCGGCGCAACCATTCCCCCCGGCTTGAAGGGTTACCTTCGAAACGACAAATGCGAAACAAATCTAAAGTCTAATCTAAATCTAGGTTTGGGAAATAACAACTAAAATATAAACCTAGATTGGAGCTCGTGCCTACTGCTGGCTAGGCAGAGGGCAGAGGCGAACAAACAACACAACGCAACAGTCTCGACCAAGACGAGACGCGATTAGCCAACAACAAAATAAGGGTCTCTTCACGTGGGACCGATACAACAAGCGAGTGCTTCTTCTCCTCGGGTGGTTCGGAAACCGTAGTGGGATTGAATTGACTAACTGGCCACTTATCTAACGCGGCATGAATCCAGGACGGTCCACTAAACCATAACGGGTGATCTAAAATTTGCGAAGGAAGCAATCCACGAGAGAGACAATCGGCTGGGTTGTCGGTGCCAGCAACGTGAAAGAGATTAGGTGGCGCTAATTCAGATTGAATTTTTGCCACTCTATTAGCGACGAATGTGTCCCAACGATGGGGCGAAGAGTGGGCCCAACACAAAGCGACTGTTGAGTCCTAAAGCTAAAATTCTACTAATATTAATGCGAAAATTTACAATTATGTCAAATAAATTACCTTAAAGATTCCGACCACAATACAAAATGTCATTAAGCGACACGGAAGTGCTAGTCTTAGCACTGCCATCCAAAACTACGCGGAGTTTTAGTAGTAAGCTTATCTTCTCTAATAACTCCGCGGTGCGGGATAATGTACGAAGGCTGGGTCCCGCCAGTGTCCGCAGGCGCAGGTGAGATGTAACCTTTATCTAAATATTCGTTAACAACCTCATCATAGGCCCGCTTCGACTTTGGGGACGCCTGCATCTTTCGTTCCAAACAAAGAAAGCGTTTTTCAGCGGATACACGGGAGCCACCGAGCGAAAACTTGCGGATGGTAGACTCCAGTGGCGGCTCGACGGTGCAACAGAACGAAGCAGTCGAGTGACTAAAACTATCTATAGAAGCGGGTGCGGAACCAATTATAACAAAACCAAGAACTGTTTCCAGTGCGTGCGGAGCGGGGTACGTCGGTCCCCCTTGAACCTTACGTGATAACTGGAGGTGCGGGAGAATCGAAGCGCTGATCAATATATCGACGACTCCAGGAACAGTGTAAGTCTCATCTGCTAAAGGCAAGTCTTTAAATTTCGTTAATAAAGACGTGTCAACCGGGACGGTAGGCAACTGTTCAGCTATTCTATCTATAACGAGCGAATCCATGTCATACCAAATATTATTATTAAAACGAGATCTAAACCTTGTTTTAACGGTGCCACGAACAGCTGACTGTAAGCTTCCAAAACCCTTCACCACTGAGCGGGTTGAACGCTTATCAACATTGAAACCAAGACGCCGACAACAATCTTGAGTAATAAAATTACTTTGCGAAGCGCCATCTAACAGCGCTCGAACAATGCGCGGCTTACCTAATGCATCAACAATAACAACGCGAGCGGTCGCAAGACACACAGTAGTGAGTGCAGCACTAGCGGAGAACGAACACAAGGTGACGTCATCCGTGGTCACCGGGCGGGCCGGAGCGCGCGCGAGCGCGGGCTGCGGTGTGTCACCGCTCGACGAGCCAACTGTGCTCACATTGGATGCGGCATTACTATTCTCAAAATGAAGTAAAGTGTGGTGTCTCGCTTGACACTTGCGACAACTATTTCTACTATTACATAAAACAACGCGGTGTTTAGTACCGAGACAATTAAAACAAAAATTATTAGCGCGAACAAATTTATAACGATCACTAGGCGACAATTTCAGAAAACCAGGACACCTGTACAGTTGCGAATGATGAGTGCTACACAAAGAGCAAACAGGTGATTGTACATGTGCTGGTGCGGTACTAACATAAGTATGAGTTGACCTCAGCGACTTCGATGACGCATCTACTTTGCGTGCAGAATCAACAACTATCTTCGCGCCTTCATGTTTCGATGAAGAGCGTTGCAATACCTTTATATGCTCGCGAACAAAACTTTCTAAGTCTTCGAACTTAGGAATTTTATTGCCGCGATGATCCGACTCAAACAAACGAATGGTTTCGGAATCTAATTTCCTTAAACCCATATACAAAAATACGAAGTCGCAGAGGTCATCGATCTTTAGGTTCTTTACGGCGCGAACAGCTGACGCGAAAGTATCTAGAAATTTCTCTAAGTTTTGATCGTTACATGCCGTAATAGATTTCAAATCAAACATCTGATCTAAATAGGCGTTAGCTACCGATCTTTTATCCTCATACCTAGCTTTCAAAGTATTTAAAATTAAATTATAATTCTCGGCACTAAACGTAATTCCAGCGCAAACGGTTATAGCTTTACCAGTCAATTTTTCAACGAGATAATGCAATTTTTCGTGATCTGTCAACGAATCGTTCTTATCTATTGTATTCTCAAAACTATCTATAAATAGACACCAATTGCGAATGTTACCATCAAATTCGGGTATTTGAATTGGTGGCAACTTAGGTCGGTCGCGAGTGGGGTTGGGTAGGTCAGCCGGTTTCTCCAAACTCCTAGCGACGCGTTTGATACGACAATACAAATCGTCAAACGACGACAAGGCTTGATAACTCACTGAGTAATCGGGATCCAAATTCAACTCTAAAACGTTGATGTCATGTACTAAGGTTTCGAAATCCGCGCGTAGACTATCTAAGTTTTCTATAGAACACAAGAACGAATCTCTAATGGCCAAATCAGAGGTTTTAAGTGCATTATCATAAATTGATTGTACGCGAGAGTAAATCATTTCTTTTTTAGCGTATAAAAGTTTCAATTGAACCTTACCGGTCTTATCAACCTTTGGGGACATGTTTACAATTAAATCTCAAACTAAAGTGCGGTAAACAACAAATATGAAATGACTTAATCTTAGCGGTACAGAGCAGCGACGCGGCGCGAGCGATACTCGGCAGGTAGGTAGGTATAACCACGTGTCTACCCACGTAGGTATTAGGTAAATACGATGCGAGCTAGCGGCGAGCGAACAACGTAATTGAAAAAAATAAAACAAAGCCAAATGCGTTAGGTATTACACTGTGCCTATGCACTAGGGTGTCTAGTATACCTAAGATCTAAGCCTAAATGCCTAGATGCGGGGTTTTCTACTAAAATAACTAGGTATTTAGGCGCGGTGCGAAAATTGCGAACTACGATTAAGTGTTGATACGATACCTAACCTATGTATGTACTAGGTAGGTACTATGCGAGCCAGTGGCGAACGGACAACAAATCTAATCCTAAATGTCTGGATGCGGGGTTTTCTACTAAAATAACCAGGCATTTAGGTGCGGTGCGCTTATTCCCATTAGAATAATAACAAAACTACGAACTACGGCTAAAATCCGGTTCGATCAGGACCAAAAAATGGTGGCGCGATTGGCCACGTGCGGTAGTGGACTGTATTGCGGGGATGTAGATAACTGTTCCATTGACGCTTTACACACAAACAAGACAGGTGACCGGGCTGCCGCGGATGTGATCCAGGCAATGACTGCAACCCGAGAAATTAGGAGAGGTTGCACTAACCTTCACGACACCACGTGTTTTGCATCGCAGCCGGTGCACGGATCTTCTCTTCCTTGCTCAGGAGCTGCCGTCCACATCACTAAATCACTTGAGGGACACACGAGAGGCACAATCCGATCGGTGAAGGTCTATGAAGCGGTTAAAATGTAATCATTTCTGAGAGACGCGTGCGCGGTCCGCCTTTACGCTGGCTAGTTCAAAGCGGGACTGAGTGTCTATATATCACAAATGGCGGACGGAAACTATGTCTAGTACTATACTATGGTTAGTGCGGGAGGGGAGACGGGTATAGAAGGAGTGTGTTTCCGCGTCAAAAAATACAGCTTCTACATCGGCGCAACCATCCGTCCCCAGCCGTATTCTCCCCCTACGGGGCTGGCTTTCTAATATAAGAGATCCTCCCTTCTGGGATCCAACCGTTGAACCTTGATACCGGAAAATGGTGCCAAGTGACGCGAGTGTGCGGTCGTGTATAGTGCTAAGTAGGCACGTATACGGACGAGATCCTTACTGGTAACTCCTGTGCAGGTAGGATGTTGATCCATGCTTCTAGGGTAGACGTATTCTCCGCTCAGTTCAGACTCCTCCCACGCACTAAACAGTCTAGTCTGGGAAAGGTCACAGCCACAAGGGAGGCTGGGGCAGAGTAGATAACAACTTAATGCTGCGCATTCTCATCTTTCTGCCTGGCCATGCGTTGACGCAATCTTTTCCTGCGTCTCCGCCTGGCCCTCTTCTCCCGGAGCACCTCTTCTTGAAGCCGGCAATAGGTGTTTCTGGATACTACCGCGCGTCGCAAGTCGTTCGTGGGATTCTCTATGAGAATCCGCATGAATCTTCTGCGCTCATCGGCTCGTGTATAGGCAGGCGTCCAAGTTTGCTGAGGTCTCGCGACTGCCTCATCCGTGTATGCCTCGGCAACCTCGGCATCACCTGGACTCGTTTCTTCTTTTGGCAAAGTCATTCTGTAACAAATATACGGACACATTAATACCTATTAGCAAGTCGTACATTTTTAAAGTACAAACGAAGTGGGCCAGCAAGTAAGAGATACTCGTTTAAAAAAGTTCTGATAGTATAAAAATATTACTTAACATGCCGGTCATTGTTTTTTAAATATCGATACTTAGATACCGATTTCAATAAAGTTTCGTCACTGTGTAAAATTGGTTCTAGTTTCGAAGATACGATTGGATTCAAATGTGAAGATTTTGAAAAAGTAATTCGTTTCCTACACGAATTAGACCCTCAGTTTTTAAAAATCAATGTGTGCGTGCGCTGTAAATCTTATTTAATATGACAAATACGCTAAGCCATTGGTGAACGTGACTAATAGGTAACTGGTATAAGTAAAATAATAGTAATATTACTTTAAAAGTGAAAAGTTCCATCAGTTAAAGTTGAAATCAACAAGCATTTCAAAATAAATTTCGGAGTGAATAGGATTGTATTAATCACACTTACCTACTAATATTATAATAAAATTTAAAGTGTGTAAAGAAAATTGTTACTCAATCATGGTCTATTACAAAACGAATATGGCTATGGGATGTACTTGGGTTTCATTTTATCCCGGGAATGGTTTCCCACGGATTGTGAAAACGTAATAAACATTAAAGGACCACGAAGCCTTGATTTGTATTGTTTAAAATTTGTACAAAGGCCTAGAAATAAAAACATCGATAAGCTAGTAGGTATACAGCTGCAATGCTGCTAAAAGTATAAACGATAAAATTTTATAACAATAACAATAATTATAAAATTTGTCCCGTGTCCCTCACGATGTTTTAAAATTGCAATCGAAACCAATTAATAACTACTTTCACGAGTAACACATTAATATTCATATTCTAATAATATTATTGTAATAATCGCGTTAATGTACAACGATATACTCGTATCATTTTATTTAATAACCGTATTATATGTGAGAATATTATTGCGCATGAAATTATTGTAAATGAATTAAGATTCCTATTAGTACATATAATTTTATAGATGAAAAAAACTTACTGAAAATAGTTGATGTTTTTTGGATATATATATACCAGACGAAACCGTGTCCACTTTCACTTTACACTTTAACGCAAAACGCACTTTAAGACAACTTGCCCGTGTGATGGCATAAATTGCACTGATACTGAATATGCAAATTGTAAGTCCAATTTGGGAATAGAGTTAGGGGTGGATGGTGGGGATGGGTTGCGTGTTTCCTGTCCCTTTCACTCGTTGTCTATTGTATTATCAACTAACCATTAGTTTGTCAGGTAAAGCGCCGAGTCAAAAGGCAATAATGATGATTTTTTTTCTTACAAGTAAATCCCACTTGTAGAATTTTACAGGTATTTAGCAGGCTTCTAGGTATTTATGGGATCTATACAAATAGATATTGTAAGTGATTGATACCTAAGCATACTTAGGTACATTAGGTAGAAAGGCGTGTGTTTCAAGTCCTCTGGTCCTCTCTGCGGGTATTGTTTGTTTTGCACAATTATTAATGTAAATCCTGAAATAGTGATGTATTTTGATGAATTGGGGAAATCAATGGGCCAGTTACTAAGTTCATATTTAGAACATAAGGTTACTAACTACTGTAACATTACTGTAACATCATTAAAAAAATAAAGAATTATAGTTTAAACAGCAACAATATGCTTATCATTTAAGTGGGAGACAGGGGAAATGCACTTATAAATTGTTTTGAATCACTGAAGTCATTAAAGATTAAAAATATGATACTATTCACACTTCCTTATAGTCGTAGCTTGTCACAGGCAGAAAACAATCTAAGACATAAGCTCAATCAAACTTTACATGCAATGGCATTAAATAATCAAAATAAATTCCATTTAGTTGACATAAACTTATATTTAGAAAATAAAATAATAATTATATAATAAATTAATATAATAATAATTTTAAGAGACAGATAGCATCTATGCTATCATATTATATTACGTATTCAGCCAAGAACTTGGCTACCCAAGCTCCTTTTGAGGAAAAATGATCTTGCGACCTTGGAATCTGTTTCAAAACTTATTTAAAGCAGGGGACAAAAGCGATCCTTCAAATTTAAGACCCATTTCCATACTTCCAGCTCTAAGTAAAGCTTATGAAAAAATAATATTTAATCAACTGCTTTCACATTTTACAGAAAATAATTTACATCATGATAAACAGTTTGGTTTCACTAGGAGTTGCACTTGTCAAACATTTATATTTGATGCATGGGAGAAGAAGCAGGATGCCATTGGTATTTTTTTGTGATCTATCAAAAGCTTCTGATTGTGTTGATCATGAGACGTTGTTACTAAAATTAGAATATTATGGTGTGTCGAGCGGCTCACTTAGATTACTTACGTCTTGCTTCACTGACAGAATTCAAAAAGTTAATGTTAATGGCACTGACTCTTCTGGTGCCCCATTAGTTATGGTTATGGGAGTACCCCTCCTATTCTTGATATATGTTAATGATCTTCCTTACTTCGCTACAAATCTTTGTGAAATTGTATTATTTGCTGATGACACATCATTAATTTTTAAGATTGATAGACATAAAGAAGTACTTGATGATGTGAATAAAACTCTTTCTGAAATATTGCATTAGTTCACAAGTAACAACTTGCTGCTCAATGCGAAGAAAACTAAATGTGTGAAGTTTACTATGCCTAATGTAAGACAGACAGATATTAATATTAAAATGAATAATGAATCTGTCCAAACAGTCAATACCACAGTTTTTCTTGGAATAACTTAGCTCAGCTTAGACTTAGATCAGCTGCCTATGCGGTTAGAAAGATTAGGCCACTGACTGATGAGGAAACTGCACGATTAGTTTATTTTAGCTACTTTCATAGCGTTGTGTCATACGGTCTGCTGCTGTGGGGCTCAGTTGCCGATATTGAGACTATATTTGTACTACAGAAACGAGCGATACGAGTGATTTATAGCCTATAGCCTCAGACCCCGCGACTTGCTGAAAGAATTTTTCAAAGAAATTAATATTTTAACAGTTGCTTCTCAATACATTTATGATAATATCTTTCAAATATGTACAACGACTTATTTGAAACAACAATAATTTTAAAGTGAACTAGGTGACATAACAAACAGTTCAGAGAAAATAGCACCGGTTATCTAATTCCTTATCTGCTTATCGTTAGAAACTTTATAAAAGATGTAAAGAACAAAAACAATACCGTGTTATTTTGGACCCGTGTTATCTGTTCTATTATTTTATGAATTCTTCAAACAAGATATTCAAAGTGTTTTTAAGAATATTATGAAATACGTTTACCACAAAACATTTACAGCACGTACACGTTTTTTAAAATGAAATTTTACATAATTATCCCCAAATTAAAAAACCATGGTTTTTAAAAAGCTGTAAAATAAGTAGTTTTAAATTATTATTAGAATTCCTAAAGGACTAAGATTTTGCATGCTGGCAAAACGCAGCTCATGTGCTTAAATCTTTAGATACAGACATGTTTCCAGCACAAGACATTGAGGAGCCCCACGGTTGCGTGGCGTTCGTCGTTGGACTAACGTGAATAAAGTTCTACCATCCTTTGGTATTTTATAACATTTACTGTTCCTAGAGAGAGAGATTATATGTATGTTTAAACTAAATGCTAGTACCTGATGAATTTATATACGATTCACAGTAAAGTCAAACCACAGACATACGGTTCTGTTAAAAAGGCTACTTTATTTGAATATTATTAGGATAATATTTCGTGTGCGGCAAATATTTTGTCGACCAATAATTAGTCTAAATTAATAGCGTGTACCAATGACATTATCTTGTGTATCATTATTTTGGCATACCTTATAAACCTAATAGCTAATTTTGAATCACTTTCTTGTGTCATTATAAAAATTTATTACTTAATATTTATCTATTGAGAACCGAAATAGATATGTGTTACTGTTTTTGAAGCTAATGGATTCTTGGAATTGTGTGCATTGTTCTTGGAAGTCACGAATTTTGCACTTTTAGATTTTAACAAGTTTGGTTTACATATTTGGGCTCTTTGAGAAGTTTGGAATAGAAATTCTAGTTTTATTAAAATGATGTTACAATTTTTGTTAGTTGTCCTATATCACAAGCTTGAATACTGAAACTTGAACACAAGTAAATGCTACACTATAACATTCACGCGCAACCTTAACATAATAAAAACTCAGTATCAGCTTAACGGGGCAACGTTACAGGAACGGAAAGAGCTGAGGGATTTAGGCTAAGTTTCGGGCCCCACATAGATAGCATTATAAAGAAAGCGTCTAAAATGCTACATAACAGACTTTTTGAAAAGTGGTAGCGTATCGGTGAAAAAATCCACATTCCCGCACTTTCATTGTATATCTTCGATAAACGGGATATGGTTGAATGTTGTTTTAAGTAAGTTTCTAGCCAACTCCTTAAGTTGAGCACGTCTGGGCACGCGACGTGGTACCCTAAGACCGAACGAATTCAAGAGCATCGAACAGTCGAATTTATTTCTAACCACCTTAAATAGGAATACCATGACAAGTAGTTGTCACCGTATTGGGTATAGGCTATCCATTTCAAAGTGTCTCAATTTATCACTATATGAAGGCAGCACCCTATGTAACCCACAAGAAAAAGCAAGATGTCGAAGAAATCTCTTTTGTATGCGCTCCAATCTAAGTTGATGCACAACGTATTGAGGTGACCAAACCTGAGAGCAATACTCAAGTTGACTTCGTTCGAGAACATTATAAATAATATTTTTCGTGGCCGGTTTGCGAAATGGTTTACCATTGCTAATGATGAAACCCGGCATTTTAAACGCTTTCTTTATAATGCTATCTATGTGGGGCGAGAAAATTAATTTTGAGTCGAAAAGAACGCCTAAAAGATATACAATGAAATGTGTGGGAATGTTGATTTATTCACCGATACGCTACCACTTTTCAAAAAGTCTGTTATGTAGCGTTTTAGACGCTTTCTTTATAATGCTATCTATGTGGGGCGAGAAACTTAGCCTAAATCCCTCAGCTCTTTCCGTTCCTGTAACGTTGCCCCATTAAGCGGATACTGAGTTTTTATTATGTTAAGGTTGCGCGTGAATGTTATAGGTAGTGTAGCATTTACTTGTGTTCAAGGACATTTTGTTGACAACACACCAGTCTACTATAGCATCAAGGTCCATTTGTAGCTGATCGCAATCTTGTTGCTTTCTTTTATCTGGTATTTTTCCCTTACTCAATTTTGTGATATAGGACAACTAACAAAAATTGTAACATCATTTTAATAAAACTAGAATATCTATTCCAAACTTCTCAAAGAGCCCATATGTGTAAACCAAACTTGTTAAAATCTAAAAGTGCAAATTTGGTGACTTCCAAGAACAATGCACACAATGAACAAGGCTTCAATGGACTTCCAAGAATGCATTAACTTCAAAAAAAGGTTATTAAAAATTCTGAAAATGGATAATTGAGTGGGTTCGTTTGGAAACAATTGAGTTTGCACAAGCAATTATACTCAGATACCATTGTAACATCTATCTATTTCGATTCTCAATAGATAAATATTAAGTAATAATTTTTTAGAATGACACAAGGAAGTGATTCAAAATTAACTATTAGGTTTATAATGTATGCCAAAAGAATGATACACAAGATAATGTCATCGGTACACGCTATTAATTCAGACTATTTATTGGCCGACAAAATATTTGCCGCACACGAAATATTATCCTAATAATATTCAAATAAAGTAGCCTTTTTAACAGAACCGTATGTCTGTGGTCTGACTTTACTGTGAATCGTATATAAATTCATCAGGCACTAGCATTTAGTTTAAACATACATATAATCTCTCTCTCTAGGATCAGTAAATGTTATAAAATACCAAAGGATGGTAGAACTTTATTCACGTCAGTCCGACGACTAACGCCACGCAACCGTGGGGCTCTTCAAAGTCTTGTGCTGGAAACATGTTTGTATCTAAAGATTTAAGCACATGAACTGCGTTTTGCCAGTATGCGAAATGTTATTCCTTTAGGAAGTCAAATAACAATTTAAAACTACTTATTTTACAGCTTTGTAAAAACCTAGGTTTTTTAATACCACGCAACGGTTTTGGGATAATTGTGTAAAATTTCCAAAACCGTGTACCTGCTGTAATTGTTTTGTGGTAATCGTATTTCACAATAGTCTTGAAAACACTTTGAATATCTTGTTTGAAGATTTCATAAAATAATAGAACAGAAAACACGGGTCCATAATAACAGGGTTTTGTTTTTGTTCTTTACATCTTTTATAAATTTTCTAACGATAAGCAGATAAGGAATTAGATTATCGGTGTTATTTTCTCTGAACTATTTGTTATGTCACCTAGTTCACTTTAATATTATTGATGTTTCAAATAAATCATTGTGAGTATTGGGTTTGTACTCTTTACTTCAGTGCTACTTGTTAACAGTTGTTTAATATCAAGCGTGTTTAGTATCATTTATATCATTCCTCGCTGATAGTAGCGTGATGATATATAGTATATATTGGTGCCTAATGATGTTGCTTTCTAATGGAGAAAGAAATTATGAAATCGGTCCAGTCGTTTAAGTTGATCCGTAACATACAATAACATTTTAATATACCTCAAAATATGTAACTAAGTCGTTCAGTGATAGTGTTCTCTTCCGATCATCCTTTAAAATTATTATGATAGCTGTAGGGCAAAACAACAAATGTTTGTCGCCCCCGAGCCATTAATATCTTTTTGCTACGCCCACTCGGTGGTCCTAGAGCAGGTCACAAATAAATTTCGGAAAAACACTTTTATGGGATTTAAAATTGATGTCGCTGTTTGCACCACTATGCACGTACTCGCAGCAACGTGTATCAGAGGAGCTGTGTCAAAACGCTAAGCGTGATTGATATCTATTACGTCACTGAGTGCTGCAGTGCTTCGGGTGTCTACACTAGATGTTTATTGACTACCACACCAGCGCACATTTATAAATTTTGAAAACTTCTACGACTCCTATGCAATTACTTACTTCTATCATAGTATTCCTTGACTCTTTCTGACCTCCAATGTGATTGGTTTGAAGGATTATATGTAATTCTTTGAATTTTAATTTTAATTAGGGTCTAAAAATCTAAAAATCACTCATAAAAATAACATTTTACAAATCTACAATAACTGACTACGGATGAAAACACTCAATTTTATTTAATCTCAATTTAGTATATATCATTATATCATTGCTATATGAATAAAAATAAATATCAACATTCTACTTAGCCTATGTTTACAACCGCTTCCTAGGCGCTAGTGGAGAACATTGGGCGTAGCCTATGATCGAAGAGCATACCAAGGGTGGGCTAGCTCTCTTAGCGCACGTCTCAAGGTGACAGATACGGTCGCCTGTCACCGCGCCAGGTGCATACCTAAATGTTGTTTCTCGTCAGATAGAAGGTGATTTATATATATACCTACAATCTTTCAGCCCGATTTTAGTATTGATTGCCCAGCTATCAACTTGCTTGGGTAGGGATTTATAAAAATGCTGCAGATCAAATTAGGTAAGTCAGTAGCGGCCAAGATGCAGATATTGGTCTTGTCCGACAGTGCCCATGTGCTTCAGCGGTTCCTCTGTCAATCGTGTTAAAGGTCCAGCTAACTGAGTTGCCCACCTTCCTGGAGCTACCTAGCCGCCTCTCCCAAATACCTGGGGGAGTCGTTCTCACATTTGCATTCAATTTTGACATTTAAAGCACTTCTCTTAGCCTTGTTGGAATAACTGCCATCTGAGAGGAATGCCTACGCTAGAATCTTGTCGATCGATGAGAAGATGTGCCGGCTGGCGGGCGGTTTAGTGGCAAATTTAAGTTTGTAATGAATGAATAAAATAACATTGTACAGTTGAAATTTAATAATTATGTATTTACCAGGATAAAATAATTAACTAATATACAATGACCAATTCATGTTAAACATATAATCTATAATTTAACAACTAATTCATAATACAATTATGCTACACAATATACTACAACATACCCTTAAACTACAATAACACAGAAAAGGGACTAACAACTAAAGAATACATTTTTACAACATTTAGAAAGACAAAAAGATGATATGAAGAAATGACATGTAAAAGAAGAGGTTGAACAAAAACGTTTTCCTGCTCGCTTTCCTCTCGGTGCACTACAGACGGTCAGCGAGCAGCGACTCACGCGGTGCAGTTCATCGTTGTCGTGATTCTAGCACTTTGAAGAGTGCAGGAGGCAGCAAGCTCATCCTGATGCAGCAGGTTGTCCTGGTATATTCCAATATGTGCAACCAAGGTTGGCGTCAATTTATCCCCCCCCCCACCCTGGGACATTCCCTCCATCCTCCCATGGTCATACCTGCCTCACGGCGCGTACCGACCGAATCGCGGGAGAGTGCCCGTTGCGGTTTGCTTGATAGCTTTCTCCGGGGGCACTGGTCTTGACTCCCTACAAATTCTTTATCCGTCCCCAGCCGTATTCTCCCCCTACGGGGCTGGCTTTCTAATATAAGAGATCCTCCCTTCTGGGATCCAACCGTTGAACCTTGATACCGGAAAATGGTGCCAAGTGACGCGAGTGTGCGGTCGTGTATAGTGCTAAGTAGGCACGTATACGGACGAGATCCCTACTGGTAACTCCTGTGCAGGTAGGATGTTGATCCATGCTTCTAGGGTAGACGTATTCTCCGCTCAGTTCAGACTCCTCCCACGCACTAAACAGTCTAGTCTGGGAAAGGTCACAGCCACAAGGGAGGCTGGGGCAGAGTAGATAACAACTTAATGCTGCGCATTCTCATCTTTCTGCCTGGCCATGCGTTGACGCAATCTTTTCGTGCGTCTCCGCCTGGCCCTCTTCTCCCGGAGCACCTCTTCTTGAAGCCGGCAATAGGTGTTTCTGGATACTACCGCGCGTCGCAAGTTGTTCGTGGGATTCTCTATGAGAATCCGCATGAATCTTCTGCGCTCATCGGCTCGTGTATAGGCAGGCGTCCAAGTTTGCTGAGGTCTCGCGACTGCCTCATCCGTGTATGCCTCGGCAACCTCGGCATCACCTGGACTCGTTTCTTCTTTTGGCAAAGTCATTCTGTAACAAATATACGGACACATTAATACCTATTAGCAAGTCGTACATTTTTAAAGTACAAACGAAGTGGGCCAGCAAGTAAGAGATACTCGTTTAAAAAAATTCTGATAGTATAAAAATATTACTTAACATGCCGGTCATTGTTTTTTAAATATCGATACTTAGATACCGATTTCAATAAAGTTTCGTCACTGTGTAAAATTGGTTGTAGTTTCGAAGATACGATTGGATTCAAATGTGAAGATTTTGAAAAAGCAATTCGTTTCCTACACGAATTAGACCCTCAGTTTTTAAAAATCAATGTGTGCGTGCGCTGTAAATCTTATTTAGATTGACTTATTTAATATGACAAATACGCTAAGCCATTGGTGAACGTGACTAATAGGTAACTGGTATAAGTAAAATAATAGTAATATTACTTTAAAAGTGAAAAGTTCCATCAGTTAAAGTTGAAATCAACAAGCATTTCAAAATAAATTTCGGAGTGAATAGGATTGTATTAATCACACTTACCTACTAATATTATAATAAAATTTAAAGTGTGTAAAGAAAATTGTTACTCAATCATGGTCTATCACAAAACGAATATGGCTATGGGATGTACTTGGGTTTCATTTTATCCCGGGAATGGTTTCCCACGGATTGTGAAAACGTAATAAACATTAAAGGACCACGAAGCCTTGATTTGTATTGTTTAAAATTTGTACAAAGGCCTAGAAATAAAAACATCGATAAGCTAGTAGGTATACAGCTGCAATGCTGCTAAAAGTATAAACGATAAAATTTTATAACAATAACAATAATTATAAAATTCGTCCCGTGTCCCTCACGATGTTTTAAAATTGCAATCGAAACCAATTAATAACTACTTTCACGAGTAACACACTAATATTCATATTCTAATAATATTATTGTAATAATCGCGTTAATGTACAACGATATACTCGTATCATTTTATTTAATAACCGTATTATATGTGAGAATATTATTGCGCATGAAATTATTGTAAATGAATTAAGATTTCAGAGAAAAGGAACCCCCCTTGATAACGACATGAATGTATTGAAGTTTTTTGAAATGTAGTGTAAATGGCATCTTGGTCCAGTGGTTATGAACTTATGACTGATGCCTTGTGGATTCGGCAAGCGGGTGCTCAAATCCTCAGACACAAAGTTCTTTTCTTATTCTTATAATTATTTTTTTATTCTCTTAAGCACTTTTTGTTAATTATTACTTAAGGAATAAAATTTTATAGTAGGTATGAGGTATGAGGATTGTAAGAAAAGATAGGTTTGTTGCATAAACAATATTAATTTATTTCTCTAATTACATTTCTAGGACTACATTGAGTCCATTTCCAGTTGAGTATACAGTTTTTCTATCTGAGTTAAATTGGGGTTACTTATTTTTAGATTTTACCTTATCTAAATTTATTGACAAAACACAATACCCTAAGTGAAGTATAAAATGTTTAATATTAGATAACTCTAGAAACATAAGTACAATATTTATTTACTTATTTATTTAAAGTTGCATACATTAATTTTTTACACTCTGTATAATCTTCGAGTATAAAAGAATGATGAATGTAATGAAATGTTATTAGTGCCTGTGTATCACAAAGAAAGAACCAACATGCTAAACTATAACAGTATAGCAATATACATCTTCCTCTTTGATCACATTTTCTGACAAGTAACCCTTTTAACACAACATTAGAAAAATATGTGAGGTCAGATGGTGCATCGTTAACAAATTAGAAGATTACTAAACTTGTAAACAAAAGTAATTTGATTAGGTATTAATAATATAATATTATTATTATGAATGTTAGGACAATAAAGTGTCCTATATATACACAGCGTCATCTAGCCCAAAATAAGCACCTAAATGTGATATGGATAATAGACAACTGATATAATACTTATTTTAGATAAACTACACCAAGACACACAACAAATAATCGTGTTCATCACACAAAGATTTGTTCTAGGTAAGAATGGATAATCTGCATTAATAACGGAGCGGATGGCCCTCACTGTCTATCACTTCTTGAAGACGACGAATGAAATTTCATCCCCGAAACCATATTAAAACATACGGCACTATTTCGCATTAGTTCCGAAGTTCTGTTTACCTCTTTATCTAATTATTTTTTTTACTTTATTTCACTTGAGTCCCAGTTTAAAACCATCTGACCCCACAAGTTTTCAATAGGATTAAGATCCGGGCTTTTAGCCGGCCACTCAAACACCGTTATCTTCTTGTGCATTTAGCCAGTCTTGCACAATTCGGGACCGATGCACTGAAGAGTTATCCTGAATGTCCTTCTGGATATGCGACCCACACTGAAGGCAGCATTACGTCTTTCAACACTTCAAGGTATCGCTCACTGTTCATGCGGCCACCTATTTCCACTAGCTCGCCTGGGCCCATTGAAGACATCCATTCCCAGTAATCTAAAATAATAAACCTTTTCAAATCTGTTGCAATATGTAAATCAATGTCAGTAGCAATAATAATTAAAAATATATAATATTATATAATATGTATATAATATGTATATAATATGTATATAATATGTATATAATATATATATATAATATGTATATAATATGTATATATATGTATATTTCGGGGTAGAGAATAATAATTTAGAATAAACAAATCTTATGTTAAAGAATATAGAAATCATTTGCCTACCTAATGTTAACCGCCCTCTTGTTCTTAAGTCTATTCTTAAGTCTAGTCCATTTTTTGGGTTGAACCGTTGGCCACTTCTTCTTCTTCTTCTGACTTGAAGCATTTTTCGTCGGCAAATATAACAATTTCGTTTTCCCAGTAGAAATTTTAATAACAAGTAGCAAAATTTACACGGTTGGTGCGATGATCGTCAGTAAGTTGTTACTTTCTGGCTGGCTTATAATTATGGATGTTCGCAGCGTGTAGATGTCATCGAACAGTGCTCAGCGACAACACTCCAAAAGTTTCAGCACTTGAGCGCGTAGTTTTGAAGGGTGCCAGTGATGGAACCTCCATAATATCACGGTGCTGCTCTGAATCATGAGTGTAAGCAACTGGGCGTCCTTGGCGTTCACATTTCATATCACCCGTCGCTTGATACTTTCGAATCCATCTACGCACTGTATTTCTCTGTAATGAAAATGATAATAAATAAAAGAAACTCCAAAATCTAATGAAAATGTAACATGGTTAAGTAATAAATAGGCATATAATATATTTTTATCGTAACTCTTACCGTTATGGCCATTATTTATCTCGTGCAATTTTCTCTATGCTTTGTTCTTTGCTCCCAAAGAACAACAATTTTAGTTTTCAAAAATGTTGTTAATCGAACCATACTTTCAATTTACTCAAAAATCTGATCAAAATCTTAATAAATTGAATAATATTACGAGGAGGATCAACACCAATGCAAATTACCACGAATTATAAAGTTACCTTCAATCACAGTTTAGTAAATAAGGCAAAGAAGTATTCTAATTGCAACCTTAGCGCGCTGTCACAGATATTATAATACTATAGCCGCAGCTCATACAGCAAATAAGTTTTTGAAGTAAAACATGACGGTAGTGCAACAAGCTGTATCAAGCGTAATCTATTGAAGTAAACGAGAAATCTATACTAATTTCAATCTTATCCTTTAGTCAATTGAGCAGTTATTATTATCATCACATATGGTGAATGTTGAAATTTAAACCTTATGGTCTAGAAAATTACACCGTAATCAACTTGGTTCGATAATAGGAGTAATGTTATTCATATTTTCACCGTTGTCATCAAGTGAACCAATAGCCTAGTGGTATAAGGCACGGTCTAAGTGAACGGCTGGCGCTGGAGATGCGGGTTCGTATCCTTAAGCTGCACATAGATTAATGTGGCATCTTTTTGTGAGTATATTGTATCTTGATTGAATTGAGCCGAAAGAAGAAAAATATCAGAAAATTACAAATATGAACATGCAAATAAAAGGCAGACGAAGCTGCTCGCTCGTTTGTAGCTCAGCGACGATCGCATCACGTGACGTCATTCGAGAGTCATGTGACGCGGCGATATTCTTTAAGTATTGAGGGGGTCTGTTTTCTCTGACGCTGTGTGTACATATAACTTTATAGATGAAAAAAACTTACTGAAAATAGTTGATGTTTTCTGGATATATATACCAGACGAAACCGTGTCCACTTTCACTTTACACTTTAACGCAAAACGCACTTTAAGACAACTTGCCCGTGTGATGGCATAAATTGCACTGATACTGAATATGCAAATTGTAAGTCCAATTTGGGAATAGAGTTAGGGGTGGATGGTGGGGATGGGTTGCGTGTTTCCTGTCCCTTTCACTCGTTGTCTATTGTATTATCAACTAACTATTAGTTTGTCAGGTAAAGCGCCGAGTCAAAAGGCAATAATGATGATTTTTTTTACAAGTAAATCCCACTTGTAGAATTTTACAGGTATTTAGCAGGCTTCTAGGTATTTATGGGATCTATACAAATAGATATTGTAAGTGATTGATACCTAAGCATACTTAGGTACATTAGGTAGAAAGGCGTGTGTTTCAAGTCCTCTGGTCCTCTCTGCGGGTATTGTTTGTTTTGCACAATTATTAATGTAAATCCTGAAATAGTGATGTATTTTGATGAATTGGGGAAATCAATGGGCCAGTTACTAAGTTCATATTTAGAACATAAGGTTACTAACTACTGTAACATTACTATAACATCATTAAAAAAATAAAGAATTATAGTTTAAACAGCAACAATACGTACTAACTAACAAAATAATAGAGCTTTATGATGTGCATGCACCAATCCGTGCCATCAAAGTTAAGCATTTACCTGCACCTTGGCTTACACCTGATATCAAAGAATTGATGGCGAAAAAAGCAGCAGCTAAGGCGAGGTATAAAATCAGAGCTACCCAGAGTAATTTGGAGAAGTATGTGGCCATCAGAAATAGATGCAACAGGGTGTGTAGGAATGCACAACGCCAACATATCCATACCTCGGTAGAAAGCGGGGATCCAGCAAAAGTCTGGAAATTTCTGAATACATTAGGAGTTGGAAAGTCACGTCAAGACTCGATTCCTAAAAATTTAAATTTAGATGCACTTAATGTACATTTTTCTACATCGTCCAATTTTAATGGAACTGCTAAAACTAATACACTGCAATATCTTTCATCTATTCCAACTCCTGAACATCCACCTTTCATCTTCAATCAATTGACCGCTTGTGATGTTAAGAAGAGCATCTTGTCTATTTCATCCAATGCTGTCGGTAGCGATGCCGTTAGTAGAAACATGATTGTGCCAATTCTAGAGCAAATTCTTCCAATCCTATGTCACGTCTTTAACTATTCCATTTCTTCGGCTATCTTCCCATCCTCGTGGAAAAATGCCCAGATAATTCCTTTACCCAAGAAATCTAAGCCATGTTCCTTTTCTGACTATCGTCCTATATCCATCCTTCCTTTTCTTTCCAAAGCTTTAGAGCGCCTCATTCACTCGCAACTTAGCTCCTTTCTTAATAAAAACGCGCTACTAAACCCTTTACAATCGGGCTTCAGATATGGACATAGTACTGCGACAGCATTGGTTAATATCACGGAAGACATAAGACTGGGCATGGATAGAGGAAATCTTACGTTACTATCCTTACTTGATTTTAGCAATGCCTTTAATACCGTAGATTTCGACATTCTGCTCGGTATACTCTGCTCTGTTAACATATCTCCAACGGCTATTGAGTGGTTTCGTAGTTACCTGTCTGGTCGCCAGCAGCGTATTCGCGTCGAAGAATTAAGCTCTTCCTGGTGTGATGTGACCGCTGGTGTACCACAGGGTGGCGTTTTATCTCCGTTACTTTTCGCCGTCTTTATAAATACAATCTCCGAAAAACTACTTTCATCCTACCACCTTTATGCTGATGACCTACAAATTTACACCCAAGCTTCTCCAAATGACTTACGCGTTGCTTTTGCTGTGCTCAACAACGACTTGGAGCGGATTTGCGAATGGAGCAAAAACCATGGACTCACCCTAAATTCGTCCAAAACACAGGTAATTGTTATTGGTAGTCCAAGGTTGAGTTCTAAAATAGATTGGACCCAGCTTCCTCAGGTTACTATGGGTGGAGTAGTAGTGCCAGTTGGTGACAGTGTCAAAAACTTGGGTATCTTCATGGATAAATCATTTTCTTGGAATATCCAGTTACAGGAAACTAGTCGAAAACTTTTCGCGTCAGCAGGTGCCTTACGAAGGCTCCGAAACTTTCTCCCAATTGCGACTAAAACTGCGCTCGCACAATCGATTCTTCTTCCTGTCCTCGATTACGCCGATGTCAGCTATCCTGATCTAACAGAAGAGCAACTAGATAAACTTGAGCGACTTCAAAATTTTTGCATAAGATTCATATTTGGTCTACGCAAGTATGATCACGTGTCTGATTTCCGTAAACAACTCAAGTGGCTCCCAATTCGACTTCGCAGGAATGCCCATATTCTAACATTGTTATATAATGTATTGTTTAATCCCAACACTCCCTCTTATCTCAAAGGACGATTCCAGTTCCTCTATGACACACATACGAAATGCCTGAGGTCGTCCGAGAATTTCAGGCTGACTATGCCAATACATTCTACTGACTTTGCTGACAAGTCTTTCACTGTCAGGGCGGTGCGCTTATGGAACGCGTTGCCACTGAACATCAGACGGGCAAGGTCAGTGAATGTATTTAAATTAATGGTCAAGAACCACTACCTATCATGTTGTGCACAGTAGGTAATAGCTCACAATTATGTGCTCACTCACTATTTTCCCTTCGTATTAGTATGAACTATCTACTTTATGTATATATTTATTTAATACATGTATATGTATTTGTATGTTAGAATTTATGTTGATATTTTTTGTGTAAAGCCGTATATTAATTTTATTTTACTTAATTTTCTCTCTTTTTTTGTTTTAATACTCTATCTATTCAAGTTTAGTCGGTAACTACACCATATCTTTTGTTTTCATAACATTACTGTCCATCCCAAGGTTGCCTGGAAGAAATCGCTTCAGCGATAAGGCCGCCCATTGTACATTGAACTGTATAGATGCTACCTACTTGTCCTACTGTAAATCTGTTGGTGTACAATAAAGAATTATCTATCTATCTATCTATCTAATATGCTTATCATTTAAGTGGGAGACAGGGGAAATGCACTTATAAATTGTTTTGAATCACTGAAGTCATTAAAGATTAAAAATATGATACTATTCACACTTCCTTATAGTCGTAGCTTGTCACAGGCAGAAAACAATCTAAGACATAAGCTCAATCAAACTTTACATGCAATGGCATTTAATAATCAAAATAAATTCCATTTAGTTGACATAAACTTATATTTAGAAAATAAAATAATAATTATATAATAAATTAATATAATAATAATTTTAAGAGACAGATAGCATCTATGCTATCATATTATATTACGTATTCAGCCAAGAACTTGGCTACCCAAGCTCCTTTTGAGGAAAAATGATCTTGCGACCTTGGAATCTGTTTCAAAAATTATTTAAAGCAGGGGACAAAAGCGATCCTTCAAATTTAAGACCCATTTCCATACTTCCAGCTCTAAGTAAAGCTTATGAAAAAATAATATTTAATCAACTGCTTTCACATTTCACAGAAAATAATTTACATCATGATAAACAGTTTGGTTTCACTAGGAGTTGCACTTGTCAAACATTTATATTTGATGCATGGGAGAAGAAGCAGGATGCCATTGGTATTTTTTTGTGATCTATCAAAAGCTTCTGATTGTGTTGATCATGAGACGTTGTTACTAAAATTAGAATATTATGGTGTGTCGAGCGGCTCACTTAGATTACTTACGTCTTGCTTCACTGACAGAATTCAAAAAGTTAATGTTAATGGCACTGACTCTTCTGGTGCCCCATTAGTTATGGTTATGGGAGTACCCCTCCTATTCTTGATATATGTTAATGATCTTCCTTACTTCGCTACAAATCTTTGTGAAATTGTATTATTTGCTGATGACACATCATTAATTTTTAAGATTGATAGACATAAAGAAGTACTTGATGATGTCAATAAAACTCTTTCTGAAATATTGCATTAGTTCACAAGTAACAACTTGCTGCTCAATGCGAAGAAAACTAAATGTGTGAAGTTTACTATGCCTAATGTAAGACAGACAGATATTAATATTAAAATGAATAATGAATCTGTCCAAACAGTCAATACCACAGTTTTTCTTGGAATAACTTAGCTCAGCTTAGACTTAGATCAGCTGGCAAATGATTGATGATGATGAAAAATTTTCTAACGATAAGCAGATACGGAATTAGATTATCGGTGTTATTTTCTCTGAACTATTTGTTATGTCACCTAGTTCACTTTAATATTATTGATGTTTCAAATAAATCGTTGTGAGTATTGGGTTTGTACTCTTTACTTCAGTGCTACTTGTTAACAGTTGTTTAATATCAAGCGTGTTTAGTATCATTTATATCATTCCTCGCTGATAGTAGCGTGATGATATATAGTATATATTGGTGCCTAATGATGTTGCTTTCTAATGGAGAAAGAAATTATGAAATCGGTCCAGTCGTTTAAGTTGATCCGTAACATACAATAACATTTTAATATACCTCAAAATATGTAACTAAGTCGTTCAGTGATAGTGTTCTCTTCCGATCATCCTTTAAAATTATTATGATAGCTGTAGGGCAAAACAACAAATGTTTGTCGCCCCCGAGCCATTAATATCTTTTTGCTACGCCCACTCGGTGGTCCTAGAGCAGGTCACAAATAAATTTCGGAAAAACACTTTTATGGGATTTAAAATTGATGTCGCTGTTGATGCACCACTATGCACGTACTCGCAGCAACGTGTATCAGAGGAGCTGTGTCAAAACGCTAATCGTGATTGATATCTATTACGTCACTGAGTGCTACAGTGCTTCGGGCGTCTACACTAGATGTTTATTGACTACCACACCAGCGCACATTTATAAATTTTGAAAACTACTACGACTCCTATGCAATTACTTACTTCTATCATAGTATTCCTTGACTCTTTCTGACCTCCAATGTGATTGGTTTGAAGGATTATATGTAATTCTTTGAATTTTAATTTTAATTAGGGTCTAAAAATCTAAAAAAATATAAATTGTAAAATGTTATTTTTATGAGTGAATAAAAATAACATTTTACAAATCTACAATAACTGACTACGGATGAAAACACTCAATTTTATTTAATCTCAATTTAGTATATATCATTATATCATTGCTATATGAATAAAAATAAATATCAATATTCTACTTAGCCTACGTTTACAACCGCTTCCTAGGCGCTAGTGGAGAACATTGGGCGTAGCCTATGATCGAAGAGCATACCAAGGGTGGGCTAGCTCTCTTAGCGCACGTCTCAAGGTGACAGATACGGTCGCCTGTCACCGCGCCTGGTGCATACCTAAATGTTGTTTCTCGTCAGATAGAAGGTGATTTATATATATACCTACAATCTTTCAGCCCGATCTTAGTGTTGATTGCCCAGCTATCAACTTGCTTGGGTAGGGATTTATAAAAATGCTGCTGATCAAATTAGGTAAGTCAGTAGCGGCCAAGATGCAGATATTGGTCTTGTCCGACAGTGCCCATGTGCATCAGCGGTTCCTCTGTCAATCGTGTTAAAGGTCCAGCTAACTGAGTTGCCCACCTTGCTGGAGCTACCTAGCCGCCTCTCCCAAATACCTGGGGGAGTCGTTCTCACATTTGCATTCAATTTTGACATTTAAAGCACTTCTCTTAGCCTTGTTGGAATAACTGCCATCTGAGAGGAATGCCTACGCTAGAATCTTGTCGATCGATGAGAAGATGTGCCGGCTGGCGGGCGGTTTAGTGGCAAATTTAAGTTTGTAATGAATGAATAAAATAACATTGTACAGTTGAAATTTAATAATTATGTATTTACCAGGATAAAATAATTAACTAATATACAATGACCAATTCATGTTAAACATATAATCTATAATTTAACAACTAATTCATAATACAATTATGCTACACAATATACTACAACATACCCTTAAACTACAATAACACAGAAAAGGGACTAACAACTAAAGAATACATTTTTACAACATTTAGAAAGACAAAAAGATGATATGAAGAAATGACATGTAAAAGAAGAGGTTGAACAAAAACGTTTTCCTGCTCGCTTTCCTCTCGGTGCACTACAGACGGTCAGCGAGCAGCGACTCACGCGGTGCAGTTCATCGTTGTCGTGATTCTAGCACTTTGAAGAGTGCAGGAGGCAGCAAGCTCATCCTGATGCAGCAGGTTGTCCTGGTATATTCCAATATGTGCAACCAAGGTTGGCGTCAATTTATCCCCCCCCCCCCACCCTGGGACATTCCCTCCATCCTCCCATGGTCATACCTGCCTCACGGCGCGTACCGACCGAATCGCGGGAGAGTGCCCGTTGCGGTTTGCTTGATAGCTTTCTCCGGGGGCACTGGTCTTGACTCCCTACAAATTCTTTATCCGTCCCCAGCCGTATTCTCCCCCTACGGGGCTGGCTTTCTAATATAAGAGATCCTCCCTTCTGGGATCCAACCGTTGAACCTTGATACCGGAAAATGGTGCCAAGTGACGCGAGTGTGCGGTCGTGTATAGTGCTAAGTAGGCACGTATACGGACGAGATCCTTACTGGTAACTCCTGTGTAGGTAGGATGTTGATCCATGCTTCTAGGGTAGACGTATTCTCCGCTCAGTTCAGACTCCTCCCACGCACTAAACAGTCTAGTCTGGGAAAGGTCACAGCCACAAGGGAGGCTGGGGCAGAGTAGATAACAACTTAATGCTGCGCATTCTCATCTTTCTGCCTGGCCATGCGTTGACGCAATCTTTTCGTGCGTCTCCGCCTGGCCCTCTTCTCCCGGAGCACCTCTTCTTGAAGCCGGCAATAGGTGTTTCTGGATACTACCGCGCGTCGCAAGTCGTTCGTGGGATTCTCTATGAGAATCCGCATGAATCTTCTGCGCTCATCGGCTCGTGTATAGGCAGGCGTCCAAGTTTGCTGAGGTCTCGCGACTGCCTCATCCGTGTATGCCTCGGCAACCTCGGCATCACCTGGACTCGTTTCTTCTTTTGGCAAAGTCATTCTGTAACAAATATACGGACACATTAATACCTATTAGCAAGTCGTACATTTTTAAAGTACAAACGAAGTGGGCCAGCAAGTAAGAGATACTCGTTTAAAAAAGTTCTGATAGTATAAAAATATTACTTAACATGCCGGTCATTGTTTTTTAAATATCGATACTTAGATACCGATTTCAATAAAGTTTCGTCACTGTGTAAAATTGGTTTTAGTTTCGAAGATACGATTGGATTCAAATGTGAAGATTTTGAAAAAGCAATTCGTTTCCTACACGAATTAGACCCTCAGTTTTTAAAAATCAATGTGTGCGTGCGCTGTAAATCTTATTTAAATTGACTTATTTAATATGACAAATACGCTAAGCCATTGGTGAACGTGACTAATAGGTAACTGGTATAAGTAAAATAATAGTAATATTACTTTAAAAGTGAAAAGTTCCATCAGTTAAAGTTGAAATCAACAAGCATTTCAAAATAAATTTCGGAGTGAATAGGATTGTATTAATCACACTTACCTACTAATATTATAATAAAATTTAAAGTGTGTAAAGAAAATTGTTACTCAATCATGGTCTATCACAAAACGAATATGGCTATGGGATGTACTTAGGTTTCATTTTATCCCGGGAATGGTTTCCCACGGATTGTGAAAACGTAATAAACATTAGAGGACCACGAAGCCTTGATTTGTATTGTTTAAAATTTGTACAAAGGCCTAGAAATAAAAACATCGATAAGCTAGTAGGTATACAGCTGCAATGCTGCTAAAAGTATAAACGATAAAATTTTATAACAATAACAATAATTATAAAATTCGTCCCGTGTCCCTCACGATGTTTTAAAATTGCAATCGAAACCAATTAATAACTACTTTCACGAGTAACACACTAATATTCATATTCTAATAATATTATTGTAATAATCGCGTTAATGTACAACGATATACTCGTATCATTTTATTTAATAACCGTATTATATGTGAGAATATTATTGCGCATGAAATTATTGTAAATGAATTAAGATTTCCTATTAGTACATATAACTTTATAGATGAAAAAAACTTACTGAAAATAGTTGATGTTTTCTGGATATATATACCAGACGAAACCGTGTCCACTTTCACTTTACACTTTAACGCAAAACGCACTTTAAGACAACTTGCCCGTGTGATGGCATAAATTGCACTGATACTGAATATGCAAATTGTAAGTCCAATTTGGGAATAGAGTTAGGGGTGGATGGTGGGGATGGGTTGCGTGTTTCCTGTCCCTTTCACTCGTTGTCTATTGTATTATCAACTAACTATTAGTTTGTCAGGTAAAGCGCCGAGTCAAAAGGCAATAATGATGATTTTTTTTACAAGTAAATCCCACTTGTAGAATTTTACAGGTATTTAGCAGGCTTCTAGGTATTTATGGGATCTATACAAATAGATATTGTAAGTGATTGATACCTAAGCATACTTAGGTACATTAGGTAGAAAGGCGTGTGTTTCAAGTCCTCTGGTCCTCTCTGCGGGTATTGTTTGTTTTGCACAATTATTAATGTAAATCCTGAAATAGTGATGTATTTTGATGAATTGGGGAAATCAATGGGCCAGTTACTAAGTTCATATTTAGAACATAAGGTTACTAACTACTGTAACATTACTGTAACATCATTAAAAAAATAAAGAATTATAGTTTAAACAGCAACAATATGCTTATCATTTAAGTGGGAGACAGGGGAAATGCACTTATAAATTGTTTTGAATCACTGAAGTCATTAAAGATTAAAAATATGATACTATTCACACTTCCTTATAGTCGTAGCTTGTCACAGGCAGAAAACAATCTAAGACATAAGCTCAATCAAACTTTACATGCAATGGCATTAAATAATCAAAATAAATTCCATTTAGTTGACATAAACTTATATTTAGAAAATAAAATAATAATTATATAATAAATTAATATAATAATAATTTTAAGAGACAGATAGCATCTATGCTATCATATTATATTACGTATTCAGCCAAGAACTTGGCTACCCAAGCTCCTTTTGAGGAAAAATGATCTTGCGACCTTGGAATCTGTTTCAAAAATTATTTAAAGCAGGGGACAAAAGCGATCCTTCAAATTTAAGACCCATTTCCATACTTCCAGCTCTAAGTAAAGCTTATGAAAAAATAATATTTAATCAACTGCTTTCACATTTCACAGAAAATAATTTACATCATGATAAACAGTTTGGTTTCACTAGGAGTTGCACTTGTCAAACATTTATATTTGATGCATGGGAGAAGAAGCAGGATGCCATTGGTATTTTTTTGTGATCTATCAAAAGCTTCTGATTGTGTTGATCATGAGACGTTGTTACTAAAATTAGAATATTATGGTGTGTCGAGCGGCTCACTTAGATTTACTTACGTCTTGCTTCACTGACAGAATTCAAAAAGTTAATGTTAATGGCACTGACTCTTCTGGTGCCCGATTAGTTATGGTTATGGGAGTACCCCTCCTATTCTTGATATATGTTAATGATCTTCCTTACTTCGCTACAAATCTTTGTGAAATTGTATTATTTGCTGATGACACATCATTAATTTTTAAGATTGATAGACATAAAGAAGTACTTGATGATGTGAATAAAACTCTTTCTGAAATTTTGCATTAGTTCACAAGTAACAACTTGCTGCTCAATGCGAAGAAAACTAAATGTGTGAAGTTTACTATGCCTAATGTAAGACAGACAGATATTAATATTAAAATGAATAATGAATCTGTCCAAACAGTCAATACCACAGTTTTTCTTGGAATAACTTAGCTCAGCTTAGAGTTAGATCAGCTGCCTATGCGGTTAGAAAGATTAGGCCACTGACTGATGAGGAAACTGCACGATTAGTTTATTTTAGCTACTTTCATAGCGTTGTGTCATACGGTCTGCTGCTGTGGGGCTCAGTTGCCGATATTGAGACTATATTTGTACTACATAAACGAGCGATACGAGTGATTTATAGCCTATAGCCTCAGACCCCGTGACTTGCTGAAAGAATTTTTCAAAGAAATTAATATTTTAACAGTTGCTTCTCAATACATTTATGATAATATCTTTCAAATATGTACAACGCCAATAATTTTAAAGTGAACTAGGTGACATAACAAACAGTTCAGAGAAAATAGCACCGGTTATCTAATTCCTTATCTGCTTATCGTTAGAAATTTTATAAAAGATGTAAAGAACAAAAACAATACCGTGTTATTTTGGACCCGTGTTATCTGTTCTATTATTTTATGAATTCTTCAAACAAGATATTCAAAGTGTCATTTTTAAGAATATTATGAAATACGTTTACCACAAAACATTTACAGCACGTACACGTTTTTTAAAATGAAATTTTACATAATTATCCCCAAATTAAAAAACCATGGTTTTTAAAAAGCTGTATAATAAGTAGTTTTAAATTATTATTAGAATTTCTAAAGGACTAAGATTTTGCATGCTGGCAAAACGCAGCTCATGTGCTTAAATCTTTAGATACAGACATGTTTCCAGCACAAGACATTGAGGAGCCCCACGGTTGCGTGGCGTTCGTCGTTGGACTGACGTGAATAAAGTTCTACCATCCTTTGGTATTTTATAACATTTACTGTTCCTAGAGAGAGAGATTATATGTATGTTTAAACTAAATTCTAGTACCTGATGAATTTATATACGATTCACAGTAAAGTCAAACCACAGACATACGGTTCTGTTAAAAAGGCTACTTTATTTGAATATTATTAGGATAATATTTCGTGTGCGGCAAATATTTTGTCGACCAATAATTAGTCTGAATTAATAGCGTGTACCAATGACATTATCTTGTGTATCATTATTTTGGCATACCTTATAAACCTAATAGCTAATTTTGAATCACTTTCTTGTGTCATTATAAAAATTTATTACTTAATATTTATCTATTGAGAATCGAAATAGATATGTGTTACTGTTTTTGAAGCTAATGGATTCTTGGAATTGTGTGCATTGTTCTTGGAAGTCACGAATTTTGCACTTTTAGATTTTAACAAGTTTGGTATATTTGCATATTTGGGCTCTTTGAGAAGTTTGGAATAGAAATTCTAGTTTTATTAAAATGATGTTACAATTTTTGTTAGTTGTCCTATATCACAAGCTTGAATACTGAAACTTGAACACAAGTAAATGCTACACTATAACATTCACGCGCAACCTTAACATAATAAAAACTCAGTATCAGCTTAACGGGGCAACGTTACAGGAACGGAAAGAGCTGAGGGATTTAGGCTAAGTTTCGGGCCCCACATAGATAGCATTATAAAGAAAGCGTCTAAAATGCTACATAACAGACTTTTTGAAAAGTGGTAGCGTATCGGTGAAAAAATCCACATTCCCGCACTTTCATTGTATATCTTCGATAAACGGGATATGGTTGAATGTTGTTTTAAGTAAGTTTCTAGCCAACTCCTTAAGTTGAGTACGTCTGGGCACGCGACGTGGTACCCTAAGACCGAACGAATTCAAGAGCATCGAACAGTCGAATTTATTTCTAACCACCTTAAATAGGAATACCATGACAAGTAGTTGTCACCGTATTGGGTATAGGCTATCCATTTCAAAGTGTCTCAATTTATCACTATATGAAGGCAGCACCCTATGTAACCCACAAGAAAAAGCAAGATGTCGAAGAAATCTCTTTTGTATGCGCTCCAATCTAAGTTGATGCACAAGGTATTGAGGTGACCAAACCTGAGAGCAATACTCAAGTTGACTTCGTTCGAGAACATTATAAATAATATTTTTCGTGGCCGGTTTGCGAAATGGTTTACCATTGCTAATGATGAAACCCGGCATTTTAAACGCTTTCTTTATAATGCTATCTATGTGGGGCGAGAAAATTAATTTTGAGTCGAAAAGAACGCCTAAAAGATATACAATGAAATGTGTGGGAATGTTGATTTATTCACCGATACGCTACCACTTTTCAAAAAGTCTGTTATGTAGCGTTTTAGACGCTTTCTTTATAATGCTATCTATGTGGGGCGAGAAACTTAGCCTAAATCCCTCAGCTCTTTCCGTTCCTGTAACGTTGCCCCATTAAGCGGATACTGAGTTTTTATTATGTTAAGGTTGCGCGTGAATGTTATAGGTAGTGTAGCATTTACTTGTGTTCAAGGACATTTTGTTGACAACACACCAGTCTACTATAGCATCAAGGTCCATTTGTAGCTGATCGCAATCTTGTTGCTTTCTTTTATCTGGTATTTTTCCCTTACTCAATTTTGTGATATAGGACAACTAACAAAAATTGTAACATCATTTTAATAAAACTAGAATATCTATTCCAAACTTCTCAAAGAGCCCATATGTGTAAACCAAACTTGTTAAAATCTAAAAGTGCAAATTTGGTGACTTCCAAGAACAATGCACACAATGAACAAGGCTTCAATGGACTTCCAAGAATGCATTAACTTCAAAAAAAGGTTATTAAAAATTCTGAAAATGGATAATTGAGTGGGTTCGTTTGGAAACAATTGAGTTTGCACAAGCAATTATACTCAGATACCATTGTAACATCTATCTATTTCGATTCTCAATAGATAAATATTAAGTAATAATTTTTTAGAATGACACAAGGAAGTGATTCAAAATTAACTATTAGGTTTATAATGTATGCCAAAAGAATGATACACAAGATAATGTCATCGGTACACGCTATTAATTCAGACTATTTATTGGCCGACAAAATATTTGCCGCACACGAAATATTATCCTAATAATATTCAAATAAAGTAGCCTTTTTAACAGAACCGTATGTCTGTGGTCTGACTTTACTGTGAATCGTATATAAATTCATCAGGCACTAGCATTTAGTTTAAACATACATATAATCTCTCTCTCTAGGATCAGTAAATGTTATAAAATACCAAAGGATGGTAGAACTTTATTCACGTCAGTCCGACGACTAACGCCACGCAACCGTGGGGCTCTTCAAAGTCTTGTGCTGGAAACATGTTTGTATCTAAAGATTTAAGCACATGAACTGCGTTTTGCCAGTATGCGAAATGTTATTCCTTTAGGAAGTCAAATAACAATTTAAAACTACTTATTTTACAGCTTTGTAAAAACCTAGGTTTTTTAATACCACGCAACGGTTTTGGGATAATTGTGTAAAATTTCCAAAACCGTGTACCTGCTGTAATTGTTTTGTGGTAATCGTATTTCACAATAGTCTTGAAAACACTTTGAATATCTTGTTTGAAGATTTCATAAAATAATAGAACAGAAAACACGGGTCCATAATAACAGGGTTTTGTTTTTGTTCTTTACATCTTTTATAAATTTTCTAACGATAAGCAGATAAGGAATTAGATTATCGGTGTTATTTTCTCTGAACTATTTGTTATGTCACCTAGTTCACTTTAATATTATTGATGTTTCAAATAAATCATTGTGAGTATTGGGTTTGTACTCTTTACTTCAGTGCTACTTGTTAACAGTTGTTTAATATCAAGCGTGTTTAGTATCATTTATATCATTCCTCGCTGATAGTAGCGTGATGATATATAGTATATATTGGTGCCTAATGATGTTGCTTTCTAATGGAGAAAGAAATTATGAAATCAGTCCAGTCGTTTAAGTTGATCCGTAACATACAATAACATTTTAATATACCTCAAAATATGTAACTAAGTCGTTCAGTGATAGTGTTCTCTTCCGATCATCCTTTAAAATTATTATGATAGCTGTAGGGCAAAACAACAAATGTTTGTCGCCCCCGAGCCATTAATATCTTTTTGCTACGCCCACTCGGTGGTCCTAGAGCAGGTCACAAATAAATTTCGGAAAAACACTTTTATGGGATTTAAAATTGATGTCGCTGTTTGCACCACTATGCACGTACTCGCAGCAACGTGTATCAGAGGAGCTGTGTCAAAACGCTAAGCGTGATTGATATCTATTACGTCACTGAGTGCTGCAGTGCTTCGGGTGTCTACACTAGATGTTTATTGACTACCACACCAGCGCACATTTATAAATTTTGAAAACTTCTACGACTCCTATGCAATTACTTACTTCTATCATAGTATTCCTTGACTCTTTCTGACCTCCAATGTGATTGGTTTGAAGGATTATATGTAATTCTTTGAATTTTAATTTTAATTAGGGTCTAAAAATCTAAAAATCACTCATAAAAATAACATTTTACAAATCTACAATAACTGACTACGGATGAAAACACTCAATTTTATTTAATCTCAATTTAGTATATATCATTATATCATTGCTATATGAATAAAAATAAATATCAACATTCTACTTAGCCTATGTTTACAACCGCTTCCTAGGCGCTAGTGGAGAACATTGGGCGTAGCCTATGATCGAAGAGCATACCAAGGGTGGGCTAGCTCTCTTAGCGCACGTCTCAAGGTGACAGATACGGTCGCCTGTCACCGCGCCAGGTGCATACCTAAATGTTGTTTCTCGTCAGATAGAAGGTGATTTATATATATACCTACAATCTTTCAGCCCGATTTTAGTATTGATTGCCCAGCTATCAACTTGCTTGGGTAGGGATTTATAAAAATGCTGCAGATCAAATTAGGTAAGTCAGTAGCGGCCAAGATGCAGATATTGGTCTTGTCCGACAGTGCCCATGTGCTTCAGCGGTTCCTCTGTCAATCGTGTTAAAGGTCCAGCTAACTGAGTTGCCCACCTTCCTGGAGCTACCTAGCCGCCTCTCCCAAATACCTGGGGGAGTCGTTCTCACATTTGCATTCAATTTTGACATTTAAAGCACTTCTCTTAGCCTTGTTGGAATAACTGCCATCTGAGAGGAATGCCTACGCTAGAATCTTGTCGATCGATGAGAAGATGTGCCGGCTGGCGGGCGGTTTAGTGGCAAATTTAAGTTTGTAATGAATGAATAAAATAACATTGTACAGTTGAAATTTAATAATTATGTATTTACCAGGATAAAATAATTAACTAATATACAATGACCAATTCATGTTAAACATATAATCTATAATTTAACAACTAATTCATAATACAATTATGCTACACAATATACTACAACATACCCTTAAACTACAATAACACAGAAAAGGGACTAACAACTAAAGAATACATTTTTACAACATTTAGAAAGACAAAAAGATGATATGAAGAAATGACATGTAAAAGAAGAGGTTGAACAAAAACGTTTTCCTGCTCGCTTTCCTCTCGGTGCACTACAGACGGTCAGCGAGCAGCGACTCACGCGGTGCAGTTCATCGTTGTCGTGATTCTAGCACTTTGAAGAGTGCAGGAGGCAGCAAGCTCATCCTGATGCAGCAGGTTGTCCTGGTATATTCCAATATGTGCAACCAAGGTTGGCGTCAATTTATCCCCCCCCCCACCCTGGGACATTCCCTCCATCCTCCCATGGTCATACCTGCCTCACGGCGCGTACCGACCGAATCGCGGGAGAGTGCCCGTTGCGGTTTGCTTGATAGCTTTCTCCGGGGGCACTGGTCTTGACTCCCTACAAATTCTTTATCCGTCCCCAGCCGTATTCTCCCCCTACGGGGCTGGCTTTCTAATATAAGAGATCCTCCCTTCTGGGATCCAACCGTTGAACCTTGATACCGGAAAATGGTGCCAAGTGACGCGAGTGTGCGGTCGTGTATAGTGCTAAGTAGGCACGTATACGGACGAGATCCCTACTGGTAACTCCTGTGCAGGTAGGATGTTGATCCATGCTTCTAGGGTAGACGTATTCTCCGCTCAGTTCAGACTCCTCCCACGCACTAAACAGTCTAGTCTGGGAAAGGTCACAGCCACAAGGGAGGCTGGGGCAGAGTAGATAACAACTTAATGCTGCGCATTCTCATCTTTCTGCCTGGCCATGCGTTGACGCAATCTTTTCGTGCGTCTCCGCCTGGCCCTCTTCTCCCGGAGCACCTCTTCTTGAAGCCGGCAATAGGTGTTTCTGGATACTACCGCGCGTCGCAAGTTGTTCGTGGGATTCTCTATGAGAATCCGCATGAATCTTCTGCGCTCATCGGCTCGTGTATAGGCAGGCGTCCAAGTTTGCTGAGGTCTCGCGACTGCCTCATCCGTGTATGCCTCGGCAACCTCGGCATCACCTGGACTCGTTTCTTCTTTTGGCAAAGTCATTCTGTAACAAATATACGGACACATTAATACCTATTAGCAAGTCGTACATTTTTAAAGTACAAACGAAGTGGGCCAGCAAGTAAGAGATACTCGTTTAAAAAAATTCTGATAGTATAAAAATATTACTTAACATGCCGGTCATTGTTTTTTAAATATCGATACTTAGATACCGATTTCAATAAAGTTTCGTCACTGTGTAAAATTGGTTGTAGTTTCGAAGATACGATTGGATTCAAATGTGAAGATTTTGAAAAAGCAATTCGTTTCCTACACGAATTAGACCCTCAGTTTTTAAAAATCAATGTGTGCGTGCGCTGTAAATCTTATTTAGATTGACTTATTTAATATGACAAATACGCTAAGCCATTGGTGAACGTGACTAATAGGTAACTGGTATAAGTAAAATAATAGTAATATTACTTTAAAAGTGAAAAGTTCCATCAGTTAAAGTTGAAATCAACAAGCATTTCAAAATAAATTTCGGAGTGAATAGGATTGTATTAATCACACTTACCTACTAATATTATAATAAAATTTAAAGTGTGTAAAGAAAATTGTTACTCAATCATGGTCTATCACAAAACGAATATGGCTATGGGATGTACTTGGGTTTCATTTTATCCCGGGAATGGTTTCCCACGGATTGTGAAAACGTAATAAACATTAAAGGACCACGAAGCCTTGATTTGTATTGTTTAAAATTTGTACAAAGGCCTAGAAATAAAAACATCGATAAGCTAGTAGGTATACAGCTGCAATGCTGCTAAAAGTATAAACGATAAAATTTTATAACAATAACAATAATTATAAAATTCGTCCCGTGTCCCTCACGATGTTTTAAAATTGCAATCGAAACCAATTAATAACTACTTTCACGAGTAACACACTAATATTCATATTCTAATAATATTATTGTAATAATCGCGTTAATGTACAACGATATACTCGTATCATTTTATTTAATAACCGTATTATATGTGAGAATATTATTGCGCATGAAATTATTGTAAATGAATTAAGATTTCAGAGAAAAGGAACCCCCCTTGATAACGACATGAATGTATTGAAGTTTTTTGAAATGTAGTGTAAATGGCATCTTGGTCCAGTGGTTATGAACTTATGACTGATGCCTTGTGGATTCGGCAAGCGGGTGCTCAAATCCTCAGACACAAAGTTCTTTTCTTATTCTTATAATTATTTTTTTATTCTCTTAAGCACTTTTTGTTAATTATTACTTAAGGAATAAAATTTTATAGTAGGTATGAGGTATGAGGATTGTAAGAAAAGATAGGTTTGTTGCATAAACAATATTAATTTATTTCTCTAATTACATTTCTAGGACTACATTGAGTCCATTTCCAGTTGAGTATACAGTTTTTCTATCTGAGTTAAATTGGGGTTACTTATTTTTAGATTTTACCTTATCTAAATTTATTGACAAAACACAATACCCTAAGTGAAGTATAAAATGTTTAATATTAGATAACTCTAGAAACATAAGTACAATATTTATTTACTTATTTATTTAAAGTTGCATACATTAATTTTTTACACTCTGTATAATCTTCGAGTATAAAAGAATGATGAATGTAATGAAATGTTATTAGTGCCTGTGTATCACAAAGAAAGAACCAACATGCTAAACTATAACAGTATAGCAATATACATCTTCCTCTTTGATCACATTTTCTGACAAGTAACCCTTTTAACACAACATTAGAAAAATATGTGAGGTCAGATGGTGCATCGTTAACAAATTAGAAGATTACTAAACTTGTAAACAAAAGTAATTTGATTAGGTATTAATAATATAATATTATTATTATGAATGTTAGGACAATAAAGTGTCCTATATATACACAGCGTCATCTAGCCCAAAATAAGCACCTAAATGTGATATGGATAATAGACAACTGATATAATACTTATTTTAGATAAACTACACCAAGACACACAACAAATAATCGTGTTCATCACACAAAGATTTGTTCTAGGTAAGAATGGATAATCTGCATTAATAACGGAGCGGATGGCCCTCACTGTCTATCACTTCTTGAAGACGACGAATGAAATTTCATCCCCGAAACCATATTAAAACATACGGCACTATTTCGCATTAGTTCCGAAGTTCTGTTTACCTCTTTATCTAATTATTTTTTTTACTTTATTTCACTTGAGTCCCAGTTTAAAACCATCTGACCCCACAAGTTTTCAATAGGATTAAGATCCGGGCTTTTAGCCGGCCACTCAAACACCGTTATCTTCTTGTGCATTTAGCCAGTCTTGCACAATTCGGGACCGATGCACTGAAGAGTTATCCTGAATGTCCTTCTGGATATGCGACCCACACTGAAGGCAGCATTACGTCTTTCAACACTTCAAGGTATCGCTCACTGTTCATGCGGCCACCTATTTCCACTAGCTCGCCTGGGCCCATTGAAGACATCCATTCCCAGTAATCTAAAATAATAAACCTTTTCAAATCTGTTGCAATATGTAAATCAATGTCAGTAGCAATAATAATTAAAAATATATAATATTATATAATATGTATATAATATGTATATAATATGTATATAATATGTATATAATATATATATATAATATGTATATAATATGTATATATATGTATATTTCGGGGTAGAGAATAATAATTTAGAATAAACAAATCTTATGTTAAAGAATATAGAAATCATTTGCCTACCTAATGTTAACCGCCCTCTTGTTCTTAAGTCTATTCTTAAGTCTAGTCCATTTTTTGGGTTGAACCGTTGGCCACTTCTTCTTCTTCTTCTGACTTGAAGCATTTTTCGTCGGCAAATATAACAATTTCGTTTTCCCAGTAGAAATTTTAATAACAAGTAGCAAAATTTACACGGTTGGTGCGATGATCGTCAGTAAGTTGTTACTTTCTGGCTGGCTTATAATTATGGATGTTCGCAGCGTGTAGATGTCATCGAACAGTGCTCAGCGACAACACTCCAAAAGTTTCAGCACTTGAGCGCGTAGTTTTGAAGGGTGCCAGTGATGGAACCTCCATAATATCACGGTGCTGCTCTGAATCATGAGTGTAAGCAACTGGGCGTCCTTGGCGTTCACATTTCATATCACCCGTCGCTTGATACTTTCGAATCCATCTACGCACTGTATTTCTCTGTAATGAAAATGATAATAAATAAAAGAAACTCCAAAATCTAATGAAAATGTAACATGGTTAAGTAATAAATAGGCATATAATATATTTTTATCGTAACTCTTACCGTTATGGCCATTATTTATCTCGTGCAATTTTCTCTATGCTTTGTTCTTTGCTCCCAAAGAACAACAATTTTAGTTTTCAAAAATGTTGTTAATCGAACCATACTTTCAATTTACTCAAAAATCTGATCAAAATCTTAATAAATTGAATAATATTACGAGGAGGATCAACACCAATGCAAATTACCACGAATTATAAAGTTACCTTCAATCACAGTTTAGTAAATAAGGCAAAGAAGTATTCTAATTGCAACCTTAGCGCGCTGTCACAGATATTATAATACTATAGCCGCAGCTCATACAGCAAATAAGTTTTTGAAGTAAAACATGACGGTAGTGCAACAAGCTGTATCAAGCGTAATCTATTGAAGTAAACGAGAAATCTATACTAATTTCAATCTTATCCTTTAGTCAATTGAGCAGTTATTATTATCATCACATATGGTGAATGTTGAAATTTAAACCTTATGGTCTAGAAAATTACACCGTAATCAACTTGGTTCGATAATAGGAGTAATGTTATTCATATTTTCACCGTTGTCATCAAGTGAACCAATAGCCTAGTGGTATAAGGCACGGTCTAAGTGAACGGCTGGCGCTGGAGATGCGGGTTCGTATCCTTAAGCTGCACATAGATTAATGTGGCATCTTTTTGTGAGTATATTGTATCTTGATTGAATTGAGCCGAAAGAAGAAAAATATCAGAAAATTACAAATATGAACATGCAAATAAAAGGCAGACGAAGCTGCTCGCTCGTTTGTAGCTCAGCGACGATCGCATCACGTGACGTCATTCGAGAGTCATGTGACGCGGCGATATTCTTTAAGTATTGAGGGGGTCTGTTTTCTCTGACGCTGTGTGTACATATAACTTTATAGATGAAAAAAACTTACTGAAAATAGTTGATGTTTTCTGGATATATATACCAGACGAAACCGTGTCCACTTTCACTTTACACTTTAACGCAAAACGCACTTTAAGACAACTTGCCCGTGTGATGGCATAAATTGCACTGATACTGAATATGCAAATTGTAAGTCCAATTTGGGAATAGAGTTAGGGGTGGATGGTGGGGATGGGTTGCGTGTTTCCTGTCCCTTTCACTCGTTGTCTATTGTATTATCAACTAACTATTAGTTTGTCAGGTAAAGCGCCGAGTCAAAAGGCAATAATGATGATTTTTTTTACAAGTAAATCCCACTTGTAGAATTTTACAGGTATTTAGCAGGCTTCTAGGTATTTATGGGATCTATACAAATAGATATTGTAAGTGATTGATACCTAAGCATACTTAGGTACATTAGGTAGAAAGGCGTGTGTTTCAAGTCCTCTGGTCCTCTCTGCGGGTATTGTTTGTTTTGCACAATTATTAATGTAAATCCTGAAATAGTGATGTATTTTGATGAATTGGGGAAATCAATGGGCCAGTTACTAAGTTCATATTTAGAACATAAGGTTACTAACTACTGTAACATTACTATAACATCATTAAAAAAATAAAGAATTATAGTTTAAACAGCAACAATACGTACTAACTAACAAAATAATAGAGCTTTATGATGTGCATGCACCAATCCGTGCCATCAAAGTTAAGCATTTACCTGCACCTTGGCTTACACCTGATATCAAAGAATTGATGGCGAAAAAAGCAGCAGCTAAGGCGAGGTATAAAATCAGAGCTACCCAGAGTAATTTGGAGAAGTATGTGGCCATCAGAAATAGATGCAACAGGGTGTGTAGGAATGCACAACGCCAACATATCCATACCTCGGTAGAAAGCGGGGATCCAGCAAAAGTCTGGAAATTTCTGAATACATTAGGAGTTGGAAAGTCACGTCAAGACTCGATTCCTAAAAATTTAAATTTAGATGCACTTAATGTACATTTTTCTACATCGTCCAATTTTAATGGAACTGCTAAAACTAATACACTGCAATATCTTTCATCTATTCCAACTCCTGAACATCCACCTTTCATCTTCAATCAATTGACCGCTTGTGATGTTAAGAAGAGCATCTTGTCTATTTCATCCAATGCTGTCGGTAGCGATGCCGTTAGTAGAAACATGATTGTGCCAATTCTAGAGCAAATTCTTCCAATCCTATGTCACGTCTTTAACTATTCCATTTCTTCGGCTATCTTCCCATCCTCGTGGAAAAATGCCCAGATAATTCCTTTACCCAAGAAATCTAAGCCATGTTCCTTTTCTGACTATCGTCCTATATCCATCCTTCCTTTTCTTTCCAAAGCTTTAGAGCGCCTCATTCACTCGCAACTTAGCTCCTTTCTTAATAAAAACGCGCTACTAAACCCTTTACAATCGGGCTTCAGATATGGACATAGTACTGCGACAGCATTGGTTAATATCACGGAAGACATAAGACTGGGCATGGATAGAGGAAATCTTACGTTACTATCCTTACTTGATTTTAGCAATGCCTTTAATACCGTAGATTTCGACATTCTGCTCGGTATACTCTGCTCTGTTAACATATCTCCAACGGCTATTGAGTGGTTTCGTAGTTACCTGTCTGGTCGCCAGCAGCGTATTCGCGTCGAAGAATTAAGCTCTTCCTGGTGTGATGTGACCGCTGGTGTACCACAGGGTGGCGTTTTATCTCCGTTACTTTTCGCCGTCTTTATAAATACAATCTCCGAAAAACTACTTTCATCCTACCACCTTTATGCTGATGACCTACAAATTTACACCCAAGCTTCTCCAAATGACTTACGCGTTGCTTTTGCTGTGCTCAACAACGACTTGGAGCGGATTTGCGAATGGAGCAAAAACCATGGACTCACCCTAAATTCGTCCAAAACACAGGTAATTGTTATTGGTAGTCCAAGGTTGAGTTCTAAAATAGATTGGACCCAGCTTCCTCAGGTTACTATGGGTGGAGTAGTAGTGCCAGTTGGTGACAGTGTCAAAAACTTGGGTATCTTCATGGATAAATCATTTTCTTGGAATATCCAGTTACAGGAAACTAGTCGAAAACTTTTCGCGTCAGCAGGTGCCTTACGAAGGCTCCGAAACTTTCTCCCAATTGCGACTAAAACTGCGCTCGCACAATCGATTCTTCTTCCTGTCCTCGATTACGCCGATGTCAGCTATCCTGATCTAACAGAAGAGCAACTAGATAAACTTGAGCGACTTCAAAATTTTTGCATAAGATTCATATTTGGTCTACGCAAGTATGATCACGTGTCTGATTTCCGTAAACAACTCAAGTGGCTCCCAATTCGACTTCGCAGGAATGCCCATATTCTAACATTGTTATATAATGTATTGTTTAATCCCAACACTCCCTCTTATCTCAAAGGACGATTCCAGTTCCTCTATGACACACATACGAAATGCCTGAGGTCGTCCGAGAATTTCAGGCTGACTATGCCAATACATTCTACTGACTTTGCTGACAAGTCTTTCACTGTCAGGGCGGTGCGCTTATGGAACGCGTTGCCACTGAACATCAGACGGGCAAGGTCAGTGAATGTATTTAAATTAATGGTCAAGAACCACTACCTATCATGTTGTGCACAGTAGGTAATAGCTCACAATTATGTGCTCACTCACTATTTTCCCTTCGTATTAGTATGAACTATCTACTTTATGTATATATTTATTTAATACATGTATATGTATTTGTATGTTAGAATTTATGTTGATATTTTTTGTGTAAAGCCGTATATTAATTTTATTTTACTTAATTTTCTCTCTTTTTTTGTTTTAATACTCTATCTATTCAAGTTTAGTCGGTAACTACACCATATCTTTTGTTTTCATAACATTACTGTCCATCCCAAGGTTGCCTGGAAGAAATCGCTTCAGCGATAAGGCCGCCCATTGTACATTGAACTGTATAGATGCTACCTACTTGTCCTACTGTAAATCTGTTGGTGTACAATAAAGAATTATCTATCTATCTATCTATCTAATATGCTTATCATTTAAGTGGGAGACAGGGGAAATGCACTTATAAATTGTTTTGAATCACTGAAGTCATTAAAGATTAAAAATATGATACTATTCACACTTCCTTATAGTCGTAGCTTGTCACAGGCAGAAAACAATCTAAGACATAAGCTCAATCAAACTTTACATGCAATGGCATTTAATAATCAAAATAAATTCCATTTAGTTGACATAAACTTATATTTAGAAAATAAAATAATAATTATATAATAAATTAATATAATAATAATTTTAAGAGACAGATAGCATCTATGCTATCATATTATATTACGTATTCAGCCAAGAACTTGGCTACCCAAGCTCCTTTTGAGGAAAAATGATCTTGCGACCTTGGAATCTGTTTCAAAAATTATTTAAAGCAGGGGACAAAAGCGATCCTTCAAATTTAAGACCCATTTCCATACTTCCAGCTCTAAGTAAAGCTTATGAAAAAATAATATTTAATCAACTGCTTTCACATTTCACAGAAAATAATTTACATCATGATAAACAGTTTGGTTTCACTAGGAGTTGCACTTGTCAAACATTTATATTTGATGCATGGGAGAAGAAGCAGGATGCCATTGGTATTTTTTTGTGATCTATCAAAAGCTTCTGATTGTGTTGATCATGAGACGTTGTTACTAAAATTAGAATATTATGGTGTGTCGAGCGGCTCACTTAGATTACTTACGTCTTGCTTCACTGACAGAATTCAAAAAGTTAATGTTAATGGCACTGACTCTTCTGGTGCCCCATTAGTTATGGTTATGGGAGTACCCCTCCTATTCTTGATATATGTTAATGATCTTCCTTACTTCGCTACAAATCTTTGTGAAATTGTATTATTTGCTGATGACACATCATTAATTTTTAAGATTGATAGACATAAAGAAGTACTTGATGATGTCAATAAAACTCTTTCTGAAATATTGCATTAGTTCACAAGTAACAACTTGCTGCTCAATGCGAAGAAAACTAAATGTGTGAAGTTTACTATGCCTAATGTAAGACAGACAGATATTAATATTAAAATGAATAATGAATCTGTCCAAACAGTCAATACCACAGTTTTTCTTGGAATAACTTAGCTCAGCTTAGACTTAGATCAGCTGGCAAATGATTGATGATGATGAAAAATTTTCTAACGATAAGCAGATACGGAATTAGATTATCGGTGTTATTTTCTCTGAACTATTTGTTATGTCACCTAGTTCACTTTAATATTATTGATGTTTCAAATAAATCGTTGTGAGTATTGGGTTTGTACTCTTTACTTCAGTGCTACTTGTTAACAGTTGTTTAATATCAAGCGTGTTTAGTATCATTTATATCATTCCTCGCTGATAGTAGCGTGATGATATATAGTATATATTGGTGCCTAATGATGTTGCTTTCTAATGGAGAAAGAAATTATGAAATCGGTCCAGTCGTTTAAGTTGATCCGTAACATACAATAACATTTTAATATACCTCAAAATATGTAACTAAGTCGTTCAGTGATAGTGTTCTCTTCCGATCATCCTTTAAAATTATTATGATAGCTGTAGGGCAAAACAACAAATGTTTGTCGCCCCCGAGCCATTAATATCTTTTTGCTACGCCCACTCGGTGGTCCTAGAGCAGGTCACAAATAAATTTCGGAAAAACACTTTTATGGGATTTAAAATTGATGTCGCTGTTGATGCACCACTATGCACGTACTCGCAGCAACGTGTATCAGAGGAGCTGTGTCAAAACGCTAATCGTGATTGATATCTATTACGTCACTGAGTGCTACAGTGCTTCGGGCGTCTACACTAGATGTTTATTGACTACCACACCAGCGCACATTTATAAATTTTGAAAACTACTACGACTCCTATGCAATTACTTACTTCTATCATAGTATTCCTTGACTCTTTCTGACCTCCAATGTGATTGGTTTGAAGGATTATATGTAATTCTTTGAATTTTAATTTTAATTAGGGTCTAAAAATCTAAAAAAATATAAATTGTAAAATGTTATTTTTATGAGTGAATAAAAATAACATTTTACAAATCTACAATAACTGACTACGGATGAAAACACTCAATTTTATTTAATCTCAATTTAGTATATATCATTATATCATTGCTATATGAATAAAAATAAATATCAATATTCTACTTAGCCTACGTTTACAACCGCTTCCTAGGCGCTAGTGGAGAACATTGGGCGTAGCCTATGATCGAAGAGCATACCAAGGGTGGGCTAGCTCTCTTAGCGCACGTCTCAAGGTGACAGATACGGTCGCCTGTCACCGCGCCTGGTGCATACCTAAATGTTGTTTCTCGTCAGATAGAAGGTGATTTATATATATACCTACAATCTTTCAGCCCGATCTTAGTGTTGATTGCCCAGCTATCAACTTGCTTGGGTAGGGATTTATAAAAATGCTGCTGATCAAATTAGGTAAGTCAGTAGCGGCCAAGATGCAGATATTGGTCTTGTCCGACAGTGCCCATGTGCATCAGCGGTTCCTCTGTCAATCGTGTTAAAGGTCCAGCTAACTGAGTTGCCCACCTTGCTGGAGCTACCTAGCCGCCTCTCCCAAATACCTGGGGGAGTCGTTCTCACATTTGCATTCAATTTTGACATTTAAAGCACTTCTCTTAGCCTTGTTGGAATAACTGCCATCTGAGAGGAATGCCTACGCTAGAATCTTGTCGATCGATGAGAAGATGTGCCGGCTGGCGGGCGGTTTAGTGGCAAATTTAAGTTTGTAATGAATGAATAAAATAACATTGTACAGTTGAAATTTAATAATTATGTATTTACCAGGATAAAATAATTAACTAATATACAATGACCAATTCATGTTAAACATATAATCTATAATTTAACAACTAATTCATAATACAATTATGCTACACAATATACTACAACATACCCTTAAACTACAATAACACAGAAAAGGGACTAACAACTAAAGAATACATTTTTACAACATTTAGAAAGACAAAAAGATGATATGAAGAAATGACATGTAAAAGAAGAGGTTGAACAAAAACGTTTTCCTGCTCGCTTTCCTCTCGGTGCACTACAGACGGTCAGCGAGCAGCGACTCACGCGGTGCAGTTCATCGTTGTCGTGATTCTAGCACTTTGAAGAGTGCAGGAGGCAGCAAGCTCATCCTGATGCAGCAGGTTGTCCTGGTATATTCCAATATGTGCAACCAAGGTTGGCGTCAATTTATCCCCCCCCCCCCACCCTGGGACATTCCCTCCATCCTCCCATGGTCATACCTGCCTCACGGCGCGTACCGACCGAATCGCGGGAGAGTGCCCGTTGCGGTTTGCTTGATAGCTTTCTCCGGGGGCACTGGTCTTGACTCCCTACAAATTCTTTATCCGTCCCCAGCCGTATTCTCCCCCTACGGGGCTGGCTTTCTAATATAAGAGATCCTCCCTTCTGGGATCCAACCGTTGAACCTTGATACCGGAAAATGGTGCCAAGTGACGCGAGTGTGCGGTCGTGTATAGTGCTAAGTAGGCACGTATACGGACGAGATCCTTACTGGTAACTCCTGTGTAGGTAGGATGTTGATCCATGCTTCTAGGGTAGACGTATTCTCCGCTCAGTTCAGACTCCTCCCACGCACTAAACAGTCTAGTCTGGGAAAGGTCACAGCCACAAGGGAGGCTGGGGCAGAGTAGATAACAACTTAATGCTGCGCATTCTCATCTTTCTGCCTGGCCATGCGTTGACGCAATCTTTTCGTGCGTCTCCGCCTGGCCCTCTTCTCCCGGAGCACCTCTTCTTGAAGCCGGCAATAGGTGTTTCTGGATACTACCGCGCGTCGCAAGTCGTTCGTGGGATTCTCTATGAGAATCCGCATGAATCTTCTGCGCTCATCGGCTCGTGTATAGGCAGGCGTCCAAGTTTGCTGAGGTCTCGCGACTGCCTCATCCGTGTATGCCTCGGCAACCTCGGCATCACCTGGACTCGTTTCTTCTTTTGGCAAAGTCATTCTGTAACAAATATACGGACACATTAATACCTATTAGCAAGTCGTACATTTTTAAAGTACAAACGAAGTGGGCCAGCAAGTAAGAGATACTCGTTTAAAAAAGTTCTGATAGTATAAAAATATTACTTAACATGCCGGTCATTGTTTTTTAAATATCGATACTTAGATACCGATTTCAATAAAGTTTCGTCACTGTGTAAAATTGGTTTTAGTTTCGAAGATACGATTGGATTCAAATGTGAAGATTTTGAAAAAGCAATTCGTTTCCTACACGAATTAGACCCTCAGTTTTTAAAAATCAATGTGTGCGTGCGCTGTAAATCTTATTTAAATTGACTTATTTAATATGACAAATACGCTAAGCCATTGGTGAACGTGACTAATAGGTAACTGGTATAAGTAAAATAATAGTAATATTACTTTAAAAGTGAAAAGTTCCATCAGTTAAAGTTGAAATCAACAAGCATTTCAAAATAAATTTCGGAGTGAATAGGATTGTATTAATCACACTTACCTACTAATATTATAATAAAATTTAAAGTGTGTAAAGAAAATTGTTACTCAATCATGGTCTATCACAAAACGAATATGGCTATGGGATGTACTTAGGTTTCATTTTATCCCGGGAATGGTTTCCCACGGATTGTGAAAACGTAATAAACATTAGAGGACCACGAAGCCTTGATTTGTATTGTTTAAAATTTGTACAAAGGCCTAGAAATAAAAACATCGATAAGCTAGTAGGTATACAGCTGCAATGCTGCTAAAAGTATAAACGATAAAATTTTATAACAATAACAATAATTATAAAATTCGTCCCGTGTCCCTCACGATGTTTTAAAATTGCAATCGAAACCAATTAATAACTACTTTCACGAGTAACACACTAATATTCATATTCTAATAATATTATTGTAATAATCGCGTTAATGTACAACGATATACTCGTATCATTTTATTTAATAACCGTATTATATGTGAGAATATTATTGCGCATGAAATTATTGTAAATGAATTAAGATTTCCTATTAGTACATATAACTTTATAGATGAAAAAAACTTACTGAAAATAGTTGATGTTTTCTGGATATATATACCAGACGAAACCGTGTCCACTTTCACTTTACACTTTAACGCAAAACGCACTTTAAGACAACTTGCCCGTGTGATGGCATAAATTGCACTGATACTGAATATGCAAATTGTAAGTCCAATTTGGGAATAGAGTTAGGGGTGGATGGTGGGGATGGGTTGCGTGTTTCCTGTCCCTTTCACTCGTTGTCTATTGTATTATCAACTAACTATTAGTTTGTCAGGTAAAGCGCCGAGTCAAAAGGCAATAATGATGATTTTTTTTACAAGTAAATCCCACTTGTAGAATTTTACAGGTATTTAGCAGGCTTCTAGGTATTTATGGGATCTATACAAATAGATATTGTAAGTGATTGATACCTAAGCATACTTAGGTACATTAGGTAGAAAGGCGTGTGTTTCAAGTCCTCTGGTCCTCTCTGCGGGTATTGTTTGTTTTGCACAATTATTAATGTAAATCCTGAAATAGTGATGTATTTTGATGAATTGGGGAAATCAATGGGCCAGTTACTAAGTTCATATTTAGAACATAAGGTTACTAACTACTGTAACATTACTGTAACATCATTAAAAAAATAAAGAATTATAGTTTAAACAGCAACAATATGCTTATCATTTAAGTGGGAGACAGGGGAAATGCACTTATAAATTGTTTTGAATCACTGAAGTCATTAAAGATTAAAAATATGATACTATTCACACTTCCTTATAGTCGTAGCTTGTCACAGGCAGAAAACAATCTAAGACATAAGCTCAATCAAACTTTACATGCAATGGCATTAAATAATCAAAATAAATTCCATTTAGTTGACATAAACTTATATTTAGAAAATAAAATAATAATTATATAATAAATTAATATAATAATAATTTTAAGAGACAGATAGCATCTATGCTATCATATTATATTACGTATTCAGCCAAGAACTTGGCTACCCAAGCTCCTTTTGAGGAAAAATGATCTTGCGACCTTGGAATCTGTTTCAAAAATTATTTAAAGCAGGGGACAAAAGCGATCCTTCAAATTTAAGACCCATTTCCATACTTCCAGCTCTAAGTAAAGCTTATGAAAAAATAATATTTAATCAACTGCTTTCACATTTCACAGAAAATAATTTACATCATGATAAACAGTTTGGTTTCACTAGGAGTTGCACTTGTCAAACATTTATATTTGATGCATGGGAGAAGAAGCAGGATGCCATTGGTATTTTTTTGTGATCTATCAAAAGCTTCTGATTGTGTTGATCATGAGACGTTGTTACTAAAATTAGAATATTATGGTGTGTCGAGCGGCTCACTTAGATTTACTTACGTCTTGCTTCACTGACAGAATTCAAAAAGTTAATGTTAATGGCACTGACTCTTCTGGTGCCCGATTAGTTATGGTTATGGGAGTACCCCTCCTATTCTTGATATATGTTAATGATCTTCCTTACTTCGCTACAAATCTTTGTGAAATTGTATTATTTGCTGATGACACATCATTAATTTTTAAGATTGATAGACATAAAGAAGTACTTGATGATGTGAATAAAACTCTTTCTGAAATTTTGCATTAGTTCACAAGTAACAACTTGCTGCTCAATGCGAAGAAAACTAAATGTGTGAAGTTTACTATGCCTAATGTAAGACAGACAGATATTAATATTAAAATGAATAATGAATCTGTCCAAACAGTCAATACCACAGTTTTTCTTGGAATAACTTAGCTCAGCTTAGAGTTAGATCAGCTGCCTATGCGGTTAGAAAGATTAGGCCACTGACTGATGAGGAAACTGCACGATTAGTTTATTTTAGCTACTTTCATAGCGTTGTGTCATACGGTCTGCTGCTGTGGGGCTCAGTTGCCGATATTGAGACTATATTTGTACTACATAAACGAGCGATACGAGTGATTTATAGCCTATAGCCTCAGACCCCGTGACTTGCTGAAAGAATTTTTCAAAGAAATTAATATTTTAACAGTTGCTTCTCAATACATTTATGATAATATCTTTCAAATATGTACAACGCCAATAATTTTAAAGTGAACTAGGTGACATAACAAACAGTTCAGAGAAAATAGCACCGGTTATCTAATTCCTTATCTGCTTATCGTTAGAAATTTTATAAAAGATGTAAAGAACAAAAACAATACCGTGTTATTTTGGACCCGTGTTATCTGTTCTATTATTTTATGAATTCTTCAAACAAGATATTCAAAGTGTCATTTTTAAGAATATTATGAAATACGTTTACCACAAAACATTTACAGCACGTACACGTTTTTTAAAATGAAATTTTACATAATTATCCCCAAATTAAAAAACCATGGTTTTTAAAAAGCTGTATAATAAGTAGTTTTAAATTATTATTAGAATTTCTAAAGGACTAAGATTTTGCATGCTGGCAAAACGCAGCTCATGTGCTTAAATCTTTAGATACAGACATGTTTCCAGCACAAGACATTGAGGAGCCCCACGGTTGCGTGGCGTTCGTCGTTGGACTGACGTGAATAAAGTTCTACCATCCTTTGGTATTTTATAACATTTACTGTTCCTAGAGAGAGAGATTATATGTATGTTTAAACTAAATTCTAGTACCTGATGAATTTATATACGATTCACAGTAAAGTCAAACCACAGACATACGGTTCTGTTAAAAAGGCTACTTTATTTGAATATTATTAGGATAATATTTCGTGTGCGGCAAATATTTTGTCGACCAATAATTAGTCTGAATTAATAGCGTGTACCAATGACATTATCTTGTGTATCATTATTTTGGCATACCTTATAAACCTAATAGCTAATTTTGAATCACTTTCTTGTGTCATTATAAAAATTTATTACTTAATATTTATCTATTGAGAATCGAAATAGATATGTGTTACTGTTTTTGAAGCTAATGGATTCTTGGAATTGTGTGCATTGTTCTTGGAAGTCACGAATTTTGCACTTTTAGATTTTAACAAGTTTGGTATATTTGCATATTTGGGCTCTTTGAGAAGTTTGGAATAGAAATTCTAGTTTTATTAAAATGATGTTACAATTTTTGTTAGTTGTCCTATATCACAAGCTTGAATACTGAAACTTGAACACAAGTAAATGCTACACTATAACATTCACGCGCAACCTTAACATAATAAAAACTCAGTATCAGCTTAACGGGGCAACGTTACAGGAACGGAAAGAGCTGAGGGATTTAGGCTAAGTTTCGGGCCCCACATAGATAGCATTATAAAGAAAGCGTCTAAAATGCTACATAACAGACTTTTTGAAAAGTGGTAGCGTATCGGTGAAAAAATCCACATTCCCGCACTTTCATTGTATATCTTCGATAAACGGGATATGGTTGAATGTTGTTTTAAGTAAGTTTCTAGCCAACTCCTTAAGTTGAGCACGTCTGGGCACGCGACGTGGTACCCTAAGACCGAACGAATTCAAGAGCATCGAACAGTCGAATTTATTTCTAACCACCTTAAATAGGAATACCATGACAAGTAGTTGTCACCGTATTGGGTATAGGCTATCCATTTCAAAGTGTCTCAATTTATCACTATATGAAGGCAGCACCCTATGTAACCCACAAGAAAAAGCAAGATGTCGAAGAAATCTCTTTTGTATGCGCTCCAATCTAAGTTGATGCACAACGTATTGAGGTGACCAAACCTGAGAGCAATACTCAAGTTGACTTCGTTCGAGAACATTATAAATCATATTTTTCGTGGCCGGTTTGCGAAATGGTTTACCATTGCTAATGATGAAACCCGGCATTTTAAACGCTTTCTTTATAATGCTATCTATGTGGGGCGAGAAAATTAATTTTGAGTCGAAAAGAACGCCTAAAAGATATACAATGAAATGTGTGGGAATGTTGATTTATTCACCGATACGCTACCACTTTTCAAAAAGTCTGTTATGTAGCGTTTTAGACGCTTTCTTTATAATGCTATCTATGTGGGGCGAGAAACTTAGCCTAAATCCCTCAGCTCTTTCCGTTCCTGTAACGTTGCCCCATTAAGCGGATACTGAGTTTTTATTATGTTAAGGTTGCGCGTGAATGTTATAGTGTAGCATTTACTTGTGTTCAAGGACATTTTGTTGACAACACACCAGTCTACTATAGCATCAAGGTCCATTTGTAGCTGATCGCAATCTTGTTGCTTTCTTTTATCTGGTATTTTTCCCTTACTCAATTTTGTGATATAGGACAACTAACAAAAATTGTAACATCATTTTAATAAAACTAGAATATCTATTCCAAACTTCTCAAAGAGCCCATATGTGTAAACCAAACTTGTTAAAATCTAAAAGTGCAAATTTCGTGACTTCCAAGAACAATGCACACAATGAACAAGGCTTCAATGGACTTCCAAGAATGCATTAGCTTCAAAAAAAGGTAATTAAAAATTCTGAAAATGGATAATTGAGTGGGTTCGTTTGGAAACAATTGAGTTTGCACAAGCAATTATACTCAGATACCATTGTAACATCTATCTATTTCGATTCTCAATAGATAAATATTAAGTAATAAATTTTTATAATGACACAAGGAAGTGATTCAAAATTAACTATTAGGTTTATAATGTATGCCAAAATAATGATACACAAGATAATGTCATCGGTACACGCTATTAATTCAGACTATTTATTGGCCGACAAAATATTTGCCGCACACGAAATATTATCCTAATAATATTCAAATAAAGTAGCCTTTTTAACAGAACCGTATGTCTGTGGTCTGACTTTACTGTGAATCGTATATAAATTCATCGGGCACTAGCATTTAGTTTAAACATTTAAGGAGGTAAGACACGGCGGTATATCCGCCCGATTGAGCAGTCCGACTGGGGAAGTACCTCCGCCCTACAGAATACCGCGGTTATAATGACTTCGTGTTGTGTTCCCAGCGGTGAGTAGGGTAGCCAGAGCTCACTGGAGAATTTGTGCCGTCAGTGGGAAGACTAAAGGCTTGTCCTGATTTGTCTTCTACTGACGGCACAGAAACTCTGTACTTACAGGGTTGGCAGCGCGACTGTGACTCCTCTGGTGTTACAGACGTCCATAGGCCACGGTAACTACTTTCCATCAGGTGGGCCGTGTGCTTGTCTGCCAACTAAGTGTTATAAAAAAAAAAAAAAAAAGAAACATACATATAATCTCTCTCTCTAGGATCAGTACATGTTATAAAATACCAAAGGATGGTAGAACTTTATTCACGTCAGTCCGACGACTAACGCCACGCAACCATGGGGCTCTTCAAAGTCTTGTGCTGGAAACATGTTTGTATCTAAAGATTTAAGCACATGAACTGCGTTTTGCCAGTTTGCGAAATGTTATTCCTTTAGGAAGTCAAATAACAATTTAAAACTACTTATTTTACAGCTTTGTAAAAACCTAGGTTTTTTAATACCACGCAACGGTTTTGGGATAATTGTGTAAAATTTCCAAAACCGTGTACCTGCTGTAATTGTTTTGTGGTAATCGTATTTCACAATATTCTTGAAATTACTTTGAATATCTTGTTTGAAGATTTCATAAAATAATAGGACAGAAAACACGGGTCCATTATAACAGGGTATTGTTTTTGTTCATTACATCTTTTATAAATTTTCTAACGATAAGCAGATAAGGAATTAGATTATCGGTGTTATTTTCTCTGAACTATTTGTTATGTCACCTAGTTCACTTTAATATTATTGATATTTCAAATAAATCGTTGTGAGTATTGGGTTTGTACTCTTTACTTCAGTGCTACTTGTTAGCAGTTGTTTAATATCAAGCGTGTTTAGTATCATTTATATCATTCCTCGCTGATAGTAGCGTGATGATATATAGTATATATTGGTGCCTAATGATGTTGCTTTCTAATGGAGAAAGAAATTATGAAATCGGTCCAGTCGTTTAAGTTGATCCGTAACATACAATAACATTTTAATATACCTCAAAATATGTAACTAAGTCGTTCAGTGATAGTGTTCTCTTCCGATCATCCTTTAAAATTATTATTTAAAATTCTATGATAGCTGTAGGGCAAAACAACAAATGTTTGTCGCCCCCGAGCCATTAATATCTTTTTGCTACGCCCACTCGGTGGTCCTAGAGCAGGTCACAAATAAATTTCGGAAAAACACTTTTATGGGATTTAAAATTGATGTCGCTGTTGATGCACCACTATGCACGTACTCGCAGCAACGTGTATCAGAGGAGCTGTGTCAAAACGCTAAGCGTGATTGATATCTATTACGTCACTGAGTGCTACAGTGCTTCGGGCGTCTACACTAGATGTTTATTGACTACCACACCAGCGCACATTTATAAATTTTGAAAACTACTACGACTCCTATGCAATTACTTACTTCTATCATAGTATTCCTTGACTCTTTCTGACCTCCAATGTGATTGGTTTGAAGGATTATATGTAATTCTTTGAATTTTAATTTTAATTAGGGTCTAAAAATCTAAAAATCACTCATAAAAATAACATTTTACAAATCTACAATAACTGACTACGGATGAAAACACTCAATTTTATTTAATCTCAATTTAGTATATATCATTATATCATTGCTATATGAATAAAAATAAATATCAATATTCTACTTAGCCTATGTTTACAACCGCTTCCTAGGCGCTAGTGGAGAACATTGGGCGTAGCCTATGATCGAAGAGCATACCAAGGGTGGGCTAGCTCTCTTAGCGCACGTCTCAAGGTGACAGATACGGTCGCCTGTCACCGCGCCAGGTGCATACCTAAATGTTGTTTCTCGTCAGATAGAAGGTGATTTATATATATACCTACAATCTTTCAGCCCGATCTTAGTATTGATTGCCCAGCTATCAACTTGCTTGGGTAGGGATTTATAAAAATGCTGCAGATCAAATTAGGTAAGTCAGTAGCGGCCAAGATGCAGATATTGGTCTTGTCCGACAGTGCCCATGTGCTTCAGCGGTTCCTCTGTCAATCGTGTTAAAGGTCCAGCTAACTCAGTTGCCCACCTTGCTGGAGCTACCTAGCCGCCTCTCCCAAATACCTGGGGGAGTCGTTCTCACATTTGCATTCAATTTTGACATTTAAAGCACTTCTCTTAGCCTTGTTGGAATAACTGCCATCTGAGAGGAATGCCTACGCTAGAATCTTGTCGACCGATGAGAAGATGTGCCGGCTGGCGGGCGGTTTAGTGGCAAATTTAAGTTTGTAATGAATGAATAAAATAACATTGTACAGTTGAAATTTAATAATTATGTATTTACCAGGATAAAATAATTAACTAATATACAATGACCAATTCATGTTAAACATATAATCTATAATTTAACAACTAATTCATAATACAATTATGCTACACAATATACTACAACATACCCTTAAACTACAATAACACAGAAAAGGGACTAACAACTAAAGAATACATTTTTACAACATTTAGAAAGACAAAAAGATGATATGAAGAAATGACATGTAAAAGAAGAGGTTGAACAAAAACGTTTTCCTGCTCGCTTTCCTCTCGGTGCACTACAGACGGTCAGCGAGCAGCGACTCACGCGGTGCAGTTCATCGTTGTCGTGATTCTAGCACTTTGAAGAGTGCAGGAGGCAGCAAGCTCATCCTGATGCAGCAGGTTGTCCTGGTATATTCCAATATGTGCAACCAAGGTTGGCGTCAAATTATCCCCCCCCCCCACCCTGGGACATTCCCTCCATCCTCCCATGGTCATACCTGCCTCACGGCGCGTACCGACCGAATCGCGGGAGAGTGCCCGTTGCGGTTTGCTTGATAGCTTTCTCCGGGGGCACTGGTCTTGACTCCCTACAAATTCTTTATCCGTCCCCAGCCGTATTCTCCCTCTACGGGGCTGGCTTTCTAATATGAGAGATCCTCCCTTCTGGGATCCAACCGTCGAACCTTGATACCGGAAAATGGTGCCAAGTGACGCGAGTGTGCGGTCGTGTATAGTGCTAAGTAGGCACGTATACGGACGAGATCCTTACTGGTAACTCCTGTGCAGGTAGGATGTTGATCCATGCTTCTAGGGTAGACGTATTCTCCGCTCAGTTCAGACTCCTCCCACGCACTAAACAGTCTAGTCTGGGAAAGGTCACAGCCACAAGGGAGGCTGGGGCAGAGTAGATAACAACTTAATGCTGCGCATTCTCATCTTTCTGCCTGGCCATGCGTTGACGCAATCTTTTCGTGCGTCTCCGCCTGGCCCTCTTCTCCCGGAGCACCTCTTCTTGAAGCCGGCAATAGGTGTTTCTGGATACTACCGCGCGTCGCAAGTCGTTCGTGGGATTCTCTATGAGAATCCGCATGAATCTTCTGCGCTCATCGGCTCGTGTATAGGCAGGCGTCCAAGTTTGCTGAGGTCTCGCGACTGCCTCATCCGTGTATGCCTCGGCAACCTCGGCATCACCTGGACTCGTTTCTTCTTTTGGCAAAGTCATTCTGTAACAAATATACGGACACATTAATACCTATTAGCAAGTCGTACATTTTTAAAGTACAAACGAAGTGGGCCAGCAAGTAAGAGATACTCGTTTAAAAAAGTTCTGATAGTATAAAAATATTACTTAACATGCCGGTCATTGTTTTTTAAATATCGATACTTAGATACCGATTCCAATAAAGTTTCGTCACTGTGTAAAATTGGTTTTAGTTTCGAAGATACGATTGGATTCAAATGTGCAGATTTTGAAAAAGCAATTCGTTTCCTACACGAATTAGACCCTCAGTTTTTAAAAATCAATGTGTGCGTGCGCTGTAAATCTTATTTAAATTGACTTATTTAATATGACAAATACACTAAGCCATTGGTGAACGTGACTAATAGGTAACTGGTATAAGTAAAATAATAGTAATATTACTTTAAAAGTGAAAAGTTCCATCAGTTAAAGTTGAAATCAACAAGCATTTCAAAATAAATTTCGGAGTGAATAGGATTGTATTAATCACACTTACCTACTAATATTATAATAAAATTTAAAGTGTGTAAAGAAAATTGTTACTCAATCATGGTCTATCACAAAACGAATATGGCTATGGGATGTACTTGGGTTTCATTTTATCCCGGGAATGGTTTCCCACGGATTGTGAAAACGTAATAAACATTAAAGGACCACGAAGCCTTGATTTGTATTGTTTAAAATTTGTACAAAGGCCTAGAAATAAAAACATCGATAAGCTAGTAGGTATACAGCTGCAATGCTGCTAAAAGTATAAACGATAAAATTTTATAACAATAACAATAATTATAAAATTCGTCCCGTGTCCCTCACGATGTTTTAAAATTGCAATCGAAACCAATTAATAACTACTTTCACGAGTAACACACTAATATTCATATTCTAATAATATTATTGTAATAATCGCGTTAATGTACAACGATATACTCGTATCATTTTATTTAATAACCGTATTATATGTGAGAATATTATTGCGCATGAAATTATTGTAAATGAATTAAGATTTCCTATTAGTACATATAACTTTATAGATGAAAAAAACTTACTGAAAATAGTTGATGTTTTCTGGATATATATACCAGACGAAACCGTGTCCACTTTCACTTTACACTTTAACGCAAAACGCACTTTAAGACAACTTGCCCGTGTGATGGCATAAATTGCACTGATACTGAATATGCAAATTGTAAGTCCAATTTGGGAATAGAGTTAGGGGTGGATGGTGGGGATGGGTTGCGTGTTTCCTGTCCCTTTCACTCGTTGTCTATTGTATTATCAACTAACTATTAGTTTGTCAGGTAAAGCGCCGAGTCAAAAGGCAATAATGATGATTTTTTTTACAAGTAAATCCCACTTGTAGAATTTTATATTATTATTTTTATATTTTATTTATGGGATCTATACAAATAGATATTGTAAGTGATTGATACCTAAGCATACTTAGGTACATTAGGTAGAAAGGCGTGTGTTTCAAGTCCTCTGGTCCTCTCTGCGGGTATTGTTTGTTTTGCACAATTATTAATGTAAATCCTGAAATAGTGATGTATTTTCATGAATTGGGGAAATCAATGGGCCAGTTACTAAGTTCATATTTAGAACATAAGGTTACTAACTACTGTAACATTACTGTAACATCATTAAAAAAATAAAGAATTATAGTTTAAACAGCAACAATATGCTTATCATTTAAGTGGGAGACAAGGGAAATGCACTTATAAATTGTTTTGAATCACTGAAGTCATTAAAGATTAAAAATATGATACTATTCACACTTCCTTATAGTCGTAGCTTGTCACAGGCAGAAAACAATCTAAGACATAAGCTCAATCAAACTTTACATGCAATGGCATTAAATAATCAAAATAAATTCCATTTAGTTGACATAAACTTATATTTAGAAAATAAAATAATAATTATATAATAAATTAATATAATAATAATTTTAAGAGACAGATAGCATCTATGCTATCATATTATATTACGTATTCAGCCAAGAACTTGGCTACCCAAGCTCCTTTTGAGGAAAAATGATCTTGCGACCTTGGAATCTGTTTCAAAAATTATTTAAAGCAGGGGACAAAAGCGATCCTTCAAATTTAAGACCCATTTCCATACTTCCAGCTCTAAGTAAAGCTTATGAAAAAATAATATTTAATCAACTGCTTTCACATTTCACAGAAAATAATTTACATCATGATAAACAGTTTGGTTTCACTAGGAGTTGCACTTGTCAAACATTTATATTTGATGCATGGGAGAAGAAGCAGGATGCCATTGGTATTTTTTTGTGATCTATCAAAAGCTTCTGATTGTGTTGATCATGAGACGTTGTTACTAAAATTTGAATATTATGGTGTGTCGAGCGGCTCACTTAGATTACTTACGTCTTGCTTCACTGACAGAATTCAAAAAGTTAATGTTAATGGCACTGACTCTTCTGGTGCCCGATTAGTTATGGTTATGGGAGTACCCCTCCTATTCTTGATATATGTTAATGATCTTCCTTACTTCGCTACAAATCTTTGTGAAATTGTATTATTTGCTGATGACACATCATTAATTTTTAAGATTGATAGACATAAAGAAGTACTTGATGATGTGAATAAAACTCTTTCTGAAATTTTGCATTAGTTCACAAGTAACAACTTGCTGCTCAATGCGAAGAAAACTAAATGTGTGAAGTTTACTATGCCTAATGTAAGACAGACAGATATTAATATTAAAATGAATAATGAATCTGTCCAAACAGTCAATACCACAGCCTCAGACCCCGTGACTTGCTGAAAGAATTTTTCAAAGAAATTAATATTTTAACAGTTGCTTCTCAATACATTTATGATAATATCTTTCAAATATGTACAACGCCAATAATTTTAAAGTGAACTAGGTGACATAACAAACAGTTCAGAGAAAATAGCACCGGTTATCTAATTCCTTATCTGCTTATCGTTAGAAATTTTATAAAAGATGTAAAGAACAAAAACAATACCGTGTTATTTTGGACCCGTGTTATCTGTTCTATTATTTTATGAATTCTGCAAACAAGATATTCAAAGTGTTTTTAAGAATATTATGAAATACGTTTACCACAAAACATTTACAGCACGTACACGTTTTTTAAAATAAAATTTTACATAATTATCCTCAAATTAAAAAACCATGGTTTTTAAAAAGCTGTATAATAAGTAGTTTTGAATTATTATTAGAATTTCTAAAGGACTAAGATTTTGCATGCTGGCAAAACGCAGCTCATGTGCTTAAATCTTTAGATACAGACATGTTTCCAGCACAAGACATTGAGGAGCCCCACGGTTGCGTGGCGTTCGTCGTTGGACTGACGTGAATAAAGTTCTACCATCCTTTGGTATTTTATAACATTTACTGTTCCTAGAGAGAGAGATTATATGTATGTTTAAACTAAATGCTAGTACCTGATGAATTTATATACGATTCACAGTAAAGTCAAACCACAGACATACGGTTCTGTTAAAAAGGCTACTTTATTTGAATATTATTAGGATAATATTTCGTGTGCGGCAAATATTTTGTCGACCAATAATTAGTCTGAATTAATAGCGTGTACCAATGACATTATCTTGTGTATCATTATTTTGGCATACCTTATAAACCTAATAGCTAATTTTGAATCACTTTCTTGTGTCATTATAAAAATTTATTACTTAATATTTATCTATTGAGAATCGAAATAGATATGTGTTACTGTTTTTGAAGCTAATGGATTCTTGGAATTGTGTGCATTGTTCTTGGAAGTCACGAATTTTGCACTTTTAGATTTTAACAAGTTTGGTATATTTGCATATTTGGGCTCTTTGAGAAGTTTGGAATAGAAATTCTAGTTTTATTAAAATGATGTTACAATTTTTGTTAGTTGTCCTATATCACAAGCTTGAATACTGAAACTTGAACACAAGTAAATGCTACACTATAACATTCACGCGCAACCTTAACATAATAAAAACTCAGTATCAGCTTAACGGGGCAACGTTACAGGAATGGAAAGAGCTGAGGGATTTAGGCTAAGTTTCGGGCCCCACATAGATAGCATTATAAAGAAAGCGTCTAAAATGCAACATAACAGACTTTTTGAAAAGTGGTAGCGTATCGGTGAAAAAATCCACATTCCCGCACTTTCATTGTATATCTTCGATAAACGGGATATGGTTGAATGTTGTTTTAAGTAAGTTTCTAGCCAACTCCTTAAGTTGAGCACGTCTGGGCACGCGACGTGGTACCCTAAGACCGAACGAATTCAAGAGCATCGAACAGTCGAATTTATTTCTAACCACCTTAAATAGGAATACCATGACAAGTAGTTGTCACCGTATTGGGTATAGGCTATCCATTTCAAAGTGTCTCAATTTATCACTATATGAAGGCAGCACCCTATGTAACCCACAAGAAAAAGCAAGATGTCGAAGAAATCTCTTTTGTATGCGCTCCAATCTAAGTTGATGCACAACGTATTGAGGTGACCAAACCTGAGAGCAATACTCAAGTTGACTTCGTTCGAGAACATTATAAATAATATTTTTCGTGGCCGGTTTGCGAAATGGTTTACCATTGCTAATGATGAAACCCGGCATTTTAAACGCTTTCTTTATAATGCTATCTATGTGGGGCGAGAAAATTAATTTTGAGTCGAAAAGAACGCCTAAAAGATATACAATGAAATGTGTGGGAATGTTGATTTATTCACCGATACGCTACCACTTTTCAAAAAGTCTGTTATGTATCGTTTTAGACGCTTTCTTTATAATGCTATCTATGTGGGGCGAGAAACTTAGCCTAAATCCCTCAGCTCTTTCCGTTCCTGTAACGTTGCCCCATTAAGCGGATACTGAGTTTTTATTATGTTAAGGTTGCGCGTGAATGTTATAGTGTAGCATTTACTTGTGTTCAAGGACATTTTGTTGACAACACACCAGTCTACTATAGCATCAAGGTCCATTTGTAGCTGATCGCAATCTTGTTGCTTTCTTTTATCTGGTATTTTTCCCTTACTCAATTTTGTGATATAGGACAACTAACAAAAATTGTAACATCATTTTAATAAAACTAGAATATCTATTCCAAACTTCTCAAAGAGCCCATATGTGTAAACCAAACTTGTTAAAATCTAAAAGTGCAAATTTCGTGTCTTCCAAGAACAATGCACACAATGAACAAGGCTTCAATGGACTTCCAAGAATGCATTAGCTTCAAAAAAAGGTAATTAAAAATTCTGAAAATGGATAATTGAGTGGGTTCGTTTGGAAACAATTGAGTTTGCACAAGCAATTATACTCAGATACCATTGTAACATCTATCTATTTCGATTCTCAATAGATAAATATTAAGTAATCAATTTTTATAATGACACAAGGAAGTGATTCAAAATTAACTATTAGGTTTATAATGTATGCCAAAATAATGATACACAAGATAATGTCATCGGTACACGCTATTAATTCAGACTATTTATTGGCCGACAAAATATTTGCCGCACATGAAATATTATCCTAATAATATTCAAATAAAGTAGCCTTTTTAACAGAACCGTATGTCTGTGGTCTGACTTTACTGTGAATCGTATATAAATTCATCAGGCACTAGCATTTAGTTTAAACATACATATAATCTCTCTCTCTAGGATCAGTAAATGTTATAAAATACCAAAGGATGGTAGAACTTTATTCACGTCAGTCCGACGACTAACGCCACGCAACCGTGGGGCTCTTCAAAGTCTTGTGCTGGAAACATGTTTGTATCTAAAGATTTAACACAGCACATGAACTGCGTTTTGCCAGTTTGCGAAATGTTATTCCTTTAGGAAGTCAAATAACAATTTAAAACTACTTATTTTACAGCTTTGTAAAAACCTAGGTTTTTTAATACCATGCAACGGTTTTGGGATAATTGTGTAAAATTTCCAAAACCGTGTACCTGCTGTAATTGTTTTGTGGTAATCGTATTTCACAATATTCTTGAAAACACTTTGAATATCTTGTTTGAAGATTTCATAAAATAATAGGACAGAAAACACGGGTCCATTATAACAGGGTATTGTTTTTGTTCTTTACATCTTTTATAAATTTTCTAACGATAAGCAGATAAGGAATTAGATTATCGGTGTTATTTTCTCTGAACTATTTGTTATGTCACCTAGTTCACTTTAATATTATTGATGTTTCAAATAAATCGTTGTGAGTATTGGGTTTGTACTCTTTACTTCAGTGCTACTTGTTAACAGTTGTTTAATATCAAGCGTGTTTAGTATCATTTATATCATTCCTCGCTGATAGTAGCGTGATGATATATAGTATATATTGGTGCCTAATGATGTTGCTTTCTAATGGAGAAAGAAATTATGAAATCGGTCCAGTCGTTTAAGTTGATCCGTAACATACAATAACATTTTAATATACCTCAAAATATGTAACTAAGTCGTTCAGTGATAGTGTTCTCTTCCGATCATCCTTTAAAATTATTATTTAAAATTCTATGATAGCTGTAGGGCAAAACAACAAATGTTTGTCGCCCCCGAGCCATTAATATCTTTTTGCTACGCCCACTCGGTGGTCCTAGAGCAGGTCACAAATAAATTTCGGAAAAACACTTTTATGGGATTTAAAATTGATGTCGCTGTTGATGCACCACTATGCACGTACTCGCAGCAACGTGTATCAGAGGAGCTGTGTCAAAACGCTAAGCGTGATTGATATCTATTACGTCACTGAGTGCTACAGTGCTTCGGGCGTCTACACTAGATGTTTATTGACTACCACACCAGCGCACATTTATAAATTTTGAAAACTACTACGACTCTACTAGTATTCCTTGACTCTTTCTGACCTCCAATGTGATTGGTTTGAAGGATTATATGTAATTCTTTGAATTTTAATTTTAATTAGGGTCTAAAAATCTAAAAATCACTCATAAAAATAACATTTTACAAATCTACAATAACTGACTACGGATGAAAACACTCAATTTTATTTAATCTCAATTTAGTATATATCATTACATCATTGCTATATGAATAAAAATAAATATCAATATTCTACTTAGCCTATGTTTACAACCGCTTCCTAGGCGCTAGTGGAGAACATTGGGCGTAGCCTATGATCGAAGAGCATACCAAGGGTGGGCTAGCTCTCTTAGCGCACGTCTCAAGGTGACAGATACGGTCGCCTGTCACCGCGCCAGGTGCATACCTAAATGTTGTTTCTCGTCAGATAGAAGGTGATTTATATATATACCTACAATCTTTCAGCCCGATCTTAGTATTGATTGCCCAGCTATCAACTTGCTTGGGTAGGGATTTATAAAAATGCTGCAGATCAAATTAGGTAAGTCAGTAGCGGCCAAGATGCAGATATTGGTCTTGTCCGACAGTGCCCATGTGCTTCAGCGGTTCCTCTGTCAATCGTGTTAAAGGTCCAGCTAACTGAGTTGCCCACCTTGCTGGAGCTACCTAGCCGCCTCTCCCAAATACCTGGGGGAGTCGTTCTCACATTTGCATTCAATTTTGACATTTAAAGCACTTCTCTTAGCCTTGTTGGAATAACTGCCATCTGAGAGGAATGCCTACGCTAGAATCTTGTCGATCGATGAGAAGATGTGCCGGCTGGCGGGCGGTTTAGTGGCAAATTTAAGTTTGTAATGAATGAATAAAATAACATTGTACAGTTGAAATTTAATAATTATGTATTTACCAGGATAAAATAATTAACTAATATACAATGACCAATTCATGTTAAACATATAATCTATAATTTAACAACTAATTCATAATACAATTATGCTACACAATATACTACAACATACCCTTAAACTACAATAACACAGAAAAGGGACTAACAACTAAAGAATACATTTTTACAACATTTAGAAAGACAAAAAGATGATATGAAGAAATGACATGTAAAAGAAGAGGTTGAACAAAAACGTTTTCCTGCTCGCTTTCCTCTCGGTGCACTACAGACGGTCAGCGAGCAGCGACTCACGCGGTGCAGTTCATCGTTGTCGTGATTCTAGCACTTTGAAGAGTGCAGGAGGCAGCAAGCTCATCCTGATGCAGCAGGTTGTCCTGGTATATTCCAATATGTGCAACCAAGGTTGGCGTCAAATTATCCCCCCCCCCACCCTGGGACATTCCCTCCATCCTCCCATGGTCATACCTGCCTCACGGCGCGTACCGACCGAATCGCGGGAGAGTGCCCGTTGCGGTTTGCTTGATAGCTTTCTCCGGGGGCACTGGTCTTGACTCCCTACAAATTCTTTATCCGTCCCCAGCCGTATTCTCCCCCTACGGGGCTGGCTTTCTAATATAAGAGATCCTCCCTTCTGGGATCCAACCGTTGAACCTTGATACCGGAAAATGGTGCCAAGTGACGCGAGTGTGCGGTCGTGTATAGTGCTAAGTAGGCACGTATACGGACGAGATCCTTACTGGTAACTCCTGTGCAGGTAGGATGTTGATCCATGCTTCTAGGGTAGACGTATTCTCCGCTCAGTTCAGACTCCTCCCACGCACTAAACAGTCTAGTCTGGGAAAGGTCACAGCCACAAGGGAGGCTGGGGCAGAGTAGATAACAACTTAATGCAGCATTAAGTTGTTATCTACTCTGCCCCAGACTCGTTTCTTCTTTTGGCAAAGTCATTCTGTAACAAATATACGGACACATTAATACCTATTAGCAAGTCGTACATTTTTAAAGTACAAACGAAGTGGGCCAGCAAGTAAGAGATACTCGTTTAAAAAAGTTCTGATAGTATAAAAATATTACTTAACATGCCGGTCATTGTTTTTTAAATATCGATACTTAGATACCGATTTCAATAAAGTTTCGTCACTGTGTAAAATTGGTTTTAGTTTCGAAGATACGATTGGATTCAAATGTGAAGATTTTGAAAAAGTAATTCGATTCCTACACGAATTAGACCCTCAGTTTTTAAAAATCAATGTGTGCGTGCGCTGTAAATCTTATTTAAATTGACTTATTTAATATGACAAATACGCTAAGCCATTGGTGAACGTGACTAATAGGTAACTGGTATAAGTAAAATGATAGTAATATTACTTTAAAAGTGAAAAGTTCCATCAGTTAAAGTTGAAATCAACAAGCATTTCAAAATAAATTTCGGAGTGAATAGGATTGTATTAATCACACTTACCTACTAATATTATAATAAAATTTAAAGTGTGTAAAGAAAATTGTTACTCAATCATGGTCTATCACAAAACGAATATGGCTATGGGATGTACTTGGGTTTCATTTTATCCCGGGAATGGTTTCCCACGGATTGTGAAAACGTAATAAACATTAAAGGACCACGAAGTCTTGATTTGTATTGTTTAAAATTTGTACAAAGGCCTAGAAATAAAAACATCGATAAGCTAGTAGGTATACAGCTGCAACGCTGCTAAAAGTATAAACGATAAAATTTTATAACAATAACAATAATTATAAAATTCGTCCCGTGTCCCTCACGATGTTTTAAAATTGCAATCGAAACCAATTAATAACTACGTTCACGAGTAACACATTAATATTCATATTCTAATAATATTATTGTAATAATCGCGTTAATGTACAACGATATACTCGTATCATTTTATTTAATAACCGTATTATATGTGAGAATATTATTGCGCATGAAATTATTGTAAAGGAATTAAGATTCCTATTAGTACATATAATTTTATAGATGAAAAAAACTTACTGAAAATAGTTGATGTTTTTTGGATATATATATACCAGACAAAACCGTGTCCACTTTCACTTTACACTTTAACGCAAAACGCACTTTAAGACAACTTGCCCGTGTGATGGCATAAATTGCACTGATACTGAATATGCAAATTGTAAGTCCAATTTGGGAATAGAGTTAGGGTGGATGGTGGGGATGGGTTGCGTGTTTCCTGTCCCTTTCACTCGTTGTCTATTGTATTATCAACTAACCATTAGTTTGTCAGGTAAAGCGCCGAGTCAAAAGGCAATAATGATGATTTTTTTTCTTACAAATAAATCCCACTTGTAGAATTTTACAGGTATTTAGCAGGCTTCTAGGTATTTATGGGATCTATACAAATAGATATTGTAAGTGATTGATACCTAAGCATACGTAGGTACATTAGGTAGAAAGGCGTGTGTTTCAAGTCCTCTGGTCCTCTCTGCGGGTATTGTTTGTTTTGCACAATTATTAATGTAAATCCTGAAATTGTGATGTATTTTGATGAATTGGGGAAATCAATGGGCCAGTTACTAAGTTCATATTTAGAACATAAGGTTACTAACTACTGTAACATTACTGTAACATCATTAAAAAAATAAAGAATTATAGTTTAAACAGCAACAATATGCTTATCATTTAAGTGGGAGACAGGGGAAATGCACTTATAAATTGTTTTGAATCACTGAAGTCATTAAAGATTAAAAATATGATACTATACACACTTCCTTATAGTCGTAGCTTGTCACAGGCAGAAAACAATCTAAGACATAAGCTCAATCAAACTTTACATGCAATGGCATTTCATAATCAAAATAAATTCCATTTAGTTGACATAAACTTATATTTAGAAAATAAATTGTTATTGACGAAAGAAAAATTCTATTTGAATATTTATTTTAAGAGACAGATAGCATCTATGCTATCATATTATATTACGTATTCAGCCAAGAACTTGGCTACCCAAGCTCCTTTTGAGGAAAAATGATATTGCGACCTTGGAATCTGTTCCAAAAATTATTTAAAGCAGGGAACAAAAGCGATCCTTCAAATTTAAGACCCATTTCCATACTTCCAGCTCTAAGTAAAGTTTATGAAAAAATAATATTTAATCAACTGCTTTCACATTTAACAGAAAATAATTTACATCATGATAAACAGTTTGGTTTCACTAGGAGTTGCACTTGTCAAACATTTATATTTGATGCATGGGAGAAGAAGCAGGATACCATTGGTATTTTTTTGTGATCTAGCAAAAGCTTCTGATTGTGTTGATCATGAGACGTTGTTACTAAAATTAGAATATTATGGTGTGTCGAGCGGCTCACTTAGATTACTTACGTCTTGCCTCACTGACAGAATTCAAAAAGTTAATGTTAATGGCACTGACTCTTCTGGTGCCCCATTAGTTATGGTTATGGGAGTACCCCTTCTATTCTTGATATATGTTAATGATCTTCCTTACTTCGCTACAAATCTTTGTGAAATTGTATTATTTGCTGATGACACATCATTAATTTTTAAGATTGATAGACATAAAGAAGTACTTGATGATGTGAATAAAACTCTTTCTGAAATATTGCATTAGTTCACAAGTAACAACTTGCTGCTCAATGCGAAGAAAACTAAATGTGTGAAGTTTACTATGCCTAATGTAAGACAGACAGATATTAATATTAAAATGAATAATGAATCTGTCCAAACAGTCAATACCACAGTTTTTCTTGGAATAACTTAGCTCAGCTTAGACTTAGATCAGCTGCCTATGCGGTTAGAAAGATTAGGCCACTGACTGATGAGGAAACTGCACGATTAGTTTATTTTAGCTACTTTCATAGCGTTGTGTCATACGGTCTGCTGCTGTGGGGCTCAGTTGCCGATATTGAGACTATATTTGTACTACAGAAACGAGCGATACGAGTGATTTATAGCCTATAGCCTCAGACCCCGCGTCTTGCTGAAAGAATTTTTCAAAGAAATTAATATTTTAACAGTTGCTTCTCAATACATTTATGATAATATCTTTCAAATATGTACAACGACTTATTTGAAACAACAATAATTTTAAAGTGAACTAGGTGATATAACAAACAGTTCAGAGAGAATAGCACCGGTTATCTAATTCCTTATCTGCTTATCGTTAGAAATTTTATAAAAGATGTAAAGAACAAAAACAATACCGTGTTATTTTGGACCCGTGTTATCTGTTCTATTAAGGATCACTACAGTACAGGATCACAGCTTCTTCTTCATCTGACAATATTTGATGCCGTGCAGTTTCGGATCGTCGACTAAATTGTTGTAATGGAATGTCTTCATCATTGGAATCCTCATTGTCGTCCTGGATCCAGTCGTTTATTATTGAATCACCACCCTGTTGCATTATATTAACTGATCTCCTATTTGACGCCATATTGTTAACCTAAAATAAAATAAATTACATGAAAACACGACAAATAACAAAACAATGATTTAATGAATTTTGTTACAAAAATAACCTGTTTGAGTCCAATGGACGCATGACAAGTGGCTACTTACCTCTACACGCTGCGCAAGCGGACGTGCTCCTCACCCCGCAGCCGGCGCGCTACTGAATGAAGGTACACGGGCGCGCGAAGTATAATTCGCGGTAAATAAGTTTTTAAGCTTGATTGAAATTTTGTGCGGAGTCCAATGGACCTAACGGGTAAATTAAGGGTTAAACATATAATCTATAATTTAACAACTAATTCATAATACAATTATGCTACACAATATACTACAACATACCCTTAAACTACAATAACACAGAAAAGGGACTAACAACTAAAGAATACATTTTTACAACATGTAGAAAGACAAAAAGATGATATGAAGAAATGACATGTAAAAGAAGAGGTTGAACAAAAACGTTTTCCTGCTCGCTTTCCTCTCGGTGCACTACAGACGGTCAGCGAGCAGCGACTCACGCGGTGCAGTTCATCGTTGTCGTGATTCTAGCACTTTGAAGAGTGCAGGAGGCAGCAAGCTCATCCTGATGCAGCAGGTTGTCCTGGTATATTCCAATATGTGCAACCAAGGTTGGCGTCAAATTATCCCAAGTGACGCAATGGTGCCAAGTGACGCGAGTATGCGGTCGTGTATAGTGCTAAGTAGGCACGTATACGGACGAGATCCTTACTGGTAACTCCTGTGCAGGTAGGATGTTGATCCATGCTTCTAGGGTAGACGTATTCTCCGCTCAGTTCAGACTCCTCCCACGCACTAAACAGTCTAGTCTGGGAAAGGTCACAGCCACAAGGGAGGCTGGGGCAGAGTAGATAACAACTTAATGCTGCGCATTCTCATCTTTCTGCCTGGCCATGCGTTGACGCAATCTTTTCGTGTGTCTCCGCCTGGCCCTCTTCTCCCGGAGCACCTCTTCTTGAAGCCGGCAATAGGTGTTTCTGGATACTACCGCGCGTCGCAAGTCGTTCGTGGGATTCTCTATGAGAATCCGCATGAATCTTCTGCGCTCATCGGCTCGTGTATAGGCAGGCGTCCAAGTTTGCTGAGGTCTCGCGACTGCCTCATCCGTGTATGCCTCGGCAACCTCGGCATCACCTGGACTCGTTTCTTCTTTTGGCAAAGTCATTCTGTAACAAATATACGGACACATTAATACCTATTAGCAAGTCGTACATTTTTAAAGTACAAACGAAGTGGGCCAGCAAGTAAGAGATACTTGTTTAAAAAAGTTCTGATAGTATAAAAATATTACTTAACATGCCGGTCATTGTTTTTTAAATATCGATACTTAGCTACCGATTTCAATAAAGTTTCGTCACTGTGTAAAATTGGTTCTAGTTTCGAAGATACGATTGGATTCAAATGTGAAGATTTTGAAAAAGTAATTCGTTTCCTACACGAATTAGACCCTCAGTTTTTAAAAATCAATGTATGCGTGCGCTGTAAATCTTATTTAAATTGACTTATTTAATATGACAAATACGCTAAGCCATTGGTGAACGTGACTAATAGGTAACTGGTATAAGTAAAATAATAGTAATATTACTTTAAAAGTGAAAAGTTCCATCAGTTAAAGTTGAAATCAACAAGCATTTCAACATAAATTTCGGAGTGAATAGGATTGTATTAATCACACTTACCTACTAATATTATAATAAAATTTAAAGTGTGTAAAGAAAATTGTTACTCAATCATGGTCTATCACAAAACGAATATGGCTATGGGATGTACTTGGGTTTCATTTTATCCCGGGAATGGTTTCCCACGGATTGTGAAAACGTAATAAACATTAAAGGACCACGAAGCCTTGATTTGTATTGTTTAAAATTTGTACAAAGGCCTAGAAATAAAAACATCGATAAGCTAGTAGGTATACAGCTGCAATGCTGCTAAAAGTATAAACGATAAAATTTTATAACAATAACAATAATTATAAAATTCGTCCCGTGTCCCTCACGATGTTTTAAAATTGCAATCGAAACCAATTAATAACTACTTTCACGAGTAACACACTAATATTCATATTCTAATAATATTATTGTAATAATCGCGTTAATGTACAACGATATACTCGTATCATTTTATTTAATAACCGTATTATATGTGAGAATATTATTGCGCATGAAATTATTGTAAATGAATTAAGATTTCCTATTAGTACATATAACTTTATAGATGAAAAAAACTTACTGAAAATAGTTGATGTTTTCTGGATATATATACCAGACGAAACCGTGTCCACTTTCACTTTACACTTTAACGCAAAACGCACTTTAAGACAACTTGCCCGTGTGATGGCATAAATTGCACTGATACTGAATATGCAAATTGTAAGTCCAATTTGGGAATAGAGTTAGGGGTGGATGGTGGGGATGGGTTGCGTGTTTCCTGTCCCTTTCACTCGTTGTCTATTGTATTATCAACTAACCATTAGTTTGTCAGGTAAAGCGCCGAGTCAAAAGGCAATAATGATGATTTTTTTTTTACAAGTAAATCCCACTTGTAGAATTTTACAGGTATTTAGCAGGCTTCTAGGTATTTATGGGATCTATACAAATAGATATTGTAAGTGATTGATACCTAAGCATACTTAGGTACATTAGGTAGAAAGGCGTGTGTTTCAAGTCCTCTGGTCCTCTCTGCGGGTATTGTTTGTTTTGCACAATTATTAATGTAAATCCTGAAATAGTGATGTATTTTGATGAATTGGGGAAATCAATGGGCCAGTTACTAAGTTCATATTTAGAACATAAGGTTACTAACTACTGTAACATTACTGTAACATCATTAAAAAAATAAAGAATTATAGTTTAAACAGCAACAATATGCTTATCATTTAAGTGGGAGACAGGGGAAATGCACTTATAAATTGTTTTGAATCACTGAAGTCTTTAAAGATTAAAAATATGATACTATTCACACTTCCTTATAGTCGTAACTTGTCACAGGCAGAAAACAATCTAAGACATAAGCTCAATCAAACTTTACATGCAATGGCATTTCATAATCAAAATAAATTCCATTTAGTTGACATAAACTTATATTTAGAAAATAAATTGTTATTGACGAAAGATAAATTCTATTTGAATATTTATTTTAAGAGACAGATAGCATCTATGCTATCATATTATATTACGTATTCAGCCAAGAACTTGGCTACCCAAGCTCCTTTTGAGGACATTTTTCCTCAAAAGGAGCTTGGGTAGCCAAGTTCTTGATTCCAGGTCTTGCGACCTTGGAATCTGTTCCAAAAATTATTTAAAGCAGGGGACAAAAGCGATGCTTCAAATTTAAGACCCATTTCCATACTTCCAGCTCTAAGTACAGTTTATGAAAAAATAATATTTAATCAACTGCTTTCACATTTAACAAAAAATAATTTACATCATGATAAACAGTTTGGTTTCACTAGGAGTTGCACTTGTCAAACATTTATATTTGATGCATGGGAGAAGATGCAGGATGCCATTGGTATTTTTTTGTGATCTATCAAAAGCTTCTGATTTAGTTGATCATGAGACGTTGTTACTAAAATTAGAATATTATGGTGTGTCGAGCGGCTCACTTAGATTACTTACGTCTTGCTTCACTGACAGAATTCAAAAAGTTAATGTTAATGGCACTGACTCTTCTGGTGCCCCATTAGTTATGGTTATGGGAGTACCCCTTTCTATTATTTTATGAAATCTTCAAACAAGATATTCAAAGTGCTTTTAAGAATATTATGAAATACGTTTACCACAAAACAATTACAGCAGGTACACGTTTTTAAAAATGAAATTTTACATAATTATCCCCAAATTAAAAAACCATGGTTTTTAAAAAGCTGTAAAATAAGTAGTTTTAAATTATTATTAGAATTCCTAAAGGACTAAGATTTTGCATGCTGGCAAAACGCAGCTCATGTGCTTAAATCTTTAGATACAGACATGTTTCCAGCACAAGACATTGAGGAGCCCCACGGTTGCGTGGCGTTCGTCGTTGGACTGACGTGAATAAAGTTCTACCATCCTTTGGTATTTTATAACATTTACTGTTCCTAGAGAGAGAGATTATATGTATGTTTAAACTAAATGCTAGTACCTGATGAATTTATATACGATTCACAGTAAAGTCAGACCACAGACATACGGTTCTGTTAAAAAGGCTACTTTATTCGAATATTATTAGGATAATATTTTGTGTGCGGCAAATATCTTGTCGGCCAATAATTAGTCTGAATTAGTAGCATGTACCAATGACATTATCTTGTGTATCATTATTTTGGCATACCTTATAAACCTAAAAGCTAATTTAGAATCACTTTCTTGTGTCATTATAAAAAAATATTACTTAATATTTATCTATTGAGAATCGAAATAGATAGATGTTACAATGGTATCTGAGTATAATTGCTTGTGCAAACGCAATTGTTTCCAAACGAGCCCACTCAATTATCCATTTTCAGAATTCTTAATTACTGTTTTTGAAGCTAATAGATTCTTGGAATTGTGTGCATTGTTCTTGGAAGTAACGAATTTTGCACTTTTAGATTTTAACAAGTTTGGTTTACATATTTGGGCTCTTTGAAAAGTTTGGAATAGAAATTCTAGTTTTATTAAAATGATGTTACAATTTTTGTTAGTTGTCCTATATCACAAACTTGAATACTGAAGCTTGAACACAAGTAAATGCTACACTATACCATTCACGCGCAACCTTAACATAATAACAACTCAGTATCAGCTTAACGGGGCAACGTTACAGGAACGGAAAGAGCTGAGGGATTTAGGCTAAGTTTCTCGCCCCACATAGATAGCATTATAAAGAAAGCGTCTAAAATGCTACATAACAAACTTTTTGAACATTCCCACACATTTCATTGTATATCTTCGACAAACGAGATATGGTTGAATGTTGTTTTAAGTGAGTTTCTAGCCAACGGCTGATGAAACAATCCTATGTTAAGTTGAGCACGTCTTGGCACGCGACGTGGTACCCTAAGACCGAACAAATTCAAGAGCATCGAACAGTCGAATTTATTTCTAACCACCTTAAATAGGAATACCATGTCATGTAGTTGTCGCCGTATTGATAGGCTATCCATTTCAATGTGTCTCAATTTATCACTATATGAAGGCAGCACCCTATGTAACCCACAAGAAAAAGCAAGATGTCGAAGAAATCTCTTTTGTATGCGCTCCAATCTAAGTTGATGCACAGCGTATTGAGGTGACCAAACCTGAGAGTAATACTCAAGTTGACTTCGTTCGAGAACGTTATAAATAAGATTTTTCGTGGCCGGTTTGCGAAATGGTCTACCATTGCTAATGATGAAACCCGGCATTTTAAACGCTTTCTTTATAATGCTAAGGTTGCGCGTGAATGTCATAGTGTAGCATTTACTTGTGTTCAAGGACATTTTGTTGACAACACACCAGTCTACTATAGCATCAAGGTCCATTTGTATTTGATCGCAATCTTGTTGCTTTCTTTTATCTGGTATTTTTCCCTTATTTAATTTTGTGATATAGGACAACTAACAAAAACTGTTACATCATTTTAATAAAACTAGAATAACTATTCCAAACTTCTCAAGGAGCCCATATGTGTAGACCAAACTTGTTAAAATCTAAAAGTGCAAAATTCGTGACTACTAAGAACAATGCACACAATGAACAAGGCTTCAATGTATTTCCAAGAATGCATTAGCTTCAAAAAGAGTAATAAAAAATTCTGAAAATGGATAATTGAGTGGGTTTGTTTGAAAACAATTGAGTTTGCACAAGCAATTATACCCAGATACTATTGTAACATCTATCTATTTCGATTCTCAATAGATAAATAGAGAATACTAAAATTGAAAATAGCCATAAAGCCAAAAACAATAATATTGTGTGCATTCAAATAAATTGCGTGCCTGCAAGTGAAGTGTAAATGTTAAGGAAAAGTTTTTTTTAAAGCTTATTTATAGTATTGGAACTGCAGAGAGTTGTAGTGACAACAAATTACAAAGTAAAAGATGCCTTTGAATACCAATACTTTAAAAAACAATAACAACAAGAGGTTGCCACGAGGTAAATGCAGTAAATGCAATAGGACAAAATTCAGGAAAGACCCTAAAACGTTTATTTGGACTTGTAACAACTGTAAACAGAGAAAGGAGCAAAATACACCTACTTCGGAACAGTCTTTCGTAACTTTGAGGAAAAAGCAAAATACACCGATTACCAGTTCCCCTGCTGGGACAGGGAATTGTAGCACTACTGTAGCAAATAACCAACAGACGTCGAGTCCCGCATTGAACGATACTATTGGCATAATCGATCAGCCTTTATCAAGAAGTATGGACTGCAATACGCTGGATCTAATGTCACTACAGGAATTTCTGGATATGCAGGAATCTATGAAAGCACTTCAGCTGAAGCTGAATAGTTCACAGAATGAGCTAGAAATAGTTATTCTTGAAAACAATGACCTTCGAGCGCAAAACACAAAACTATGTAAGGATAACTCCACATTAAAAAAGCTATTAACTGTATCATCCAAAAATATACCGATAAAGAAAGGTAGTTCTTCCATACGGCAAGCAGAAGTAAGTGCCTTTTGCACACCATCACGACGTAGTACTTCGCAAACGACAGACAGACACCAGTAGTAAAGTTGCAATGATGCAGGATACGATCGCAGATTTGAAGCAACAACTGAATGAAGCCAAGAAAGAAATAGATACCCTCTGTGAAAAAATTCACGCTCTCGAACAGTCTATCGAAGAGGCTCGTAATAACAAAAAGATATTATCATCTCAGCGTATAGAAACTATTAGCAATAATTCTTCAAAATATCCACACAGTTTCACAAAAAATAAATTATATATTTTGACTAATGTTAGTTCCTATGGTACGCAACAGTTGGTAGATAACACTTTCGGTTATCACTGTGATTACTGTCGGCATATACTTACGAATTGTTCTGTGAAACAATTATTGAATAATATAGATGATAAGTTACGTGGCTTTGATATGAATGACTGCTGTATTATTATGTTGAATGGTAATGAAATGAAAAACTCAGACTGCATGGGTCTGATAAAATCTATAAGAGAATCTTTAAAGCATGTTAACTACACCAATATTGTAATATGTACTCCAACCTATATCTGCGGGGCTCCTATATATAACTATAGTATCGAATTAATTAATAGTCAGCTATATCAAGAGCTATGTCACTCTACTTACGCCTATTACTTTGATACTAATAGATACCTCTTCTTTAACATGTTTTCACACATTACAGGACGCATTAATAGAAATGGCTGAAAAACTATTTACCGGCAAATAAAGGATAACATAAAAATTGACATTATGTAAATACTCCCCCTCTCAAGTGGTACTTGGTGGTGGTGAGCAAACTCTCTCTCAGTTTTTTCTTTAATAGCACTGTATGTAACCAGAAACCTGTTGAACGAATAAATATTTTAAAGAAACACAAGCCAAAAAATAGAATGCACGCTATGAAAAGCGGAATTTATTATCAAAATGTAAGAGGCTTGCGTACTAGAACCACAGTTTTTTACAATAATATCCTGTCTAACTCGTATGATATTGTAACTCTCACGGAAACATTCTTGAATAGTCCTGTAAATGATGGCGAATTATTCCCGTCAAATTATACAGTACTGCGAAAAGACAAACATGGTGATACTGGATACGGTGGATTGTTATTGGCTGTCAAAGATAGTTACACAGTAAAGAGGATAACAGATGTAGACGGATTGACTGAGGATAAAGAACTTCTATTTGCGATACTGTCTAAGAAAAATGTTAATATGTTTATATGTGTTGTATACCTGCCTCCTGGTTATAAGGTTAGTCAGTATCTGAATGTGTTGTCTCGTTTAGAAAACGCTTTTAATGCATACAGTGTTTATAAATTTGTAGTTGTTGGGGATTTTAATCTTAATTCCTGCACTAACGCAGTAATAGCTGCGCAGTGACCGCAGACAATGTGTACAGATAACGCGTGTAAACGATAGACAAGTCACTACTACCTATAGCTCTACATATGAGTATAATAGAGTCGGTGTTCCCCAGGGAAGTGTTCTGGGGCCACTTCTATTCTTGCTCTACATAAACGATATCCCGAAAGTCACTAATCATAAGTGTATATTGTTTGCAGACGACATATCAGTTGTTTTTTCTCAAGACAAAAACAGTGAGGATAAACACGAACAAACTTTGAGAGACACAATTGAGGATGTCACTAAATGGTTAATGTCTAACAATCTCACTGCGAATTTATCAAAAACAAAAATAACACAACACAAACACTACAACGGCACGGTACCAAATATCAAAATACAAATCGATAATCAAGAAATTGCGCAAGAAAGTGAGACTATATTCCTGGGAGTTACGCTTGACAGACATTGTAATTGGAAGGCCCAGATAGATAAAGTCTGTAAACGAATGAACAGGTTCGTATTTGCCCTTAGGAAGACCAGGAAACTAACAAATGAAAGGACCGCATTGATGGCCTATCATGGGTATGTGGGGTCTTTACTGAGGTATGCAATACTGCTATGGGGAAATTCGACTGATATAAATAAAGTCTTTGTGTCGCAAAAAAAATGTGTCAGAGCAATTTGTGGAGCTGCACCACTTGATTCCTGTAGGCCCCTTTTCAAGAAATTAAAAATTTTAACACTGACATCCGTCTACATACATGAAATTGGAATATTTGTCAAAAAACACCCTGACTTGTTTATTAAAGCATGCGTAGATAAAAAAATTCTGAGTAGAGATCCTACCAAACTGATGTTGCCACAGATATCTACAACGCTACAGCAAAAAAACAGTTTTTGTATGTGTATACGGGTGTACAATAAAATACCTAGAGATATTAGGGAACTGCCACTAAATAGTTTCTCGCGTACACTAAAAAAGTGGCTTATTGATAAGGGCTTTTATCCTATACAGGAATTTATGACTGGTAGAAACAAATAAACAAATCAAATAGCTACCAAATATTGGTTAATGAAGGAAAACTATATTTTGAAATAATTTAATTGACTGATTTAATTTCTAGCTTGACATACATGAAAGTTGCATCAATTTGTAATTCTGTAATTTGCATGTTTTATTTATTTTATTCTATTCATCGAATCCAATTTTGACATATCTGTGATAATAATAAATGTAGCTTTAAAAATGAAATTTGATTAATGTAATTTTGTAATGTAATTTAGTACCTAATGGAATTTCATAATGCAATTTAATAATACAATTAAATAATTTCATCTAATGATGTAATTTAACAATGCAATTTAATAATGATTTTTTAAAATTGTAATTCACTATTCTAAAAAGGTATAATAATTATATAATAAGGTATAATGTATCATATTTAAATTGAAACTAACTGATGTGTGTTATAAAGAACCAACATATATTATTATTGCATGCAAGAATTTATTTTAACTTTAAACTAAAGTTTAAACCTAATCTTTAAACTTTATTTTTGCACACCGAATACGGTGAAACATGCTGCACTAATCAAAATAACAACCTGTTACCATTGTTGAACCATGTTTCTCGCAAATAAAAATTTCATTTCATTTCATTTCATTTCATTTCATCTCATCTCATCTCATCTCATCTCATCTCATCTCATCTCATCTCATCTCATCTCATCTCATCTCATCTCATCTCATCTCATCTCATCTCATCTCATCTCATCTCATCTCATCTCATCTCATCTCATCTCATCTCATCTCATCTCATCTCATCTCATCTCATCTCATCTCATCTCATCTCATCTCATCTCATCTCATCTCATCTCATCTCATCTCATCTCATCTCATCTCATCTCATCTCATCTCATCTCATCTCATCTCATCTCATCTCATCTCATCTCATCTCATCTCATCTCATCTCATCTCATCTCATCTCATCTCATCTCATTTCATTTCATTTCAATAACACAATTCGAAATGTTTTTAGAATTTTGTAAGTTGCGACCTTGTATTCAAATCTATGATAATACCACGGGAAAGTACAACTTGGACCTGGTTTTCACCAATGACGAACCCGAAAACTTCAACATAGTATCCGATATTGAGCCTCTTTTACGATTAGATACCGGGGCTTATCACCCTGCTCTAGAGATATACTCAACCATATTTAAAACGAATTTAAAATATTATTCACCATCACTAAGAGAGAGAAATAACTCGAATAACCCCAACCCTGAGTGGAACTTTCGTAAGGCAGATTTCTATGGGTTATATCGTACCCTCAGGGGAAAAAAGGCATAAGACGAAAATGCTGATTTTTCAGTATGGTGAAAAAACTGAATTTATGGGTATATTTACTTTATTTCCAAACGTAGAAGAATTAATCTTATATCAAAAAAAGGAGAAAAAAATATTGCACTTCGTGTTGTATTTAAGTTAGTGCTAATGTTTATAGTTTATTAGGAATTGTAAAAATAAATTATTATGCTATTTTTCAGAATACAATAAAATAAAGGATTCTGAGTATCAAAATTTATGCCAGACTTTGCCAGAAAAGTAAAATATATTTCAAAAAGTATGTTATATTAAAGCAGTAATGAATTAGTGAATATGAAAATTTATGTTAGTATAAGTAAGATTACTGCATTATTTCCTTTATAAAAATTATGTTTGAAATGCACAAGCAATACTTACCCCTTTTTTCAAATTAGGGGCTTGTTAAGATAACTTAAGTAAACAACAATAATTACTTATTCCATTATATGTTATAGAAAAGTTAGCTGCATATTAACACATATTACTTAGAGTTATTATTTATGACTACAGGGAAAAAAGGAACTGTTTTTTTTTATTCACTATTTTATTATTATTATTATTATTATTATTATTTTAACAGGCAGGCAGTCGAAGCAACTGATAATGCCCGTATCCTGCTTATGCCCACTAGTGTTTATTTTTTTTGGTTAAGGTGTTGGTCTAGTCTATTTTTAAATTGGTTTATGTTCTGGGCTGTCACAACATCATGTGGTAGCTTATTCCACTCTCTCACTACCCTATTACTTATAAAGTTTTTGTGTGGATTGTTATTCGAGAAGCTGGTGGATAGTCTTAGGTAGTGGCCTCTGAGGTGGTTATTATTGTTGCGTGTGAACAATTTGTCAAAGTCTTCAATGTCGTAATGTCCACTTAAGATCTTGAAAGTCTCTATCATGTCACCTCTGTCTCTGCGTTCTTTTAGAGTTGTAATTTTTAAAACTGCAAGGCGCTCCTCATAGGGTCTATGTTTCAATGAGCGTGGAATTTTTGTGAAGCTACGTTGTACCTTCTCCAGGAGTTCAATATCTTTATTAAAGTAAGGATTCCAGATTTGAAATGCGTATTCTAGGATTGGCCTGACAAAAGTTTTGTGGATCCTAAGCATCATATCTGGCGTTAGAACATTAAAGGCTTTTCTAATTAAATAAATTAAACTTCTTGCTTTCTTAACGATTGATGTAATGTGTTCATCCACTTTAAATTTTCTGTAATTTTGACTCCCAGGTCCGTTTGTACCTTAACATCTGTTAGTGGCACGTCATTCAATTTATAGTTTAGGCAAGGATTTCGATTACCTATGTGTAGTACTGTACATTTGGAGGTGTTGAGGTTTATGAGCCACTCCTTGGACCAGTTGGCTATTAGGTTTAAATCGTTTAAATTATTTCAAGCAAAATACTAATTATAGTTTGGTAACTATTAAAGTTCGTACTATCAACAATAAAATTGTACAATAATATTTAGAAATATAGACGACACGACGGTATCTCTCGTCTCAAATTGAGCAGTCCGTCTGGGAAGTACCTCCGCCCTACAGAATAGAGTAGGGTAGCCAGAGCTCACTGGAGAGGTTTTGTGCTGTCAATGAAAAGACCGTAGGCTTAAATTGACACCACTGACTTGTAGGGGCGTGAAATGTTGGCGCGGCGGTCAGGGAGACCCGGTGAAACAGTTATCTGCTGGCCGCCCGCAGGTTAACGAACCTGGGGATTACTTAATCTCCGCCCCAGGAGGCTGAACCAGTAGCCTGTATAAAGTGCCCGATGATGTAGTCGTGTCGGAGGAGGAAACCGGAGTGGACTCGGCTACAGTATTTGGGAGGGGACTGGGGGCCATTCTGCCCGCCACGCCAGCCAGTCACACAACCCCAGCTTGTCTATGATGGTACGAAGCCTAGCTTTGTCTTCTGCACTGGGAGCACAGAAACTCTCTTTACGTCCTCCCCCCCACCCCTCGCCTAGGTCATGAAAAGAAATAAACAAGATGAACGTTACCACAGCGGCACCATCGCCCACAGTACATGTTCATTTCTGTAACATCAGGGGCCTACACACCAACCTCAACGCGGTTTATTTACACTTAGAGACCGCGCAGCCTACCTTGTTTTTTCTGACGGAGACGTAAATATCATGCCCGGCCGATACAGCCTACTTAATGTACCCCGGGTACAAACTCGAGCATAACTTCCTGAGTCGCGCCGGAGTATGCTTGTACGTCCGGGATGATATTTGCTGCCGCCGTCTTCATGGTCTTGAAGACAGGGACCTGTCAACTCTTTGGGTACGTATGGATCACGGTGGCCACACCCGTATCTTTGCGTGCCTCTAAAGGTCTCATAGCAGTGACCTGGGTACAGCTCAATTGTTTGAGCATCTGCAGCGGTCTGCGGACAAGGTAATTGAGCAATACCCTACCGCGGAGTTGGGGGACTTCAACGCTCACCACGTAGAGTGGCTGGGGTCTCCTAGAACTGATTTTGCGGGAAGGGCTGCTCATGACTTTGCACTGACCTACGGATTATCTCAACTGGTGCATTCTATTACTAGAACACCAGAAATAGAGACCCACAGAAGCTCTATACTGGACCTCCTGCTGACTTTGCGTCTGGACTAACACTCAGTAACTGTGGAAGCACCACGTGGTACTTCGGACCACAGCCTCGTTCGGGCGCAAGTGACTCTCACGCGGCCTGAACCACCGCGGCCACTTCAATGGCGGCATATCTGGCACTACAAATCGGCAGACTGGAATGGACTGCGAGAATTCTTTGCGTCGTACCCGTAGAGGCGGCTTTGCTTCACTTCAAATGATCCCAGCTCCTGTGCAACAGCAGTAGCTGATGCGATCCTAGCGGGTATGGAATGCTACATTCCGAACCGCTGGATCGCAACAGGAGAGAGCAAACACTCTTGGTTTAATAGGCCCTGCAGAAAAGCAAGAGACCACATGCAATCTGCATACAGGGCTTGGACCACGGCTCTTGCCATAAAGATCCAAATATCGCTGAAGTGAAGCGAAAGTTGAATGCCGCCTCGAGGTCTAGTAAAAAAGCTACGGAAAGGGCTAAGTTTGAGTTCATCGGCAGAATTGGCGAGCGGCTTGCGCGCTACCCATCTGGCAGTCGTGCATTTTGGTCGCTCGCCAAAGCTGCCTAGGGAAACTTCTGCCAGTCTTGCCTTCCACCGCTGCAAAAATCCGATGGTACTCTGGCCCATGGCGCTAAGGAGGAAGCCGATCTGTTGGGCAATCTCTTTGTTTCAAACTCGACTATAAACGACGGGAACGCCGAACCACCCATAATCCCCAGCTGTGGTGCTTCCATGACTGAAGTTAAAATCACGCAACGGGTGGTCCGGCGCGAGCTTAAGTCCCTAGATGTTCGGCAGTCGAGTGGGCCGGACGGTATACCGGCGATGGTGCTTAAACACTGTGCCCCCGAGCTGTGCCCTGTACTTACACGTCTTTTCGCACTCTCATACTCCGCAAGGTGGGTCCCGACCTCGTGGCAGACCGCAATGTGCACCTTGTGCCTAAGAAAGGTGACAGGACAGATCCGACCAATTACAGGCCTATCACACCTCCCTTCTCTCGAAGGTAATGGAGCGTATTATTAATACACAGCTCCTGAGATACCTTGAGGGAAACGATCTACTGAGCGATCGACAGTACGGCTTTCGCCACCGTCGCTCTATCGGTGACCTTCTTGTGTATCTCACAAACCGGTGGGCGCAGGCCATCGAGAGTTGGGGTGAGGCACTAGCGGTCAGTCTCGATATAGTGAAGGCCTTCGATCGGGTCTGGCACATAGATCTTCTTGCGAAGTTGCCATATTATGGACTCCCCGAGGGATTGTGCGAATGGATCTCCAGCTTTTTGTCCAACAGAAGCATCCAAGCCGTCGTCGACGGCAGCTGCTCGGACCGCATGAACATGAACGCTGGTGTCCCACAAGGCTCCGTGTTGTCTCCGACGCTGTTTCTGCTGCATATCAATGACATGCTGTCTGATGGCTCCATTCATTGTTATGCGGACGACAGTACCGGAGACACGTGTTACACGGGCCGTGCAAATGTCCCTCAGTCCGAGGTGGAGAAGAGTCGCGAACAACTTGTGTCTGAAATCGAGACTACTCTCTCTCTGTAGTATCCGATTGGGGACGACCAAACCTAGTCCAATTCAACCCCACTAAGACACAAGTATATGTATTCACCGCTAAGAAAATCACATTCATTGTAGCATCGCAATTCCTAGGCACACCGCTAACCATCTCCTCGAGTATCCTTAGTGTCGATATCTCCAGTGACGTCCAATACCGAAGTAATTTGCAGGACAAGGTTAAGTTGGCATCAAGAAATCTCGGAGTGCTCAACAGGGCGAAGCAGTACTTCGCTGCGGGGCAGCAACTCCTTCTTTATAAAGCACAGGTCCGGCCTCACATGGAGTACTGCTGTCACCTTTTTGCTGGAGCACCTGCATACCAGCTTGACCCCTTCGACTCAGTGCAAAGACGGGCATTGAGGCTGGTTGACAATCCCATACTCACAGGTAGTGTGGAACCTCTTAGCCTTAGGAGGGATTTTGCCTCACTGTGTGTGTTCTACCGCCTATACAATGGTTTGTGCTCAGATGAATTGTTTGACATGATGCCCGTAGCTACATTCTATCATCGCAACCTCTCGCCATAGGCAGGGAATTCATCCTCACACATTGCGACTCGAGACGGTGCGCACTGTGCGGTATGAAAGAAACTTCATCCCACGCACACTCAAGCTGTGGAATGACCTCCCTGCTGCGGTTTTCCCAAGCGCCTACAATATGGAGTTCTTCAAGAGGGGCCTAAGAAGGTTTCTTCATGGTGGGCAGCGCGAGTGTGACACCCCTGGTGTTGCATACGTCATTGGCCACGGTAAACGCTTCCCATCAGGTGGGCCGTGTGCTTGTCTGCCAACTACGCGGTATAAAAACAAAATAAAAAAAAGATTACTACCATTATTGTTTTTTTTATAAATTCTTAAATAATCAGTAAATAATTTGTTACAATTAACGCAATAAGTTTTTATTGGCTCCGTACAACAAAATATTTATGTTCTCTCAATAAAAATCTAAGGTAACAAGCAAAAATGAATAACAAATCAAGGTACTTCTTCACACATTGCCAGTACCTTTTGTATTAAAATAATCAACGAATAAAAATACAAATAAAATGTCTTCTTTAAATAATAATGAGATCAAAAATTTCCTGTTTTTCTTCTACGTTATTTTCGTTCTAAGAATTCCTAGCCTAGAATGTTTGGTAATGAAGGATATAAAACAAAATATTATTATTTCTGAATACAAATCTAAGTAACATGACATGGTGGACAAAATTCTTCTCGCCCTACTGTGCTGCGTCCGGTTATACATTTTCAGGTCACGTTACTTTAAAACAAGAAGAAAATTCACTCAATTGTTGTTGTTTTGTTTACGCAGCTATTACCTTGACCTAGATACGGGCACTGACTGTCAAGCTCGTGGACACGCACCCGCCCTGTCCCCTCCATCGATGTATTCACACTTATGTTCCCGCTGTCTACTCCCGCGCCGCAGTATCTAATCTTACGTCTCGGTGAAATGAAAATATTCTAGTGAAAGAAAGAAGTAATCGATCTTATTTTACAGCAGCGCCGCAGTATGTAGTCTTATGTTTCGACGTATAGAAAAGTTTTGAGTGGAAGAAAGCAGTAGTTATTCTTTTATTTTTAGTTCATAAAAAGTAAACAGTCATACAGCTGTTATTATTTTTTAAGTTTATCTTTTTGGCTAAGTAAGCGCATTTAAGATAATTTCCTTAGTTAGTTATTATAACGAATAAAAAGATAATCGTGTATACAAGGCTAGCGATGTAAAAAAACAAACGCATTTAAATCATAATAATTGTTACTATTAATTTTCTACATAAAATATTAGGGATAAACGTAATAATAAGTAATACGTCATATTTCTCAATTTATTCTTTGCGTTATATCACATAATCTATTAATCCGTAAGAAAAAATGTAATGGAACAAAAATTCTCAAAACGAATTTCTTGTTTTAACTCGTCAAATTTAACAAGAAAAATGTGGAAAAAATTTAGCATATATCTTTAAAAATACCTTTCAAATATGATAAAATCGATGAATCAAAATAAAATCACTTATGCCTATTTTCCACTGGGGGTGCGATATGCTGAAATTGCTTGTATAGACTGGAGCGATCTACTTCATCAGACTGATGTTAATGTTGCAGTGGATAAAAAGTTAAAGATAAAAAGTTAAACAGCGCCATTAGCAATCACGCCCCCAAAAAAAATGTACCACGCAACCAAAAATATGTATATCCTACATGGTTTACTGGAGAGATTATTCATTATATTAAACTAAAGCATTATAATTTAAAAATATTTAAGGAAAATGGATTAGAATTTAACAAAGAACTATTTAAATATTATAGGTCTAAAGTCAAGGCACTTATAGAGAGTGCCTCCCAAAACTATCTGGAGTCACTGGGAAACAAAATCACCTCCAAGTTTTGGGAATATGTTAGGGATAAGAAAAAGAACAGACAACAAAACAAGTAGTTCACGTATGAAAATAGATCAGTTCAGGGACTAGAAGCTACTGACTCCTTTGCACGTTATTTTAGCTCCGTTTTCCATAAAAATATTCCACAGTTGGACCCTCAGTTGGCAGAACGCGATGCGCATGTGAATGGGATTCAAGTTAGCATCCCTTACCTTAATAGCTCAGATCTGAGGATTGCTGCCCGGCGTCTTAAGTCAACGTCGGCTTATGGGCCGGACAATGTACCTCCTTTTCTGGTTAAGGATTGTCTACCAGCTCTTGAAGAACCTTTACTGTATGTATTTAATCTATCCATGCAGCGTAGTTCTTAGTATTGGAAAGTTTCGCGGGTTACGCCGGTGCCCAAAAATGGAACGTCGATAGATGTAACCAATTTTAGACCCATTGCAATATTGTCAGTATTTAGTAAATTATTTGAGGTTGTAGCGACCAAATACGCTACAACAACAATCGCTTCCGCTTATATTTTAAACCTTGTAAAATCACACCATACACTTAGCGATGACTAATACTGCAGGTGTGCATAGTGCAGAGTGAAAAACAAGAACCTGTTTAAGCCACGCCTCCTGCAGTATAGCGCCGGTGCACCTATTGTTCTATCAGTGGTAGTTCAAGATGGCCACTACTTCAATTGGCGGCCATAGTGAAAAGGGGCGTCAACAGCTAAGCAAAAACGGTCAAGACCGACCCGTTATTATTATTAGTTGTTAATTATTATTAATAATTTTTATTATATAAATACTCGTGTTGTTCGAAGTAAAGACTATTATGTTTTCATCACTCGGAATAAAAACAATGCAGTTGTAACTGTATATTATTACTACCTCTAGTATACTCGCTACACGTATAGGTAGCAAGTGGTTTAGGTACAAAAACCTAAATACCTAACCACTTCACTGGTGACCCTTCGACATTTAGAAGAATCCTAAGAAACTACGAGCATGGCAACCGAAGCTAAAGAAGATGTTGTATTGGGGGAATCGCACCGCGTTGGAGTGAAAACACCAAAATTCAACCCTGATGACCCAGAGCTATGGTTCGCCCAGATGGAGGGACAATTCGTGTTGTCCAACATAAGCGCTGATGCCATGAAATTTTATTATGTGTTGGCACAGCTGGAACCTCAACATGCAGCAGAAGTCAGAGATCTAATAGTCACTCCACCAGCCGTAAATAAATATACGACCATCAAGACTGAGCTTATTCGTAGGCTATCAGCTTCTCAAGAACGGAAGATTAAACAGCTTTTGATGCACGAAGAGATGGGAGACCGGAAGCCGACACAATTTCTTCGGCATCTGCAACTCCTAGCAGGCGTCAATGTTCCAGCTGATTTCATCAGAACCATCTGGGCCAGTCGTCTACCTACACACTTGCAAACATGCATTGCAGCTCAAGAAACCAAGATGACTCTGGAAGACCTGGCAGCATTGGCAGACCGTGTCAATGACGTCGTTCCTGCAACCATGGCCATAGCCAGTACAAATCAAGGCTCAAGCACGGCGCATGTTACCGCTGTTGCTGACAGTGGCCTCAATCTATTGACAAGAAAAGTAGAAGAACTCAGTAGAAGATTGGAGGCAATGAGTATGGAACTGCGCAGTCGTTCACGATCACGCTCGCGCTCTCAGGATAGAAACCGAAGATACAGCCCTCGACCAAATTGACGCCCAGACAATCATCCCTTTTGCTTCTACCATTATCGATTTGGCGAAAAAGCTCGAATATGTACCCAGCCTTGTTTCTACTATAAAAAGGAAAACTTCCCCGGCAGTCAATAACGGCGGTAAATGACTGCTACGCAATTTCAAGCCGCCTTTTCATCACGGACCGCAAAACAAAGGTGCAATATCTGGTAGATACGGGTTCAGACCTGTGCGTCTTTCCGCGGTCCGCTGTAAGGGAGCAAAGAAACAAAACACCGTATGAATTATTCGCTGCCAATGGAACGGTCATCTCTACATATGGGGACATACCTCTAACACTGGACTTGGGACTTCGCCGTAACTTCAATTGGCGCTTCATTGTAGCAGATGTTACAAAGCCTATAATCGGAGTCGACTTCCTGGGGTACTATAGCCTCCTCGTCGATTGCCGTAACCAACGTCTGATTGATGGCATCACAGCACTTACAGTGGCCGCAATACATCAGACTTCTACAGAAGCTATTTCTTCAGTCCGTACAACCAAAGACGATTCTCTGTACCATCGTCTGCTACGGGAGTACCCAAACGTCACACGCCCTGCTGGTCAACGTAGTCCAATGAAACACAAAACCGTTCATCACATCCGCACTACCGCAGGACCACCTGTAAAGAATCGCCCACGACGTTTAGATTCTGAACGGTTAAAAATAGCAAAGACAGAGTTCGAAGATATGCTTCAACACGGAACGGCACGCAGATCTGATAGCCCATGGTCTTCACCACTCCACCTAGTTCGCAAGAAAGACGACGGTTGGCGACCCTGCGGAGACTACAGAATGTTGATTGCTCGTACAATTCCAGACCGATACCCTATCAGGCACTTACAAGACTTCACTCAACAACTAACTGGCTGCTCCATCTTCTCCACCATCGATTTAGTTAAAGCCTATAACCAAATACCAGTATCTGAAGAAGACACACCAAAGACCGCAATAACAACCCCATTTGGCCTATACGAATTCCCATTCATGGCGTTTGGACTTCGTAACGCCGCCCAAACGTTCCAGCGCTTCATGGACGAGGTTCTTCGTGGCCTGGACTTCTGTTACGGATACTTAGGTGATATCCTGGTCAGCAGCAACAATAGCAGCCAACACCAGGAACATCTACAACAAATATTTCAAAGACTGACCGAATATGGCGTCTTAATAAACACAAATAAGTGCATGTTCGGCAAGACAGAAGTAAAATTTCTTGGATTCAAAGTTTCCGCTGCTGGTGTTAAGCCTCTGGAGTGTAAGGTACAAGCTATCCAAGATTATCCCGCACCCAAAACCGTGAAAGAACTCAGACGATTTCTGAGTATGCTGAATTTCTACCGCCGCTTCATACCAGCTGCCGCATCTATTCAAGCACCACTTAACAGTCTACTTGCAGGCCCTAAAACTAAAGGACGCCATCCCATTAGCCTAACACCTGAATTACTGGAAGTATTCGAAAACTGCAAGCGAAGTTTATCAGAGGCTACATTACTCATACATCCGGATCCAAAAGCTGAACTCTCAATACAAACAGACGCCTCTGATACAGCGATTGGAGCTGTATTGCAGCAGTACACTGCTCAAGATTGGCAACCTCTGGCATTCTTTTCCAAGAAACTTAGCCCGCCACAGAAGAAATATAGCCCATACGACAGAGAACTTTTAGCAATTTATGAGGCTATACGATACTTCAGGTTCATGGTTGAAGCACGTCATTTTTTTATCGTCACAGATCATAAACCCTTGACTTTCGCATTTACAACGAATCGTGAAAACTGCTCTCCACGACAATTTCGGTATCTGGACTACATCAGCCAATTCACAACGGATTTGAGGTACATCAAAGGGGAACAAAATGTGATCGCTGACACTTTGTCTCGCATAGAAGAGCTCACACTACCCCTGGATTACAAGGCACTACTGAAGCTGAAGCCCAAGAAACCGACACGGAGCTGCATGACCTGCTAAATAACGGTTGCTCGCTAAGCTTAAAAAAGATCAGGCTACCAGAGTCAAGCACCGAAGTCTACTGCGACGTGACAGCATCGCCAAGGCCATTTGTTACTGCAGCATTCCGCAAGACTGTATTTTTATCACTCCACAACCTAAGCCACCCAGGCGTGAAAGCAAGTGTACATTTAGTAACGCAGAGATTCGTGTGGCCTGGCGTAAGACGAGATTGTCGGCAATGGGCCAAAGAATGTGAAGCATGTCAGAGAAGCAAGGTGACACGACACACATCAGCTCCCTTGCAAACATTTATGCCAACATCACAGCGTTTTCAGCATATACACATTGACTTGGTCGGACCATTGCCCATCTCCGGTAACTACAAATACTGTCTAACTGTTGTCGACCGAGCTACTCGTTGGCCCGAAGCGTATCCACTTGAAGACATCACCGCAGAGACTTGCGTATCAGCCCTCACTTCAGGCTGGATCGCTCGCTTTGGCTGTCCGGATTAGTCTACGGAGAGCCGCTACGCCTACATGGACAGTTCCTGACGGCTGACTCCCAAGTCCAGGTGGACATGAACAGCCTCGTCAGCAGACTCCGAGCACACGTGGCGAAACTTACTCCGCAACCAACATCGTGGCACACTAGCTCCAGCCGACCTTTCTACTTAGCCAAAGACTTGAAGACAGCAACTCATGTTTTTCTTCGCCAAGGTCCAGTGAAAAGACCACTACAAGCTCCATACCTTGGTCCCTACAAGGTTCTGCACCGAGTAGAAAAGACCTTTGATATTGTAGTACAAGGAAAAAAGCAGAAGGTCACAATAGATCGCATTAAACCTGCATTTATGGCACGAGAGCAAACAGAACCAACTATAACTGAATCTTATACAACAAAAATACTGCAAGAACAACCATCCGAAACACCAATTCGGAAAACAAGAAGTGGAAGAACTGTTAGATTCCCAGACTACTTTCGCCCGTAGTAACTACGGTCTCGGAGGGGGAGTAGTGTAGCGACAAAATACGCTACAACAACAATCGCTTCCGCTTATATTTTAAACCTTGTAAAATCACGCCATACACTTAGCGATGACTAATACTGCAGGTGTGCATAGTGCAGTGTGCAAAACAAGAACCTGTTTAAGCCACGCCTCCTGCAGTATAGCGCCGGTGCACCTATTGTTCTAGCAGTGGTAGTTCAAGATGGCCACTACTTCAATTGGCGGCCATAGTGAAAAGGGGCGTCAACAGCTAAGCAAAAACGGTCAAGACCGACCCGTTATTATTATTAGTTGTTAATTATTATTAATAATTTTTATTATATAAATACTCGTGTTGTTCGAAGTAAAGACTATTATGTTTTCATCACTCGGAATAAAAACAATGCAGTTGTAACTGTATATTATTACTACCTCTAGTATACTCGCTACACATATAGGTAGCAAGTGGTTTAGGTACAAAAACCTAAATACCTAACCACTTCAAGGCCATCATCAATAGGTATATAACAGTTCAAGTCCGTACTCTATTAAATGATTCACAACACGGTTTTCGTCCTGCGCGATCTACCATTACAAATCATACTAACTTTGTAGATTATCTAAAAACTAACGTAACATCGGGCTGTCAGGTAGACGCAGCATATTTTGACTTCGAAAAGGCATTTGACTAATACCAAGCGTATAGAGAGTTTTAAAAATTACATTCGGCTCCATACCAACTTAATGTAATGCAATCACAGCAATTCGGTTTTCTTTATCACCGCACTCCATTTTAATATAGCAAAATATTGTATAATGTATTGGCGCCAAAATAAGAAAACACAATGAACAATCGTATAAAAATGACAGATTCCAAATTCACGTGTAATATCTTTCTTATTTTAATTGTAACAGTATTTATGGCCAGACTAAGTATATGGCATCCTATATACTGGCTGCTGAGCGCGGCAATCAGGGCATCCATATATAAATTAAACAAAGTGGGCGAGGTTAACCCACCCTGCCTAACCCTGCATTCTAGCTTGTAAGGCTCCGACATTGCCCCAGCCCACTTGACGCTATTGACCTGATTCGCATACCAATACTTGAGGATGGACACAAGTTCAGGTGGTAAATTAGTGTTCTCAAGCTTCTTCCACAGGATGTCATACGAAACCAGGTCAAAAGCCCTCGACAGGTCGAGGAAGCACGCATAGACGGGTGGTCTTCGTTTCGTATAGTAACTGACGGTGTGTTTCAAACAATGTATTGCACTTTCAGTAGATAGTTTAGGTCTGAACCCAAACTGATTGTCATGCAGAGTCATACATTTGTCCAATTCTAAGTTGATTAAGCCGTCAAAAACTTTTGCTATAACAGTAGCTAGTGAAATAGGCCTATAGTTACTTTTATCGGCAACGTTCCCTGTACTGTTTTTCACTATGAGCACGACTACAGTTCTCATAAAGTCTAGAGGTAAGTAGGAGTGGGTCATGCATAACGAGTAAAACATCGCCAATAATCTGGGCGCATGTGACCCTGCATACTGCAGGTGCTCAATGCTTAAACCATCGTGGCCCGGGGACTTGCCCCTCGTCATTCCTTTAATAACCTTTCGTACATCTTTGGCAGAAAATCGTACTGCGACCTTCCCTATTGGTTTCCTACATTCGCTCCTATCCCGTCTCAAGAGCGATCCAACAGAAAAATAACTCCTAAAATTATCAGCAATTTCCTTATGATCGCTCACGCCATCGACGCTCATAGGAAGACCAGGCCCCTGGTTGGATTTCTTAGTATCTCGCCAGAAACCACGAAAATCACCCCGAGCATGTCTCTCAGCCAAGTCATCCATCCTAACTTGATCCTGGTGATCCTGACACCACTTTAGCCTCGACTTGAATATCCTCCTGTATTTACACATTTCCTCATACATGAACCCGGTTCTAGGCCTACCACTCGCAACCCATTCAACAAAGGACCTCCTAGCCTCCCCATGCGCATCGCTGACGTGTTTATTCCAGCCCAAGATACGCGCACCTCTCCCACTCACCCCCGCCCTCCCCCGACCCACCAGCGCTGCGTCCCTGAGGGCTGCCACAATGTCGGAATACAGCCTATAAAGAACACACCGGCGCCCAGGATCATCACAGTAATAATCAGAATTAGCACACTTAATAAACTCTTTCGGGAAATCAATACATTTTAGCCGCTTATGACATTCCGCGCTAAATATTGCAATCTGTTTGTCATTACGTGTCCCCCACATAACGTTCCTAGTACTATGACTAACAGAGTTAACATTAGAAAGTATCGGTGTTAAAAGATTTAGCTCACATTCTATTATGAGTGGGAAATGGTCAGACCATTTGGTACCATATTGGACATAAGTATTAACAATAGCTCGCTTTGCCGATTGGGTCACCACACAATGATCCAACCAGCTACACGTCCCGGTACTGTCACTCACAAATGTAAACGTATTTGAGTCACCGCCCAGTAGATCCACATCTATACATTACCAAGATTGCTCCCCACAATAATTCAAAAGTTCACGATAAAACAGACTCGACGGGTTAGCATTAAAGTCACCTAGGATCAAAACGGATTCAATACCATATTCATCAATAAGAGCACTCACCGCACCCAGGCAGTCTATAAAGTCCGTTAGGTTGTCACTGGAGTTCGTAGGCATATACACATTCACCACAATAAATGGGCGGTCACTTGTGGTTATTCTTATGGCACATATACGGGTATTGTCACATCGTAACACTGACACCTGCTGAAATACACTGCTCCTCCACAACAAGGCCACTCCGCCATATGGTCTACCCATGAGTATACCGTTTGATGTATCGACAGCTGATGTACTCACATATCCAAATCCCTTGTGAATCGAGCATAGGTATGGTATATCATCCGGCAGTAACCATGTTTCCTGCAGAGCCACCAGGTCACAGGTTCGACACAGGTCCCTGACACCATCCACACACCTCTTAACACTCTTACAATTGAATGTTGCAAGCCGACATTTATCCATTTGTTTTCGTTGTCTGGCCGTCTACACATATACCTCCGTACGCATTTCTGTATTTAAAACTGTTGAAACGACTAAACACGATGCCCTGAGGCCATAAGTTTTCGTCCAAATATGATTCTAATTTAGACTCCGATACAAAGAATTTATAGGCCTTGTGATCCCTTTCTATCTTCATACTTATTCTTTCTAAGGACACCAGTTCATTTGTCTTACTTTGTATGTATCGAATTATATCATCCTCCATCGTATCCTTATGTATGTTTGTGATAAACATTGGAACCTTTGCATTAGCCGCTTTGAAATTAAATTCAGAATCTCGCGCTTTGCCCGACTTTCCCGTATAGCGATACCTATGTTGTTTTTTACGATAGGTTACAGTTTGCACGTATGCACTTTAGGTTTAATCGGCCTTGCCAACGGGTTCGAGCGAGATGGCAATACCGCTGAACTATTCTCTTTCCTGCTGTCGTGCATATTCGGCTCGCGACTCGGTATTATCTCGGTTCGTGTTACTTTGTCAGCTGACCGTTGTTGCGGGCATGAAATTTCCTGATATTGAGGTGATTTATTATTTGAGTCAGATTCGTGTGTATTTTTGAACTCATCTAAGGATGAATTATGCAGATGTGAAATACCCATGGGGCTGCTGTCCAATAACCAAGCACCTCTTTTTGCATTTACTTTTAACGCAGATGTAGGTGGTAACGAATCATGGCGCAATTGTAAGAACTCGGTTCTTAGTTCTTGATGATCTACCGTAATATATGAGGATTTGATCTCTTCAACCGCAGCATTCAGCTTCGATAGATCCTTCATAAGTTTCGCGCAATCTAGATGTTCAAAGTCCAGGGGTGGCAGCCGATCAAGTTGTCTAGCCACAAAAGTCGGTATTTCATCAGGTTCCGCACTCTTAAAAAGGTGTATGATATCAGCCAGGTCCCTTTCCTCTTTACCCTTATTTTTCCTGGTAATTTTTCGCAAATCTGTTGATACCGAATCAAGCACTAACGATTTTGAGGTCTTTATTTCTTCACTTGAATACGACGCAGTACAAATTCTCACTAATGTCATTTCATCGCATATCGACACTTTGTTTTGCACGTATGACAACATTTCGTCAATCACAAATAATCACAATATTACAACTCGTACACTTAATTGTATTCGACATTTTTATTTTGTTATTTTTTGCTAATAATTTAGCGCCGTCATTAATGCACGTCATTACCGTGGCAGCGCTGTCACTGAATGCTTTAGGTGCTTTTGCGAGAGCTATACCGTCTGAACCGCTAACCTCGAGAAGAAGGCTTGCACCAAAGTTTTATCTGTGAATCAGCAAATTTGGTTTTCTGGCGTAGAGGCTGGTTCGGTTCATAAAATTTTGGTGAGGAAACTACACCCATATTCCAGCATGAGACGTAAATTATTGCATTTAGTGACAACTTATATTTTTTAACTCACAACGGGGCGTTATCATCACAGACGACGACACCAATAGGAGCGAAGCTACGGATACATAAATAATCATATAATTTACTGTTCTCTTCAAACCACTTACAATGTCAGTGAAACGAACTCTACCAAAATTAACTCCCTCCCCTTTGTTTAAATATTCCACGACTTTCTACACAACGCTATTTAGACTCATGGTAAGCATAGCTAAACTTGTGTTATGGAATCTAGAATGCGGATAAACATACTTAGATACTTTTTTTTTTGTAAATGCATACATATTACACATAGAAACACCCAGACCAATGCAAATGTACATATTCATGCATACAAATATTTGCACTGAGCGGGAATCGAACCCGCACCCCCTGCTTAGCAGTCGAATGCTCGTTTAACACTCCAACAACCAGTTATGGATCTCCTCAAGGATTAGAGTCTGGATATTTAGAAAACTTGTCCCGTAGGCTGAAGCGCTAATGACTATACAACCTGTGAACAAACTACTACTCTCAATCATATGAAAGATATGTTTGATTCAATTCTTCACCAGCAGAACCCAAAATTTGATGGCTCTCTCCCGAATAAGTACGATGTTGGAAAAAATGCTCTCGCCAGAGCAGAAAATTTTGTCTCTTGAGAGTAAATTTAATCATTTAGAATACAATTCGGGCTTCAACTATAAAAATAAAAAACATTCCCAAAACAAAACTGTTTTATGTATTATGGTCAAGGGAGTGGCTGACCTGATTGAACTGCCTTTATCTGATTCCGAAGTTGATGACATTTTTCGTTTAAAATCAATGAAAGATGCAAACATACACATTTTGGTCAACTTTCAAACTACAATAATAAAGGAGGGCTTTCTTAAGCGATGCAAGGACTACAATAAAATTCATAATGGGAATAAAGTTAATAATTCTCACCTTTAATTGTCTTGGCCAGTTAAGCCTATTTTCTTATTGTACCACTACAATCTACACTCCAAACAAATACTAACTCTCACACCCTCCACACAGTATAATTACAAATAATGACTGTACTTTTACGTATATGTTAGGTATAACCCTCTACCTCCACAATTTATACTATTATGGCGCCCCCACGACCCGTGCAGGGGAAGCGGCGTCTCTCGCACTACTCGTCAGCGGACTGGGATGGACTTCGTGACTATTTTGCGTCCATCCCGTGGGTTGAGCGCTGCTTTGAAGGTAAGAACCCATCGGATTGTGCTACTGCTGTCGCCGGTGAGATCGGTCTGGGTATGGAATACTATATCTCATACACCGATGTCACCGGTGACCGCGGGGTGCGCCCTTGGTTCGGGCGCGAGTGCGCGGAAGCTGTTGAACAAAAACAGTCTGCGTACCGCGCTTGGGTAAGGGCGCGCGCCACGCGCCATCCCAATCTGGGCCACTTCAAGGCGGCGTACAACAGAGCCACAAAGGTCTGTAGAAGGGCCTACGTCGGAGCGGATGCCCTGCGCATAGCGCGGCTTGGTCAAGAGCTAGTGATGCATTCCACGGGAAGCCGTGGCTTCTGGCGACTGGCTAAAGCCGTGCAAGCCAACTTCTGTCAGCCTTCGCTGCCTCCGCTGCGTAACCCTGATGGATCCCTGGCCCATGAGTCGCAAGAGAAGGCAAAGCTGCTGGCCTGATATCCATATCAGGCAACGCGATGTCCGTGCAGTGCTGCAATCACTCGATGTCCGGAAAGCCAGTGGTCCGGATGGTATTCCAGCGGTAGTTTTGAAAAAATGTGCAGCGGAGTTGTCTCCAATGCTTACGCGCCTGTACCGGCTATCCTACAGTTCGGGTACAGTGCCTTTGCCTTGGAAAGAGGCGAATGTTCAGCCGATGCCCAAGAAGGGGGATCGCTCGGAGCCAGCCAACTATCGACCCATAGCCGTCACCTCAGTGCTGTGCAAAGTGTTCGAGCACATAATTAACAAACAGCTCATGCGGCACCTAGAGGATCACTCCTTAATTAATGACCGGCAATATGGCTTCAGACCGAAACGGTCAACGGGTGATCTTCTAGCATACGTTACCCATCTTTGGGGTGAGGCTATGGACAAGTACGGCGAGTCACTGGCAATTAGTCTTGACATCGCCAAAGCTTTCGATAGAGTCTGGCACAAATCGCTTCTTTCCAAGCTACCTGCCTTTGGTCTGCCTTCTAGGCTGTGCAACTGGGTTGCTAGCTTCCTGCAGGGGCGCCGTATTCGCGTCCTTTGTGACGGACGCGCTTCGGAGTTTCTGCAGGTTAATGTTGGCGTGCCCCAGGGGTCCGTCTTATCACCCACTCTCTTTCTTCTGCATATCAACGACATGCTGTCTACCGGCAATGTTCATTGTTATGCAGACGATAGCACTTTACATGGGAGTTATCATGGACATCCTACGGCCTAGCACTCAGATATCGCAGAGAAAAGGCAGCTTCTTGTCACTGAGCTTGACTGGATCCTGAATCACATTTCTCAATGGGGCTCTGAGAACCTGGTTGAGTTCAATGCCAAGAAGACGCAGGCATGTGCGTTTACAGCAAAAGTATCTTCTTTCCTTCCCCTCCCTACTCTTCAGAGCACGCCACTGCCACTGCAGGACAATCTCAATATCCTAGGTATGGATGTTCGCTGCAACCTGAATAACAAAAACTACATCGAAAGCATCATCAAAACAGCCTCACGAAAACTCGGAGTCCTGAACAGAGTGAGACGATTTTTCACGCCGGAGCAGCGGTGTCTTCTATACAAGACACAAATTCGCTCCTGTGTGGAGTACTGCTCGCATCTCTGGGATGGTTCAGCAAAGTACTTACTAGATGCTCTTGACAGGTTGCAGCGACGTGCGGTCCGCATCATTGGGAATCCCGAGATCACGAACACCCTAGAACCTTTACAGCTGCGTAGAGATGTTGCGTCCATGGCTGTATTTTACCGTCTGTACCATGGTGAGTGTTCTGATGAGCTCTTCCAATTAGTCCCACCCTCCCCTTTCCTACACAGAACAACACGTGCAGGTCTTAGATGTCATCCGCACACGGTGCAAAATATCCGATCAAGAACCAAGCGGTTCGGAGACTCTTTCCTCTGTCGCACCATTAAGGCCTGGAATTCATTACCAGCTCACGTGTTTCCTTCTTCCTACAGTCCCGGGTCCTTTAAGCGGGGCGTGAAAAAGCATATGATAAGGACGGCAAGCTGAGTGTCACCATTGTCACACGGTATGTGTAAGTAATGGTGACCCTCTTTTCTGGGACTTTGCCTTCAGCTTACCATCAGGCAAGGCGAAGTCCAATTGACGTGTCCTATATAAAAAAATAAAAAAAAATTCGAAATCCGATAACACTAACTTCTTAAACAACAATCTTGATCAGGGTCCAATTGCACAATCATCGTCTTAATGATTTAGAACAGTGTCCAACACCACTCAAATCAGGAGAATCATCTTTAAAAATTGTTCCTCAGAACATCCGTGCCATGCACCGAAGATAAAAATGCTGATAGACTTACGTCAGTAATTTTGTGAACGCCGAGCCCGCCTAGACGCACAGGCATGGATGCCTGAAGCCAGACTCGGTCGTTCATATCCACATTTAGAATTTTGCATAGTGTGTTTCGAATCACACTATCCATTTTACCTAAAAGAGTCGAATGCTTGAACAGTTGAGTTGAGCGGAGAACATGTGTAAATTTAGGAACAAAAAGACAATACCGAATTATAGTGAAAGCAGAATGGATGTTAAGTTGTTGTAATCGGTCCGAAACTTCACAGAAATTTCGAATCTTTTCTTCTACGAAAGAGTCATATGCTTCCTCTAGGATTGGGGACCCAAGGAAGCGGAGAGAATCTTTTTGATCAATTTTTAAATCTGGAACCAAATCGTTGAATTCTGATAATGTTGAAAGGATGTCTATGTTATCATCAAGAAAAATTTCACATTTAGTTGCATTTAAATGTAAACCAATGGATCTAAATTCATCTTTTAAAAAAGTCAAATCTTCTAAAACTGTTTTAACGTCTCCTCCTAGGGTCCCGTCGTCTAGATACCACACGTTAAATTTAGAATTTAGCTGCCGTATCACAGAATGTATAGCAAGGCTAAAAATGAGTGGCCCAAGAGGGTCACCTTGTTGACACCCAACTGATGATTCTAAAACGTTGTCCTTGTATAGTAATTTTGAGGGGTACCTATAACATTGCCAAAGGAATTAGTTAAAAAAATCTTAACCCCTAGCCTAACTAATTCAGAAGTGCCAGGCATGGCCGAAGCTTTTAATGCTTGGAAAATGTTTTGCCCAAACGCTGATTTGCCAGCCAACCCAGCTTCCCAGAGACAATGGGACGTGCCGCTCTGCAACATGGTAAGAAAACATCTAATTTCTAGTTCTACCAATGTTGCGGAGCGTGCTCGCCTTTTGGCTGTGGGGGAATGGGAATCCGGTGTTGGGCTTCAGGCCCTACCGTCGCCTAACATTGGTACCATGTTGGACGATAACACCTTCCGTATCGCTGCTTGCCTTCGTTTAGGTGCTCCTTGCGTTTCTCCGCATCGATGTCGCTGTGGGGAAGAAGTTGGTAGCCTTGGACATCATGGTCTCTCTTGCAGCAGGAGCGCAGGACGGCTGTCGCGGCACGGGTATATCAATGACATAATCCGTCGGGCTCTTGTCACCGCTGACGTTCCAGCCATATTAGAACCCACTAGCTTGGCGCGCGACGATGGCAAGAGGCCAGATGAAATGTCGTTGGTGCCTTGGAAGATGGGAAGGCATTTGGTGTGGGATGCAACATGTGCTGACACCCTTGCGCCTTCACACCTGCCAGGGACTGCAAACTGCGCCTGCGCTGCTACTGCGTCGGCAGAGACCCTCAAACGGCGCAAGTTTAGTAATGTAAGTGGTAATTACATATTTGAGCCGTTCGGGGTCGAGACGCTGGGACAATGGGGTGCAAGTGCCCGTCTTTTGTTTAGAGACATTTCTAAACGTTTAATTGACGCTACCCGTGATCAGAGGGCTGGTTTATTCTTTGCGCAAAGAATTGGTATTGTCATTCAACGTGGCAATGCCGCTAGCCTTCTGGCCACCTTCCCGGTTGACATCGATGGCGAGGAATTCTTTGACGCCTGAACCTGCAGGATTATTTAGATAATATATTATTTTTTATAGATATATTTTTATTTCTATAATTTCCGTGTATATTATGTAAATAATAGTTTATGAATAAATGACTAGAGGAATAACAAAATAAAAAAACACCTTATATTATAATGGAATAAATTTATAAATAAACTTTTTCAAAATAGTGCTTGCTTTCTACAGCTTTTACGTAATTGCTAAAGAACTATTTTTAATAAAATCTTAATACACGCATATATACATTATATACATAATTATATCTTTATCTCTGGAAGGCTGGGCAGCCCTTTTTTTAACACCCACCAATCATTGCAATTGAACCCACATAGAATATGCAAGTTGTATATACATTTTGGAAATATAGCAAGGGGTGTATGATGGGGCTGGGTCACGTAGGTATTCTCTATCCCTTTTACTTATTGAGTCTCATTGTAGTATCGTAGCCTCAGTTGTAGTCGAAAACGAAAGGAGAAATAAATCTGAGTACAAAAACCATGAAGCAATGAGAATCAAAAAAGAACACGTGCATATTCTACATAACTTTGCGGACTTTGTCCGATTTTATTTTAATTATCTGAAGCTTCCAGAAAAGTTTCATGTGAGCCATTGTTTTTATTATATTAAGATAAAAAACAGAAAAGTCTTGTCCAAATTAAACCATAAAATTAAACCTCAAATATTCATTTAAAATCTTAGACGAAGTATTAATGACAAAAATAAAAGATTTATTTGAATTCCAAATTAAATAAATATTCAACAAACAATAGATCGTGGGTCTTACTACTATGTTAGGTAGTAGCCCTGTATATATTTTTTTGTTATATCTTTTTTATCCTACCTCTACCTGACATAAATGTTACGATTGAGTATCCCGGTCTGGTTTACTTGGATTCCTATAAAAGTCAATCAATAGCTGGTCTAACCCAATGCTTCGATATCGCTAATGACTTGTGGATCGTGGAGGCCAGATGGCAGTGTTTCATTCAACGTGGATAGTTCAACTGCGATGCAATTAAAATAGAAAAAGCGCATAAATGGACTACCCAACACTGAAAGAATCATTCAAATCGGACCAGTAGTTCCAGAAATTAGCGCGTTTAAACAAACAAACTCTGCAACTTTATAATATTTGTATAGATAATAATATAATTTGAATTTGAGTCTGAGTCTGAATTTGAATTTGAATTTGAAAACTAACAACTTATGCAATTATAATTACTCACGTAGTCGTACGTACGTACGTCGGAGCAGCTCGGCTCGATTCGTGCGAGCTCGGAGTAAGTTGGGGGTGTTAGGTTTTTTTCGTTACGAAATTTCTGGATTCGGTCCCCACGCTCAAGGCCCGCGATAAAAGCTATGCAATAGCTTAAAAATTCAAATTCTCACCCGCCACCGATATACATACATACGGTACAGTGATTTTTTTTTTTTTTTTTTATACCACTTAGTTGGCAGACAAGCACACGGCCCACCTGATGGAAAGTAGTTACCGTGGCCCATGGACGTCTGTAACACCACAGGAGTCACAGTCGCGCTGCCAACCCTGTAAGTACAGAGTTTCTGTGCCGTCAGTAGAAGACAAATCAGGACAAGCCTTTAGTCTTCCCACTGACGGCACAAATTCTCCAGTGAGCTCTGGCTACCCTACTCACCGCTGGGAACACAACACGAAGTTATTATAACCGCGGTATTCTGTAGGGCGGAGGTACTTCCCCAGTCGGACTGCTCAATCGGGCGGATATACCGCCGTGTCCTACCTCCTACAATTCTAAGTTCTGTGTTTGGTTGTAAGGGTGAAACCAAGAGTCTTTGTCACTGCCATCTCATTTTTACCTATTTGTTAAGCCCATTAGGTGGTCCTAGAGCTGGAACATTTTACTATGAACACTTTAGGTTAGCTAATAAAAGTGAACTGTGATTGGCTGGAATTTGATCTCGAGGTCGCTGGTGGCGGCAAATAACTAACGTGTCATGCACATAGCAATTTGTGTGACGTAGCTGAGCGCTACAATGCTACGCCGCCGGCACCGACGCGCGACTATTAGTTTGATGTGCGCTACGACATGCAATTATTTGCTTTGCTGTTGAGTTAAGTAGTTGACTCCAGCCAGTATCAGGTATAAAATGATAACGAGATTTCCTTACATACATGAATTTCTGTAAATTTACTTCTTAGACAAGAACACTGTTGCATCAAAAGCTTACAATTCTCTATCTTATTATGCATTACTGAAATGACTGCCATTTGACTTTCCAACCCCGACAGGAAAACCGTACCTCGCCTTCGATTTGTTTAGAGGCAAGTATTTAATTTTTGGTATTGTTTAACTCAGGTACCAATAAATCGGTCAATAAAATCACATTTACAGATTAAATTTAATATTTATTTATTCACTTACAGTAACTAACCACAGATAAAAAGAGTTAATACTCAATATCATATATTCTCAACATAATATTATAAATTTGTTCTGTCGTTTCGCGTGAATGCATTGTATCGGATATTTTAACTGTGACTATGATGAGTACTTTTGTTGTGGTAGGTACCTACTTTGTCAGCCGTAGCATTCGAATGCGTCTGACAAAGACAATAGATACCTACTTACAAATTAATACAGAATGAATTGTAAACATTGACAATAATGTAATACGCTGTTTAATTCAGGCATATGAATGAGCATAACAATAATACAAATGATAATGTGTCTAATTTTTAAATCTAATTTATATAATGTATCTAATTTTGGTAAATAATTAATGAAAAACTTACTGAATAAGTCAGGGAGCTTCATCTGCCAACAAACTGTTATACAGTTTGGCAGAAGAAATATTATTGTAACAGTGCTTGTTTTCCGTAAATAAATTTTATTTCATTTCATTATTTTATTTCATTTCAACACTGTTATATCTTTTTGACGCTAATTCTACTTAACCTAAGTTTACCACCGCTTCTTAGGCACTAGAGGAGAAGAGGCGGCGCAACAAAGTCCACTACCTTAGGACTAAAATGTGAATGACTGTACAGTCGGCCAAAGAGATTAGTATACACCTTTTTATGTAATGTGGTATGCAAATATGCAATTACTTAATTCTTATACAGGCTGTACCAACATTGATCTGATATCGAAATAACTAAATTATGAAAAGAAGAAACTATGCAATGATAATTTACAATAACGAGAAATTAAGCTAACTTACGAAACAATGACTTAAAGATAGGACGTACGGCCACGCGGAGTACGGCTTACGGTCTCATCTTCGAGAGAAGCGCAGGAGACTGGTGACTCTATTTTAATTCGAGAATTTGCATAAAGTAAACACCAGTAGGAAGAGGCCCGTGTCCAGCAGTGGATTGCGATAGGCTATGCACTCTTGGCAGGTGTTTCGGTCACTGCCGCCTAGCCTCTTTCTCCCTTTGGACCTCCTTACGAAGACGACGATAAGTGTTCTTAATACACACTTTTCGCCGGAGGTCCTTCGTGCTACGCTTCTCCTTGCATAGTTGGATTATTTTCTTACGTTCGGCGTTAGCCCGTACGTGTTCAGGAATAATGGAGAGCCTCTGTCTCGGCTTAGGCTCATTCTTGGAGGTGCAGGTGTTCTCTGCACCATGAGGGCTCCCGTCGTCCGTTTGTTGCATCATCCTGTAAATAAATACGCGGACATATTAACACTGGTTGGGGTACTTGAGATGGTGGGCGTTTATATTTTTGGGAATGATACACGGAGATGATATTTGTACAGATTAATAATCGCCAGAGAATGACAAGTTCATCGATGACTTAACGAAACAAAACATTCATAAATCAAACCTTTATCCTCGGAGGGTTAGGCAGAGGTGAATTAACACCCACATTTCACCAATAATTGTATTCGGTCGTAATAGGGGGTCAGCCTATTGCCGTATTCTGGGTAATATTATTGATTAGAGCCATGCATCTGTGCCTGTGTCTGGGTTGTATATATTTGTCTGATGTTAAACAGCCCTATCCCTAAGTCGCCATGTACGATACCGCATGGGAAGAGATAGGGTAGTCCAAATTCTACTCTGCCTGAAACCACGTGGCAAAGCGCCTTATAAAATTAGAATAATAAAATCCCATCAAGAAAAACCGGTAGTACATCTATCATAGCGATAACATTCCGGCGACCGTAAAATCTAAAAAAGAATTGGAAATCAGTATTCAGTATTTATTCATTAACAATTTTCACATTGTGTTTGAACATGTTTAGCACACATACATTACACATACAGTACAATTAAATAAGAACTGTCGGCCAGTAACAGTTACTCGTTTGAAAAGACTTATGGTATAAAGTTAGTGCTTAACGCGCCTAATATTATTCAATTTTTATAATACATGAGAATTTACGAATATCTTCCGATATGTAAATGTAAGTGTATGATACATTATGATACGATGATAAGATATTTTATTTCTGACGTAGTAGTATCCATCTAATAAAAATATAAGTTGGAATTTCTACGAGGAATGTAAAATTTCAACATCTAATTAGACGCATATGTAAGGAAAAAGAATTTTAATGACTATTTAAATATTAACCATCAATTACTATACATGTCCAAATATTTATAATAAAAAGCAAATGGTTTAAAGAAATATTTTTAGATCGGCCTAGAAATAAAACTTTCATATCTGGATAACCTAGTAAGAATAAAACTTAAATTTAGAAACAATATTAAAATTCGTCACGTGTCCCTTACATTGCGAATTGCGGAACAGAATTAGTTAAACAACTATTTGCACTAGACACACAATAATTTAATCATACGAATAATTATTATGCGGTTATTAAACATGAGAATATCATTGCGTTTGAAATTATTGTACACGAAATAATATTATAAAAGTATAATTTTATAAATAAACTTACCCAGAATTAAATCCACAATGTACTTCTTTCGACATTATTCCTTCAGTTTTCATTGCACTTAACAAAACCTTCACTGTACGATGACATAAACTGCACTGATAGAGAAAACAAGCAAATTGTAAGTCCAAACGAATTTGGGAAAAAGAGAATAAGGGGGGATGGCGGGGATGGGTCACGTATGTTCTATCCCTTTCACTCGCTGACTCTATTATATTAGCAACAAATCACACGAGGTTCACGTAAAGCGCCGAGTCATAAGGCTTTAATGATAATGTTTTTTTTTCTCACCGCAATATACATATTGAATGTTACTGGTAATTTTTATAGAATACTAAATTTTTTTGGGATCTATACAAACAGATAATGTTGGTGACTGATGCCTAAGCAAAGGCACATTATGCAGCAAGGTCTGTGCTTAAAATTACCAGGTCCCCACTGCAGGTATTCTTTGTACTGCACAATTATTTCCAATGACATGTTATACGGCAAAAAAATATGTAGTTCAGTATGTTCGAGATATTTATACCTACACGCTATTCTGCCACCTAAGAGGTATAATAAAAAATGTACACAGTTTAAGGTACAATGGGCGGCCTTACCGCTGGAAGCGATTTCTTCCAGGTGACCATAACCTTTTCATTAAGTGATTCAAAATAAATAATTTTAGTGGTTAAGTATCCAAAATTTCCATAAAGGTGTAGGTACTTGCTATTGTTTTATGATAAAAGAACTTATTGGAAAATATTATTGGCTCACATTACAAAGACAGATAAGCCAGATAACTTTGAAGTCCTCTATTGTACTAGTCATAAGTTTATCAGATAAAGCACCATTACGGCACGGTGGCAATAATAATGATGATTTATTATTCTCACAACAATATCCCACATGTGGCATTTTACAGGTCATTTTTGCTGTTTGCTTGATATTATTACGATTTGTATAAATTGACATTGTAAATTACTGATGTCTAAGCACACTGAGATGCATTATATGGCATAGCCTTTGTTTCAAGTCATCAGGTCTCCTCTGTAGCTATTGTTTATTTTGCATATTTTTTTTTATTTATGGGCAGATCTAACGGCAAGAATGTAATAATATAAAGACAATTATGACGTACTGACAAGATGATCAACAAAGCTACAAAAAGAATTTTATTTGTCAATAAAGTTGGTTTCTCAAAATAATGTTTTATGTTTTATATAATAGATACACTACGGGGGTGAAGAGTGCAGTATGTCCGACATTTATTTCGATAGTATCTTAATTATAAAGCAAATCTAATTATACATATAGTATCTAATTAAAGAATCACTGGCGAACTTTTCATTATTGAAATATTTTTAGTTGTATAATGAAATTTAATGATTGGATTCTTAGGTCTTGCATTTTTATTCCTAAATAATCTCAATATAGAAACACCACGTGCCACTATGTCCTAAGATTTTAATTTACGAGTAATTTTACGATTATGCATAGTGTTGATTTCAATTCGAAAGATCGATATGGTTGTAGTTTCATAATTAGATTTATCATTAAATAATTAATTTAAGTGCAATTACCAGGTAATACATATTAATATAGCCAGCCTCAGATGCATGTCTCGAGTCAATAATAGTGCCCGGAATATGGCAACAAGCTCACCCCAATTACATATGACCGAATACAATTATTGGAGGTATGTGGGGTCCGGAATGAATATTCACCTCTGCCTCACCCTCTGGGGATAAAGGCGTGTTAATATGTATGTATGTATAATTATAAATATTAGTAAGAGATTAGCATTAAGTACTATTATCCTAACATAATAGTATGTCATTATCAGAAAATATTTTATTATTAATGTTATTATTTTAGTTTTACAATAAAATAATCAAATTGGATTGTCTAATGTCTTGCATTCATCCCGTAACAAAGTACATTTATTTCTGCATTTCTATAAGCACCACGTGTTCCTATGTTCATAGACTTTAATCTCTGCATATATATGTTCCTAACGTCAGTTGTCGCGTGGGTCCCCTCAGAATCCTATGCTAAATGTCTACGCGTCTGTACCAAATGGTGTGAGCACTCGCGCTAAGCCATTTCGGTATGATCATCATAATATAACGTGTTCAAGGTAGCCAGATAACATTTGAAAACTTTCAATTTAGTACATTTGTAAACACCTGACTGCAGTTATAGGTTACTATCCCCAAAGACCTCACACAATGGGTCGAGGGTTTATTATCTAGGACGTCCAAGGGTGCACTTGCTATTGTTTCATGATAAGAGAATGTCTTGAAAAATATTCTTGGTATTTTGTAATGTGTTTACAAAAACGTTGAATAGTTTGAAGTCCTAATAATTCAGTACGTTAAACAAAAACTTTAGTAAAAAGTAACACAGCATTGTTTCGTTTGTATATCTTTTACAATATTTCAAACGATTATTAGAAAGAACTAGATAATTGTGGTTATTTTCTTTGAACTATAATTATGACCTCAGATAGACTTAACTGCTACTGCTAATTCAAATAAATCGTTTTATCAGAGGGTATAGAGATAAACCATTAGTGCTACCCGTCGTAACCGATTATTCCACATCAACACTCACAAATATACACTCGCAACTTATTTTATAAATTGTCTGTATTTGGTCAGTAACAGTATTACCGACAGCACGCCTATCGATCGTGCTTCAAATTAATATTCTAAGTTTTGTGACTACGACTTCATGGGTTCCGTACCATATAGTCGGGTCTGTAACGTCTCGAAACTGTGCAACAATCAAACTTCTAAGTCAACGCAATATATAACAATATAAACGTGGGGCGCACTATAAGTTTCCGGAATGAATATGAAAAAATACTATTAAAGGTACAAAATTAATTTATTGTTTTTCAAAATAATCTCCCTTGGCGTCTATGCACTTTTTCATTCGATCAAACCAGTTTTGAAAACTTTTGTGCCACTCCTCTGTGGTGACCTCTGAAACGTGTTTTTCATACTCCTCGACAGCCTCTTCTGGTGATGAAAATCGTTGGCCGCGTAATTGGTTCTTAATTTTTGGGAACAGATAAAAGTCACAAGGTGCCAGGTCGGGACTGTATGCAGGATGACTCATGAGTTCTACATTTTTCGCCTTCAAAAAGTCGTTTGTCTGTCTGACCGTGTGAGAACTAGCATTGTCGTGGTGCAGGATGATACGGCGTTTACGGTTATTTTTACGGAGTTCGTCAATAACTTCCGGCAAACAAATGGTCGTGTACCAGTCACTATTCACAGTACGACGATTTTCTAAAGCAACAGTAGCCACGTGTCCAGTTTTATTAAAAAAGAAGCAATCATCCGCTTAGATGCACTTTTCACGCGCGCCACTTTGGTTGGTTTCGGCTCATCTTGAAAGACCCATACGCTCGATTGCTGCTTTGTTTTGGGATCGTAGCAATAAATCCATGTTTCGTCACCTGTTACTATGTCCCACACCAAATTTGACGCACCTTCGTTGAATCTGGTAAGCATGGCACTGCACCAAGTGACGCGGTCCGTTTTTTGATCCTCGGTCAAGTTATGTGGGATCCACCGCGAGCACAGCTTTCTCACACCCAAATGTTTGTGTAGGATTGATTGTATTTGACTCATGCCTATTTCTAAGGATGCGCGAATTTCATGGTAGGTCACATGCCTGTCTGTTTCAATCATACGGCGCACAGCATCGATGTTTTTGTTGGTCACAGCGGTGGACGGCCGACCATCGCGAGATTCGTCACTGAGATTGATACGACCACGCTTGAATTCTGCAAACCAGCCATAAACAGTCGTCTTGCATGGAGCTTCATCGCCAAAAGCTGTTTCAAGCCGAGCGATGCTCTGTTGAGCCGTCAAATTACACTTAAAATCGTAGAAAATCATACTACGAAAATTTTCCCGAGTTAAATCCATGTTGATGCAGACACACAATTTTTTAAATGGCGCCACAAGGTAAAAACAAAAGACAGTCAGATGAAACAAACTGTATTCTACAGCCAAAGAGTTCTATTTTCAAATGTTGTAATAAATTTTTAAATATTGTTTATGTAAGTGGCCAGTTCCGGAAACTTTTAGTGTAACCTATGTATATACATTGTTATGAATAGTTTGATTGTTGCAAAGTTTCTTTCAACTTGATACATACACGTATTCCCAAAAAAAGCCTTGACAGACAGACAGACAACGAGGTGATCTTATAAGGGATCCGATTTTTTCCTTTTGAGGTATGGAACCCTAAAACGACAAGAGAGTGACAAGGAAACGTAGTCACAAATCTTAGAATATAAATTTGAAGGACGATTTTGCAGTTTATGGTAGCATTTTGTACGGAACAAGATACTAGACTTGAACGAGTTTTTACCTGTTTGCTACGATAAGCTGCAACTATCTAGGATTTAAACTGCGCGTCATAGATCATTTTTGTGATCTCTAAGAGCATCAGCTGAACCTTCTGCGCTAGTAGGCTCACGTTAATGTTGGGGTTATAGTGGGCTCATTCGTGTAGCCATAACCTCGGCACCACTTGGGATAGTTACTTCTCCTGGCAAAGTCATTCTGTAAGAAATACACGGACACATTAAGACCTATTAACCACTCGCACGACTTTAAATGCTGATAGTATAAAGACAACTTGCTTAACATGTAGATCTTTGGTTTACAAAAACAACGATACAGTGAAAGGCGACTGAAAGGTTTCTTATATCATTGAAATAATGAAAACATACTAATTATACACAGCTTGACCCCTTCGACTCAGTGCAAAGACGGGTATTGAGGCTGGTTGACAATCCCATACTCACAGGTAGTGTGGAACTTCTTAGCCTTAGGAGGTATTTTGCCTCACTGTGTGTGTTCTACCGCCTATACAATAGTTTTTGCTCAGATGAATTGTTTGGCATGATGCCCGCGGCTACATTCTATCATCGCACCGCTCGCCATCGGCACGGAATTCATCCTCACACATTGCGACCTGAGACGCTGCGCACTACGGTATGATAGAAACTTCATCCCACGCACACTCAAGCTGTGGAATGACATCCCTACTGCGGTTTTCCCAAGCGCCTACAATATGGGGTTCTTCAAGAGGGGCATCAGAAGGTTTTTTCATAAACGGCAGCGCAAGTGTAACACCCCTGGTGTTGCATACGTCCATAGGCTACGGTAACCGCTTCCCATCAGGTGGACCTTGTGCTTGTCTGCCAACTAAGTGGTATAAAAAAAAGAAAAAAAACAATAAAAGTGAAATTCCATCAGTTAAAGATTAACATAACAAGAATTTCGAGAAAGGTCTCTCTGGTCACTTCGGCCTGGCTTTCTTCTTCCTACGAACCTTCACTCGAAGACGGCGAGATGTACACATATTATATTCTTATTGTATTTTGTGTTGAATTATATGAAATCATTATTTCGATATATCAAATAGTTTCCAAGAAATGAATTTTATATGTGGTTTCAGGAACTATTGGTCTTATTTTGATACTGATGTGAGTGACCCTGATAGTTTAAATAACTACTGGTCTTATTTCAAAAAAATATATTGTTTTGAATAGCGTTCATCGAGGAGGTTTAAAGATTAATGTCGCGAAAAAAATATAGCCTTCCTTAACAAACGGGCTATTCATAACAAAATATTTTTTCAAATCGGGCCAGTAGTTCTTGAGATTTCTAGTGAAACGTAAGGTATCGGCCAAGAACTCTTAGCGCTCTCGATGGAACATGATGTCACATTTTGTTCAAACGGAACTTGATATTTTGAGGACTTTGAATGCCTGTAAAATAATAACCACCAGGTATTTCTGAATAAAAAAACAAGTGTATTTATATAATATGTAAAAGCTTTACGTAAGAAACAAGTAATTTTGCATACCTAGTAACATTTTCTTTTCTGTTAAGAGTTTATTACGATAAAATTTAATGTGTTCCCAGCGGTCAGTAGGGTAGCCAAAGCTCAGTGGAGAGTTTGTGCTGTCAGTGGGAAGACTAAAGGCTTGTCCTGCTCTGTCTTCTACACTGACCGCACAGAAACTCTTTACTTACAGGGTTGGCAGCGCGACTGTGACTCCTCTGGTGTTACAAACGTCAATAGGCCACGGTTACCACTTTCCATCAGGTGGGCTGTGTGCTTTTCTGCCACCTATAAATGATAAAATTCATCTGGTGTCCCTTACGATGGCTTAAAATTGCACAGCAAAATGAACTCAATAACTACTTGCAATAATAAACAATAAAAAATATCAAAATGGATATAACAAAATAACAAATGGGAGTTTTATTCTGCCAACAAACTGTGAAGTAGCAAAATGTTATAAAAATGATGTACTTTTACGTGAATAAATTTTATTTCATTTCATGATTTATTCAAACAAATAATTGTTATGCGTTATCAAACATGATAATATAATATGACCCAATCATTAAATAAAAAAATAATAACATGAAATTATCTTAAAATAAATACCTTATATATTATAATGGAATAAGTTTATTAATAAACTTATTCAAAATTTGCCCGCTAACTGCTACTACTTTTTGACGGAATCGCAAAAGAACTATTTTCACTAAACTTCAATACACGATGATTGACGATGACATGGCTTTAACTGCACTAATAGGGAATATACACACATACATAATTACCTACATCTTTCATGGCTGACCAGTGGTGGATTACACCCACATTTTAAAAACCCACCAATCATTGCATTCGGACCCACATAGAATATGCAAACTGTATAGAAATATAGATATATAAATTATAAATATATAGATAAAAAAATATATAGATATATAAAGATAAAGAAATATAAATTGTGGGAAAATAGCAAGCGGTGGCTGATAGGGCTGGGTCACTTAGGCATTCTCTATCCCTTTCACTCATTGAGTCTTATCGTACTAGCGTAGTCTCAGCCGTGGTCGACAATGAAAGGAGAAATAAATCTGAGTACAAAAACCATGAAGCAATGAGAATTAAAAAAGAACACGTGCATATTTTACATAACTTTGCGGACTTTGTCCGATTTTATTTTAACTATCTGAAGCTTCCAGAAAAGTTTCATATGAGCCATTGTTTTTATTACATTAAGATAAAATACAGAAAAATCTTGTTCACATTAAACCATAAAGTTTAAACCTAAAATATTCATTTCAAATCTTAGTAAAAGTATTAATGACAAAGATAAAAGATTTTTTTGAATTCCAAATTAAATAATAAAATATTCAACAAACAATAGATCGCGGGACTTACCACTATGTTAGGTAGTAGTCCGGTATATAATTTTGTGTTATATCTTTTTTTATTCAAACCTCTACCAGACATAAATGTATGTTATTTAGCATTAATTTCACGCTTAGACGTTAGAGTATCCCGTATTGGGTTATTTGGACTCCTATAAAAGTCAAGCAGTAACTGGTCTAACCGCAATACTTCGATATCGCTAATGACTTGTAGATTGTGTTTCATTAAGCGTTGATAGTTCAACCGCGATGTAATTAAAATGGGAAAAGCGCACCCTAGACTTCAACGTGAAAGCTGCGGATGAGATGAATAAGTAAAAAATCTAATATTATTAAGTTAGACAACACGAAGTACATAAATTTCATACCCGTAATGTGAAACAGTGAACTTCTTTCTTTCTTGATAGTTCTTAGTTTAAACTCGGACCAAGGCTACTCAAGCTCAGTAGTGACAAATGGCAATAACTACGTTAATTTAGTAAATTTTAACTCCAATAAAATTAGTTACGATCACACTGCTACTGATACTCGCATCGCACCATTCTTCTACTTGTACTTTCATACTCTCAAGTACGTCGAATCAGACATTAATTGGTTTTCGATTTTCCTAAACAACAAGATTTGACACTTGATTTTAAATAAATGTGATTACAAATATATACACTTTTTAGGAAGATACATAAACTTTTAACGCTGCTCACAGCTGGGCCTGTGAGAAAAACCGTGCGCGACGGGTCGAGGGTTAGTTGTCTGTAACTTCCGCGAAAGGTGTACCTGCTATTGTCTTATTTCGTATAACCTACATGCATACATTTCGTATAACATTACATTCTTTATGCATGCTCGTCGGTTTAGGGTACTCCTAACCTGCCCCTTTTCTAAAACTAATATCATATAAACGTACTAAAAAAAATTCCTTGCCTACACTATTAAAGTTCTGCTAGAAAAATAGAACAGAAAAGAGACAACAATAAACGTGCTATAATTTATGTTTTACATCCCTTTTGAATAAGTCAAACAATAAGCAGGAGTTACATAAACCGGTATTATTTTCTTTGAACAATTTTATGTTCCATGATTAAGTTTAGTGTTACTGTTGCATTAGATAAACAAATACATCCTCACACCTTGCGACCTGAGACGGTGTACACTGTGCGGTATGAAAGAATCTTCATCCCCTGCACAATCAAACTGTGGAATGAACTTCCTGCTGCGGTTTTCCCAAGCACCTGCAATATGGGGTTCATCAATAGGGGCATTAGAAGGTTTCTTCAGGGTCGGCAGCGCGAGTGTAACGCCCCTGGTGTTGCACACGTCCATAGGCCACGGTAATCGCTTCCTATCAGGTGGGTCGTGTAATTGTATGCCACCTAAGTAGTATAAAAAAATCCAGAATGTTTATACTTAATTTATACTTTGGTGATACTCTAGTTTAATATGAAATCACTGGTGACTATAAATTTATTTCAAATATTATTTGGGTAAAAGGGCCGTGGTTACCGTCAATTGGACTTCGCCTTGCCTGATGGTAAGCTGAAAATGAGATGGCAGTAACAATGAATCATTGTGACTGCCATCTCATTTTTACCTAATTGTTAAGCCCATTAGGTGGTCCTAGAGCTGGAACATTTTACTATGAACACTTTAGGTTAGCTAATGTAAATTAACTGTGATTGGCGGGAATTTGAACTCGAGGTCACTGGTAGCGGCGAATAAGGCTCGCGTGTAACCAACGTGTCATGCACATAGCAACTTGTGTGACGTCACTGAACGCTACAATGCTACGCCGGCGCTGACGCGCGGCTATTAGTTTGATGTGCGCTACGACATGCAATTATTTGCTTTGCTGTTGAGTTGAGTAGTTGACTCCAGCCAGTAAAGTATAATTAAATCAACAAATAACAGGTATAAAATGATAATGAGATTTTTTACATACTTACTTGAATTTCTGTAAATTTACTTCTTAGACAAGAACACTGTTGCATCAAAAGCTTACAATTCTCTATCTTATTATGTATTACCTACTGAAATGACTGCCATTTGACTTTCCAACCCCGACAGGAAAACCTACGCCAGAATCTAATTTATCAATGAGCAAGTATACGTACCTCGCCTTCAGTGAGATTTGTTTAGAGACAAGTATTTGATTCTTAGTATTGTTTAACTCAGGTACCAATAAATCGGTCAATAAAATCACATTTACAGATTAAATTGATTATTTATTTGTTTACTTACACTAACTGACTACAAATAAAAGGACTCAATACTCAATATCACATGTTCTCCTCATAATATTATTACATTGTTTTATCTTTTTGATGCTAATTCTACTATACCTATGTTTACCACCGCTTCTGAGGCACTAGAGGAGAAGAAGCGGCGCAACAAACTTCACTGCCTTAAGAATAAAATGTGGATGACTTTACAGTCGGTAAAGGAGATAAGTATACACGTTTTTATATAACATTGGTCTGTTCCAACATTGGTCTCGTATCGAAATAAATAAATTATGAAGAAAAAATTGAGAATGAAGAAGAAATTATACAATGATAATATACAATCACAAAAAATAAGCTAACTTACGATACAATGACTTAATGATACTATAATAATTAACTTGTAATAAAATAACTACCTTATAATAAAATTACAGACTAACAATGAATTTTCACAATAAATTCCAAACGTTCTCCTGTATTTTCCTCATGGCGCACGGCAGAAGCATGCGAGTGTGCCAGCACACACACTTGCAGTGAGAAGCGCAGGAGACTGGTGACTCTATTTGAATTCGAGAATTTGCATAGAGTAAACACCAGTAGGAAGTGGCTCGTGTCCAGCAGTGCATTGCGATAGGCTAATTGACTGAGATATCAATAGCGCTATGCACTCATGGCAGGTGTTTGTCACTGCCGCCTAGCCTCTTTCTCCCTATGGACCTCCTTACGAAGACGGCGATAAGTGTTTTTAATGCACACTTTTCGCTGGAGGTCCTTCGTCCTACGCTTCTGCTTGCATAATTGTAAGATCTTTTTGCGTTCGGCATTAGCCCGCACGTGCTCAGGAATAATGGAGACCCTCTGTCTCGGCTTAGGCTCATTCTTGCTGGTGCAGGTGTCTTCTGCACCATGAGGGCTCCCATCTTCCGTTGGTTGCGTCATCCTGTAAACAAATACGCGGACATATTAACACTGGTTGGGGTCTTTGGGTCGGCGGGCGTTTATATTTTTGGGAATGATACACGGAGATGATGTTTGTACAGATTAATGATCGCCAGAGAATTACAAGTTCTTCGATGACTTAACAAAACATAATTATCCTCGGAGGGTTAGGCAGAGGTGAATTAACACCCAGATTTCACCAATAATTGTATTCGGTCGTAATAGGGGGTGAGCCTATTGCCGTATTCTGGGCACTATTGTTGACTCGAGCCTTGCATCTGAGGCTTAGTCGGGGTTGTATATATTTGTCTGATAATAAACAGCCCTATCCCTTAGTATCTGCATGGGAAGAGATAGGGTGGTCCAAATTGCCAAATCCAAATTGCCCCATCTGAAAACCAGCGCTCAATGCTGAGATGGGGCCCTATTTTTGGAGTGTTGCACCCGTAGTTTAATTTTAATGTGCCTACTGTTTTTGATTTGATGTACCTGCTAACTGTTGTACTGCCTACCTGTTTTTGGTGGGGTACCCGCTGTGTGGGGCCTGAATAAAATATTTTATTTCTTTCTTTCTTTAAAATTCTACTCTGCCTGAAACCACGCGGCAAAGCGCCTAATAAAATTAGCAATGATATCCCATCAGGTAAAACTGGTACATCTATAATAGCGTTAACATTCCGGCGACCGTAAAATGTAAAAACAATTGGCAACGAAATAAGTTCCGTAGGCCAGTAATAGTTACTTATGGCACTTAGATAGTGCTTAACGCGCCTAATATTATTCATTTTTTATAATACATAAGAATTTACGAACATCTTCCGATATCACACATTATGATACGATGTTAAGATATAGCATTTTTAAAGAAGTAGTATCCATCTATTAAACATATAAATTGGAATTTCTACAAGGTATGTAAACTTTCAAAATCTAATGAGCACGCGTGAAAATAAAGAATTTTAATGATTATATAATATAAACCATCGATTCCTATACATATCCACATATTTGTAATAAAATTTAAAAACCCCTGTCACAAAAATCAACCGCCCTATAACTTTGATATACCTAGTAATACATATTTTGATTCATTCGTTGTCATGTCGGGGTACCCTAACTGGTAAAGCACTACGTCATATTATCGGAACGATCCAAGGTCCCCCCGACAATGCTAGCTAAGAACACTACCGACTAATAGTCCTTTCAAACAAAAAAAACCAAATCCAAATCGTTTTATCCGTTCAGGAGCTACGATGCCACAGACAGACACACACACACACACACACAGACAAGTCAAACTTATAACACTCCGTCGTTTTTGCGTTGGGGTCAAAAAACCAAATGGTTTAAAAAATATTTTTAGATCGGCATAGAAATAAAACTTTCATATCTGGATAAGCTATATAAGCTTTAAAACATAAAATGTAGAAACATTAATAAAATTCGTCACGTGTCCCTTGCGAGGGCTTAGAATTGCACAGCAGAATTATTTGAACTACTATTTGCACTAGACACAGAATAATTTAATCATACGAATAATTGTTATGCGGTTATTAAACATGAGAATATCATTGCATTTGAAATTATTGTAAACGAAATAATATTATATAAGTATAATTTTATAAATAAACTTACCCAGAATTATATCCACACTGTACTTCTTTTGACATTATTCTTTCAGTTTTCATAGCACTTTACAAGACCTTCACTGTACGATGGCATAAACTGCACTGATACAGAATATAAGCGAATTTTAAGTCCTAATGAATTTGGGAAAAAGAGAATTAGGGTGGATGGCGGGGATGGGTATGCTCTATCCCTTTCACTCGCTGACTCTATTATATTAGCAACAAATCACACGAGGTTCAGGTAAAGCGCCGAGTCATAAGGCTTTAATGATAATGTTTTATTTTCTCACCGCAATATACATATGGAATGTTACTGGTAATTTTTATAGAACACCAAATATTTTTGGGATCTATACAAACAGCTAATGTTGGTGACTGATGCCTAAGCACCGGTTCAATAAGTGGCAAAGCCTGTGGTTTAAGTCACCAGGTCCCCACTACAGGTATTCTTAACCTTACCTTTTTCTTTGTACTGCACAATTACTTACAATGATATATTATACGGCAAAAAAAATGTAGATCAGTATGTTCGAGATATTCATTTTTACCTGCTATTCTTTTTTTTTTTTTAAAGATAATTTATTTATTTTACATCGAATACATTTATTACAATACAATATGTCAAAACTACTAATCAAATAACCCGCCCCTGATCGCTCCCGGTGCAAAAGTGCCCATAACACTTGCTGCGTTGCCACGTTGGATGGCAATGGACAGCCTTAGGACCAGGAACGACCCGGAACGAGTGTCATATAGAGAAGAATATAGAGAGGTATAATAAAACAATGAACACAATTTTATTTAATATACTATGGGCGGCCTTATCACTGGAAGCAATTTCTTCCCGGCGACCTTGACCTTTTCACTAATGAAGTGATTCCAATTAAATAATGTTAGTGGTTAAGTATCCAAAAATCCAGTATGATAAAAGAACGTACTGGGAAATTTTATTGACTCACATTACAAAGACTATGAGTACTTTGAAGTACTCTATTGTTGATAAAAACTAGTCATAAGTTTGTCAGGTAAAGCACCGTGCCGTAAGATAATAATAATAATGATTTATTTTTCTCACAACAACATCCCACATGTGGAATTTCACAGGTCATTTTTGCAGTTTGCTAAATATTATTAGGATTTATGCGAATTGACATAGTAGGTTACTGATGTCTAAGCACACTTAGATGCATTAGGTGGCATGGCCTTTGATTCAAATCACCAGGTTCCCTCTATGGGTATTGTTTGATTTGCATATTTTTTACATTGATAAGCAGATATTACGTCAAGAATGTGATAATATAAAGAAAATTGTAACGTACTGAATAGATGATCAAAAAAGGATCAAAAATATTTTTATTTGTCTATAAAGTGGGTTTCTCAAAATAATATTTTATTTTTCATCTAATAGATACACTGCACAAGGCGAAGAGTGCTATATGTCCGACATATTGATACTCGCAATTTTGTGCTTTATTTCGATAGTATCTTAGTCAAAAAACAAATCTAATTATAAATGTAGTATCTAATTAAAAAGCACTCGCGTACTTTTCATTTATGAAATATCTTTAGTTTTATAATTAAATATTCTGATTGAATTTTTAGGTCTTGCATTCATTCCGCCTAATATAATCTCAATATAGAAACACCACGTGCCACTATGTCCTAAGATTTATTTTTAAACAGATTTTAATGTAATTTTGCGATTGTGCATTGAGATGGTTTCAGCTAGAAACATCCATATTGTTTTAGTTTCATAACTAGAGTTACCATAAGATAATTAAGTGCAATTATAATGTTATTAATTCGCAAATTAAGTGCAATTACCATGACTCGAGGTAATAGATTAATATAAGAAAGAGATTAGTAGTGAGTGCTATTATCATGTCATAACACATTAGTATGTCATTAATAGACTATTAACATTGAGTAATGAATTTTCGAAATACTAAACTCATAAGTATGAGTTTAGTATATCTTTGAAGTATTAATTGTACGAAACGAATCAGACATAAATGGCTTTTAGATATCATAAAGAAACAAAATTTGATCTTTAAATGTGGTTTTTTTCCTTTTTTGTTTACTTGTTTTTGTTTGGATAATTTAATCATTAATGTTATTTTTTTTATATCACTTAGTTGGCAGACAAGCACACGGCCCACCTGATGGGAAGCGGTTACCGTGGCCTATGGACGTATGCAACACCAGGGGTGTCACACTCGCGCTGCCATTAGTGTAGTAAACTATTAGTGCTACCTGTCGTAACCGATTATTCCACATCAATACACACAAATATACTCGCAACAAATTTTATACTGTTTTATACAGACTGTACTGTTAACTAATACTAAATTGTAAACCAAAACAAATTTAAAAAAGAAAAATAATCTAGTTCTAATGTAGTTCGCTGAGTTTCTTGCTGGTATCTTCTCAGTAGAACTAGTCTAGCGAACCAGCGAAAGAATCATTTTCCAACGGTTTATTTTTACATTATTTAATATTTTTATATTATTTCTTGACATACATAATTGTAGAATTTTGACGTTCATATGTGCTCTTTATGTGCCTAAACTGAATAAATGAAATTGATTCTTTGATTGATTCTTTGATTCTTTGATTCTATAAATTGCCTATATTTGGTCAGTAACAGTGTTAACGACAGCACGCCTATCGATCGTCCTTCAAATTGATATTCTAAATTTTGTGAATACCACTCCATGTCACTCTCTTGTCTTTTTTAGGGTTCCGTAGCACATACTCGGGTCTGTAACGTCTTGAAACTGTGCAACAATCAAACTAGAAATAATATACCCTACAGTCCCGGGTCCTTTAAGCGGGGCGTGAAAAAGTGATGAGGCCGCCAAGCTGAGTGCCACCATTGTAACATTACTTAGTGTCTGTAACAGTAACCCTCTTTCCCAAGACTTTGCCTTTAGCTTACCATCAGGCGAGGTGAAGTCATGTTGGCGTGTCCTAAACAAAAAAAAGAAGTGATCTAATAAGGGATCCGATTTTTTCCTCTTGAGGTACAGAACCCTAAAAACGACAAAAGTGACAAGGAAACGTAGTCACAAAACTTAGAATATCAATTTGAAGGACGATTTTTCGGTTTATAGTAGCATAAGTTCGTCCTTGAATGCAAACAAGATATAACACTTGAACGGATTTTTACCTGTTTGCTACGCTGAGCTGCAATTGTCTAGGATTTAAACTGCACGTCATAGATCATTTGTGTGATCTCTAAGAGCATCAGCTGAAACTTCTGCGCAAGTCGGCTCGCGTTAATGTTTGGGTCATAGTGGGCTTATTCGTGTAGCTACTACCTCGGTACCACTTGGTATAGTTACTTCCTCTGGCAAAGTCATTCTGTAGGAAATACACGTACACATTTAGACCTATTAACCATTCACACGACTTTAAGTTCTGATAGGATAAAGATATTGCTTAGCATGTAGATCATTGGTTTACAAAAAACCGATACAGTGAAAGGCGACTGAAAAGTTTCTTATATTATTAAAATAAAAAAAAATTCTATAAAAATGAATTTTTATCAGTAAAAGATTAACATAACAAGAATTTCGGGAAAGGTCTCTCTGGTCACTTCAGCCTGGCTTTCTTTTACTACGAACCTCAAAAAAAAAAAAAAATTTTTTTTCAATTCGGGCCAGTATTCTTGAGATTTCGAGTGAAACCTAAGGTATCTGCCGAGAACTCTAAGCGCTCGATGGAATGTGATGTCACATTTGTTCAAACGGAACTAGATAATTTCAGAACTTTGAATATCTGCAAAGTCATAATCACTAGGTATTTTTGAATTAAACAAAACCAAGCGTATTTATATAATACATAAAAACAAGTAATTTTTGTTGTAAAATAAATAAATACCTTATATAGTTATAATAATACTTATAATAATAGAGTCTATTTATAAATATATTCCATTATATGGAATAAATTTATAAATAAACTTAATCAAAATTGTGCCCGCTATCTACTTTTTGGACGGAATTGCCAAATGATTGCCAATATTATAAATATATATAGCCAAAATATAAAGGGAATATACACACATACATAGTTACGTCTTTATCCCTGGAGGGCTGGGCTGGGGTGGATTACACCCACATTTTAACACCCACCAATCATTACATTCGGACCAACATAGAATATGCAAATAGTATAGATATTTATAATATATAAATTTTGGAAAATAGCAAGCGGTGTATGATAGGGCTGGGTCACGTAGGTATTCTCTATCCCTTTCACTCATTAAGTCTTATCATAGCATCGTAGTCTCAGCCATGGACACGTGCATCTTCTACATAACTTTGCAGACCTTGTCCGATATATTCGCATTGAGAGATTTTATTTTAATTATTTGAATCTTCCAGAAAAGGTTTTATGTCTGCCATTGTTTTTTTATACTAAGACCAAGATACAGCAAAATGTTGTTCATATCAAACCATAAAGTTTAACATATAACATAGCATATAACGTAGGCAGAGGTGCTAGTAACCTCATTTCGCCAGTTTATGGTTATAAAGTTTAAACCTCAAATATTCATTTGAATTCTTTGTAGAAGTATTATTAACGACAAATAGAAATGACTGTTTTGAGTTAAGAATATTACGCGTCTAGACGTTAGAGTATCCCGTTATGGGTTACTTGGAGTCCTAAAGAAGTCAATCAATAACTTTTCTAACTGCAATACTTCGATATCTCCAATGACTTGCGGATTGTGGAGGCCAGCAGTTGTTTCACCAGATAGTTCAGCTGTGATGCAAATAAAATAGAAAAAGTGGACTGGACTTCAAGGTGTGTGAGATGAATAAGTAAAAAAAATATATCATTAAGTTAAACAACATGAAGTACATAAAATTTCATACCCGTAAGGTGAAACAGTGAACTTCTTCATTCATAGTTCTTAATTTAATCTCGGACCAAGGCTACTCAACCTTGAGTAGTAATGAATGACAATAACTACGAGTAGGTACGTTACTTTAGTAAATTTTAACGATATAAAAATAAAAAGTAATTTTAATAATCAATATAAAATAGTTACGTTCACAATGCTATTGATACTCGCAGGATCAATTGTTTTCAATTCTACCCTTTACTTAACTATTAAACATATTAAGCTTACGTTATAGAAAACAACACGATTAGCTTACTTGATATAACAACGATGACAATGTGATTACTTCGCTTTATATTAATTTAAATTGGAAATTTAAATAAGTAGTTCCCACTTGAGAAACAGTTCTGTCTGTCTGTTACGCTTTCGGGCCTAAACTACTACGCCGATTTAGATATAACTTGGTATAGATAGCCTAGAGTTTGAAAAATGACATAATACCTTTTCTTTTCTTAAACTCTTTTGATTTGTCCAACTGCTCGGGATTCCGATTTTAACAAAAACAATAATAGGTAGATACCTAAAATATTACGAAAATGTTTTTTTTATACCACTTAGGTGGCAGACAAGCACACGGCCCACCTGATGGAAAGTAGTTACCGTGGCCTATGGACGTGTGTAACACCAGAGAAGCCACACTCGCGCTGCCGAACCTGTAAGCACAGAGTTTCTGTGCCGTCAGTGTAGAGGACAAAGCAGGACAAGCCTTTAGTCTTCCCACTGACAGCACATATTCTGCAGTGAGCTTTGGCTACCCTACTCACCGCTGGGAACACAACACGAAGTTATTATAGCCGCGGTATTCTGTAGGGCGGAGGTACTTCCTTAGTCGGACTGCTCAATTGGGCGGAAATACCGCCGTGTCCTACCTCCTACAGAAAATGTTAATATAATGCGGGCAATTTATGCGGCTAACTTATTCTATCGCAGATTTTTGGTATTATTTATATTTAGCCCGAGGTTAGGCTACTATTTAGCCACCATGATAATTTACACTTCAAACTATCTGAGCACTACCATCTTTAGTAAGCCCGCAAACAAGACTGATTAAACATACATACATACATACATGAAATCACGCCTGTTTCCCATAGGGGTAGGAAGAGATCACGGATCTCCACTTGCTACGATTGCTTCATTCACTCTCATTACATTCTTCATGCATGCTCGTCTGTTTAGAGTACTCCTGACCTGCCCCTTTTCTAAAACTACCCCGATTTGATCCAGGTATGTGAGCCTAGGTCTTCTCCTTCCGACGGTACCATCCACATTCGCCTCTTATACCTGTTTCGTTAGTCTTCTTTCATTTATTCTCTCAACATGACCAAACCATCTCAACATTCTTCTCTCAATTCTCATCACTACATCTTCTATAATGATAGAATAAATATGTGGAGTGCCACATTGTTCTCTTACCACACTATTTCTCACTCTATCTTTTAAGGTCAAGCCACACATACTTCGCAACGCACGCATTTCTACAGCATTCACTCTACTCTGATGCTTTTTCTGCCACACCCAACTTTCACTACCATACATAAGAGTCGGCACTAATATTCCACCATGTACAGCCAGTCGTGCCTTTTTGGACTCTTTCCGGCTGCTCATTAAGTTGTGTAGTGCCCCATTCACTCTTTTCTCAGCTATCACTCTCCTTTCAACATCTTCTTCATGCTTTCCATCTCTCGTTGAGGAGGTAGGACACGGCGGTATTTCCGCCCAATTGAGCAGTTCGACTGGGGAAGTACCTCCGCCCTACAGAATACCGCGGTTATTATAACTTCGTGTTGTGTTCCCGGAGGTGAGTAGGGTAGCCAGACCTCACTGGGGAGATTTTGTGCTGTCAGTAGGATGACCAAAGGCTTGTCCTGCTTTGTCCTCTACACTGACGGCACAAAATCTCTGTTCTTACAGGGTCGGCAGCACGGATGTGACTTCACTGGTGTTACACACGTTCATAGGTCATGGTAACCACTTTCCATCAGGTGGGCCGTGTGCTTGTCTGCCACCTAAGTTGTATAAAATAAAATAAAAAATATTCCCAAATATATGAACTCATTCACTTGTTCCACTTTTTATCCATCTATACAAATCATACACTCTGTCGCATTCATCTCTTTCAAAAACAATAACTTTTGTCTTACTAACAAGAGGGGCATCAGAAGGTCTCTTCATGGACGGCAGCACGAGTGTCACACCCCTGGTGTTGCATACGTCCATAGGCCACGGTAACCGCTTTCCATCAGGTGGGCCGTGTGCTTGTCTGCCAACTAAGTGGTATAAAAAAAAATCACTTTCATTCCTTTCCTCTCAAAAGCTTCATACTGATTAAAACTAGCTGAAAAGCGAGCTAAATGTAAATAATACCTACCAAGTAAGGTGGTTTTATTTCAATTAATCATTCATCATCATTATTTTTTTGGAATAAGTTTTTAGTTGGGCAGTAATTGTAACTAACATTCATTTAAATCTACAAATTCTGTTCGAAAGTTATCAAAACACGGGTAAATATCATTTTGCATTAAAACCTAAAAGTATATATTAGCATGAAACAAGAATGAATAGCTAGCATTTGCTTTAAAACGGTTTATTAGGAAATTTTTCGAAATAATAACTATAAAATTTACTTGTCTTGTACTTTATGTAGTATATTCAAAAATTATGTACTAAATTAGATACAATAAAACTAAATTACCTATTTTACAAACTTATAGCTAAAAATAATTAAAATGCATTGTGGAATGCCTCCGCATCGCATGTCTCTTGTGGTAGCGTTCCCAGAAGACTGGCAGCATTGCCACGTTCTATGGCAATGCTTATTATCTGACCTAAAAAGGCCAGCTTTCTGGTCAGGAGAAGCGTCGACCATTCGTCTCGCAATCTCACGGAAGAGATTGCGAGCGCTCGGACCCCATGATCCCAAAGTTTCGACTCCAAACGGCACAAAATCATAATCTTCGATGAGATTGAAGTAGAGCCGCTTGAGAATCAAATATTATGACTGATTTGAAATAATTTGATGATTAGGTAGGTAATGATTCATTCCAGAATTCATTACCCACCTAGGTTGGTAACCTAATGAGAACAATAAATTATCATTATAATATATTAAACCAAAAAAACTGCGATAGAATAAGTTAGACGCATATACTTCCGGCACTAGGTAAGTTTAGATTTTCGTAATAAACAAAAACAATTATAGGTAGATACCTATAATTGTTTTTGTTAAAATCGTAATCCCAATCGGTTAGAGAAATCAAAATAGTTGGAGAAAAGAAATGGTACTCTGTCCTATTTTAATATCTACAGAAACATAAACTCACGCCTATATCCCCGAAGGGGTAGGTAGAGGTGCTAGCACCCACATTTCGCCAGTTTATGTTTAGGTCCCAATGTAATAGGTGGCGAGCCTATTGCCAATCTCTAAGCCATCTTTATCAAATTTCTTTTAAATTGACTTAGTAGCTTAGATGCAAATGCGTAACACACATTCAGAACTACATTTAGGGGTGAGGCATAGATTATGTAATCAAGTTGGAGCGACTTTTATAATTATTAAATTTAAATTGACTTTGAAACGAATTTATTGAACACATTGTCCGATTGAAGAACATTGTAACAAACTTGGTACTGCCGTATTCGTCGTCAAGTAAGCTAATCATGTTGTTTTCTAAAACGTCAGCTTAATATGTTTAACCGTTAAGTAGAGGGTAGATCTGAAAAGAATTGATGCAATGCGAGTATCAGTGGCAATGTGGTCTTAATCAATTTTAACTTATAATTTTTATACCGTCACTTTTACTAAATTAACATAGTTATTGTCATTCATCTCTTCACATAGCTAAGACGCAAGCTTGAATAGCCTTGATCCGAGTTAAAACTGAGAACTATGAACAAAGAAGTTCACTGTTATTCACAATGGGTATGAACTTTTATTACTCTTTAATTATTTATTACTTTAATCTTAAAGTCCGATGTCTAGTTTTATGTTTTTAGGACTCCAAGTAACCCATAACGGGATACTCCAACGTCTAGCCACGCAATATCATGATGATACCATAAATAACATTCAATTATGGTTCTTTATGTCAGGTAGAGGTACGATAAAACTCCTTGACGAGCATAACTCGCTAGCAGAAGGAGGTTCCGGCCGCCCACGCATCCGCGCAGCGAACCATTGCCTCGAGCAAGGTGGCTAGTGTGAGAACACTCACTCCCAGGGCCACCACCAGCTCCCATCTCAACGTCTCCCACGCCGGACACTCGGTAAGCGTGAGCAGCCCCGAACTTTCCATCGCGTCGCAGTGATGCCACTTGGTCCCATAAGGTTCCATTTAGTCTCCTTCTACTGTATCAATTTTTGTAAACCAATGATCTACATTGTCAAGCAATATCTTTTACTACTGCTAGACATTGGCCTCCCGACATTGGGAGAGGCCTATGTCCAGCAGTGAACTGCTATGGGCTAATTGGTTGATTGATTGATCTTTATACTACCACAATTTTTTTAAACGAGTAACTGGCAGACCCACTTCGTTTCCACTTTAAAGTCGTACAAATTGCTAATAGGTATTAGGTAATAGGTATTATAGTTTTCGTGTATTTGTTACAGAATGACTTTGCCAGAGGAACAAACAATCTTAGGTGGTGCCGAGGTTGCATTCGCCTACACGGATGAGGTAGCATCGAGACCTCAGCCAACTATGATCCCAGCATTTAAGTGACTCGGCGAGCGGAGAAGGTTCATGCTGATGCTCTTGAAGAATCCCACTAATGATCTGCGCACCGCGTGCTATGTGCTATTAACACATATAATTGCCGTCTTAGCCGCACAGCAAAATCCGTCGTTCAAATCCTATAAAAATACAGCAAACAGGTAAAAATGTCAAGACAAGTATTCGTAGTTAAAAAACTAAGAATATTAATTTGCAGCGTACTGTCACTAACAATTAATAGGCGTACTGTCGGTAATACTGTTACTGACCAATCATAGGTATGTTGAAAAATTATAAAATGAGTTGCGAGTGTATATAGGTATTTGTGTGTATTGATGTGGAATAATCGGTTAACACGTATTATGTATTCTGCAGCCGGTTGATCCAAAAAAAACCAAAATTATTTAAAGTAATTTTAATTGAAACCAATTATTGCATTGAAATTATTAAAACTAAAAGAAGCGACAACGTTCGATGTAAGACACGAAGTGGTGTCCTCCTCGGTGAATCCGATGGCGCGATGGCTGTCACGTTCCGCGATGTCAGCAACTCGTGTATTCAGTGGCTGATGCAATTGTAATGAGGTGAATGTAGTATCAGCAATTCCCTAACTGCGCCATGGTATAACACACGGGTAGCACCAATGGTTTATCTGCACCAATGGATGTATTCTGCAGCCGGTTGATCCAAATAAAACCAAAATTATTTAAAGTAATTTTAATTGAAACCAATAATAAAACCAATAATACAACCAATAATAAACCAATAATAAAAAAACTAAAAGAAGCGACAACGTTCGATGTAAGACACGAAGTGGTGTCCTCCTCGGTGGATCCGATGGCACGATGGCTGTCACGTTCCGCGATGTCAGCAACTCGTGTATTCAATGGCTGATGCAATTGTAATGAGGTGAATGTAGTATCAGCAATTTCCTAACTGCGCCATGGTATAACACACGGGGAGCACCAAAGGTTTATCTGTATACCCGCTATACTGAAACAACAGTAGCAGTATAGTCTATCGGGGGTTATAACTATAGTTCAAGGAAAATAACATCGGTCATCTAACTTCTTCTTCTAATCTTCTAATATATTGAATAAAACCTGACTACTGAAAAAGTATTAGACTAGAAAATATCAAGGATAGCCGCGGTCGTATGCCACTTTTTCCTAGAATGTATTGTTTTGTCAGACTGGTAAACAACCACGGCAATCCTTGATATTTTCTAGTCTAATACTTTTTCAGTAGTCAGGTTTTATTCAATATATTAGAAGATTTTATCCGTAGGGTTGTGTGCACGTAAAAAAACATAGCCTGTCAAAATCATGACCTTCCTTTTGTTTCGCGGTAGTCACGTAAAAAAATCATGATGGGTTAATTTTGTCTCGCATTTTTATTTTTCATACTAGCACCTCTACCTACCCTTGACACAGCTTTATGGAAGTTCTAGATAATTAACCCTCGACTCGTTTTTACAGATATGCAAATTGGCATTTTTGAAATGTTTTATGGCTACCTACACAACACAACATGTTGTATTTTGATGATCATACTGGAATAAATTAGCTCATGTGCTCTTATCATTTGGTAAAGACGTGTTATTTCGCGCAACACTCCTTTTTTTTACGTGCGTGAAATCCCCGTGGGTGCTCTCGACAGGTTGCAGCGACGTGCGGTCCGCATCATTGGGAATCCCGAGATCACGAACACCCTAGAACCTTTACAGCTGCGTAGAGGTGTTGCGTCCTTGGCTGTATTTTACCGTTTGTACCATGGGGAGTGTTCTGATGAGCTCTTCCAATTAGTCCCACCCTCCCCTTTCCTACACAGGACAACGCGTGCAGGTCTTAGATGTCATCCGCACACGGTGCAAAACATCCGATCAAGAACCAAGCGGTTCGGAGACTCTTTCCTCTGTCGCACCATTAAGGCCTGGAATTCATTACCAGCTCACGTGTTTCCTTCTTCCTACAGTCCCGGGTCCTTTAAGCGGGGCGTGAAAATGCATATGATGAGGCCGTCAAGCTGAGTGTCACCATTGTCACACGGTATGTGTAAGTAATGGTGACCCTCTTTTCTGGGACCTTGCCTTCTGCTTACCATCAGGCAAGGCGAAGTCCAATTGACGTGTCCTATATAAAAAAAAAAAAAAAACATCATTCACACAGTCCATGTACCTCATTATATATCTGCCTCTCCCCGTGTAGCCATTCGCTTCCTTAGTTAGTGCCTTCCTTACGACATTACTTTTATCCCTACGCATTGGTCAAACGATTTCCTCATAGTTTTCACTTAGAGGAAACATTCCTTTATTTTTAAAAAGATACTAAACTGCATTAACAGATTTTCCAATAAACCGACTAAAATTCGAAAATGTATCAGTCTGTATTTTACATCAATCGGTTTTATAACATCAATCGGTGTCAATCATAAGAATCAGATCTGTCTAATAAACATATTGCTGCTTCACGAAGAGTTGCTGCGAGAAAAGAGGGCCAGGTGGAGACACTTTAGACGATTGCGTCGACGTATGGACTGGAGCGCATAGTGCGTTGATATCACCCTATCCAAAGGGTTACTTGGGTGACGTCAACCTCACCACTACTGCCTCTTGCCCTCTCGCGCTGCTAAATTCACGACCACGATGAGCTGCTCTGTGTGAGTCGCTGCTCGCTGACCGTGGTGCACCGTGAGGAGAGCAGGCTGGAGATTTTTTTCTTTTCCACCTCTTCTTTTCTTCGTTCTTTCTTTTTATCTAAATGTTGTAATAATTTCCTTACCAATAGTTTTATTATAAATTAGTCACTAGTATTTTTTTTTAATAATTTTATTATTTATTATTTATTTTAAAGTATTTTAGCGTGTATAATATTATAGCATAAGTGTATTGTATTAATAGTAAGTCATTTCATTTCATATTTTTGTCATAAATTAGCCCCTGTATTATAGTCAGTTATTTGAGTTATTAAATTAATATTAAGCTGAAAAAATGTTACTTTATTGTCTGATCCATTCGAACTCTCTCTCCCTCTCTACTTTTTGAAAACTATAGTAGACCAGGTTGCATAAAATCTTTCAAAGAAAATAACATTAGGTTAACAAAAATCTGGCTTATTTTTGACACATTATAAAGGGGTGTTTAGTTATAAATATTAGTGAGTTTATTGTTGTCTTACATTATTGTATTTTCTACTGTTCTTGAAGAACTTCATAATATGCAGTCTTCATAGTATATGTTCTGAATAAATAACTATTATAAAAGCGCTTTTGAAGCCACATGAAGTCATCACCCTAAATGTTAATCCTGTTGATTGACGGCGCTTGGTGAAACAGCAGTACACAAGTATTGAATAAAATACTTTGTACTTTTCCACTATATTTTATTTTTCACCTGACCGGCTTCACCGCACGGTTCCCATTTTCAAAAGTTTCGCCGGTTAGCCCCCAATACAAAACTAAAATAATTGTAAAAAATATTTGTTAACATAACCGCGTATTTGTTACAGAATGACGTCAATAACAGAAGAGAAGGACAGAAGCTCACTCGGTGCCGAGGTTGGTGGTGCCATCAACGATGATAATTTTATCGGATATATGAGAAAAAAGCACATGGTATCGGATATCGGCTGTCGTCATTCAACACCGATATTGGACCGGAAAATGTTAAAACGGCCTTAGCGTCAGATTAAGAATGTATAAAAATCTATACTTAATATTATAAAGAGGTTTAAAAACCTATGTATAAAGGCTATTTATCATCACGCTACTATCAGCGATGAACGGTATCTGAAACCCACGTGGGCGGAGTCACGGGCCACAGCTAGTATGATATAAATTACACATAAAAATTGAGATTAAACAAATAGCACTTTAGTAATGGCTACAAACCCCATAAGTACAACGATTTATTTAGAATAACAATAGCATTAAACTGAACTGGGTGCTATAAAAAACAGTTCAAGGATTCCTTATCTGATTATCGTTAGAAATGTTAAAAGGGATGTAAAAAACTATAATAACACCGCGTTATTTTTGTTCCACATTTTTGTGTTCTATTGTTTTATGAGATCTTCAAACAAGGTAGTCAAACTTTCTTGTACTCTCTAGAATAAGAATACCGTCAAGTGCGCTTACCACAAGACAATAGCAGGTACACTACTTTGAAAGATTTAGATAGTAATCCACAAACCATCACGTGGTCTTTAAAAGCCTAAGTTTTTACAAACTGTAAAACAAATGATTTTATACATTATGTGACTCCCTAAAAGAGTAACATTTAGCACACGGGCAACGCGCAGCTCATGTGCTCACACCATTAGATACAGACATGTTTCCAGCACAAAGCTTTGAGGAGCCCCACGCAACAACTGACGTCATATTAAGGTAGTATAAGAGCGAGTGTAAAGTATAAACCTTCTAGAAACAACGATTTATATGAGATAACAGTAACACTAATGTTAATCTCAGGGGCATAAAATATTTCCAGGAAAATAATAATAGTTATCGAATTCCTCATCTGCTCTGCTTATCGTTAAAAATGTTTAAAGGAATGTCAAAACAAAAACACTGTGTAATTTTTGCCTGGCATTGTTCTAAATAGTTGAATGACAACTGCAAACCAGGTATATAAATTATTTAGAGAGTATGAAAAGAATATTGTTTAGTACGTTTTCTTTTAATAAACCAATGTATCCGTTTTTAAGTTTTAGATAATTTGTTTTAGGTCAGCGCATAAGCAGCAAGCTTTTCGCACTAATACAAAGAAAGTTGTAGTCGTTTTAAAAAAGAGTTTCACTTGATGCTCACACCTACAAAACGTGATTTTTAGTGCCACGCACCAGCGTGATCACACGTGATGACTGACGTCGGTAAATTTTAGCTTACTTACTTCTCGTGGAACAGAAATTGTACACAAGACGGTTGGTATTTTTTTGGACTACAGCTATATTTTTTTTGCCGTTAACGTTTAGTTGACGTTTTAATTTAATTTAATTAATTACAAAATATATACACAAATAAATGCATCATAAAAATTAATGTAAAACAAACATAAGTATACAAAAAAAAAAGAACACATTAAGCTCCAAATTTTGTTCTTATTATATGAAAAATTCGTTATTATCTGATTCATTTCGAACAAATACTTCAAAGTACGAGTTTAGTATATTCCGAAAATCTATTACTTAATGTTAGTTTTCTGGTAATGACATATTTTTCACAAGTAAAAAACATATAACTATAAAAATGTACTTTAAACCAGTATTGTCTATATTATACAGTGTCAAAGTAGGTTCAGGTGCCTTTTATGCCTTTATAAAGTTATGCTTATAAATGTTATGCTTAAATATGATTAAGTATGCAAATTTTATTTATGCTTAAGACAAATATGATAAATTTGTTAAGGATGAAAAAGTATGCAGAAATATCATTAGTGTTAATAAGTATTTGCTAAAAAATTTATGGTTATTTTTTTTATGCAAACGAATGGGTGAACCTTTTTCAAAACATCCTTATCATGACATAATAGCAGGTTCACCCTTATGGAAGTTCTAGATAATTTGCCCTTGACCCGTCGTGTGAGGTCTTTGAGGATAGTTACCAGGTGCGGCTAGGTTTTTAGAATTATGCTAAATTAGGAGTTTTAAAATGTTATGTGGCTACCTAAAACAAGTTAAATTTTGATGATCATACCAGAATACCTCAGCTCGTGTGCTCACATCATTTGGTAAAGAAGTGTTATTTAGCATAAGATTCTGATGAATCCCACGCGACAACCGCCGTCATTAATGCATCTGTCTAACCATTCACATTCGCACTATTGCATACAAGTTGGTTTCAGAGATTAGAGTCTATGAACATAAGAACATATGGTGTTTGTACATATACTAAAATTAATACAGTTTGTTACGTAGTGAATGCAAGACTACAGATAATCCAATGTGAATATTTAATCATAAAATTAATTTTAGTTTTGATTTGCATACCTCAGTTCATTTTAGATATATGCATGCTTTTCATTGACAATAATAAATAATTTATCAAAACAAAAAGAAGTATACAAAAAAAGACAAAGAACGCGTTAAGGTTCAAAATTTGTTATTTTATAATATAAAAATGCCGTTAATGTGTAATTCACTTCTTACAAATACTTCTAAGTGTTAGTTGAGTATATTCCGAAAACTGACGAAATGACATACTAATGTACTATTTGTGATAATTTAACATATTATAATCATAGTAGTTATACTCGTATATACATTCAGTACAGTCCGCATTGAAGCCACGTAAACGCATTCGATGTTGTTGCACTTTCATACCAAAATTTTAAATTTTATATTATTTTTATTATATACAACACATCGAAGTGAGGTACTTCGTGTACTTTCCTATGTGTACACAGCAAGTAGCGTAAATGTTATGAAAATAAACTACATTTTACTATGAGAGTCTTTTAAACGACTGCGGTGGACTAATTGACTGGCTGATGCCGCCGGTTCTGATTTCGTTTCCAGTTAAAAATGTGTGTTTGCTAATAAGTGTTAATATGTAGGCACATTTGTTACAGAATGACGTCACAAAATAATAAGAGAGCCCTTGTGGTACCGAGGACAGCGGTGTCTCCAGGAATGACGTGGCCGAAACCTAGGCTCTCAATCATTCCTGAGCATTTGCGCGCTAACGCAGAACGAAAAAAAATTCTGCAAATTTGCAAGGAGAAGCGTAGGACGAAGGACCTCCGACGAAAAGTGTGCATCAGAAGCACTTATCGTCGACTTCCTAAGGAGGTTCAAAGGGAGGAGGCTAGGCGAAAGTAACCGAACTTGGTGAATCAATCAATGCCTATCACAGTCCACTGCTGGACATGGGCTTCTCCCTACAGGTGTCTATGTATTCAAATTCCCGGCAGTAAGGGCAAGTACCTTAACCATTGCAGTTACAGCAAAACGTTCTTAAAAGACCTTCCCCAACTTTTTGGGACATTTTGAACTGCATTCACAGATTTTGTAAAAAACTTACAGTTAGCAAAAAAAATGCAAAAAGTTCAAAATATTTTTTTTATGCCAATCGATTCTATTTCATGTGGGGATCAAAAAACTCTATGGGACCATTTTAGCTTTCAGTACTAGAAAAGAAAGAAATCGCCAAAAACGTTTCCCATATATTTCGTACGGAAATATGATAAATCAACTCGAAACTCATGGGATGAATATTACATAAAATGGTCATTAATGCATCCTTGAGCTCTTGAACACTGGCGTACGTCGTCTTATACACCCCGTTTTTCACGAAGCCCCATAAAAAAAAATCAAGTGGTGTTAGATCGGGGCTACGAGGTGGCCACTGCGTTGGACCATGTGTACCTATCCACTGTGTACCGAATAGGCGGCTCAAATTGGAACGTGAAAGGTGACTGTTATGTGGCGGAGCACCATCTTGTTGAAAATGAACTTTTCGCAATTCCGACAGGGGCCATTCGTCCATCTCGTTTTCAAGATGGTGTAAAATGACTTCATTATACATGGCAGAATTCAGTTTCCCTTCATAAAATTCCACCATTATGGATCGATTAGACAGTATACCACACCAACAGTTGAATGAGAAGCGAACCTGATTATGACTTGCCGTAACTCTCAGTGGATTTTCTTTGGACCAATAGTGGTGATTTTTTTTGTAGTACATACCGTTATTGGAAAAATTCGTTTCGTCTGACCACAGTATGTAATTTAAAAATTCATGATCTCTGCTTATTTTTCCTCTTATCCATCTGCAAAAAGTAAGCCTTCGAACATCATCACCCGGATGTAACACTTGAACTATACGCCCATATCGATAGCACTTGTAGCCGTATTTCTTCCATATCTTTATCACAAAGGAGTGGGATACACCTACTTCAAGGGCGACTTGCCTGGACGATACCTCTGAAAATACTTCGACATAAGTCAGAACCACAATCTCCGTGTCCATGTCCACACGAGGCTGCCGCTTTCTTCTGAAAGAACCCTGCAATTCCAGGTTTTTCAAAAGATTTGTAATAACCTTTCTTGTTGGCACATGCCGCAACGGATACTTATTGCGATACCACACTAATGCAGCTCCCGCATTTCGATTATTGACAAAATACGCTTCTAATAAGTCAATTTTTTCACGATTAGAAGACATTTTAACGAAAATCCTTAATTAATAACTCATACGAAGTTTCTCAACTGAAACTAAGTATAACACACACAGATTTTCGAATCAAATTCGAAATTTGAGAATAAAAATTCTTTTTATTTACTTTACAGTCAATTCTACCCACTTCCTGGCCATAACAAAAAGTTAGACCATCGTAGAAATTTGTTTCTGTTGCCGAAATGTATGGGAAACGTTTTTGGCGATTTCTGTCTTTCCTAGTACTGAAAGCTAAAATGGTCTCGTAGAGTTTTTTGATCCCCACATGAAATAGAATCGATTGGCATAAAAAAAAATTTTTTGGACTTTTTGCATTTTTTTGCCAACTGTAAGTTTTTTACAAAATCTGCGAATGCAGTTCAAAATATGTCAAAAAGTTAGAGAAGGTCTTCTAAGAACGTTTTGCTGTAACTGCAACGGTTAAGGTACTTGCCCTTACTGCCCCGTTTCAAAAATACACCCTGTATAGTAGTCACCAGTCTCCTGCGCTTCTCTCACCACCAGGCGCGTCCCTGTGGTGCGCCGCGCCATGAGGAAGACAGACAGGAGAATGTAATTCATTGCTAGTTTGTTATCTATATATATGTATAAAACTCAAAGGTGACTGACTGACTGACATAGTGATCTATCAACGCACAGCCCAAACCACTGGACGCTTCGAGTTGAAATTTGGCATGCAGGTAGATGTTTTGATGTAGGCATCCGCTAAGTTAGGATTTGCAATAATTATACCCCGAAGGTGATAAAATAGGAGATGAAAGTTTATATGAAGCTTGGTCAATTTTAAATCAATCGGGTTGAAACTTTGCATGCATAAAGCTACTATAACGTAGGCATACGCTAAGAAAGTATTTTAATTAATTCTACCTCCAAGGGGATGAAATAGGGGATGAAAGTTTGTATGAAATCTGGTCAATTTTAAACATTAATTGCGTTTTGCCTCGATAGATGGCGTTGTGCATGAATTGTGAATCCGGTTATGGTTTCGTTACCAATCAGTTTATAAGTCACCTTTGAGTTACGTATATTTAGAAGAGATTTTGTTTAGTTTCGGTTTAGTAGTTTTGGTTTGGTTACAGATTCTGCTTTGTATTTGGTATTTAGTTTGTTTTCGTTTAGTTTCATTTCAAGTACAGGTTTTGTCGGTTATACATACATACAGTCACACCTCTTTCCTAGTGGGGTAGGCAGAGTCCACAGTTTTATACTTGCTACCATCCCGACATACATCTTTAGCTTCTTATACTTTCATACTTGTTTTCATAGTTATATTTTATTAAAATGGCTAAAGAAAACCTGAATTTTAATGGAGAAGTTGAAGAATGTACTGTCATCCCTATTGTTGGTGACGGTGCATGTTTGTTTCGTGCTCTCTCTTACTTAATGTATACAACACAAGATAGGGCGATGGAGGTGCGTTCAGAAATTGTAAGATATTTTTATTTTATTTATTTATATTTGTTCTATATGCACGATGTACATTGGCGGACTTAATGCCGTAGGCATTCTCTACCAATCTACCATTGGATGGTGCAGAGCTAGTACGTGGTAGGCGCATATTAATGAGGGATAATTTAGGTTCAATAAATCGATTTGATTGTTCGATAGCATGTAGATGATACTATAGATTAATTACATACACTTCATAAACAGTACATGTACTTACATACCATAAATCATACATATCTGATTAATATACATTCATGGATAATATCCGAAAAAATAATGCATGTTTTCAAATGGGTACGTATTTGAATACCTAAAATTATAATACCTAAAGTTAAATAACCTAAGTTCAAAATACTTAAAATCTAAATACCTAATGGTGGCTTGACCTAAATTTAAAACACTCGTACTGAAAGTTTAAAATGGGTAAGTATTTCAATACCTAAAGTTAAATAACCTAAGTTCAAAATACCTAAAATCTAAATACCTAATGGTTGTTTGACTTACTTTTAAAATACCCAAAGCTTTAAATGACAAATTGATATTATAGTGAGTACGTATTACAATGCCTAATTTGAAATTATCGAATTTCATAAGCCCTACGAACGGAAGGCCGAATATTAAAATCCCGAATGTTTATATGATCGAAAGTTCTAAATACCGAAAATTAAAATACCGACATTTTAAGAAATAATATGTCGTACGGCTTAAAGAAAAAGGGACACTGCTCACCCCGACTCGAGCCTTCGTGGTTATTTTTTTTATAACCACTCATACAAGGATTGTCTGCTCCAATCCTAAAGTTCAAAATCCTCCGCTCCGCTCCGCTCCGCTCCCGCCCTAGCCTTCTAACCTAACCTATCCAAGTCGGAGTGGGCAGTGTCCCTGTTTTTAAAGCGCTGGATGCGGGCTGCTTTAGATCGGTCATTCTGGAAGTCTATGGGAGAGGCCTATGTTCACCAGTATATTAAATTTTGGTATATCAACCTTTGTTGTTTTAACTTTAGGCATTTTAAACATTAGGTAATTAGTCCAATAGGTATTTCAAATTTAGGTATTAAGTACTTAGGTTTAGTATTTTAAACCATTTGGTATTTAGATTTTAGGTATTTTGAACTTAGGTTATTTAACTTTAGGTATTCAAATACGTACCCATTCAAATGACTTCTTTTGGTGGAAAACAACTAAACGAAGGCGGTTTTTTGCCAACTTTTAAAGTTCAAGGACAAGTTTATCATTTAATTGGAAGTATATTACCGGAACCTGGGCAGAATGCACAGTTTCTGCAAATTTATTTCGTCTGAAATGGCTGGACCAATTTTGACGGGACTTTTATTGGCAGGTAGATGATGTAATAAGGAGTAACGTAGGCTACTTTTTTTTTAGATAAAAATTATGATCAATAACGTTGACTCAACACTAAGCGATAACCGGAATCAAAAAAAGGCAAAAGCTATTTGTATTATAAGTTAGGTAGCTATATTATTATAAGTTCTTTATTTACATTGTGCCATAAGTATGAAAATATTCTCATAAGTTAGTTTAATTTTTTGACATTGTAAATTATCATTGTTATGGTTCTTCTTTTAAAATTTATTTATTTGGACATGATAAAAATATACACTCTTTAAAGGAGATAAATAATGGCGCCTTTACGTTCAAATTTATATGAAACTAGTACTTTCATTAATGAAATATTTTTAGTTTTATAATTAAATCTTCGGATTGGATTGTCTGATTTCTTGCATTCTTTCCGTAACAACCTATTCCTATACCATCTCAATATTGAAATACCACGTGCCACTATGTCCTAAGATTTATTGTTCAAATGGAGTTTAATATAATTTTGCAACTTTGCAAAGAGTTAGTTTCAGCTAGAAAGATCGACATTGTTTTAGTTTCATAATTAGATTTTTCATTAGATAATTAATTCACAAATTAAGTGTAATCACCTGAAAATTTATTAATATAAGTGAAACATTAGCATTAAGTAATATTATCACATTACATTAGTATGTCATTACCAAAAAATTAACATCAAGTAATAGATTTTAGGAATATACTAAACTCATACTTTGAAGTATTTGTACAAACTAAAGCAGACATCAACGGCTGTTTCAAACCATAAAAGAACAAACTGTGAACCTTAAAGTTTTTTTGTATACGACTTTTTGTTTGGATAGTTAATTTATTCTTGTCAATGAAAATCGTGCGTATATCTAAAATGAACGGAGGTATGCAAATGAAAACTAAAATTAATTTTATGATTTAATATTCACATTGGATTGTCTGTAGTCTTGCATACTCTACGTAACAAACTGTATTAATTAATTTGAGTATTCGACTCTGAAAATCATCTTGTCATGATGTTAAACTGATTGACTAAGCAAACGATGAAAGACGGATCGATAGTAAACTTATAGCTCACTAAAGATGAAAAAATAAATAAAATATTACCTTTCAGGGCCTCTTTTTTGCTTCTTGAAATCGGTTGAACTATTGTTATAATTTTATTTATTTAAATTTTATGTGGAGCAATATTTTGTTTCATAGTTGTATGAAAATTGTTACTAAGTTTTGTATACTGAGACTAATTTTCATTTCATTAATTTCAAAAATAAAATATTATTACATTAAAAATTAAAACATTTAATTAATTGAATATTAATAAACAATTTAAAAAAATAACTTAATCCAGATTACACTTCATACAGTGTAACTGTAACGCGGCTGTAATTAGATATTTTTCGTGAACCTAAGTAAAAGAATTGTATTTTGACCAGTTTTCAGGTTCTTAAGGCCCCAATTACCTGTATTAACGTGCTCGTCCGGGGCACAGAGGGCTTCAAGTGTCACACACCCTAAGACTGACTTGGCTAGTGTTGCATTACCTTACAACGTGTTAACATCTATCATTTTTAAGTATATCAGAATATTGTTAGTCCATAAGTTTCATTCAACAAGTCCATATAGTCCACTATGCGCCATTGTACTGGATACTACATACTGTCGCTTTCAATTTGTATAATTTTACATTTGTTTTACAGCATCTCGCTTAGTCCCAGCTGCAAACTATAAATCGATATCAGCGGTGGTCCCCAAAATGTGCAATTTTTACCCATATTGCGTGAACCGGGCGTGCCATTTCTACCACCCGAAGCCGTGCCGCAATGGCAACAACTGCGCCTACAAATTTAAGTGCAATTTCTGTCACCCTGATGTCCCGTCCAAGTGGCATTCCTTTAGTAACAATATATTGCAATCTATATATAGAAAAATAACTAAATTATAACATTATAACACTGTTTTAATTCAACAACTTTACCAGGTTTCCTTCGTTATATATTATTAAGCTCCGTAGTTCCTGGCAGAAAGCTGCGTGATTCCTGGCAAAGTAGAATTTGGGCCACCCTCTCTTCTCATGTACTGATGTACAAAGCGACTAAGGGATAGGGTTGTTTAACCTCAGACATATACAGCCCAGACTCAGCTTCAGATGTATGACAGGAGATAACAATCGTGCCTGAAATAGGGCAAAAGACTCACCCCCTATTACATGGGACCGAATAATGTTAGTTCGCCTCTGCCTAACCCTTCGAGGATAGAGTCGTGGTTATATGTTATTATAATGAAGTGCAAATTCTCGTTAAAACATCTTCAAAATTCAGTTTCGATTTAGTCTCAATTTCCCAACTACAAAAAATACCGATATTCTCGTACATAATTTTTAACATCAAATATGGACATCATATGACAATGACATCACTGTGAGAGAAGGAGAACTCGAAATAATACTCTGTACCAACCCATCTGGCCTGCGTGGAAACAGTAGGTAGTAGCCAAAGTCTTCCAATATTGGGAGGTGCCTATGTCTAGCAGTGGGCTGCGATGGGCTGATTAACACGAAATATATCGTAACTGTTTTTTATATTTGGGAGATTGAGATTAAATTGAGACTGAATTTTGGGAAGATTTTATCACGAGAATCAGTCTTCTGATCAAGCTAATGCAATTTCATTAACAGCCATAAATGGGTATATAATTATAAGTATAGTCAGCATCAGATTGATCTTGACGAATAAAGTACTCAAAATGCCTTTAGTCATCCTACTGACAGCACAAATTCTCCAGTGAGCTCTGGCTACCCTACTCACCGCTGGGAACATAACACGAAGTAATTATAACCGCGGTATTCTGTAGGGCGGAGATTTTCGAGAAGCGACTGCCACCTGACAGTTAGACCAGTTCTTGGACTTTTTTTAGAGCTCAACTGCTCTAACGATTGCCATAGATGATCATATGACAACCGGGACTGACGGTTTAACGTGCTCTCCGAGTCACGATCAGATCAATGCAAATAATACCCATATTCATGCATACAAATACTGGTAATGAGCAGGGATCGAAACCGCACCTCCTGCGTAGCGACCGCGTTCACTGCCGCTACGCCACGGAGACTATGCAATAATTATATAATAAAAAAATAGTGTATTATTTCATTTACATTAATATGAAAAAAACAAAAACAATGCCGTGTTATTTATGTTTGACATTTTACTGTTCTATTGTTTACATAGTGCAGGTACACCTTTTTGGGATTCTTAGATAATTACCCCCGAACCGTCGCGTGGTCTTTAAGAGCGTAGGATTTTGCAAAAAGTGAATTAAGTAGTTTGAAAATTGTATGTGACTTTTAAAAAAAGTTATTTTGATGCCCGAACCGGTGATATTCAGCTCGTGTGCTTTATATTTAAGATATAGACATGTTTGCCAATATAAATTTTTGAGGGGCACACGCAAAGACTGAAGTCAGTTGTTATTTTATAATAATAATATTATTATATTTATATATGTGTTGGATCTGAAATATCAATACTTGTTTATTTCATACGTTTCTAATTAGAACATCTATACAAAAAATAAAGCTAAGGATTAGATTTGAACACACTACTTGCACGATCAATACAATTACCCTTAGAGAAGAGCGATATGACTTTTAGGAAGCGAGCTATTGCAAAAGACTATGAGAAAGATGTAGGAACAGTAATGAGTACGGTTGATAAAACAGAGAGGCACAACCACTATAAAAAAGATTATATCTAGCAAACCATACACATTCGAATACGATTGGTATTTGAATGTGCATGGTTTGGTGGATATAATTTTTTTTCTACAATTACATTGAAATTGGTTTGGAAAATCAGAACCTATGAATACAAGGACATGTGGTGTTCGTACATATACTGAGATAAATGCAATTTATTACTGAATGAATGCAAGCTCTCATAAAGTATTTAATCTTAAAAATAAAATTCTGTTTTCAATTGCAACATTTCATTTATGAAAGGCATGAATGCGAGTTCTTTTTCTTAAAATGCTAAGCCAAAATATATTTCTATTATATTCCTAAACTGGTGGACAATAGGTTATTTTATGATTTAGCGTTTTACTCGAGTTGAAAACAACTTTTGACCCTAATAATACAATAGACTCAGTGTGTAAAAGGGACAAAGAATATGGGACTCATCCCCACTCACCCCTTTCTCTTTTCCAAAATTCATTAGAACTTACAATTTGCATTTTATTCTCTCAGTGTATTTTAAGACATCGCGACGTCAAGGTGACTACAGTGACTTACAAGTGCAATAAAATTGAAAATTAAAAAAGGACCCATTTTGAGTAAGTGAATTCATATTTTTAACCGAATTCAAAAAAGAGGAGGTGCTCAATTCGTTGAGTATTTTTATTTGTATTCTTCTCATGATGTTAAACTGATTGACTAAGCAAACGATGAAAGATGGATCGATAGTAAACTTATAGCTCACTAAAGATGAAAATAAATAAAATCTTACCATTCAGGGCCTCTTTTTTGCTTCTTGAAATCGGTTTGACTATTGTTATAATTTTATTTATTTTAATTTTATGTGGAGCAATATTTTGTTTCATAGTTGTATGAAAATTGTTACTAAGTTTTGTATACTGAGACTAATTTTCATTTAATCAATTTCAAAAATAAAATATTATTACATAAAAAATTAAAGCATTTATATTATTATACTAACTAAAAACTAAATTGAACTAAATTATAGATTTTTTCAACAGAAATCAACCATACAGATTTCCAAAAGTTTATTGGGATTTAGATTAGAAAATACGTGACCATATCTTTTCCCTTTTTCTAAGATTCATTAGGAATATAATTATACTTGTGTACTTACAATAAGCATTATTGTCTATCAGTGCATTTTATAATGTTGCATAGTCTCAAGGTGCTTTATAATTTAGTGCAAATTACTAGAAAGTTTTGAGTGAGTTAATATATAAAATTAAACAAAAATATTAATTAATTTTCAATTTCACGTGTAGTGATATTCTAATTTAATCTTATAGAGCACTAGTTGTTATATTAATTTTCGTCTTAGCAATTTCACAAATTAAAACCGAACTAAGCTTGAACCGAGACAATATCAACATGGGTTTACACAAAGTTTCTTTATAAAACTAAAAGGATTGTTATCTTAGTTTTATATCAGATTTTAAAACTGGAATAAATCATGCACATTTGATAAATTTTATTGAAATCGGTTTTAAACTTTAATGTGTGCGAAAATAGTGACTCGTGGTATTTATCTTATTAAGATATACAACCTGTAACAGGATAAATACAATGACCCCAGACAATTCACCTAGAATATTTTAAGTAGATAAATCCATAAGAACTTTTTTTAGGATCTGCTCGATGGCCAGAAAGTGCAAATTAGTTTTATTAATATAACCAAAATTGTGCATTAAATAACTATTTCACGATTAGTTTACTTAATCACTATAATAATATTTATCCTCTTTTAATGATATTTAATATCTATATATTATAGATAGGCAATACCTACGCGATCATATCTTTTCTCTTTTTTTAATCCGTTAGGTTAATTTAATTTAAAATAAAACAAAAATTCTGTCTCGTGGCATTTTATGACATTGCATAGTCATGGTGTCAAGTTCATTGCAAATTTCTAGAAAGTAGACACTTCTGAGTAATTTAATATTTAACAATACCAGTATATTATTTCATTTACAATTTTACGTATATTCTAACGTTTAATCTCGTAGAATGGCGTGTAGCCATAAATTGCACCACAATATTTATACGAATTTTTGTTTTTAAAATTTCAAAAATGAAAATCATACTATTAGTATTGGAAGAAAATGGCATCATGGATTTACACAAACATCCTCCCACTCAAAACGCATATACCGTCACTGTTCCGTCGCGGCTAAAAAGAAAATGAAATAATATGATCATAATATTCATACGTTAAACTAAAATCATTGTTACGTTATTTTACATCACATTTTGAAGCTGGAGTCAATCATGCTCATTTGTTGAGTTTCATTAAAATCCGTTTTAAAGTTTAAATTGTGGGAATGTAGGGACTCGTGGTGTTTATATTTAAGATATAGCAACAACCTGTAGCAGATTAAGTAAAATGACATCAGGCAATCCAACCATAATATTTTAAGTATATAAATCTATTCGAACTTCTTTATTTAGTATCTACTTGATGCTCAGACAGTGCAAATTAATTTTAGTACACAATATTACCAAAAATGGTGCAAGAAATAATCATTTCACGACTTAATCGCTTTAATAATATAATCAAGCGAGGGATACGATACGTGACCAAATATAGTTTAATTTATTACTCCCAAATAGAAAAGATATTTGGTCCCCTTAACTTTTATCTGAGATTAGGATACTTTGTTCCACCAGGCTGATTACTATAATATTAAATTTTTAGTCCTCCGGGGTGTTCTTTTTATATACAAACAATATAAGGTTTTAATCAAGCTCGACCAGTTATTAGTATTAATTAAATATCTACCTTATCCCTTTAAGACAAAGATTAAAATAGTAAATAACAACTCGCTTTTGTCTTATGAGATCAGATTTTATGGTGTAAGTAAATTATTACCAAACTTGTATAAATATAACAAGGTTTGACAAGATTATGCGTTTCTTTCTGACTCAACAACGTATCACTAGCCTTCTTGAAATGAATAAACCGCCTGAAAGTAATACCTTCTGGCCACAGACTATCGTCCAAGAAGATGTCTATTTTGTGCTTTGGTGGATAAACTTTGAAAGCACTGTACGGCTTCATATTTATTTTTTCAAGCTTAACTAATTCCTTTAATTTAGTTTGTATGTATTCGCAAATGTCTCTTTCGGTTGTATCTTTATTTACGTGTGATATAAATAAAGGCACTTTCAACTCTGCCGCACGTAACTTTCCTACATCTTTAGATATTGCTTTACCGGTCTTGCTTGCAACGCGATTGGCAATTGTTTTCCTCTTTTGGACCAAAGTCCATTCATATCGCTTATTTTCCTTCCAAGTGCCGTTGCTCACAACCTGGGCCATACTTAGTGCGTTATTATCCGACCTCATCAAGTCGTGCATCTCGTCATCCGACGGACTATGTAGCGTGAATGAGACAGACAGATCATGTGGCTGAGTCACGTTCTGCGCGTGAGGGAGTGCACTGTATACAACCGGCGACGCCGACACAACCTCTTTCACTTTCTGATGATTCATCACCGCACAGCTGGGACTCAGCTGATTTTGCGATACAAACTGTGGCTCATTTTGTATGATATACCACCAGTTTTATTTTTCAGATTTGTACTATCTGACGAAGCTTTTACTTGCGTGCTATGTAATTTTATTTCGGTTAATTCTTCCTTTGTTACATAGTTGCCTTTAATTTCCGTAATGTCATTCTTTAATACCAACAACTCTTTCAATAATTTGATCACATTGACATGGTCAAAACATATCGGGGGTAGCCTGTGTAAATCGTACAACACAAATAATGGAATTCGTTCGGGATCCATAGTTTTAAATACATTAATCATGTCTTCTACGTCCTTCTGTTTTTTATTCTTCCGCCTTGATACTAGTTTCTACGTAGTCTTCGTAGATGTAAATAGAAGTTTTTTGGCTTCATCTATGTCTTCCTCTGAAAAAACTGATGTGCATACAGTGAATAAAGCTCTCGTTATCCACTACATCATGCTTATTACGAATGAACGCTAGATCTTCCGAGATTACAACATTACAATTTGTACACTTAAGCGTATTCACATTTGTCACTGACATTTTTCTTACACTTAACCCGTGACCGTGCGCTAGTAGACTGAGAAAAACGCAGGAAAAATTTAAATAGGGAAGTTGAATTATTCAGTACTGGGATATTAGAAATTCTGCGTGATCTGAAAATTGGATATTTGATTAACTAGCCAAATTAGTTACTTTTTACAAAACAGTAAATTATTAGGAAACTTGTATGAAATAATTTATTGTAATTGGAACTCGAAAGTTTAAAAGTTAGATTGTTTTTATATATCCAAAGCTTCATGAACCACTGGTTCGATATCTGTTTAATGAATTTTTTTGCTCTCTGTATGATCACTATGTTGGAGGCCCTGGTGGGGCCCCACAGCTGAATACCGTATGTCTAGGTGGACTAACATATAAATAAATAATAAAAAATAAAAAAGAATCTACAACATTACTTTTTAATTAATTTAATTTAATTAGTCTAGGCCCATTGTAAGCATAGCTTAACTAGCCTGTGCTATGAAATCTAGAATGCGGTTAAACATACTCAGATACATTTTTTTTATAAATACATATATTTATATTATACATAGAAACACCTAGACCAATGCAAATATTTGCACAATATTGCAGCAATATTTGCTTACACACAAATATTTGTACTGAGCTATTTTATTATCCATAGATAATATCCATGGCTAGTAAGCTGTTCATTATGTAAGTCCATCTGGACCTAAATAATCCTTTTAAATTAATTGTATCGATATAAATATCATGTTTTAAAGAATTTTCTTTATTTTTTAACCATTCAGACTCCAGGCACGAAAATGGATAAAGAATCACAACAGATAAAGCGCGCTCTTGTGTTGCCGATGCATCGGGTCGATGTTCAGAAGATCGTCATACAAGTCCCAGCAGATAGCTCCCAGGAGACTGGTGACAGCATCAGTCTCGGGGGTGACATGGACAGTGATGATGACAAAAGCGAAAAGTAAGTATCTTGGAAAAAGTGACACTCTCTGGAAGGCGAATTTTACACATTGAAATAAAACTGATTGTAACTGTGTCAGTCGTGGAGAGACACAACACACGGGGCATACGTATTGTTACTATTACGAATATTAATACTCCAATGTACCACTGCGGCGGCACATAACTACAAAAGTATATTGTTTTGGGCAAAATCTTGGTGGGGTACAACCTCAATTATTACATCCCTAGTTATTGTAAGAGGGATACTACCGTCAATTATACGAACAAAAGGCAATAGAAGATATTTACTTGACCAATGACTGGTTATTTGTTCAACTACAACTTTTTCTTTGTCTTCAGATTGGCCAGTGACTTAGAAAAAGAACAATATGTACCACATGCTCTTACGATTGATTCTTGATCTGTTTTTAAAAGATAATTAAATATCAACCTTATCCCATTAAGACAAAGCTTAAAATTGTAAGTAACAACGTGCTATTCGTGCAGTCTTATCGGATCAGATTTAATGCTACATTATATTTTCAGCCTTGTATAAATGGAACATGGTTGATATTTAATTGACAGTAGAAATGTACAGTAAAAGACACAATTTGAAGTCAATTCTTTCAAATTACTTCCATTGAATGTGGTTTATAGTTCGGAATGAATCTATTTATTTTGAAGTGAAATAATTCATTTTAATACCTAATTAGATTTTTAAATTATAACAAAGTAGATTAGTTTTAATTATTTTTGTGTCTCATTGTTGCCGCAATAACTATTTACAATATTATTCTAACCTTTCCACAGTAACATCCACAATCCATCAGCAGGCAAAGATAAAAACACTGAGCTCACAGTTACAATGAATGTATACCATCCAAATGCATTCCTTGCCAAAAAACTTCAGACAGAGGGGCTTTTGAATGATGAAGAGGAAGTGAGCAAAAATATGATAGAAAAATTAATCACACCAGAGGTCAAAGAACCAAAATCTAAAGAAAAAGAAGTTCCTGAACCAACAGTAAAAGTTCTAGAATGTCAAACGAGGCGATTGAGCAATACTAGCGAAGAGAGCGAAACCCAGGTTATTATTAGAAAAGAGGACAAAAAATCCGATAAACGAAAAAGTGTTGAAAATAAAGAAGAACCGCCTATTGCCAAAAAAAGGAAAGCATCTCGTATAGTGTTTGACGTACAAAAGAAAGACAAAGAGACGAAAGGAGTGCGAGAGAGAACTGAGAGTGTGAGCAGCTACAGTCACGTGACGGCCACCACTGTTACAAATACTCATAAATATGATGCTGTTCCGCCACGTAAGTATTAAATAATATCATACTTATACTTCAGAAGTTTTCTCTACTGTCACATTAAACCTTAAAATCAAAACCCGCCGCTTTCAACCTCCCCTTTTTTTCAATGTATCATTCGCTCAGTACTCGGTTCATTCTACGTGCCTCCAAATCACCTTAATATCATACAATCCTTGAACTATAACTTCTTATTTTTGGGTTGCATAGACCTTAATTAATAGTAATATGTAAACATAATCGATATTTTAAAATAAAAATGTCGATTTTCATCAAATAAAATAGCAGTCATTTTATAAGTAGGTACGTTTTTCTGTCTTCGTAAACCCTTAACTCAGTTACAAGTCTTTTCTTTTATAAAACTATCCACTACATACGTCTAGATCAAATTCTTAGAATCTGTTTCATTATCCTCTCTATCTATATTACCTTAGATCTCTCATTTCCACAGCGTTCTTGTTTCATATTTCTTCTGGTCACCCAGCATGTGCGCCACAGCATATGATCCTCCGCCTTCCCCATTCAATCTATCCCAGCTACCAACTTCGCCTTCCGTGCCGATTCGTGGTATCAGCTTTGGCACTCGTTTGCTTCAATGAATATGACCAGCTAATTGCCACTTTAGTTTGCTTATTCTACGTGCGAATTTTATCCTTCAAAGAAACCCCAACATTTGATAGAGCTACAATCACTGTAGCGTAGTTCTTACCTCTTTTATCTGTGTGAATTTCTGAAACTGGGGATGACATATCTTTTCAGCCTCATATGTTGTTGAGCTCCTAACGCACCCATTGCTAGCTCATTTGATTGTTGTACAAGTCTTATCTGGTATCGTTGACTAAGCTGATTCTGCTTGACTTATCATACTTGCATAAGTCTCGGCCGCATCCGAGGCCCTTACCTCGGAGTCCGGCGTCCGCCTTTTCCTGATTTAATACAATTTAGGTTGTACGGTTCACCTGATGAAAAGTGGTTACCGTGGCCTATGGCCGTGTACAACAGCAGACGAGTCACATCGTGCTGCCGACCCTGTAAGAACAGAATTTCAGTGCGATGGCACTGATGAGTGGAGAAGACAAAGCAGCCACAAAAATTATCTTGTGAGCTCTGGCTACACTACTCACCACCGTGTACACAGCACAAGATTATTATGACTGCGGTATTCCGTAGGGCCGAGGTACTTCCCAAGTCAGACTGCTCAATTGGGACTAGTATACTGTCGTGTCCTGTGTGTGTGACTAAACCTGATTAACAAGCAGTGATTTTTTTTGACAGGTTCGTCTGCGGAGCGGAAGCTAGTATGGTGTCGGCTGTTCCCGGCGTGTCGCTACGGCTCGGCGTGTGCGTTCGCACACCCTCGTTGCAAGTTTTTAGCGTTCTGTACGCGGCGGAACTGTGTGTACTCGCACTCGCCCAATGTCGGTAAGTACACCACACAGGCCTATGCTAATATTCATATTTATGCTTAGATGTATTAACTCTCGATGGGAAGCAACTCGCGACCTCCAATATATCGTTAATATGTAGGCTCCAAAACTAATGCACTTAGAGCCCGTGAACCCCAGACCTTAGAATATTTTTTCTTTTTTTCTCTCGAGTGACCATGACTAAATTCACCCTGTGCCGGCTAGTCCATAAGTTTTGGAACATGTTGTATAAAAATTAACTTCTATTCTATAACAAAACACTTTCATGAACATGAAGGATGACTATAAATGAACTGATTTCTTATAACATTTTGAAGGTAATATCTAAAAATCACACTTTATTATTTGACGAAAGTAGATTTTCAATTTACACACCTTTAGTACCTGATACCTAATGGGCCATTGTTCTTTCCTGTGTTGGGAGCGTGCGTCGACAAACTTTCAGATTTCATAAAGTGACAAGGGTCTGGGGATCATAGGCTCTTACTTCATAATCATGATGCGTAGCTAAGAATGGTCACTCATTCTAAACTCGACTTTGCTAGTATTAACTTAACTAACCTAACCTTACGATATGTTAACCTCTATCATCTCTAATTGTGTCAGAATTTTGTTTGTCTATATGTTTCAACCAACCACTGTTCGCCATAGCTGAAGCTCGTATTCTAGAATAGTAATCAGTTCTAAATCTTGATTTATGTGAGGACAGATTGTATAGCCAATAGGTTAAATCTGTCAATATGTCTATACTTCTGCGCTCTGAAAGTATAAACACATTGACGCTGGGGGACCAGACAAGTGGCAATTCGTTGACCGGCGTATTGTAGAATAGAATGACATATGTATGGAATTTGACGTATTTGAGAGTCGTCAAGGCGTTCGGGTCGGCACGGATGTGACTCCACTGGTGTTACACACGTTCATAGGTCATGGTAGCCACTTTCCATCAGGTGGGCTGTGTACTTGTCTGCCACCTAAGTTGTATAAAAAAATTCTATAATTTTACATTTGTTTTTACAGCATCTCACGTAGTCCCAGCTGCGAACTACAAGTCAATATCGGCAGTGGTCCCCAACATGTGCAAGTTCTACCCAAATTGCGTTAACCCGGCGTGTCATTTTTACCACCCGAAGCCATGCCGCTACGGCAACAGCTGCGCTAATAAATTGGAGTGCCATTTCTTTCACGCTGATGGACGGCCCAAGTGGCGATACCCAGTCTAAATATAAATATGAAATCTAACACGATTGTTTTAATTTAACAATGATACCAATATTGCTTTATTCCTGAAATTTTTTACAAGAATTGTGTATTTGACTGATAGTGTAGTAAATTAGTTATTTTTCACTATACGTCAAAACGATAAGTTATAAAAAATAAATAAGAACCGATGAAATTATTACCGCTCTTTTAAAATCTCGTAAATTCACTGCCCAAATTTCATATAATATTAATCAGACAGATATATGCAGCCCAGACTCAGCCTCAGATGCATGGCTCGAATCAATAATGGTGAATACGGCAATAGGCTCACTCCCTATTACGTGGGACTGAATACAATTATTGGTGCAATGAGGGTGTAAATTCATCTCTGCCTAACCCTTAGGGTTTAATGCGTGATTGTATGTATGTATGTGTGTATTAATCAGAAAACAATTTTGAAACGTTTTACAAGAAGATCGACGGTCTAAGTGGCCAATCTTCCCTTTAAAGGCAATTTGAATACCTATGTGGGTAGAAGCGTGAGGGCATTATCCACACACATACGACTGAGTGAGACATAAATTCTTAAATGTTGACATCTCTTTTTCTCACCTTTACTTTTTAATGTACTCATTGCTACAAGAGGAATTTTATAATGTACAGAATTTTTTGATATACGTCGGTCGTCTAACACTAGTCAATAGCACACATTTCATTCGTCAGAATATACCTACGTGATGTCTGGCAGTATTGGGATCTCGGAATAAAAAGAAAATAATACACAATAGGCCCATTCTTGTAAAAATCTGTTAAAAATTCAGTATTCACCTTTACCGCGATATCTATATACTTGATATTCGGTAAGTATTATATATATATATTGCAATTGAAGGTTACTATTTCGGATTTGGGAATTGGAACAACGACTGACTTGTACTGGTGTTATATTGCGACTGGTTTGGTTAGTAGAGTGGAGCCCGGGCGCAGCCAGCGGTTAGCGTTAGGTACACACGTATCTTATTGACTACGTTGCAGATAATTATAAATACAATGTTGTGTCCCTACAGTAGCCCCCCTTTTACAAAAAAAAATATTGTAAAATATTTAGTTTACAATTCTTTGAAATTACACAAAATAACAGGTAAACTTTCTAACCAACTGTACTAAAAATTTTATTATACAATGTTATTCTTAGAAATAAAATAAAGTATTGGTTACACTTAGCTTTGTTATGGTTTGTTAACGTTACACTTGTTCCTATCAATATATATCGGCATGTGCCGCGGTCTGTGCTAGTGTTGTTGCTGGTTGCACAGCATGTACTTTGACCATCGGTGGCGAAGTCAGCCCGACACAGCTACTTCCTTGCGTAACCATGTCCGCACTCGTTTCTTACATTGATTTCTTATGGCCCAAATCATCATGATTCCGAAAAGCACGACCACTATACTAGTGCAATTTTGACTGAATTAACTCTCTGGCCAATGACTTCCGTTGACACAGTTTGCGCCAGCGCTACATTGTTTTGCTGTGGCTTACTCGTTGAGCTACCCATAGTAAAACACTTATTTAAATATAAATTACAAATTGAAGAAAACTAGAAATTATCTGTTCTTGTTGACGAACAGTGTAACAATGCAGTCATGTACATTTAGAAATTATGTTGTGAAAAAAAATATATGCGTGCAAGCGATAATGTTGAGGTTATTTACCGAACCTGCATAGTGCGATTACATAAGACGCTAATATCTTTCTGATTCAGCAATAATGCGCCATGTGACGCGACCTTATCGCACTGAATTAATCATTTCACAAGAGTTGTTATGTACCTACGACTAATATGAACAAGTAGTCCTTCCTTACACAGTATTCTGGGTGCGTAACCCGAAATAGACATGAATTGTGTGTTACACATTAAACAATTATTGTGTACTTAAATACAAGTAACACAAATAAAATAAGAATACAAAATGACACACATTAAAATCGTTGTTGTGTACTTAAACACAAGTACACGAACAAAACAAAATACAAAAAAAATGTGTAAAATGATACAGATTAAAATCTTTGTTGTGTACTTAAACACAAGTACATGAACCAAATAAAAAAAAAATATATAAAATGTTACTGAGAACTCGCGACCGAGTTCTGCCCTACCGTTATCATACACACCGAGCCATGAGCGCCTGCCACTACTTGTAGTGCGAATATTAGGCTTGTTACACACATCACTACTATTTGAGTTGTTTACATTGTGGTCACTTGTTACGGTACATGGGTTTGTCTGTGGTATAGATGGATTGGTTGGTATAGATGAATTACGTAAGCTGGTTTAAGTCTGTCGATGGATACATTAACCTGTCTTTCGTTTAACCGTACCAGAAAATATTTGTCCTCTCTGTTTACGACCTTATACGGTCCCTCGTAAGGAGGTTGTAAGGACTTCTTCACCAGGTCAGTTCTGATAAATACATGTGAGCAAGAACGTAAGTCCGCGTGTACAAAAATGCTACGCGCGTCCCGTTGGTGCGTTGTACTCGGCATTAGTTTCTTAATATTTTCTCTAACCTGCTGCACGTAATCGTGTGAGTCACCTATTGCATTGCTAGAATCGCCGTAAAAATCGCCGGGTAATCTGAGTGTCTTGCCAAAGGTGAGTTCGACTGCACTAACCCCCGTGTCACTACGTGGTGTCGTTCGCAACCCCAATAAGACTGTAGGTAACTCCTCGACCCAAGATCCCTTGTCTCTCCGTGCCATGAGCGATGCTTTTAAGACAGGGTGTATCCGTTCTATTTTACCGTTTGCTTGCGGGTGCCAGGCTGTTGTTCTTAACTTATTAATACCTAGAATTTTCAAGAGTTCTTGGCACAAGCTACTTTCGAACTGTCTGTCCTGGTCCGTACTGATCCTGATTGGACAACCGTAACGTGTTATCCACCCATTATAGAGATTGCTCGCTACTGTTTGTGCGTAAATGTCTCTTAACGGAAACGCTTCGAACCAATCTGTCGTTCTATCTATGATCGTAAGGCAATACCTATACCCCTCAGCAGAGATACTTAACGGTCCTATTAGATCGACGTTTAAATGTTCGAATCTGCCGCACGGCTCATATTTTCCCAGTTCCGACACTGTGTGACATATGACCATAGATTTCTGGCACGCTATACATGTTTTTGCCCATTTTTTTTTCGTCTGTGTTCAACCCAGGCCAGAAGTACTTAGCCGCAACTAATTTTCTAGTTGTCCTAATTCCGGGATGAGATATGTCTTGAACTGCGTGGAATGCTAACTCCGTTAAACCTACAGGTAGGTATGGTCTAATAACATCCGTTGAAACCTCACACGTTACCTCATACTGACTATCGGGTGCACAAACTTGCTTATATTGCAGTCGCCCGCCCGTTTCCGCTCGTAACTTCGCTAAGTCCGCGTCAGCCTTTTGTGCCTGTGCTAGTTCTGCGAAATCGAGTGTCGCGAGGCAAACAATGGCTTCTATACGCGATAACGCATCCGCTACGGGATTGTCGTTTCCGCTGATGTGCTGTATGTTCGTCGTAAATTCGCTAATAAACATGAGCTGCCTAATGCGTCTAGGTGTCTCTTTCTCGCACGATTTTTTAGAAAATGCGTAAATTAGCGGTTTATGAAAGAAAGAAAGAAAGAAAGAAAATATTTTATTCAGGCCCCACACAGCGGGCACCCCACCAAATACAAACAGGTAGGCATTACTACAGTTAACAGGTACATCAAATCAAAAAAACTAAAATTCAAAAAAAACAAAAAAACAGTAGGCACATTAAAATTAGACTACGGGTGCAACACTCCACACTATGCGAGCCCAAATAGGGCCCCATCTCAGCATTGAATGCTGCGCACACCCTACGTTGGGTATGCACAGCGCTGGTTTTCAGATGAGGCCACTAGGCAGCGCTGACGCCACGCATCGCCATCCCATATATACAGTACATTTTACATCCACACAGGTATTATTCTATTATAAAGTCGAGTGTCGCTTGCAAAAACAAAACTCCCATGAACGTTACGAGCGTAAAGGACTTACTACCCACGTTTTAAGTCGCTTTCGCTGTTGATTTGTACACAGGTGGGTAGGTACATTATATTTACATAGATCTCATCATCCATAAGTATGTAGTAAAAAAACTCCACAGCATTTCGCACCGTCAGGGCAAAGTGAAATTAAAAGGAACAATTCAGTGGATGCAACATACGATATTACTATAATAGTAGTAGTAGGTTATACTCTGTTTGTATTTAAAAGTTATACATATCTCCCGCGCAAACATACTCACTGCCCCGCCGCTGTCACCGCCCGCATATTGCATAACGTACCTAGCCCGCGTCAGACATCTTATTACATTACGAGTTGACAAGTAGATGTAATCTCATGATTGTTACATTATTAAAGAAAATATGATCTTTATTTTCTAAACTAACCACAGTTCGCTTGTGTTAGTGCTACTGCCCCAGGTGATGGCGAGTGAAGTACGAAATACAGTACGAATATAAGTGTAGCTCGTGTTAAAATACCCATTATATGGGAGTGATTTATATGTGTATAATATTTTTCACATAGCATGGGTACGGTGACATTTGACTAATTCCATTTCATGCATGATTCATTTCGAAACAATATACCTAACACGGAATACAGGAAACAACACTTAATACGAAGATAAAAAGAAAACTGTTTTATTTTGCATTTTTAACTTAAAACTATTTTTATTTCTCCGTAATTATTTAAACTTTAAATATAAACATTCCAAATACATAATTCTTGATGCGTGAATCGGAACAGGTTGCGTTAGAGATTGACATAGTAAAATCGTTATAATCGATAAATTGTCGAATAAAGTATCATAAATCGTTAGTTGTATTTTTAACTAAAATACGATTATAAAATATAATTATGTAATAATAAACTTTAAACAAAGCATTTTTGTCTTTGTGGAGCTTTATTATAATATAGCAACACTGCTTAAGCATGAGCTGGCAGCCATCTTGTTATATCAACTCAGTACGAGTGCGTCTGCCTTGTATGCGGTCTGTTTTCTTTGTTTTGAGCTTGCGTGGTGTTTTTGTTACTTGTTTTTGTTATTGACTATCGTTGTGCTTTGTTGTTTTCGTTACCGTTTTTTGTTATTGACTTTTGTTTTGTTGTTTTTTTTGGCAAAATGCCAAAAAGAACGAAAAAGACTGTGCTTGGTAGTCAAGCCCGTGAATTTGTAGTTCGATTGCGGGATTACTTTGAGCGGGAACGTGAGAATGGCGGAACGCTATTGCCTGTGTCCAACGTTTTGGATCGAGTGGCAGATGCGTTAGACATTGGGCGGAACACGGTTTCTCGAATCACTCGAGAAAAATATGGTGCTCACGATACAGAAGAAAATAAGTTGTCCACCCCTAATAAAAAGCGAACCAAAAAGGCATCTGTAACAGATGTAGACAGTTTTGCGGCCGATGCTATACGGAGCCACATTTATAACTATTACCAGAATAAAGAATTACCGACGCTTCTAAAGCTGGTCAAGTCTTTAAAAGATGCTGATTTGTTTACTGGAAGTCCTACATCCTTGTGGCGCGTATTGAAGGACATTGGTTTCCAATTCAAAAAAGTAAACAAAAGAAAAATTGTCATGGAGAGGGGCGATATAGCACTTGCGCGGGTTACCTTTTTGAAAAAGGCTAAAGCGATTACCGATTGGAGCAATGTCGTCTTCCTGGATGAAACTTGGCTGAATGCCAATCATACGGTCGGTAAAATGTGGACTGACGATACACCTCATGCCTCGACCAAAGTACCAGAAGGAAAAGGGGAGAGATTGATTATTTGTCACGCAGGCACATCGAAAGGATTTGTAGAAAATGGGCTACTTGCTTTTAAAACGAAAAAGACGGGAGAATATCACAAAGATATGAATGCGGAAGTATTCACGGAGTGGTTTCAAAATATGCTTAGCAATTTAGAAGAACCCAGCACAATTATTATGGACAATGCCCCATATCACTCCGTGCAATTGAACAAACCGCCGACTTCTTCCAATAAGAAGAGCGAGTTGATCGAGTGGCTCCAAGCCAATAATGTGGAAGCCGATGAGACGAAATTAAAGGTGGAGCTAGTGAAGCTCGTAAAAATGCACAAGCCCCAAACGACATACAAATTAGATATGATGGCAAACGAATATGGTCACGAAGTCATGAGGCTTCCACCGTACCACTGTCAGTACAATGCCATTGAATTAATTTGGGCCCAAATCAAAGGTAACTTGTTTAACCATAGTCTATTTACATACTGACAAAAATATGATTATGTTTATTACTTGAATTCTATGACTCAATTTGTTTTTTATCTTGTTTCAGGATACGCTGCACGAAAAAATACAGCTCCGCCTTTTACAGCCACAAAAATGATGGGGTTATTGAAAGAGGGATGCAAAAATGTCACTGGCGATAACTGGAAGAAAGTAGTGGAGAAAACCAAAAAGCTAATCTTACATGACTGGGAGCGAGACATTAGAATAGACTGCATAATTGATTCCCAAATAATTATTCACGTCGACGAGTCAGATGACGATGATGATGATGATGATGAAGATGATGAACATGTTTGATTTTTAATAAATAATTAAACAGGTTATCAATTTTGTTTTACTTTTTTTCTTCAAAATTATTAGTTAATAGAATCGATTTCTTCTTCATTAATAAATGATCTCGATAAGATATATAATCGATTTTATTTCATGCGATTTTATCTTGACTACATCTCTAGTAACTTCAAATCCCAAACGTCACCGTACCCATCCTACGTGAAAAATATAATAGTGAGTGATATGGTAATAGGACATATCAGGAGTAATTATGTATGAGTATGAGTCATACATAATTGTGTATTGGGTGTATTGGGTGGTAACGACATCTTCCTAGCTTTGGCAGAGAGGTGCTAACAAAAAATTATGACTTTCATACAAAATTTTCAACATCTATGTCCGTTTTCAATCTCTTGTACATTTAGCAGATTGTTTAAAATCGGCTTAGTAGTTTAGGCGAAAGCATAATAGACATTTAAAAACGAATTCATTCAACACATTACAGAATATTGTAACTTTGTTTTTACGTCACGTAAGCTAATTGTGTTGCTTTCTACAACGTAAGCTCAATATGTTTAGTTAGATAGATAGATAGATAATTCTTTATTGCACACCAATATTATAAAAAAAATTACAGACATAATTAAAGTTACAGTTAAATGCACAATGGGCGGCCTTATCACTTAAAGTGATTTCTTCCAGGCAACCTTAGGATGGACAGGAATTAAAGTATATAAGTGAGTGTTGGTGTAATTTGTCAACATTTATACCATGCAATTATTCATGTAACACACTATTTTAGTGTGTTACATGAATAATTACATAGTATACAAATATGAAATATAGATAAATAAAATAATAAGTGAATATGAGAAGACTTCAACGACTACGCTGTAGAGAGATAATGTCTCTTTACCATCGTTTTAAAAATATTTATGGATTGTGCCTCTTTAATATTTACTGGCAATGCATTCCATAGGCCAATGGTCTTCACCGTAAAAGATTTGCCATAGTAAACAGTAGAATGCGCTGGCAATCCCAGCGTCAGGTTCCTAGACGGTCTCAAGGATCTCGTTTGTGTGTCATGGAGAAATGTAAAACGTTCTTTAAGATAAGTGGGAGTAATTGGATTAAAGAGAACGTTATATAATAATGCTAAAATATGAGCATTCCTGCGAAGACGAATTGGGAGCCACGTGAGTCTGTTACGGAATTCAGAAACGTGATCATATTTACGTAAGCCGAATATGAATCTAATGCAAAAATTTTGAAGACGCTCAAGCTTATCAAGTTGCTCCTCAGTCAGATCAGGATAGCTGACATCGGCGTAATCTAGTACAGGAAGAAGAAGAGATTTGTAAATTTCGTAACCGACGCAAAGCCCCTGCTGATGCAAAGAGTTTTCGACTTGTTTGTTGTAGTTGATGTCTCCAGGAGAGGGTACTGTCAATATAGATACCCAGATTTTTTATATTAGTGTTAATTGGTAATATAGCTCCTGCAAATTGAACTTGCGGCAATTGTGACCAGTTGATTCTAGAGATCAGCTGCTGACCACCTACTACAATTATTTGTGTTTTTGTTGGATTCACCGTCAGTCCATAATTTTTACTCCATTCGGAAATATGCTCCAGATCCATGTTGATCGTACAAATAGCTCTAGTTAAGTCACTTGAGGGAGCTTGCGTATAGATTTGCAGATCATCGGCGTAAAGGTGGTAGGATGAAAAAAGTTTTTCAGAGATGGTATTTATAAAAATTGCGAAGAGTAAGGGAGATAAAACGCCACCCTGCGGTACGCCAGCTGTAGTACTGCACCAAGAAGAATAAGATTCTTCGATGCGTATACGTTGCCGGCGACCGAACAGGTAACTACGAAACCATTCAATAGCCGTTGGAGATATGTTAATAGAGCTGAGTATACCGAGCAGGATGTGGAAATCTACAATATAAAAAGCATTACTGAAATCAAGTAAAGATAATAAAGTAAGTCTACCACTATCCATGCCCTTTCTTATATCATCAGTTATCTTAACCAATGCTGTGGTCGTACTGTGTCCGCGTCGGAAACCAGATTGAACTGGGTTGAGAACTTCATTTTTATTCAGAAAAGAACTAAGTTGAGTATGGACGAGTCGCTCAAAGGCTTTGGAAAGGAATGGCAGGATGGATATCGGACGGTAATCAGTAAACGAGCATGGTTTGGATTTTTTTGGTAAAGGAATTATTTGAGCATCTTTCCACGCAGACGGAAAAATGCCGCAGGATAATGAGTGATTAAAGATATGGCAGAGAATGTCCACGATCTCATCAAGAATAGGTAAGATCATATTCCTGCTGACACAATCGTTGCCCACAGCATTGGATGAAATTGCTACTATGCTTTTTTTAACATCACACGCGGTTAATTGATCGAAGCTAAAAGGTGGGTATTTAGGAGTTGGAACAGATGAAAGATGTTGTAATGTATTTGTTTTTATAGGCCCATCAAAATTGGGCGCAGCAGAAAAGTGTACGTTGAGTGAATTTGTATCGAAGTCTTTAGGAATAGAATCTGACCGTGATTTTCCAACTCCTAATATATTAAGAAACTTCCAGATTTTAGCTGGATCTCCATTCTCAACCGAGGTATGAATGTGTTGGCGTTGTGCATTCCTACACACCTTGTTGCAGTGATTTCTAATAAATAAATAAATAAATATTCCACGACATTCTACACAACGCTATCTAGACCCATGGTAAGCATAGCTTAACTAGCTTGTGTTATGGGATCTAGAATGCGGATAAACATACTTAGATCCTTTTTTTTTTGTAAATACATACATATTATACATAGAAACACCCAGACCAATGCAAATATACATATTCATGCATACAAATATTTGCACTGAGCGGGAATCGAACCCGCGCCCCCTGCATAGCAGTCGAATGCTCTACCGCTACGCCACGAAGGTCGTCTAATGGTCACATATTTATCCCAATTCACTTGCGTGGAACGAAACTTATACCTGGTCTTAGCTGCAGCTTTTTTAGATAGAAGATCTTTAATATCCTGGGTAAGCCAGGGTGCAGGCAAATGTTTTAACTTAATGGCTCGCATGGGTGCGTGTATGTCATAAAGTTGTGATATTTTAGACGTTAAGATCTTCACTTTAGTATCGACACAATTTGACATTAAAAGAGTGCCTCAGTCTATCTTGAGAACATCCTCATGGAGATTTTTTAAATTAATGGCGTTGAAATTGCGTTGTAATATAATTTTAGGTTTTGGTTTGGGCGGTCGGATTCGGTAAGAAAGATAGATTAAGTCATGATAAGAGAAGGCGTCAGCATTGCACTGGCCATGTTTAGCTACATGATTGGGTGAAAAAACTAAGACCAGATCGAGAAGAGACGGGGTACAGTTAGGAAAATGGTGAGTGGCATTCAGAGGAAGAATGGATAGATTACATGATTCTGCAATGCGCCGTAGGGAGGAAGAACGTGAGTCATTAAGTAGAAGGCAGGTATTAAAATCTCCCATTAAGATGACATGCTCGTAAGAAGGCACAAATGTTTCTAGCATATCTTCAAAAGCCTCAAAATAGTTCAGGCGTTTTGATGGAGAATAGAATGCACCAAGTAAAACTTTTGTATGATTGAGTTTCAGCTCTAGGAGTAAATATTCACCAGAGTTGGATGGCGGTGGTTGTGGTGAGGCACCAACAACAACGAAAGGAATTTGAGACCGCAGGTATATGGCCACACCACCGTAACCATCACCGGTGTTATTCGTACGATCATTCCTGATAAGCTGAAAACCTGGGAGAGAGTAAGAAATAGTTGGAAGACAGGGTTTTAACCAAGACTCAGTGATCAATAGCGTGAATATTTTCACAGTCAAAGGTCGCCAGCATATCCGGGAAATGAGCAGGAATGCTTTGAGCATTTATGTACACTACATTGAAATTCCTCGGGACATCCAAAAATTGAGACCGAAGAGTCTCTGCGAGTGACGGTGACCGGTGGCTCACAGTGCTATCGTTTAAGCTTCCGGTAGATAATAAGCTATCATCATTTAAATCAACCATTAATAGTGTTTGTGTGTGTGTGTGCGTGTGTGTGTGCGTGTGTGTGTGCGTGTGTATGTGTGTCAATACAGTAAGTACAATAAAAATAAATTACAATAATACTTCTATATATATATATATATATATATATATTTATATATACACAAGAATACCTGTAGTCTGTCCACCCGCTAGTTGCGTGTTACAATAATGGAAAGCATTTATAACAACAACTGAAACAAAATTAGAAAGAGAAACATGTTTGATCGAATACTATCTATAGATATTTATTAAAAGGATACTGATAAATAAAGCAGTAAGGAACAGTAAGGAACTAACAGAATTCATGCCGGGCAACAAAATATTCGTATAAATGTTCCAAGTATGTGGTATCAAAATAGCATTAACAATAGAAGCATGAACTACTAAAAAGGCTAATACTTACAAAAAGAAAAAAACAAACAAAAGCTTCACTTCTTGTTACATTTAGACCTACAATATTTTTCACGTAGCATGGGTACGGTGACGTTTGGGATTTGAAGTTACTAGAGATGTAGTCAAAATAAAATCGCATGAAATAAAATCGATTATATATCTTATCGAGATCATTTATTAATGAAGAAGAAATCGATTCTATTAACTAATAATTTTGAAGAAAAAAAGTAAAACAAAATTGATAACCTGTTTAATTATTTATTAAAAATCAAACATGTTCATCATCTTCATCATCATCATCATCATCATCATCATCATCGTCATCTGACTCGTCGACGTGAATAATTATTTGGGAATCAATTATGCAGTCTATTCTAATGTCTCGCTCCCAGTCATGTAAGATTAGATTTTTGGTTTTCTCCACTACTTTCTTCCAGTCATCGCCAGTGACATTTTTGCATCCCTCTTTCAATAACCCCATCATTTTTGTGGCTGTAAAAGGCGGAGCTGTATTTTTTCGTGCAGCGTATCCTGAAACAAGATAAAAAACAAATTGAGTCATAGAATTCAAGTAATAAATATAATCATATTTTTGTCAGTATGTAAATAGACAAGTTACCTTTGATTTGGGCCCAAATTAATTCAATGGCATTGTACTGACAGTGGTACGGTGGAAGCCTCAGGACTTCGTGACCATATTCGTTTGCCATCATATCTAATTTGTATGTCGTTTGGGGCTTGTGCATTTTTACGAGCTTCACTAGCTCCACCTTTAATTTCGTCTCATCGGCTTCCACATTATTGGCTTGGAGCCACTCGATCAACTCGCTCTTCTTATTGGAAGAAGTCGGCGGTTTGTTCAATTGCACGGAGTGATATGGGGCATTGTCCATAATAATTGTGCTGGGTTCTTCTAAATTGCTAAGCATATTTTGAAACCACTCCGTGAATACTTCCGCATTCATATCTTCGTGATATTCTCCCGTCTTTTTCGTTTTAAAAGCAAGTAGCCCATTTTCTACAAATCCTTTCGATGTGCCTGCGTGACAAATAATCAATCTCTCCCCTTTTCCTTCTGGCACTTTGGTCGAGGCATGAGGTGTATCGTCAGTCCACATTTTACCGACCGTATGATTGGCATTCAGCCAAGTTTCATCCAGGAAGACGACATTGCTCCAATCGGTAATCGCTTTAGCCTTTTTCAAAAAGGTAACCCGCGCAAGTGCTATATCGCCCCTCTCCATGACAATTTTTCTTTTGTTTACTTTTTTGAATTGGAAACCAATGTCCTTCAATACGCGCCACAAGGATGTAGGACTTCCAGTAAACAAATCAGCATCTTTTAAAGACTTGACCAGCTTTAGAAGCGTCGGTAATTCTTTATTCTGGTAATAGTTATAAATGTGGCTCCGTATAGCATCGGCCGCAAAACTGTCTACATCTGTTACAGATGCCTTTTTGGTTCGCTTTTTATTAGGGGTGGACAACTTATTTTCTTCTGTATCGTGAGCACCCTATTTTTCTCGAGTGATTCGAGAAACCGTGTTCCGCCCAATGTCTAACGCATCTGCCACTCGATCCAAAACGTTGGACACAGGCAATAGCGTTCCGCCATTCTCACGTTCCCGCTCAAAGTAATCCCGCAATCGAACTACAAATTCACGGGCTTGACTACCAAGCACAGTCTTTTTCGTTCTTTTTGGCATTTTGCCAAAAAAAACAACAAAACAAAAGTCAATAACAAAAAACGGTAACGAAAACAACAAAGCACAACGATAGTCAATAACAAAAACAAGTAACAAAAACACCTAGAAGCTCAAAACAAAGAAAACAGACCGCATACAAGGCAGACGCACTCGTACTGAGTTGATATAACAAGATGGCTGCCAGCTCATGCTTAAGCAGTGTTGCTATATTATAATAAAGCTCCACAAAGACAAAAATGCTTTGTTTAAAGTTTATTATTACATAATTATATTTTATAATCGTATTTTAGTTAAAAATACAACTAACGATTTATGATACTTTATTCGACAATTTATCGATTATAACGATTTTATTATGTCAATCTCTAACGCAACCTGTTCCGATTCACGCATCAAGAATTATGTATTTGGAATGTTTATATTTAAAGTTTAAATAATTACGGAGAAATAAAAATAGTTTTAAGTTAAAAATGCAAAATAAAACAGTTTTCTTTTTATCTTCGTATTAAGTGTTGTTTCCTGTATTCCGCGTTAGGTAAATTGTTTCGAAATGAATCATGCATGAAATGGAATTAGTCAAATGTCACCGTACCCATGCTACGTGAAAAATATTATAGTACATGGAACGCGATATTCTTCTGTGACAACTTGGTGACAACTTTGACCTACAATACAGATCAAGGGCAGTACATTGTTATTGTTGTCTAAAAATCTCTTTTCCGACTTTAATCAGAGTAGATGCAATTCAATTGTTATTGTACTTGATTTGCAATTACTTAAATATGAGAAATAATTGTTGAAAATTTATGTTACATAGTGGAAAAAGAAAACCAAAAAAAAAAAAATAATAATAATAAGGACATTTACAGATTCCCTCGGCGATCAACAAAAAAAATAATTAAAAATAAATAAGGTAAAAACAGCTATCTAAAAACAAATCACGACAGAATCTGTTATAATTCTCTCACTATGGCCAAGAAACGTTTACATCTATAATAGACATCTACGACAGACAAGTTACCCGACAATAGATCCCAATATAGCTATAACTATCCGTGAAGCCCTTATTTTTTCGCCTTATTTTTACTGCCCGTCGTGTCTTTACAGTGGTAATTTTAACATCAGTCTTTTCACTATCGGAACACTTTATTTTCTCAAGATCACGGAGCGTATGGATTCGATGCCGGTTCCCATCCGGGCCAAGTACATATACGGAGCCTTCTCTGCTCCAGCATTTAATAACACCGAACTTATCACGAGCAGCCATAAATGCACTATGCCGCGACCTGGTTAAGAATTCAGAAAAAGTGATTCCTGTAGCTTTTAATTTTAGAAAACCATATACTGTCCCTCACTGCGACGTTCTGTAGCTCAACCAGTATAGCCCTGGGCTTCTCACTGATAGTTTGTCGTCCCATCCTATCCCTCCGCGTGACGTCATTAGAAGAAAAAGAATCCAGGCGTAGGTGTTCTTTAATAGTGTCACTGACCACTACGGATGTGTCTTCTCCTCTTCTCTCTGCGATGCCAAGTAAGAGAAGCATTTTTCGACGGCTCCGTGTCTCCAAATTGTCCACCTCCCGAGCCAAAGTGTCAAGCCCCTGGGAAAGTGACTTAAGACTTTGTAACACGAAACCTTTAAATGCTGCAAACTCTTCCGCCAGGCTGTCTGTAGTGGTTGACGGCTTGTCTTGCAATTTAGCCTCGAACTTAGCCAACCTTTCTTCAAAATATGACTGCATGTCCAGTAAGGATATCTCCATTGTGGGTTTATGTTATTATGCGTGAAAGAAAGAAAGAAGATAACACTTAACCAGCAGGTGTGCACGGTTATCTATCACATCCACTCATCAAAGCACTGAAAATGCTGTGTTTACTTTTTATCTTTTGATTTTAAATGTAACCATGTTATTAAAAGAGGGTAGATCTGAAAAGAATGAACGCAATGTTACGTACTATACTACTTACTCTGTGGCGATATGTGTATCGTGGCAGCAGGTGTGAGTGTCGTCTTAACCAATTCAGTGCTTTTTAGTGTTACTTATATTTTTATCGTTTATTTTTTCCAAAATTAAAGTACCTAGTTATTGTCATTCGTCTCTTCACATTTCTAAGACGCAAACCTAATTCGCCTTGGTCAGAGTTTAAAAACCATGAATAAAGAAGTGCACGGTTTTAAATTCAGGGTATGAATTTATTTTTACTTATTGCCGTTAAAAGCTAATAAGATTATTCTCAAAGTTATAGTTTTCATCCTCAAACCCCGTGACTCGCTGAAAGAACTATTTAAAATAAAAAAATAATGGTTGCTTGTAACAACAACATTATTTTAATACAATAAATAAAAATAAACTTGCAGTGCCTAAACTTACGAAACTGTATACAATTTTTAATTAAATTCCTGATGGATTTGCTTGACATGCTACTTAATAAATTTAAAACAGCAGTTAACAAATAATTAATGTAAAATATAGTTATTATAAAGTAGGTAGATTAATATCTTAATGATAAAAATGCTTGGTCATTGTGGCGTAACCACTAATTTATATATATAAGAAAATTAACCTCGTAATAGATATTTATGCACTGTTGTAACGACACGTGAACAATAAATATCCTTTTTATTATAATACGCGCGCAGTTTATTTATTAACTCCCCGTTACGCTACAGTGGTGACCCCGATGATGGCCACAGAAGAAAAAACAGCGGAGAAAGGAACAGATGCTAGCGTAGCACGTTGATCCCGCGAGAGGATACCGGAAGCACGCGGAGAAAAAAACGAAACCTATCGCGTCGGCGTGCGCATACCCCCTTTTTACGCAGAAAAGCCAGGGTTCTGGTTCGCGCAGATGGAAGCCCAGTTCGTGATATCCGGTATAAAAACCGACGAGACACGATACTACTACGTCATAGGCAATTTGGACCCGCAGTACGCAGCCGAAGTAGAAGACATTATCACTAACCCTCCGCTTACAGATAAATACGAAAAGCTCAAAACAGAGCTCATAAAGCGACTGTCTGCCTTGCGGGAGAAGAAAGTCAAGCAACTGCTGGTGCACGAGGAATTAGGGGACCGGAAACCCTCGCAGTTTTACCGTCACCTACTAAACCTGGCAGGGCCAGGTGTACCTGAAGACTTTCTGCGGAAGATTTGGACTACTCGTCTGCCCGAAAGTACGCAAGCCATTATCGCTTCTCAAACCAAGACAAACCTGGACGATCTGGCAGAATTAGCGGACCGCATTCACGACGTCGTGGGACTACAAGTAGCGGCAGCATCCGTTGCAGCACCCAGTACATCCCGAACGTTGGCAGGCGCAACTTTCGAGATCGCTGCACTTACCAAACAAGTGGAGCTACTAACCCAGAAGGTCAGTCGACTGTCATGGCCTCGTGGGAGACCAGGTAACCAAAACCATGCTCGCCATCGTTCAAAGTCCACCCGGTCGCAATCAAGCTATAGACGATTCCCAATTTGCTTGTACTGTAGTGGAGGGAACATACAACACATATATATACGTTGTTCTAGGAATAAATGAACAGTCTTATTACAGCATTCGTCTTGTTTCAATTATCTATCCCCGACATTACATGGCGACCCTGCCAGGTCTTATTTGGTCGACGCATTACATATAAGGATAGCGAACAAATTTGATCCGCGTAACAAGATGAGAGACTACGCAGTGCAATTGTATTCAATCCAGACGTGCATTAAGTGTAAAGATACAATATGGGTGGCAGTCAATCAACGGAAAAAGAGCCAGTAATTATTGCACAGAATTCGGCGGGCGGCCAAAATTCTGCATCCGTGGAACAGCTAATATTCCATGCCAGTACGACAAATGTCATTTTAGCCGTACTAGCTCTGGTTTTGGGGCTCGTAGTTTTGGTTGTGGCCTACCGCATGTATAGGAGGTGCCACAAAAGAATGGTGGAGCAGCACGTAAGCAACACATTTTTCCGGAGATACGCCAGTGTTATTCGCGGTCGGCGTAACAATTTAAACCTCGAAGAAGGCATCAGTGGCGAAAAACCGCGTAAAATTTAGTGTGGAATGTGCGTATTCAAAAAAAAAAAAACAGTGCGCGAAATGATAAGAAGTGCGAAAATACGTAGATATTAGTAAGCATACCTATATTTAACCATATTTTATTCAGACTCTTTAAGAACAGTAAGTGTTAATTTTAATACTTAAAGGGTATCATGTTACGCCGTGTGCCGCTAGAATCGGGTTACCTACCGTGCAAGATTGGTATGTATTAAGTCCTATAATTTTATTGTGTTTATATCCATTCATTCATTAAGGTGACCTTTGATGGCAGAAAATTTGAGAGAATTGTATGAAGGACTACTGTCGATTAGAACTTATTTAATAAAAATCGGTCCCAGTAGGCGACAAGAAAAAATATGCCATAAAAAGTTAAGCGAAGCTGACATTTTATATGACCAGTATAGCAGTTACTTAGAAGAGATAAGTATACAGAGAGTATTTAAAGAAAAGGCAGAATTAGAATTAATTAATACACTTTGCGGAAACATTGACAAATTGTAGTCTGAAATAGTTGAACTGTGTCAAAGTAAACTAATAGAGTATACCACAACAATGGCGAAATTTGACCTAAAAATTGCGCTGAGCTTATTACCAGTGATGAATGATAGCGAATTAATTACTAAGCAATTAATAGACGGCATAGAATATTATGAATCTGTTTTAGAAGATTCGGCTAAAGATAATTTAATACAATTTATTTTGAAAAGTCGGTTATCCCAGTCGGCTAAATTAAGACTAGCATCAAATTATGCTAGCGTGCCTCAATTACTTACAGATATGAAACTGCACCTTTTACCTAAAATGTCATTTATGGCCATACAAAGTAAATTGCAGTCCTTGAGACAAAACGAGAAATCCGTCTCGGACTTTGGTCAGGAAATATCTAGCCTATTCGTTGATCTGATGATTTCACAATCTGAAGGGCAGAGTGATAGTTATGATGTATTGAAACGAATAAATGAAAAGCTTGCAATTAAGCGCTTTGCTGATGGATTGAGGAACCGTAGGTTAAGCACGATTATAGCAGCTAGGAACTATAATGCGTTAAATGACGCCATACAGGCGGCTATCGATGAAGAAGTTTCGTCATCCGTCAATTCATCGGATATCCTAACCATGCGCAAACCTAATAATAATGGGTCAAAATATAACAGTTACAGAGGTAACCAAAGAGGGTTTTATTCGAATCCGCACCCTAGAGGCAGAGGTGCATATACGGGACCTGCCCAGCCTGCCCAGCAACGTAGAGCCCAAGGCAGCTGGACACGTACGCAGCGAGGTCGTCCCTCGGGACGTGGATTTCGAGGTAGGTTTAATCAGAATAATTCTTATAATAAAAGGAATTGCCAAAGGAGTGGAAATGTTCAGGTTATGACAAGTGATAATAATTCCAGCAGTTCCAGCACTGAGAGAGTAGGTGAGGAAAATGTTCAGCAGTTTTTTCGAGGCTAATAATAAATTTATTTTTTCATTCGATAACTCCTTAGTAACTAGGTTATCCTTAAATGGTAAGGAATATTCTTGGCTAATTGACACCGGAGCATCGATCTCCGCTGTAACTTACGATTGCATCATCCAACAAAACATTCCTTTGCATAAATGGAAGACCACTATAAATGGTATTGGGGGCATAGTTGAAACAATCGGATACTCTTACCTGCCGTTGATGACGCAAGATTATGTTTTTAATCATAAGTTTTATGTTTTTAAAAGTTTGCCATGTAAGGCTGATGGCATCATCGGGTATGACTTTTTAAATAAGTTTAGGGCTTGTCTAGATTTGAATTATAAACAAATGCATTTATGTACTTTATCTAATAATAAATTAGTTTTGCAACTAAATAGTCAATTTAAGCAATTATTCAACATTCCATCTAGATCGGAATCTATACATTATTTAGATACGAGTGCGAACGAAGAGCGTGTGGTTTGTGCAGCAGAATTGCACGAGGGAATCTTTATGGCTAGTACTGTAGTTAAACCAACTAACGGAAAAATACCCATACGGATATTAAACACGACTGAAAGTAGTTTAATACTTAATTAAATTAATCCTGTTTTACTCAAGTTAAGCGATTATGATTTATGTACATTTGACAGTTGTTCACAAGGTGCAGAACGCGTAAAAAAATTATTGTCAACCCTTAATTTAAAAGATTTGAATTTAGAAGAAAAGACGTCTATTCAAAATTTGTACGCTAAGTATGTCGATATATTTTTCTTGCCAGGTGATAGTCTAACGACCACACCCATATACAGTCACAAAATAAAATTAAGAGAAAATGTGGATACTGTATACGTCAAACCGTACCGCCTGCGTCATTCACAAAAAGGCGAAATCGACAAACAAATTAAGGACATGTTGTCTCAGGGAATAATAGAGCCTTGTGCAAGTGAATGGTCCAGTCCCGTACTGTTAGTACCTAAAAAGGTTGATCCTACAGGACAGAAAAAGTGGCGGTTAGTTATAGACTATAGGAAATTAAATAATAGCATTCAGGATGAAAAGTTTCCACTTCCAAACATAACCGATATCCTTGACTCTCTTTCGGGGTGTATTTATTTCACTCACCTTGATTTATATCAAGGGTTTTTACAACGTCAATTTAGAAAAAGAAAGTAGGAGATATACAGCCTTTTCCTCGGGGCAGTATCAGATGACTAGGATGCCGATGGGTCTCAAGACGAGCCCAAATTCCTTTTCTAGAATGATGAATGCCATATTCATCATTCTAGAAAAGGAATTTTGGCATGGCCGGTTTAACTTACGAGAAATGTTTAGTTTATTTAGATGATTTAATTGTTTATGGTAAAAATCTAAATTCAGCGGTTAAAAATTTAGTGGATGTGTTTGAACGTTTACGAAATACTAATTTAAAATTGAATCCCAGTAAATGCGATTTTTTGAGGAAGGAAATGTTGTATTTGGGTCACGTAATATCACCAGAAGGTGTCTTACCTGATCCCGAAAAATTAAATTCCGTAGAAAAATATCCTGTTCCTCAAAATTCTGACGAGGTCAAACGATTCGTTGCTTTTGCTAACTACCCATTATAGAAAATTTATAAAAAAATTTGCTGAAATCACGCAACCCTTAAACAATCTTTCAAAGAAGAATACTTCTTTTGAGTGGACTAGTAATTGTCAACATTCATTTGATTTATTGAAACAAAAGTTAACCTGTCCACCTGTACTTCAATATCCCGACCTTTCACCTGACAATATATTTATAGTTCAAACCGATGCATCAGGGTATGCAATCGGTGCCGTTCTAGCCAATCAAAATGGAAAGCCAGTGGCTTATGCTAGTAGAACTCTAAACAAAGCGGAAAAGAATTACCCGACAATTGAGAAGGAATTCGAGACTCGCTATTGTCTGGGCGATAAAACATTTTAGACCGTACATATATGGTCGAAAATTTTAAATATTAACCGACCATAAGCCATTAGTTTATTTATTTAATATAAAGGATCCATCTAGTAGGCTACTGAAATTTAGAATTCTGTTAGAAGAGTACGAATTTTGTGTTGAATATGTGAAGGGCTCGGACAACGCAGCTGCAGACGCATTGTCCCGAGTATCCTTAACATCAAAAGATTTAAAAGAGATGCATGAGAGTGTTATAAACGTCCTTACTAGGGCACAAAAGAGGGAGTTAGATAGTAGGCAGGACAGTTCGGACCCTATAGCCACTACGGACGACTGGTCTGATCAGCCAAGCGTCGTGGAGACTCATAGTAAGCCGAAGCTGTCTGTTAAGTTCATAACAAATAAAATTTTATGGAAATTGAGAAAGGAAAATTTGATAGAAACTGAGAGTGAGGAATTTTTATTTGTACCGAAAAATATGTTACTATACATAAAACCAGAATCTTGATCGCAACTCACGCCAGGCGTATTTGTGAGAGAACTGGAAAAGTTTTGTAGAAAGTTAGGAATAACTGAATTATATTTTCTTAAAAATGAAAATAATGGTACGTTCATTAGAAAGTTAGTGGAGGAGATAAAAAATATAACTACATGGTCCGGTCCACAACTATGCATATTAAAGGATGTAGTCAAAATAGAAGACAAGGACGAAAAAAGAGTTATCCTAAATGACTTTCATATGTTACCTACGAGTGGCCACGCAGGTATCAGACGAATGGTCAATAACATTAAAAAGTATTACTTTTGGTCAGGCATCGAACGAGATGTTACTGAGTTTGTAAATAAGTGTGATCAGTGTCAAAAACAAAAGCACTCGGTTCGTGTTCGAGAACCCATGGAAATAACTTCCACTGCCCATTCCGCTTTCGAGAAAATTTATTTAGATGTGGTAGGACCCATAGATACAGATCAGCAAGGTTACTCATACATATTAACACTTCAATGCGAATTATCAAAATATATTGACGGCCTCTGTGGCGTGGTGGTAGTGAACGCGACTGCTACGCAGGAGGCGCGGGTTCGATCCCCGCTCAGTGCAAATATTTGTATGCATGACTATGGGTATTTGCATTGGTCTGGGTGTTTCTATATATAATATGTATGTATTTACAAAAAAAAAGTATTTAAGTATGTTTATCCGTATTCTAGACTCCATAACACAAGCTAGTAAAACTATGCTTACCATGGGTCTAGATAGCGTTGTGTAGAATGTAGTAGAATATATTATATTATTATTATTATTATTATATTGAGGCATACCCCTTAACCACAAAAACTAGCACTGAAGTGGCAAACAATTTCGTATGTAATTTTATTTTACGTCATGGGATTCCTAGAGAAATTGCTACCGACAGAGGATCGGAATTTATGTCAACAGTCATGCAAGAAACTTGTAAATTACTTCACATAAATAAAATTAACTCCACTGCTTATCGACATGAGAGCATAGGCGCGCTCGAAAATGCTCACAAACATTTAGGAAGTTTTTTAAGAATACAAGCAGGTAAACATCCTGAATCGTGGAGTACTTGGTTGCCATACTGGTGTTTTAGCTACAACACTTCCGTGCATACGGAAACTAATTATACACCCTTTGAACTAGTATACGGCAAGAAATGTACTTTGCCTAGCAACCTTACAAAAAATGTAGACCCACTTTATAATTACAGTAACTATCCCCTGGAACTGAAATACCGATTACAGGTATCTTCAAAGGAAGCTCGAGATGATTTATTACAATCTAAGTTAACTAGGAAATTAAAATACGACTGCACTATAAATCCTATTCATTATAAGGAAAATGACCTAATATTAATAAAAAACGAAACTGGTAATAAGCTAGCCAATGTATATTTAGGCCCGTTTACTGTGATTAAAGATTTATCACCTAATGTACAAATCTCTAGAGATGGGAAAAACGACATTGTACATAAAAATCGAAATAAATAATATGTTCCAAACAATTAAATAATGTTTTATTATGTTCTAGATTTATATATTTGATGGTAGAAGTTAATTAAATTATTCTCATTCTAAGTACAGAAATAATTTATAAATATTAAAGTTAATAATAAAGTCAATATTAAAGTCAAGTCGTGACCACGGGTGCTGCATCCGAAACGTCGGCAGAAATAGTAAGTTCCAAAATATAATTCGCGAGAAGTCCCGATACTTAGTATAATTATGAATATTAAATACAATAAAAATAAAATAACTATTATACAACTTATAGCTAAGAACAATTAAAATGCGTCGTAGAATTCCTCCGCATCGCATGCCTCTTGTAAGAATTCTCCTATTTCAAAATTTTAGTGACATTTCGGATCGCCTACTCAAAATTAATATACACTCGGCTTTCACCATTCTTCGGTATTGCCTATTCATTTTAAAATTCACCCATACCCTACGATCAACGCCATTTTTTAAACATATAACAATTTTGAAAAAAATGGACGAAATTATAGAAAATACCCTCACCAAAATTTTAAATGTGGCCTTGGATGACCGAGCTTTACTACAAGCGACTCTTCCGATTCGCTTGGGTGGGCTCGGTATTCGCAAAATTTCAGATGTCAGCTTACCAGCGTTCCTGTCTTCAGTCCACAGTACCGAAGAATTAACTAGGAAAATCCTTGCACCTACACTAGTTAATTCTGAAGTATTGTGTAAGACTGATGCAGTGAACGCTTGGAAAATTGCATGTCCAAACACCGATCTCCCAAGGAACCTCTTCTCACAGCGTCAGTGGGACGGGCCGCTCTGCAGCTTAGTTGAAAAAAAATTACTAAATACATGTTCCAATGCTGCTGAGCGTGCCCGTTTACTGGCGGTTGGAGTGTGGGAATCGGGTCTTTGGCTACAAGCTCTTCCGTCATCTAACGTAGGGACTATGTTAGATGACACTACCTTCCGCATCGCAACTTGTCTCCGTTTAGGTGCGCCGTGTGTTTCTTCGCATCAATGCCGTTGTGGAGAAGCCGTTGACAGACTCGGACACCATGGTCTGTCGTGCTGCAGGAGCGCAGGGCGAATTCCACGGCACACCAGCCTCAATGACATAATCCGCCGTGCTCTTGTCACCGCCGGTGTACCAGCTGTACTAGAACCAAGCGGGTTGGCACGTGACGATGGCAAGAGACCGGATGGCATGTCGTTAATGCCATGGAAGATGGGTAGGACTCCGGTGTGGGACGCCACATGCGTTGATACCATGGCTCCTACCCATATAACTAGCACGGCTGGCTGTGCTGGAGCTGCTGCTGCTTCTGCAGAGGCTCTCAAGCGGCGCAAATACTCCAATCTCATCGGAGATTATGAATTTGTGCCGTTTGGAGTCGAGACTTTGGGGTCATGGGGTCCGAGCGCTCGCAACCTCTTCCGTGAGATTGCGAAGCGTATGGTCGACGCTTCTCGTGACCAGAAGGCTGGCCTCTTTTTAGGTCAGAGAATAAGCATTGCCATACAACGTGGCAATGCTGCCAGTCTTCTGGGAACGCTGCCACAAGAGGCATATTATGTTCTTAATTATATCTAAGTTGTTGAAGTTGTAACCTTGGTAGGTACTTTAGTACCTACAAACTTCTGTACCTATAACTTTTGTCATAATCTAATTAATATTATATTTTGTCACCAATTTATTGTTTTAGCTGATAAGTTTGATGTTATTGTAAAAAGAAACATCTATTTATTAACTCAATATTATTTTATATGAAATTATATAAACATGTTTACTACATTGAAACGACTTATTCAATCATGTGTATTGTACTCACTGTTAATCACTTATTTTAATGAATAAAATAAAAATTTAAATTTTATTTTATTTCTTCCTCCATGGGAGATGTAGTGGAGGGAACATACAACATACAACACATATATATATACGTTGTTCTAGGAATAAATGAACAGACTTATTACAGCATTCGTCTTGTTTCAATTATCTATCCCCGACATAACAGTACCATCATAAATTCGGAGATCAGGCCAAGAAGTGTTTGAAACCTTGCGATTATCACACAGCGGGAAACGCAAGGGGCAATCAGTGATGACGACCGATGATTGCCCGAGTACCGGTCGCTTATTTGTCACCGATCAGGACAACGACGGGAGAAAACCAGTTACAAGCTACACGCGGCGAACGATACTCCGATTTATATATACGGGTACATTAATTTAAAACTAAACTTGGGGTTGCGCCGCGACTTCACTTGGCGATTTATTGTAGCTGACGTCACACGGGCAATAATAGGTGTAGATTTTTTAATTTTTTATAATTTAGCTGTTGATTGCAGGAACAGACGCCTTATTGATAATAATACTAGACTCGCATCCCCGGCTTTGGCTGCGCGACCATCGGACGCCATTTCCTCGGTCAAGGTAGTTCTTGGTGAGTCTCCCTATCATCACATACTCAGGGAATACCCTGACATCACTCGCCCACATGGTATTCACCGTACACCTACACACAACACGGTACACCATATCCATACTACACCCGGACCCCCGGTTTCATGTACACCACGACGGCTGGCCCCAGACACCCAGACAAGCTGAAAATAGCCAAGGAGGAATTTGAAGCCATGCTGAAAGACGGCACAGCCAGACCCTCGAAGTCACCATGGGCATCGCCATTGCATTTGGCACGGAAGAAGAACGGGTGGCGCCCTTGTGGCGTCTAACGCATGTTAAACGCCAGAACCGTGCCGGATAAGTACCCAATTCGACACATTCACGATTTTGCTCAAAACCTTTCAGGGTGTTCAGTATTTACAACGCTAGATTTAGTAAAAGCTTACAATCAGGTTCCAGTAAATGAAGAGGACATTCAAAAGACCGCTATCACCACGCCGATAGGTCTTTTCGAGTTTCCGTATATGGGATTTGGGCTCCGCAACGCTGGGCAAACGTTCCAGCGCCTCATCGACGAGGTGGTACGCGGCTTGAACTTCTGCTATGCTTTTCTTGACGATTTCTTGGTCTACTCAAAAGATCGGAAAGAGCACGAAGACCACCTACGTCAGCTGTTCAGTAGACTTCAGAAATATGGCATCGTCATTTACACAGGTAAGTGTGTTTTCGGGGCGAGCGAGGTAACTTTCCTCGGCTACCACATTTTAGCTGAAGGCTCCAAACCCCTACCTGAAAAGGTGGAGGCCATCACGAAGTACACTGTGCCTAAAACTGTTCGAGAGCTTCGAAGGTTTTTAGGGATGATCAACTTTTATCGGCGGTTCATCCCCAAAGCAGACGAACACCAAGCCCCCTTAAATGCACTGTTGACCGGTTCCGTAAAGGCCTCGCACCCTATCAACTTTACATCCGAAGAGCAGGAAGCCTTTATCAACTGTAAGGACAGCCTGTGCAGAGCCGCAATGTTGGCTCACCCCAATTGTGAGGCTAAACTTGCACTGGTAACGGACGCTTCAGACACAGCAGTAGGTGCAGTTCTGCAACAATGCAATAATGGTCAACTATGGCAGCCACTCGCGTTCTACTCGCGAAAACTAAGTCCATCTCAGCGAAAGTATTCGCCATATGACAGGGAGCTTCTGGCCATATACGAGGCGATCAAACACTTTAGATATATAGTCGAGGCACGGCACTTCGTCGTTTATACCGACCACAAGCCGATATGTTTCGCATTTCACTCGCGGAAGGAGAATTGCTCACCAAGACAGTTTCGGCATCTAGATTACATCTCCCAGTTTACAACTGATATTAGGCATATTTCAGGAAAGGATAACGTGGTCGCTGATAGTCTCTCGCGCATTGAAGAGATCGTCCAACCTGTGGATTTAGACAAACTAGCTGAGCCGCAGGTGAACGACCCGGAGCTTCAATACCATATGAACAGCGATGATTCACTACGCCTTAGCAAAATCAAACTGCCGGGATCGTATGCCGAACTGTACTGCGATGAGAGTAGCAAGATTGCCAGACCATATGTTACGAAGCCATTTCTCCACCAGGTGTTCGAGAGCCTACACTCATTAAGTCACCCAGGAGCTGCTGCATCAATTAAACTGGTGTCGGAAAGATTTGTGTGGCCTAGGATGCGTAAGGATTGTCGCGAATGGTGTCGTACCTGTTTAGCATGACAGCAAACAAAAATTACTCGGCATGTATCATCACCATTAGGTTCCTTCGGACTGCCGAAGACCAGATTCGCACATATCCACATAGACATAATAGGACCACTGCCACCATCACAAGGGTACCGTTATTGCCTCACTGTAATCAATCGGTTCACCCGTTGGCCTGAGGCAATACCGACCCAGGATATCACAGCTGAGACCATAGCCAGAGCTTTGATGAGCGGATGGATTTCCAGGTTTGGATACCCCAAGGACATAGTGACAGACCGTGGAAGGCAATTCGAATCAACGCTATTCAAACACCTGTCCAATATCATCGGATTTCAACACAAACGCACGACAGCCTACCACCCTGCCTGTAACGGAATCATCGAACGCTTCCACAGGCAACTGAAAGCGGCAATTGCCTGTCACGCCTCAGTAAACTGGGTGGAGTCCCTGCCATTAGTCTTACTAGGAATCAGGAACGCTTACAAGCAAGACCTACAAACAACACCTGCTGAGCTCGTATATGGGAAAAAGCTAAGGTTGCCAGGAGAATTATTCCATCCAGAGCCCGACGATACGTTCGACACCACCGAGTACGGGAAGCCTCTGAAAGCGTACGTCAAGCGATTACAACCTCAGGTCACATCACGTCATGGTACCACGCCCATCTTTATCTTCAAGGACCTCAAAACCACATCACATGTCTTACTGAGGGAGGAGATAAATCGTGGTTGCCTAAAACCGGCGTACACAGGTCCCCATGAAGTGTTGAAGCGAGACGATAAGGTGCTTACTATCCGCCTCAACGGCAAGCCTGTCACTGTGTCTATCGATCGCGTCAAGCCTGCTTACGTACTACACGATTCACAATTCACAAACATAAACACGCAAGGGTTCTCCGGCTCTCCACCTTGCTCGCGGCGACGGTTGGATGGTACCCCCAAGGGGATAAAATAGGGGATGAAAGTTTGTATGAAACCTGGTCAATTTTAAACATTAATTGCACTGTGCCTCGATAGATGGCGTTGTGCATAAATTGTGAATCAGGTTCTGGTTTCGTTACCAATCAATTTATAAGTCACCTTTGAGTTACGTATAATTAGAAGAGATTTTGTTTTGTTTCGGTTTAGTACTTTTGGTTTGGTTACAGATTCTGCTTTGTACCTATTTGGTATTTATTTTGTTTTCGTTTGGTTTCAATTCAAGTGTATAGGTTTTGTCGGTTATACATACATACAGTCACGCCTCTTTCCCAGTGGGGTAGGCAGAGACCACAGTTTTCTACTTGCTACCATCCCAACATACATCTTTAGCTTCTTATACTTTCATAATTGTTTTCATACATGGTTATATTTTATTAAAATGGCTAAAGAAAACCTGAATGTTAATGGAGAAGTTGAAGAATGTACTGTCGTCCCTATTGTTGATGACGGTGCATGTTTGTTTCGTGCTCTCTCTTACTTAATGTATGGAACATAAGATAGGGCGATGGAGGTCCGTTCAGAAATTGTAAGATATGTGGTTAATGACTGGAGCCAATTTTCAATTATGACCCACGACAGGAATGGTGATAACTACATAACATCTGCCGAATATTTTGCTGATATGACGAAAAATCCTACTTATGGCGGATTTTGTGAATTAATAGCAGCAGGATTAATATTCCCATTTAAATTTGAAGTTTATTGAAACGGTCTCATATATACGGAATCTGGATCCAATGTATATCCGGTAAGGCGATTACGGGTGATTTGTCCAGTGGGCATTTAGATGCCTATCTCCCCATAACAGCACAAAAAAAGTACTCGGCGTCGTATGGAGGTAGCAGTTTTAGAGAGAGGTGAGCTACCTGTTTTAGAGCGCGAGCATTCACCTATGATATCTGCAATAAATTATAATGAAAATTTAATAAAAAGTTTATTGTCCCAATCTGAGTCTGTGACATTAATAGAAAAAAAAGAAATACAAACGTAGGGCAAAGTTTACTAATTACATACGAAAAAATCAAATAAAAAAAGGCACAAAAAATATGGTCAGACTCTACCTGAAACCCACCGTAAAGCTGTGTCTGAATATAAGAAAAAAAAACCTGATGTGCAGAGGCAAGCTGTCGCAACCTACCAGGCTACACACCCTGAAATACACAGGCAATCTGTCGCCACCCACCAGGCTACACACCCTGAGAATCACAGGCAATCTGTCGCCACCTACCAGGCTACACACCCTGAAAAACACAGGCAATCTGTCACCATCTACCAGGCTGCAAACCCTGAAAAACACAGGCAATCTGTTGCACCATATTAGGCTAGGAATACCGATGTGCATAGAGTGATTCAGTCAGGGTATAGAGAAAATACAATTCAGCGTGTATGGAGAAGCAAATTGTTTGACGTATGACCCAGATATAGGTTATGGAACTGACAGCAGTGTAGTATTAGGTTCTATGACGTATAAGTGTCAGTGGTGTAACGCCTTGAAGTGGAAAGATGAGACACCTGCCATGTGTTGTAACGCCGGTAAAGTACAACTTGAGCCGTGTAAACAACAGCTTGAACCACTTTACAGTCTGGTTAATGATTTACACCCAAATCATGTACACTTCATGGATAATATCCGAAAAAATAATGTATGTTTTCAAATGACTTCCTATGATGGAAAACAACTAAACGAAGGCGCTTTTTCGCCAACTTTTAAAGTTCAAGAACAAGTCTATCATTTAATTGGAAGTATACTACCGGAACCTGGGCAGAATGCACAGTTTCTGCAAATTTATTTCGTCTGAAATGGCTGGACCAATTTTGACGGGACTTTTATTGGGAGGTAGCTGATGTAATAAGGAATTACGTAGGCTACTTTTATTTTAGATAAAAATTATGATCAATAACGTTGACTCAACATTAAGTGATAACCGACATCCACGCGGACAGAAGCTAGTTGTATTATAAGTTACGTAGCTATATTAATATAAGTTCTTTATTTTCATTGTGCCATAAGTATGAATATATTCTCATAAGTTAGTTTAAGTTTTTGGCATTGTAAATTATCATTATGGTTCTTCTTTTAAAATTTATTTATTTGGACATGATAAAAATATACACTCTTTAAAGGAGATAAATAATGGCGCCTGCACGTTCAACATTATATGAAACTAGTACTTTCATTAATGAAATATTTTTAGTTTTATAATTAAATCTTCGGATTGGATTGTCTGAGGTCTTGCATTCTTTCCGTAACAACCTATTCCTATACCATCTCAATATTGAAATACCACGTGCCACTATGTCCTAAGATTTATTGTTCAAATGGAGTTTAATATAATTTTGCAACTTTGCAAAGAGTTAGTTTCAGCTAGAAAGATCGTCATTGTTTTAGTTTCATAATTAGATTTTTCATTAGATAATTTATTCACAAATTAAGTGTAATCACCTCAAAAATTATTAATATAAGCGAAACAGTAGCATTAAGTAATATTATCACAACATAATACATTAGTATGTCATTACCAAAAAATTAACATTAAGTAATAGATTTTAGGAATATACTAAACTCATACTTTGAAGTATTTGTACGAACTGAAGCAGACATCAACGGCTGTTTCAAACCATAAAAGAACAAACTGTGACCTAATGTGTTCTTTTTTTGTATACTACTTTTTGTTTTGATAGTTAATTTATTCTTGACAATGAAAAGCATGCGTATATCTAAAATGAACTGAGGTATGCAAATGAAAACTAAAATTAATTTTATGATTAAATATTCACATTGGATTGTCTGTAGTCTTGCATTCACAACGTAACAAACTGTAATAATTAATTTGAGTATTCGACTCTGAAAATCATCTAGTCATGATGTTAAACTGATTGACTAAGCAAATGATGAAAGAGGGATCGATAATAAACTTATAGCTCACTAAAGATGAAAAAGTAAATAAAATATTACCTTACAAGGCCTCTTTTTTGCTTCTTGAAATCGGTTCAACTATTGTTATAATTTTATTTATTTAAATTTTATGTGGAGCAATATTTTGTTTCATAGTTGTATGAAAATTGTTACTAAGTTTTGTATACTGAGACTAATTTTCATTTCACCAATTTCAAAAATAAAATATTATTACATTAAAAATTAAAACATTTAATTAATTGAATATTAATGAACAATTTAAAAAAACTACTTAATCCAGATTACACTTCATACAGTGTAACTGTAACGCGGCTATAATTCGATATTTTTCGTGAACCTAAGTAAAAGAACCTGTATTAACATATTGCGTGAACCGGGCGTGCCATTTCTACCACCCGAAGCCGTGCAATGGCAACAACTGCGCCAACAAATTTAAGTGCAATTTCTATAACCGTGATGTCCCATCCAAGTGGCATTCCTTTAGTAACAATATATTGCAATCTAAATATAGAGAAATAAATGAATTATAACATTATAACACTGTTTTAATTCAACAACTTTACCAGGTTTCCTTCGTTATATATTATTAAGCTCCGTGATTCCTGGCAGAGTAGAATTTGGGCCACCCTCTCTTCTCATGTACTGATGTACAAAGCGACTAAGGGATAGGGTTGTTTAACCTCAGATATATACAGCCCAGAGTCAGCTTCAGATGCATGACAGGAGTTAACAACAGTGCCCGAAATAGGGCAAAAGGCTCACCCCCTATTACATGGGACCGAATAATGTTAGTTCGCCTCTGCCTAACCCTTCGGGGATAGAGTCGTGGTTATATGTTATTATAATGAAGAGCAAATTCTCGTTAAAACATCTTCAAAATTCAGTTTCGATTTAATCTCAATTTCCCAACTATAAAAAATACCGATATTCTCGTACATAATTTTTAACATCAAATATGGACATCATATGACAATGACATCACTGTGAGAGAAGGAGAACTCGAAATAATACTCTGTACCAACCCATCTGGCCTGAGTGGAAACAGTAGGTAGTAGCCAAAGTCTTCCAATATTGGGAGGTGCCTATGTCCAGCAGTGGACTGCGATGGGCTAATTAACACGAAATATATCGTAACTGTTTTTTATATTTGGGATATTGAGATTAAATTGAGACTGAATTTTGGGAAGATTTTATCACGAGAATCAGTCTTCTGATCAAGCTAATGCAATTTCATTAACAGCCATAAATGGGTATATAATTATAAGTACAGTCAGCATCAGATTGACCTTGACGAATAAAGTACTCAAAATGCCTTTAGTCATCCCACTGACAGCACAAATTCTCCAGTGAGCTCTGGTTACCCTACTCACCGCTGGGAACATAACACGAAGTTATTATAACCGCGGTATTCTGTAGGGCGGAGGTTTTCCGGGGCGGGAGCGGCAGCGGGAGCGACGAAGGATCGCAAGACAAGCTGCCCGCGTACGAAGGCAACTCGGGCGTCGGAGGTCCATGAGGCCCCCCATGAGCGCCGGCCTGGGGGTGACAGGTGAAGCCGCCTGTCACCCTGGCAGAAGCAGGCCGCGGCGTTTTCGGGGACGAGTTGGGGACTCTGTAGTCCCCACACCCGAGAAGAGGGCCATATCGTGAGAGATGGCCCTGGGTCGGCCGGGGTGCGAGGGATATGCCTGTCAACCTCACCTTCGGCAACCAAAACGACCCACAGGCGGCGTGCGTTTTAGTCGGTTCGAGTCCGACATAACCTCCTCCACCGGCTCCGGTGGGGAGGTATCCGTGGGGATTTTGCGCACGTAAAAAAAAAAAAAAAAAAAGGGCGGAGGTTTTCGAGAAGCGACTGCCATCTGACAGTTAGACCAGTTCTTGAACTTTTTTTAGAGCTCAACTACCCTAACGATTGCCATAGATGTTCATATGACAACCGGGACTGACGGTTTAACGTGCTCTCCGAGGCACGATCAGATCAATGCAAATAATACCCATATTCATGCATACAAATACTGGCAATGAGCAGGGATCGAACCCGCACCTCCTGCGTAGCGACCGCGTTCACTATAGGCTTAGGCCACGGAGACTGTATGCAATAATTATATAATAAAAATATTGTATTATTTCATTTACAATAATATAATGTTTGTGCAAGCCTAACTTTGGTAACAAACAGAAGTAAGCCTTGCAATTTACGCATAATGAAGGAAAACAGAATATAAGGAGTAGTTTATAATGAGGGTAAGGATAGGAAGATTCATATCTACGAAGAGGAGAAGCATTTGAAGTTGAAGGCCATCATCGCCAACCGCCCTAGTGAATATGGGTTTTTATAATTGTTTCATAATATTCGCTTATATTACCGGATACAATGATAGTACACACATCAACAAAGTCTAGGGAACAAGGACATTTCTAGTTTTTATTTAAAAACCCTTTCTTGTAATAGTGAGTGTTTTATATCAATAGAAGGGTATTTTTATACCGTTTTTAATTTTAATTTTAATAAAAACATTTTCATACCAATTTTTTTATTTTTAAGAAAAAATTGAATAGTGCCAATATTGAGTATTACAACCTTCTATGATTAGGCACAAAAATAACGAGATAGTAAGAAATACAGTAATTAACCGTACTTTAAACGTTTTTAATAATCTGTAGGACCTCCTAAAGCATTAGCAACAGCTCGACAACGGCGTGGCATACTTAGTATGAGATTGTCAATCATCGTCTGTGAAATATGGCTCCATACACTGCGAAGGTGTAAAAAAAGTTGTTCTTCAGTGTTCAGATTTTCCAAAGAATCACTGAAAGCTCTTCTCCCAAGCAAATCCCAGGCATGCTCTATGGGATTGAGGTCGGCAGACTGAGCAGGCCATTCCAACGTCGTCATATTGTGCTCGCTTAACGCATTGACCACTACCCTCGCGGTGTGTGACCGTGCATTATCTTGCATGAACATAAAATCTTGACCGAACTGCTGTCGATGAGGGATTACCATGGGGTGTATAACCTCCTGAATGTATTGGTTTGCATTCAAATTGCCCCGTATCCAAACGAGGTCGGTCCTTCCACCAAGGCGAATTCCAGCCCATACCATGATTGTTCCGCCTTGGTAAGGATGAACTTCTTGCGGATTCTGGAGACGACTCCAACGTCCAGGAACTCGCCATATACGCACTCTTCTCGAATCAGGATGAAAACCGAAGCAAGATTCGTCTGAAAACAGAACCCGTGCCCATTGATGGTCGGTCCACTGTAAATGTGCGTTAGCCCACAATAAGCGACGACCTCGATTTCCACGGCGAAGAGCTGGAACCCTAAGCAGTCTGCGAGCATAAAGATTGGCTTCGTGTAGTCTTGTTCTGACAGTTTGATCGCTAATAACCACTTGATGCTGAGACTACAGGCCTGCGACCAACTGACGAGCACTAATCGTGGGTTGCCGCCTTGTGGAATTTTGCAAGAAACGATCTTGTCGCGGGGTAGTAACCCTATTTCGTCCCCTGTGACGTTCGGCAACATCCCCTGTAGACCTGTAGCGTGCCCATAATCTGCAAATTACGCTTGGTTGGGTGTTGACAGCATCCGCTACGTCGCGTTGAGTTCGTCCAGCTTGCAGCATACCAACAGCCCTTAACATCTCTTCGCGACTTAAATGACGACGTGACATGATGACTACAGTCACAAAAATGCACAAACCATACGTAAAAGACGTATTATTGATAATAAACGTTATTTACAATCAAAAAAAAAAAATTTTATTTTGCCTCAGAGAAACTGCACAATCAAACACTTTTAAAAGTGTTCCCTCCATATTCGAAAATCATTACTTATTTAAATTTATTTTTAAATTTCGAACAACTCTGTAATCTACTTTATTCTATTTTTATTTATTTGCTGCCAGTTATTTGCAAAACAAGATTTACACGAAAAAAAATAATTGGGGTCATCTTGTTCCCTAGACTTTGTTTAGGTGTTTATTTAATAGTAGTGGAAGTAAAGAAATAACATTTAAAGTAGAAGATTTTAACCTTCCCTTAACCTTCTAGAAACAATGATTTATATGAGACAACAGTAACACTAAAGTTAATCTGGAAGGCATAAAAATAGTTCCAAGGAAAATACAACCAGTTTTCTAATTACTTATCTGCTTATTGTTAGAAATATAAAAAGGAATGAAAAAAACAAGAACAACGCCGTGTTATTTTTGTTTGACATTTTACTGTTCTATTGTTTACATACTGCATGTACACTTTTTGGGATTCGTAGATAATTAACCCCGAACCGTCGCGTGGTCTTTAAGAGCGTAGAATTTTACAAAAAGTGAATTAAATAGTTTGAAAATTGTATGTGACTTTTAAAAAAAAGTTATTTTGATGCCTGAACCGGTGATATTCAGCTCGTGTGCTTTATATTTAAGATACAGACATGTTTGCCAGTATAAATATTTGAGGGGCACACACGAAGACTGAAGTCAGTTGTTATTTTATAATAATAATATTATTTTATTTATATATGTGTTGGATCTGAAATATCAATATTTGTTTATTTCATACGTTTCTAATTAGATTATCTTTGCAAATAATAAAGCTAAAGATTAGATTTGGATACACTACTTGCACAATCAGTACAATTTTATTGCATTTCGTCGCACAACCCTCAGAGAAGAGCGCTATGACTTTTAGGAAGCGAGCTATTGCAAAAGACTATGAGAAAGATGTAGGAACAGTAATGAGTACGGTTGATAAAACAGAGAGGCACAACCGCTATAAAAAAAAAGATATTGCTAGATATAATTTCTTGCAGGCCCTCATAAAATATTTAATCTTAAAAATAAAATTATATTTTCAATTGCAACATTTCAATTATGAAAGGCATGAATGCGAGTCCTTTTTCTTAAAATGCTAAGCTAAAATCTATTTCTATTATATTCCTAAAATGGTGGACAATCGATTATTTTATGTAGTAGCGTTTTACTTGAGTTGAAAACAACTTTTGACCCTAATAATACAATAGACTCAGTGTGTAAAAGGGACAAAGAATATGGGACCCATCCCCGCTCACCCCTTTCTCTTTTCCCAAATTCATTAGAACTTACAATTTGCATTTTATTCTCTCAGTGCATTTTAAGACATCGCGACGTCAAGGTGACTACAGTGACATACAAGTGCAATAAAATTGAAAATTAAAAAAGGACCCATTTTGAGTAAGTGAATTCATATTTTTAACCGAATTCAAAAAAGAGGACGTGCTCAATTCGATGAGTACCTATTTTTATTTGTATTCTTCTCATGATGTTAAACTGATTGACTAAGCAAACGATGAAAGATGGATCGATAGTAAACTTATAGCTCACTAAAGATGAAAAATAAATAAAATCTTACCTTTCAGGGCCTCTTTTTTGCTTCTTGAAATCGGTTTAACTATTGTTATAATTTTATTTATTTTAATTTTATGTGGAGCAATCATTGATATACAAAAAATCCTTTTTGGGTTTTTTGTATATCAATGGGAGCAATATTTTGTTTCATAGTTGTATGAAAATTGTTACTAAGTTTTGTATACTGAGACTAATTTTCATTTAATCAATTTCAAAAATAAAATATTATTACATAAAAAATTAAAACATTTATATTATTTTACTAACTAAAAACTAAATTAAACTAAATTATAGATTTTTTCAACAGAAATCAACCATGCCGATTTCCAAAAGTTTATTGGGATTTAGATTAGAAAATACGTGACCATATCTTTTCCCTTTTTCTAAGATTCATTAGGAATATATATTTGTGTACTTACAATAAGCATTATTGTCTATCAGTGCATTTTATAACGTTGCATAGTCTCAAGGTGCTTTATAATTTAGTGCAAATTACTAGAAAGTTTTGAGTGAGTTAATATATAAAATTAAACAAAAATATTAATTAATTTAAAATTTCACGTGTAGTGATATTCTAATTAAATCTAATAGACTGGCGTACGGCTATAAATTTACTTGCAGTGCAATAGTTGTAATATTAATTTTCGTCTTAGCAATTTCAAAAATTAAAACCGAACTAAGCTTGAACCGAGAAAATATCAACATGGGTTTACACAAACATTCTATATAAAACTAAAAGGATTGTTATCTTAGTTTTATATCAGATTTTAAAACTGGAATAAATCATGCACATATGATAAATTTAATTGAAATCGGTTTTAAACTTAAATGTGTGCGAAAATAGTGACTCGTGGTATTTATCTTATTAAGATATACAACCTGTAACAGGATAAATACAATGACCCCAGACAATTCACCTAGAATATTTTAAGTAGATAAATCCATAAGAACTTTTTTTAGTATCTGCTCGATGGCCAGAAAGTGCAAATTAGTTTCATTAATATAACCAAAATTATGCATTAAATAACTATTTCACGATTAGTTTACTTAATCACTATTATAATATTTATCCTCTTTTAATGATAATTAAATACAAGAGGTTCAGCGTGTTAAATGAATAGGCAAAACCTACGCGATCATATCATTTCTCTTTTTTTAAATCCGTTAGGTTAATTTAATTACAAATAAAAAGAATATCTGTCTCGTGGCATTTTATGACATTGCATAGTCATGGTGTTTCAAGTAAAAGTCAAGTTCATTGCAAATTTCTAGAAAGTAGACACTTCTGAGTAATTTAATATTTAACAATACCAGTATATTATTTCATTTACAATTTTACGTATATTCTAACGTTTAATCTCGTAGAATGGCGTGTAGCCATAAATTGCACAACAATATTTATACGAATTTTTGTTTTTAAAATTTCAAAAATGAAAATCATACTATTAGTATTGGAAGAAAATGGCATCATGGATTTACACAAACATCCTTCCACTCAAAACGCATATACCGTCACTGTTCCGTCGCGGGTAAAAAGAAAATGAAATAATATGATCATATATTTATACGTTAAACTAAAATCATTGTTACGTTATTTTTATATCACATTTTTGAAGCTGGAGTCAATCATGCTCATTTGTTGAATTTCATTAAAATCTGTTTTAAAGTTGAAATTGTGGGAATGTACGGACTCGTGGTGTTTATATTTAAGATATAGCTACAACCTGTAGCAGATTAAGTAAAATGACATCAGGCAATCCAACCATAATATTTTAAGTATATAAATCTATTCGAACTTCTTTATTTAGTATCTACTTGATGCTCAGACAGTGCAAATTAGTTTTAGTACACAATATTACCAAAAATGGTTCGAGAAATAATCATTTCACGACTTAATCGCTTTATTAATACGATACGTGGCCAAATATATTTTAATTTATTATTCCGAAATAGAAAAGATATTTGGTCCTCTTAACTTTTATCTGAGATTAGGATACTTTGTTCCACCAGTCTGATTACTATAATATTAAATTTTTAGTCCTCCGGGGTGTTCTCTTTTTATACTAACAATATAAGTTTAATCAAGCTCGACCACTTTTTAAGTATTAATTAAATATCAACCTTATCCCTTTAAGACAAAGATTAAAATAGTAAATAACAACTCGCTTTTGTCTTATCAGATCAGATTTTATGGTGTAAGTAAATTATTACCAAACTTGTATAAATAGAACAAGGTTTAACAATATTATGCGTTTCTTTCTGACTCAACAACGTATCACTAAATCACTAGCCTTCTTGAAATGAATAAACCGCCTGAAAGTAATACCTTCTGGCCACAGACTATCGTCCAAGAAGATGGCTATTCTGTGGTTTGGTAGATAAACTTTGAAAGCACTGTACGGCCTTTCTTTTTCATATTTATTTTTTCAAGCTTAACTACTTCCTTTAATTTAGTTTGTATGTATTCGCAAATGTCTCTTTCGGTTGTATCTTTATTTACGTGTGATATAAATAAAGGCACTTTCAACTCTGCCGCACGTAACTTTCCTACATCTTTAGATATTACTTTACCGGTCTTGCTTGCAACGTGATTGGCAATTGCTTTCCTCTTTTGGACCAAAGTCCATTCATATCGCTTATTTTCCTTCCAAGTGCCGTTGCTCACAACCTGGGCTATACTTAGTGCGTTATTATCCGACCTCATCAAGTCGTGCATCTCGTCATCCGACGGACTATATAGCGTGAATGAGACAGACAGATCATGTGGCTGAGTCACGTTCAGCGCGTGAGGGAGTGCACTGTATACAACCGGCGACGCCGACACAACCTCTTTCACTTTCTAATGATTCATCACCGCACAGCTGGGACTCAGCTGATTTTGCGATACAAACTGTGGCTCATTTTGTATGATATACCCCCAGTTTTATTTTTCACATTTGTACTATCTGACGATGCTTTTACTTGCGTGCTATGTAACTTTATTTCGGTTAATTCTTCCTTTGTTACATACCTTTGCCTTTAATTTCCGTAATGTCATTCTTTAATACCAACAACTCTTTCAATAATTTAGTCACATTGACATGGTCAAAACATATCGGGGGTAGCCTGTGTAAATCGTACGCCACAAATAATGGAATTTGTTCGGGATCCATAGATTTAAATACATTAATCATGTCTTCTACGTCCTTCTGTTTTTTATTCTTCCGCCTTGATACTAGTTTCTGCGTAGTCTTCGTAGATGTAAATAGAAGTTTTTTGGCTTCATCTATGTCTTCCTCTGAAAAAGCTGATGTGCATACTCGAATAAAGCTCTCGTTATCCACTACATCATGCCTATTACGAATGAACGCTAGATCTTCCGAGATTACAACATTACAATTTGTACACTTAAGCGAATTCACATTTGTCACTGACATTTTTCTTACACTCAACCCGTGACCGTGCGCTAGTATGTTCGCGGGTAGACTGAGAAAAACGCGGGAAAAATTTCAATAGGGAAGTTGAATCGTTCAGTAATGGGATATTAGAAATTCTGCGTGATCTGAAAATTGGATATTTGATTAACTAGCCAAATTAGTTACTTTTTACAAAACAGTAAATTATTAGGAAACTTGTATGAAATAATTTATTGTAATGTCATAATACTTAATGGTTAAAGTTGGGTGGGATGCATAAAAATAAATAAAAACAACAAAATAATAACGGACGTATATTTTACCACTCTTCTATCATTCTTAATTTAATGAGTTTTAATTTCCACCGGAGTTCCATAATAATTTTGTTGGAAGCCTAAAAATATATATATATGAATAATTGCCCTGTATTTCTTGCTTCGGCGGATCGGACGGAATGACGCACATTGGGAGAGGCCTATGTCTAGAAGTGGACTGCGGTGGGCTAATTGATTGATAGATATGTTGTCTAAGTGCCAATATGTTGTGAAGATATTCAGTATAATTAACAATGTTCTTAGCTTCTGAATGTGGCATTGAGGCGCACAACGGAGATATCACAAAGCGGGCTCTCCTAATTTTTGTTTTTGTTTAACTTTTGCTGGAGCAACGCCTGGTTCGAGTTAGCAGGATTTAGACAACATCAGCTCTTCCCATGCGGTATCGTACAAGGCGACCAAGAGATAGCGCTGTTTAACATCAAACAGATATATACAGCCCAGACTCAGCCTCAGATGCGTGACTTGTGTCAACAATAGTACCCGGAAGACTGCAAAGTCTTCCGGGTACTATTGTTGACACAAGCCCTATTACTCACCCCCTATTTCGTGGGACCGAATTCAATGATTGGTGAAATATGGGTCTTAATTCACCTCTGCCTAACCCTCTGGGGGTAAAGTCGTGATTAGTATGTATGTATTGTGAAACTCTATGGGACAGCTGGGGTGTGCGAGGAATATGCCAGAAGCTAAGTCACCCTCGGCAACTGATTGTCCTAAACGGCCGTGCGGTTTTGGTCGGTCTGAGTCTGATATAACCCACCCCTGCTGGCTCCGGCGGGCGGGAAGCTATCTGCGGGGATTAGCACACGTTAAAAAAGTGTACACATATATGTTTCTATAAGCAGATGAGGTATGGGCACTGTTGGCGTTCAGGGTGTCGCTCCCAATGGAGGTTCCCCTATCTAATATATATCACGTGTGAGCTGACGTATGGTTTCAGGTATAATTAGCTGTCATACCAGCTAGTCCTTTGACAGCCTTAACTTGTAGTAGGTTCTATTTCCTCCTTGATTGTTGGTATACAATAATGTTTACCGGAATTAACGCGATCATGGTATAGATACATACATAAACTTTCGCTGTGTGAATTCATAATTATACTAAGTATCGGGACTTCTCGCGAATTATATTTTGGAACTTACTATTTCTGTCGACGTTTCGGATGCGTTGCAGCACCCGTGGTCACGACTTGACTAGTCTTCGAGCGTCGAGATGTATGCGGGGAACATTTTTTGAGCGCCTACCCACCATTACACTTATTATGAATGGTTAGGCTCACTATGTCAGTTTTTAACGGCACTGTGTTTTTTGGTTTTAGTATCTTAATCACTGGATTCCACGTTCCGGATAGCTTGAATCCATCTTCCCTATTGAAATTCCCTATTGAAATGAAAAAATATAAAAATTTCTCTAATTTTTCTCGACGCTCGAAGACTAGTCAACACATCCGAAACGTCGGCAGAAATAGTAAGTTCCAAAATATAATTCGCGAAAAGTCCCGATACTTAGTATAATTATGAGATACATACATACTTTTGATTTGCCTGACGTTTCGATCAGGTTACACCAGCCGTGGTCACAGACAGAACGCGTTAATTCCCGTAAACATTATTGTATATCATGGAACTCGAAAGTTTAAAAGTTAGATTGTTTTTATACATCCAAAGCTTCATGAACCACTGGTTCGTTATCTGTTTAATGATTTTTTTGCTCTCTGTATGATCACTATGTTGGAGGCCCTGGTGGGCCCCACAACTGAATACCGTATGTCCAGGTGGACTTACATATAAATAAATAATAAAAAATAAAAAAGAATCTACTACATTCTACACAACGCTGTCTAGACCCATTGTAAGCATAGCTTAACTAGCTTGTGTTATGAAATCTAGAATGCGGTTAAACATACTTAGATACATTTTTTTTGTAAATACATATATATTATACATAGAAACACCTAGACTAATGCAAATATTTGCACAATATTGCAGCAATATTTGCTTACACACAAATATTTGCCCTGAGCTATTTTATTATCCATAGATAATATGTAAGTTTATTATCCATGGATAGTAAGCTGTTCATATGTAAGTCCATCTGGACCTAAATAATCCTTTTGAATTAATTGTATCGATATAAATATCATATTTTAAAGAATTTTCTTTATTTTTTAACCATTCAGACTCCAGGCACGAAAATGGATGAAGAATCACAACAGATAAAGCGCGCTCTTGTGTTGCCGATGCATCGGGTCGATGCTCAGAAGATCGTCATACAAGTCCCAGAAGATAGCTCCCAGGAGACTGGTGACAGCATCAGTCTCGGGGGTGACATGGACAGTGATGATGATAAAAGCGAAAAGTAAGTATCTTGGAAAAAGTGACACTCTCTGGAAGGCGAATGTTACACATTGAAATAAAACTGATTGTAACTGTGTCAGTCGTGGAGAGACACAACCCACGGGGCATACGTATTGTTGTTATTACGAATATTATTACTCCAATGTACCACTGCGGCGACACATAACTAAAAAAGTATCAGGGTTGGCAGCGCGACTGTGACTCCTCTGGTGCTACAGACGTCCATAGGCCACGGTAAATACTTTCCATCAGGTGGGCCGTGTGCTTGTCTGCCAACTAAGTGGTATAAAAAAAAAAAATATTGTTTTGGGCAAAATCTTGGTGGGGTACAACCTCAATTACTACATCCCTACTTATTGTAAGAGGGATACTACAGTCAATTATACAAACAGAAGGCAATAGAAGATATTTACTTGACCAACGACTGGTTATTTGCTCAACTACAACTTTTTTCTTTGTCTTCAGATTGGCCAGTGACTTAGAAATAGAACAATATGTACCACATGCTCTTACGATTGATTCTTGATCTGTTTTTAAAAGATAATTAAATATCAACCTTATCCCATTAAGACAAAGCTTAAAATTGTAAGTAACAACGTGCTATTCGTGCAGTCTTATCGGATCAGATTTAATGCTACATTATATTTTCAGCCTTGTATAAATGGAACATGGTTGATATTTAATTGACAGTAGAAATGTACAGTAAAAGACACAATTTGAAGTCAATTCTTTCAAATTACTTCCATTGAATGTGGTTTATAGTTCGGAATGAATCTATTTATTCTGAAGCGAAATAATTCATTTTAATACCTAATTAGATTTTTAAATTATAACAAAGTAGATTAGTTTCAATTATTTTTGTGTCTCATTGTTGCCGCAATAACTATTTACAATATTATTCTAACCTTTCCACAGTAACATCCACAATCCATCAGCAGGCAAAGATAAAAACACTGAGTTCACAGTTACAATGAATGTATACCATCCAAATGCATTCCTTGCCAAAAAACTTCAGACAGAGGGGCTTTTGAATGATGAAGAGGAAGTGAGCAAAAATATGATAGAAAAATTAATCACACCAGAGGTCAAAGAACCAAAATCTAAAGAAAAAGAAGTTCCTAAACCAACAGTAAAAGTTCTAGAATGTCAAACGAGGCGATTGAGCAATAGTAGCGAAGAGAGCGAAACCCAGGTTATTATTAGAAAAGAGGACAAAAAATCCGATAAACGAAAAAGTGTTGAAAATAAAGAAGAACCGCCTATTGTCAAAAAAAGGAAAGCATCTCCTATAGTGTGTGACGTACAAAAGAAAACCAAGGAGACGAAAGGAGTGCGAGAGAGAACTGAGAGTGTGAGCAGCTACAGTCACGTGACGGCCACCACTGTTACAAATACTCATAAATATGATGCTGTTCCACCACGTAAGTATTAAATAATATCATACTTATACTTCAGAAGTTTTCTCTACTGTCACATTAAACCTTAAAATCAAAACCCGCCGCTTTCAACCTCCCCTTTTTTTCAATGTATCATTCGCTCAGTACTCGGTTCATTCTACGTGCCTCCAAATCACCTTAATATCATAAAATCCTTGAACTATAACTTCTTATTTTTGGGTTGCATAGACCTTAATTAATAGTAATATGTAAACATAATCGATATTTTAAAATAAAAATGTCGATTTTCATCAAGTAAAATAGCAGTCATTTTATAAGTACGTTTATCTGTCTTCGTAAACCCTTAACTCAATTACAAGTATTTTCTTTTATAAAACTATCCACTACATACGTCTAGATCAAATTCTTAGAATCTGTTTCATCATCATCTCTATCTATATTACCTCAGATTTCTCATTTCCACAGCGTTCTTGTTTCATATTTCTTCTGGTCACCCAGCATGTGCGCCACAGCATATGATCCTCCGCCTTCCCCATTCAATCTATCCCAGCTACCAACTTCACCTTCCGTGCCGATTCGTGGTATCAGCTTTGGCACTCGTTTGCTTCAATGAATATGACCAGCTAATTGCCACTTTAGTTTGCTTATTCTGTGTGCGAATTTTATCCTTCAAAGAAACCCCAACATTTGATAGAGCTACAATCACTGTAGCATAGTTCTTACCTCTTTTATCTGTGTGAATTTCTGAAACTGGGGATGACATATCTCTTCAGCCTCATATGTTGTTGAGCTCCTAACGCACCCATTGCTAGCTTATTTGATTGTTGTACAAGTCTTATCTGGTATCGTTGACTAAGCTGATTCTGCTTGACTTATCATACTTGCATAAGTCTCGGCCGCATCCGAGGCCATTACCTCGGAGTCCAGCGTCCGCCTTTTCCTGCTTTAATACAATTTAGGTTGTACGGTTCACCTGATGAAAAGTGGTTACCGTGGCCTATGGCCGTGTACAACAGCAGATGAGTCACATCGTGCTGCCGACCCTGTAAGAACAGAATTTCAGTGCGATGGCACTGATGAGTGAAGAAGACAAAGCAGCCACAAAAATTATCTTGTGAGCTCTGGCTACACTACTCAACACCGTGTACACAACACAAGATTATTATGACTGCGGTATTCCGTAGGGCCGAGGTACTTCCCAAGTCAGACTGCTCAATTGGGACTAGTATACTGTCGTGTCCTGTGTGTGTGAATAAACCTGATTAACAAGCAGTAATTTTTTTTGACAGTTTCGTCTGCGGAGCGGAAGCTAGTATGGTGTCGGCTGTTCCCGGCGTGTCGCTACGGCTCGGCGTGTGCGTTCGCACACCCTCGTTGCAAGTTTTTAGCGTTCTGTACGCGGCGGAACTGTGTGTACTCGCACTCGCCCAATGTAGGTAAGTACACCACACAGGCCTATGCTAATATTCATATTTATACTTAGATGTATTAGCACTCGAAGGGAAGCAACTCGCGACTTCCAATATATCGTTAATATGTAGGCTCCAAAACTAATGGACTTAGAGTCCGTGAACCCTGACCTTAGATTATTTTTTCTTTTTTTCTCTCGAGTAACCATGACTAAATTCACCCTGTGCCGGCTAGTTCATAAGTTTTGGAACATGTTGTGTAAAAATCAATGTTTATTCTATAACAAAACACTTTCTTGAACATGTAGGGTGTCTATGAATGAACTAATTTCTTATAACATTTTGAAGGTAATAACTAAAAATCACACTTTATTATTTGACGAAAGTAGATTTTGAATTTATACACCTTTAGTACCGGATACCTAATGGGCCATCGTTCTTTCCTGTGTTGGAAACATGCGCCGACAAACTATCAGAGTTTATAAAGTGACAAGGGTCTGGGGGTCACAGGCTTTCAGTCCATAATCATGATGATAACTAAGAATGGTCACTCGTTCTAAAGTTTACTTTGCTAGTATTAACTGAAGCACGTTTATAAGTGCCCGGTTAATGGCAATAACCTCGCTACCTATTACATTGGGACCTAAACATAAACTGGCGAAATGTGGGTGCTAGCACCTCCGCCTACCCCTGAGGGGATATAGGCGTGAGTTTCTGTTATGTTAATGTTATGTAGCTTAACTAACCTAACCTAACCTTACAATATGTTAACCTCTATCATCTCTAATTATGTTAGCATATTGTTTGTCTACATGTTTCGACCAACCACTGTTCGCCATAGCTGAGGCTCGTATTCTAGAATAGTACTCAGTTCTAAATCTTGATTTATGTGCGGACAGATTGTATAGACAATAGGTTAAATCTGTCAATTAGTTTATACTTCTGCGCTCAGAAAGTATAGACACATTGACGCTGGGGGGCCAGACAAGTGGCAATTCGTTGACCGGCGTATTGTAGAATAGAATGACATATGTATGGAATTTGACGTATTTGACAGTCGTCAAGGCATGTCACAAACGTCAAATCCCAAGATTCAGGACTGTGTCGTTCTAGAAAACAGGCCTTAGGTTACTGTATACTATCTTTCCGACTGGGGAAGTACCTCCGCCCTACAGAATACCGCGGTTATAATAACTTCGTGTTGTGTTCCCGGCGGTGAGTAGGGTAGCCAGAGCTCACTGGAGAGTTTTTGTGCTGTCAGTGGGATGACCAAAGGCTTGTCCTGCTTTGACCTTTACACTGACGGCACAGAATCTCTGTTCGTGTCGGCAGCACGGATGTGACTCCACTGGTGTTACACACGTTCATAGGTCATGGTAGCCACTTTCCATCAGGTGAGCCGTGTACTTGTCTGCCACCTAAGTTGTATAAAAAAAATATCTATAATTTTACATTTGTTTTTACAGCATCTCACGTAGTTCCAGCTGCGAACTACAAGTCAATATCGGCAGTGGTCCCCAACATGTGCAAGTTCTACCCAAATTGCGTTAACCCGGCGTGTTATTTTTACCACCCGAAGCCATGCCGCTACGGCAACAGCTGCGCTAAAAAATTGGAGTGCCATTTCTTTCACGCTGATGTACGGCCCAAGTGGCGATACCCAGTCTAAATATAAATATGAAATCTAACACGATTGTTTTAATTTAACAATGATACCAATATTGATTTATTCCTTAGATTTTTTACAAGAATTGTGTATTTGACTGATAGTGTAGTAATTTAGTTACTTTTCACTATACGTCAAAACGATTAGTTATAAAAAATAAATAAGAACCGATGAAATTATTACCGCTCTTTTAAAATCACGTAAATTCACTGCCCAAATTTCATATAATCAGACAGATATATACAGCCCAGACTCAGCCTCAGATGCATGGCTCGAATCAATAATAGTGCCCGGAATACGGCAATAGGCTCACTCCCTATTACGTAGGACCGAATACAATTATTGGTGCAATGAGGGTGTAAATTTACCTCTGCCTAACCCTTCAGGGTTTAAGGCGTGATTGTATGTATGTATGTGTGTATTAATCAGAAAACAATTTTAAAACGTTTCACAAGAAGATCGATGGTCTAAGTGGCCAATCTTCCTTTTAAAGGCAATTTGAATACCTATGTGGGTAGAAGCGTGAGGGCATTATCCACACACATGCGACTGAGTGAGACATAAATTCTTAAATGTTGACATCTCTTTTTCTCACCTTAACTTTTTAATGTACTCATTGCTACAAGAGGAATTTTATAATGTACTGAATTTTTTGATATACCTGTATAACCTTGATGTCGGTCGTCTAACACTAGTCAATAACACACATTTCATTCGTCAGAATATACCTACGTGATGTCTGGCAGTATTGGGATCTCGGAATAAAAAGAAAATACACAATTCTTGTAAAAATCTGTTAAAAATTCAGTCTCCATCTAATCTCAATATCCCAAAATATTAAACACTGTATTCTCGCTACTGAATTTGAAAGATTTAATTTAAGATTGACTTTTGATATCCTTATCTTTTTCGATATGTGAGAGGCTGAAAGAATTGAACTGAGACTGAATTTTGAATGAATGTTATTTAACATAGCCGATGTGTCGCTAGCTACGGAAGTTGTTATGGTGGCCGGTACATTAGGGCGATTGGATGAGGAACTGCCAAACTATGTGGTCATTATCGAACAGGACCATTTTCTGCATTTTGACCACCATCGCCTTCTCACTGTTGTCTTTTTAAATCTCCCATGACAAAAACAATTTCGTTAGTAGTTTTAAGACTTCTCGCTAGTTATTTTTTCTTATTAATTTAATTTAAAATACCTATTCATGTATAAATCGATACACAGGCAAGTTGATACTATTGACAGCTGGGCAATAGGTTTTGAGAACGCACTAGAAGACAGTAGGGACTTACTCACTATAGCACCTTATATCGTACAATGAACAAGCCTGCTGCAGTGACAGGCTTTACCAGTCACACACAGGCCTGCGTTAAAATATCTTTCTCGCCCTTGATCTGCTCTCCACTGTACTCTCTGCTGATCAAAGAGACTATAAGAAAAGCACCGAGCATCCTTCTATAGGATCACTCCCGCCCTCTGAAATTGGGTGGTAACGACATGTTCCTTGCTTTGGGAGAGAGGTGCTAATAAAAAATTATAATCTTCATACAAATTTTCAACATCAATCAATCTCTTGTACATTTAGCAGATTGTTTAAAATCGGCTTAGTAGTTTAGGCGAAAGCATAACAGACATTTAAAATGAATTCGAAACGAATTCATTCAACACATTTCAGAACATTGTAACTTTGTTTTTATGTCACGTAAGCTAATTGTGTTGTTTTCTACAACGTAAGCTCAATATGTTTATTTATTAAAAGAGGGTAGATCTGAAAAGAATGAACGCAATGTTACGTCGCAGCAGGTGTGAGTGTCGTCTTAACCGATTCAGTGCTTTTTAGTGTTACTTATATTTTTATCGTTTATTTTTACAAAATTAAAGTACCTAGTTCTTGTCATTCGTCTCTTCACATTTCTAAGACGCGAACTTAATTCGCCTTGGTCAGAGTTTAAACTAAGAACCATGAATACAGAAGTGCACGGTTTTAAATTCAGGGTATGAATTTATTTTTACTTATTGCCGTTAAAAGTTAATAAGATAATTCTCAAAGTTATAGTTTTCATCCTCAAACCCCGTGACTCGCTGAAAGAACTATTTAAAATAAAAAAATAATGGTTGCTTCTAACAACAACATTATTTTAATACAAGAAATAAAGATTAACTTGCAGTGCCTAAACTTACGCAACTGTATACATTTTTTAATTAAATTCCTCATGGATTTGGTTGACATGCTACTTAATAAATTTAAAACAGCAGTTAACAAATAATTAATGTAAAATATAGTTATTATAAAGTAGGTAGATGAATATCTTAATGATAAAAATTCTTGGTCATCCTAATCTCTTCCTCGCTCAAAAAATATTTAAAAACTAATCTGGTTCGAATAATAGGTCTCTGAGTTTCTTGCTAGTATCTTCTGAGTAGAACCAACCTACAGAACCGGCGAAAGAATCATTTCCCAATGGTTTATCTACGTTATTTAGTATTTTTATTGTATTTCTTGACGGTTGTAATATTTTACGATTATTCTCGGTGTCCACCCCCTGCTTGTCCACCGCGGGTGGACAGAGACACAAATGTTTAAAAAAATTCTCGCTGTTCACCCCTGGGGGACAGCGAGAATTAATTTTAAATTATTTTCGCTGGCCACCCCGGGTGGACAAAGACACGAGTTTCATATGACTACTCTCGATGTCCACCACCGGTGGACAAAGCCACTTCTTAAATAAACATTCTCGATGTCCACACATACAAGGATTTGGAACTTCAGGATTGGAGCAGACAATCCTTGTAGGAGTGGTTATGAAAAAAAATAACCACGAAGGCTAAGGCGGGAGCTCCGCTCCGCTCTGCTCCCGCCTTAGCCTTCTAACCTAACCTATCTGAGTCGGGGTGAGCAGTGTCCCTTTTTCTTTAAGCCGTACCACATATTATTTGATTTATTTTTAAAAAGGATGAGGATGTAAAGATATTTTCTGTGACTGTGATTAATAATGTGATAATTATTTCTACAAATTGTAAAAGATAATATGATTAAACTACTTATATAATTAATTTTGTGATAATTATTTACTCCCAATTCCAGCAAGGGTGGACATCGAGAATGTTTATTTAAGCAGTGGCTCTGTCCACCGGTGGTGGACATCGAGAGTAGTCATATGAAACTCGTGTCTTTGTCCACCCGGGGTGGCCAGCGAAAATAATTTAAAATTAATTCTCGCTGTCCCCCAGGGGTGGACAACGAGAATTTTTTTAAATATTTGTGTCTCTGTCCACCCGCGGTGGACAAGCAGGGGGTGGACACCGGGAATAATCAATATTTTAGACGTTCACATGATGTGCTCTTTATACCAAATAATTGAAATTGATTCTTTGATTATTGGATAAGGTACTTTGTACTTTTCCATTGTATTTCATTTTTCACCTTCTTAGGTTTCGCCTCTCGGCATTCTCAAAGGTTTGAATTGGCGGTTATAAAGTTATATTTCTAAATAATACATGTTTAAATTTATGTATCCCAGTTTCAAATTTTTGCCCCATATTTGGAGAAATTATAATAAATTTTGCTAAAAAAAATTTTTTTCCTAAAATAAATAATTGATAATTTTTACAACAACGATATTTGTATTAGAGATTAATGTCAAATTAAGAATGTCATGAAATTAAATTAAAATAACCAATAATTAAAATAATCAATAATATCAAACTTAAATTATTACGGATAAAATGTCAATCACAATATTATAATACAATTAAAGAGGTAATAGAGAGTAAAGGTCATCATTGCAACAGAGGTGAACGGCTCAAATCTAGTTGTTGGTTTATTATAATATTCCTGTTGGCATTCACTAGTCTATATAATTGTAGAGATTCCAATGCGTTCATTTTTCGGCCTTTTGTGCATAGTCGCAGGGCTTTAAAGTTAACTATCGGGTCAAATGAGTGGTTTTTCAGAAGGTGTTCTGCAAAATTGAACTCGGTTTTTTCGAGTTTCCAGTCTCTAGTGTGTTCCTCAACTCTAATTTCAAAAGATTGTCTAGTTTGACCGATATTTTTTTTTGCAGATGGAACATGTTAGTTCATATATACCATTTTCTGCTCGATTGGGATTACATCCTTATTATTGCAAATTACGTTTTTTAGACTAGTTTGAATTATAGTACATTTGTATGAAATATGACCAATAATTATGGTATGCGAGCCCATAGTTTTTTATGTATTTCTGCGGTCATGGGTGTGCCTCTCTTGTATGCTAGGTCTAGAACTACCCTGGATCTTTTGCGTGTATCTAAAATATTAATTAATTAGGATGAAAAACCGTTATTCGTCGCTATCACTTTGATCACTGCCAATTCCTCCTCAAAATCTGACTGCGACATTGGAGTCGACAGTAATCGGTGCACCATTAAGTGGAAGGTGGCATGTTTGTGACTCCGTGGGTATCTAGAGTTTATATGTATGACATTGTCAGCGAAAGTGAACTTTCTATAAATTTTAAATGTATGTTTATAGTCAAGAAAATTAATTCTATCTGTTCAATTTATTTCTGACATTTTGTTTAGTTATTTAAGTACATTACACAAAATTTTGCCTATTGTATGCCTAGAGGTGGAGAATGTAGAAACTTTATATCATTATTAACATCACATTGTAACCCATTTTCACAATAAATATATTTAATTTGAAAAAAAAAATGTCAAAAAATTATTCAATGTAGATACATTTCCGGTCCATAGGAAATGTCATCTATAAAAGTATTAATTATAATAAGTAATCAACGGTTTGTACATATTGTTGTTTAGAATTTGTTTTTAACCATAATTCATGAAAATATCTGCACAAAGCTGTGAACCATAGCGGTAACCCATAGCGAGACCATCACTATGTTTATAAAACTTATTACAGAACTTAAAACACAGAACTTAACTTGGGCTAGATAGATCGATATCGTGTGTTTCAAGTCCATTGTAATTGGTGGGTCTACTGCTGATTGTATTTAATTTTAATTGCAATCTTGCATTCATTTAATGCAATGCTTGGGAACATTTTTTTACATTAAAGGAGATGAGTATAGCTTCGTCTGGTGAACATTTTTACAAGGTCAAGGCTATTTCTGTGGGTGTAAAATTCATGTTGTAATAATATTATATCAGCTTCCGCTGCTAACTAGTACGCTGCTGTACCTGTGTATGACACTACTGGACAAATGTATGTAGTTTATAGCACTATCAATCAACACCAATAGCCATTGTTTGCCAACATTTTTTGATTCTTGCGTTCATCCCGGTCGAATCAGAAGTTTTCATCTCGAAGTCCGAGGTCCGTTTATTCTAGTATAACTGTACCTCTTTTCTCTATGGGAAGTTCTCTACTCATCGGAATCTTTTTACGATTCCGTACCTCAAAAATAAAAATAAAAACGGAACCTTTATATCATTCGTTGTCCATCTGCCTGTCTGTCATTACCTTTTAAAAGAATTGTATTATCTTTGTACTGAAGTGAGAATTGCATGTATCGCACACAAGCTTCAGTAACTTAGCGGTACACTAAGTTAAATTAATTCAAAAATAAATCTCAGTCTGTGTTGAGTTTACATGTATATAGTTCGTAATAAATGCCATTTGAAATTGAAACAGGAATATAATAGTTTTGAATTTAGACTCAATTTCATTGTTTATAGGTAATATTTTGAACATAATATTTTGAAAAATTAACTAGCGTCTTTTACTTATCGTACTCCTATCAAAGAAAGTTAGGGATTTAAATTATTCGTGCTAATGAAATTCGGAAGAATTAAAATTACACTTTCGAACAGTTTTCTAAGAATTATAAAATTCGGAATTTTGAAAATCGGAATACTGGAATTTACATACATAACTCACGCCTATATCTCCGAAGGGTAGGCAGAGGTGCTAGCACCCACATTTCGCCAGTTTATGTTTAGGTCCCAATATAATAGGTGGCGAGTCTATTGCCATTAACCGGCCACTTATAAACCTGCGATAAATAGACACATAACTTCGAAAAGCATCGAAAAGTCATTGGTGGTCCATTACCCATACCCCTAGGCTACCGCGGTTGTTTCGCTGGAATTTGAAATTCAATATTTCGGAATTTTTGGGTGTTCCCACCAACAACTTACAGAAAAATCAATAAGAGCTCCGATGAACCATACACACTAGTCCTGAAACCCGTCGTTGGTTCAATTCAAACCATGATGAGTTAATTGGGGACCATCGGCTGTCAGGCCCATACCCACCGAGCAGACAAGGTTTTTTTTTATTTTTTTTTTCTTTATTTACTTACAAAATATAATACAATCGTTACATACATTGGCACATCCTAAAACCACTGGGAGTTTGTCTGGTGCGCCATTAAACTAGCACAACATACAATTAAACAAGCAGATATTACATTTCTTTACTTATTATAACAATATAACATAAACCTAACGATAAAGCAGCGAGTGGAGCAAAACCGGTTTTGCACGAGGCATCTACAGGCTGTTCAAAAAATGTGCTTTTAATTTTCTTTTTAAATTTATATTGGCGATGATAGGTGAAAACGCATTTCGCGCACCCAGAATACGCTTTCAAGTTGATTACATTGTCGGTCATAATAATATGTACTTAATTCTAAGGTACGCTCTTTTCTTTGGGCTTAAGTTTGTTTTCATTGTGTGCTGAGTCTCTTCCACATATTGAAATATGAATGATAAAAGGTTATTTTTTACCAACCACAATTATACTTCAATGAAAACGTCTTCTACTTAATGCTATTAAGTTTAGTTTTAAATGTTTCGTACAAATGAAATAACAATTAGTATTTATGACTTTTGGAAAGCAGGCAGCTTTTGGTGCAGAATTAAATATTTTGAAATTTTGGAGTGTTGCCATCAACAGTAAATGTACAACAAATTACAGATAAATCAATAAACGACAGATTCTCCCGTGGTTGATTCAATACAAACCACGATCGGTTGTCGGTCTTTACAATTATGAAGTTACGAGGGCCGAATCCAAAAGTAGGCTTTTTTCTTAAGGCTTGAGTTTGTATTAATCGTTTTTTAATTGTGTGCAGAATCTGCCGTACTCTTTCTTCATATAGTGAAATACGATCAGCTCTTTATAACAGGATTTTATGACAGGTTTTTTTTGAAGAAATTGGAGGAAACTCAATTTTCAGTACTAACATTTTTGCATATTTTTTAGGAAAGACAAATCTAAAATTTATGATATTTTTGTATAGGAATGAGATAACATTTAAGCTACCAAATAGTTTTATTTCATTTTTGAAAAGTGACTGCTGTAAAAAGTTAATACGAAATTTATCATCAAAATGGATAACATTCCGGAAGTACTGTTTTTGAAGATAAAATTAAATCATGATAACTTGTAAACTAAGTTTAATAAACAAATCAAGAAATAATTTATAAATATTAAATACAATAAAAATAAAATAACTATTATACAACTTATAGCTAAGAACAATTAAAATGCGTCGTAGAATTCCTCCGCATCGCATGCCTCTTGTGGTAGCGTTCCCAGAAGACTGGCAGCATTGCCACGTTTTATGGCAATGCTTATTCTCTGTCCTAAAAAGAGGCCAGCCTTCTGGTCACGAGAAGCGTCGACCATTCGCTTCGCAATCTCACGGAAGAGGTTGCGAGCGCTCGGACCCCATGACCCCAAAGTCTCGACTCCAAACGGCACAAATTCATAATCTCCGATGAGATTGGAGTATTTGCGCCGCTTGAGAGCCTCTGCAGAAGCAGCAGCAGCACCAGCACAGCCAGCCGTGCTAGTTATATGGGTAGGAGCCATGGTATCAACGCATGTGGCGTCCCACACCAGAGTCCTACCCATCTTCCATGGCATTAACGACATGCCATCCGGTCTCTTGCCATCGTCACGCGCCAAACCGTTTGGTTCTAGTACAGCTGGTACACCGGCGGTGACAAGAGCACGGCGGACTATGTCGTTGAGGCTGGCGTGCCGTGGAATTCGCCCAGCGCTCCTGCAGCACGACAGACCATGGTGTCCGAGTCTGTCAACGGCTTCTCCACAACGGCATTGATGCGGAGAAACACACGGCGCACCTAAACGGAGACAAGTTGCGATGCGGAAGGTAGTGTCATCTAACATAGTCCCTACGTTAGATGACGGAAGAGCTTGTAGCCAAAGACCCGATTCCCACACTCCAACCGCCAGTAAACGGGCACGCTCAGCAGCATTGGAACATGTATTTAGTAATTTTTTTCCAACTAAGCTGCAGTGCGGCCCGTCCCACTGACGCTGTGAGAAAAGGTTCCTTGGGAGATCGGTGTTTGGACATGCAATTTTCCAAGCGTTCACTGCATCAGTCTTACACAATACTTCAGAATTAACTAGTGTAGGTGCAAGGATTTTCCTAGTTAATTCTTCCGTACTGTGGACTGAAGACAGGAACGCTGGTAAGCTGACATCTGAAATTTTGCGAATACCGAGCCCACCCAAGCGAATCGGTAGAGTCGCTTGTAGTAAAGCTCGGTCATCCAAGGCCACATTTAAAATTTTGGTGAGGGTATTTTCTATAATTTCATCCATTTTTTTTCAAAATTGTTATATGTTTAAAAAATGGCGTTATATGTTTGAAGATCGAATTTAATTTACCCAGAGGCCAATAAAACAAAATTTAATACAGAGTTGTAGAATCTTGAAATCAACTTTCAAACAAAATATAAATAATAGAAATAACTATTAAATTACAGGAATAACGAACTCATGAATTTGTAAGAAAATTTCAGCAATTTTATAAGTAACTTGGGAGTTAGGTCTAAGTACTTTGACTACCTCTGGGTTTATTTAAGTAACAGATCATTAACCATTGAAACTTTAGATTACAAAATGAGTCGAAATACCAGTAGAGGCCTGGCGCAAGGCGATCCTCTGTCAACGTTATTATTCAACGTAGCAACTATTGATATCTGTAATTCAACCCATAATTTGTTACCTAGTATATATATACATCTCTCAGTATGCCGATGATTTTGTTTTATATTCATGCTCTCAAAATGTAGTAAGCTGTGTCACTGACTTACAGCTAGCCTTGAACTTTATTTGTACCCTTTTAAGTAGACTTGACTTAAATATTTCGGCTAGTAAAACTGTTGTGTGCACTTTCAAGAGAGGATTCCTACAGCAATCTGTAGAATTAATCATAAATAATAGGCCGTTACAAGTAGTCGACGTGGTAAAACATCTAGGTATCTGGTTGAATCGCCGTCTTAGGTGGACCAAACACATTACGGAGATAGCACAGAAAGCTACGACATTCCTTAATATATTTAAAGTTCTGGTAGGGTCATCCTGGGGAGTTCATCCAAAGCACCTGAGAGAGTTGTATATAACCATTATAAGAAGTAGATTTGACTATGCAAGTTTTTTATATAATAACGCTGCTCTTAATCAGCTAAATAAATTGAATAAAATTCAGAATCAAGCTATGAGGATTATAGGAGGGTTCATTAGGAGCACGCCTATCCATGTGATGGAAAGTGAGTTGTGTCTCTACCCTTTATTCGTACGTCGACAATACTTAGCATATAAACATTGGTTGAAGGCCAAGACTAATGATAACAACCTTATACCAATTCTTAACGAATTGGAGAGTACGTGTCGGAACCGGTACTGGCTTAAGAAGATGAAGCCTTTACTAATCAATACTCATAGTAAGCTTAGGGCGATGCCCATTTATACCAGTAGCTGTTTAGATATGTTTCGATTGGAGACGTGGGTTGACAAATATTGATGTGGCGGATATCATACTGCTCAACATGGACATATTAACTAAAGATCATTACAATAGTCATGTCTTGAAAGTTTTATGTGACGGTTTTATTAATGACGCTTTTGCTGGATACCATAAAATATTTACGGATGGCTCAAAAAATAACCAGTATATTGGGGCAGCCTTCTTAGATCTTGAGGAGAATACAAGCATTAAATTTAAAATTAATGTGGATGTTTCCATTATGAATGTGGAATTCCTCGCAATTTCAGAGTCCCTGTCTTACATAGAATCTGCATCTTATAACAGGGTCGTAATCCTAACAGACTCGAGAAGTTCATTGCAGCATCTGGCTCGGTGCACCTCGATATTTCGAGGTATGCTGATAGCCTACGATATTTTAAGAACAATTTTAAGATTAAAGTCGAAAAATAAAATAGCGAAACTGCAATGGATTCCGTCCCATATAGGTATCGTTGGCAATGAGCTTGTGGACAAACTTACGAGTGAAGCTTCTACTGATGGTATTTCAGTCTCATTTTTGCCTTACTTCACCAACTATCTACCAGCTACCAGACAATTTTGTTATAAAAACTGGAAAGAATATTTTGATGAGAGGTCGAAAGAAAAGGGAATCTGGTATAGAATCAAAGAATCAAAGAATCAAAGAATCAAAGAATCAAAGAATCAAAGAATCAATTTCATTTATTTAGTTTAGGAACACAAAGAGCACATATGAACGTCAAAATTATACAATTGAGTATGTCAAGAAATAATATTAAAATATTAAATAATGTACAAATAAACCATTGGAAAATGATTCTATCGCTGGTTCGGTAGGTTAGTTCTACTGAGAAGATACCAGCAAGAAACTCAGCGAACTATATTAGAACAAGATTATTTTTCTTTTTCTTTTTAAATTTGCTTTAGTTTACAATTTATTTTGTGCGAGCAAGCAAGAGACTTATGCTGACTACGCATTGATATCATTAAGATACTCATCCACTTTATAATAACCTTTACTCATTAAAGTTTTTTTCACTTCTAATTTAAATTAATTTATCGGCATATTAATCAAATCCTGAGGAATTTTATTAAATATTTGAACGATTCAGCCCTATCCTCTACGCTCTCCTTGGATCGATGGTTGTGGTCTCAATCGACAAGATACAGTAATTGTTCAGTACTATTTAGATTAAGTTTCACTCAACGCTCGATAGATGGCGTTGACATCTAATTAGATCACGCTATGGTTTCGTTCACACTCATGGTATTTAATGATCAACGACCAATGTATTATCGAACAATATTATTACACCAATTCAGGTGAAGTTTGTGGTTTCATTGCACCCGACCTTCATCACAACCGGACAAGTAGTGTTGTTCCACCGCAAACATCGGCATAAGGCTGATAATTATACATGGTCCTATCGAGTCGGATCGGATACTCCAGACACCTTTCGTACACCTCGTACTAGCAGTGGATCGCTGTGCAACGGTACGAGTAAACGCGCAAGGAAGTGCCGCGTTTTTGGAAGCTGTCTGAAGAACAGTTCCGGTCCCGGCAGCAGTTTAAGAAACAAACACAGAGGGCGCCACCTACACATCAGTTCGAATAGTGAGTGAAGTGCAACTGTGAGTACATTTTATTTGTTTATGTTACGAGGCAAAAGACCTTTCAACCAAAGCAGTTAGAAGTTGACATCTGTTAAGATTGTCACTTTGTGAAGTTTACGAAGTTCGTTTAAATCAAGCAACTTTATTTGAAATTTAAATGTTTGTCAAGATTATTCAAGTGGAAGAATCAATGCAGTTTAGACTTAGAAAAATTAAGAGTAGTTTGTAGTTAACTTTAGTATATTAGTATTAGTGCATGGTAGTTTAGACTTAGAATAATTTATAGAAAACGGGGGAACGGGGAGACTATGCCCGTTTGCCGCCGAAAGTAAAACTAAATTGAAAGACTTGTAAAATTTTATAGAATTTTTTGAGACTTTGAAAAATCGCTTTTGAATTGTGTAGTAGTGTGCTTTTTTTATGTTTGTTTTTGCCATATTTTGTAGTTACAAACTTTTATGAAATCTATGTCGTAGTTTGATAGACAGTTGTAAAATTTTCGTTGAATCGCTTGGCACTTAAAATAGTCGCTTATCGCTGGACTTAATTTTTATTTAAGGACTCTTTAATAGTTTTCATTTGCAACAATCTATAGCATTGGTAAATTAAAATAGTAGAAGTTATTTGAGCTTTTTTGCTGACCGTAGTAGTCTAAATAATCGAAATTCACAGAGTTATTTTGTTTACTTACGTAACATGGCGGAGTTAACCAAGGTTGTAACTCATTTACGCACTACCATAGAAAAAGGATACACTAATTTTAGAAAGAGTCCGAAGGATAGAATAACTTTAGAATATGTACAAACTAGACAAGAACTCCTTGAAAGTAATTGGACTAAATTTCAGACTAATTACCATAAACTTATTGAGCAAGCTGATAAGGTGGAACCAACAGTGTTGGACTGTTATGATTCCACCGAAGAGGTTTATCTTAATTTCAAAACACTTTTAATGTCGACTTTCAATAAATTGTCACCGTCTAAACAGGCAAAATCAAGTAATGGCCAGTCATCAAAATTTGTAAAGCTAGATAAAATAAGTATCCCGACATTTTCTGGCGAATACAGTGAGTGGACAACATTCAGTGACTTATTCAAATCTTTAGTTCACAAAAATGAATCTCTCGATAATTGCCAAAAATTGCACTATTTAAAAAGTCATCTGACCGGAGAAGCTGCACGAATAATAAGGCACACCCCGGTAAGCGATGCCAATTATGCTCAATGTTGGGCAGCATTAGAGAATCGGTACAATAATAAAAAGCACCTAGCTCATTGCATTTTAAAACGGCTATTTAGCCAAAAACGTTTACATGTCGAGTCAGGGTCTGGTCTCAAGGAGCTTTTTGATACCACCAATGACTGCTTGCATGCGCTCGAGAATTTAAACATTGATGTGTCTACATGGGATGTCATCATTATTGAGATAGTAGCATTCAAACTAGATTTTGAGACTCGCAAACAATGGGAGCTATGTAGTAACCCTTCTGGCGTAAATGAATTGCCTACTCTTGAACAGTTTCAGTCATTCATTGAAACCCGTTTTCGCGCGTTAGAAGCAATAGAGCCTCCTAAGTCATCGGCTCGCCAGAACAAATCACAAGCTCATAATCCAAAGGCAATGTTGGTCGCAAATTCATCGTCGTTGAACTGTGACTTTTGTCATGAATCGCATAAGCTCTGTTACTGTAAACAGTTTGCTAAACAACCCATTAAAAGGAGACGCGACTTTGCATCTAAAAATATGGTTTGTTTCAATTGCTTGGGCAACAATCACTCTGCGTCCGAATGCAAAAAATCAACATCGTGCAAAATCTGTCACAAACGTCACCACTCATTGTTGCACTATAGTGAAGATAACAATGTTAAGGGTGACGGCAATTCTGCACAAACCTCCGCTGATCAATCAAGCTGCTCAACTAGTCAAACATCCGTCGTTTCATGTCTCTCTACAGGCACAGTCCCTAAACCGCGAAAGGTGTTGTTGGCAACAGCTCTGGTAACAGCTGAGTCCAACTTTGGGCAACATTTAACCATCCGAGCGTTACTCGATCAAGGCTCTCAGGCGTGCTTCATCACAGAAGCTGCAGCACAATTACTTAGGCTGAAACGAATTCCGATCCAAGGTATCATCACTGGTTTAGGTAACGATAGGTCAACCATTGCACGGCATATGGTTCATTTGTCAATCCAGTCACGAACGGATCCAAATTTCAAGCTTAGATTAAATGCATATGTTTTAACAAATATAACATCTTACTTACCCGATTGCAATATAAATATTAGTAATTTTGATTGGCTGAACACTAAAGGCTTATATCTAGCTGACCCAAACTTTAATACACCCAAAAAGATAGACATTTTGTTGGGCGCTGACGTTTACAGTCGTATTATACAGGAAGGTATTATGAAGAGCCCGTCAGGTACTCTCATCGCTCAATGCACCACTTTAGGGTGGATCCTGTCTGGTGCGGTTAGTTCTGTAAGCAATCACAAATTAAAATCAAGAAACATTAATGTCATGCATGCACAAATTAAGGAAGATGATATGCTTAAAATGTTTTGGGAAATAGAAGAACAAACAAATAATAAGAAAATACTTACCGCCGAAGAAGAGAAATGTGAAGAGCATTACAAGCGGACTACTAAACGAGATGAAGACGGTAGATATGTAGTCAAGTTACCGTTTCGTGAAGATGACCCTACTTGTAAATACGGCAATTCGCGAGACATAGCTGAAACACGATTAAAATCATTGGAAAAAAGATTAACAAAGAACACACAATTAAAAGAAGAATATAGTAAGGTAATAAATGAATACTTACAACTAGGACATATGAAACCTGTAAACAAAAATGATGCAAAAAGAGAAGAAGCAGTCTATCTCCCACATCACGCTGTGATTCGAGAAGACAAGGCTACTACCAAAGTAAGGGTGGTCTTTAACGCTTCAGAAAGAAACAATAAAGGTATCTCGCTGAATGACACTCTAATGGTCGGACCGACACTACAATCCGATCTTCGGCATACGATCCTCAAATGGCGTCGTCATCCTATCGGCCTCGTGGCAGACGTCATTAAAATGTATCGACAGGTGAAAGTAGCAGATGAGGACAGCATATATCAGCGCATACTCTGGCGAGACAGTCCAGAAATGCCAATACAAGACTACGAACTGCTAACTGTCACGTTTGGTACCGCATCGGCACCATATCAAGCTGTTAGGACCTTACATCAAATTGCATATGATGAAGGACAAAACTTTCCTTTGGCATCAGATAGGGTGTTAAATTCATTTTATGTCGATGATATGATGACAGGTTGTGACAGCGTTGAGGAAGGCACTGAAATTTATATACAAATGACGAAATTACTAGGAAAGGGTGGTTTCGCATTACAAAAATGGAATAGTAATAATCAAGATATGTTAGATGCAATACATAAATTCGAAATAAATAATGTACAATCAAATAATAGAAGCAAAGAAGTAAAGCTACAGAACACAGACATAAAAATAGTAGAGGACAATAGAAAAGAATTCAAGGATGAAAAGAAAATAGAAATAAAAACTGATAATACTCTAAAAATCTTAGGACTTACCTGGAACCGTCACGAAGATGCATTTCAGTATGGTGTGAGTCTTCCTCTGACATCTGCAGTTCCTATTACCAAACGAGCTGTAATTTCTGAAATCGCAAGATTGTTTGACCCCTTAGGATGGTTAGCTCCATGCGTAATCGTGGCAAAGGTCTTCATTCAAAAATTGTGGTTAGCCGGTATACAGTGGGACGAAGAAGTCCCTTCCAAATTATGGGAGGAATGGGATACTTACCGAAAGGAACTGCCAATAATCACGCAGGTACGGATTCCGCGTTGGGTGGGAATCAAATCGAGAGATAGCGTTGAGTTGCATGGCTTTAGTGACGCCTCCAAGGATGCCTATTCGGCTGTTATTTATCCGCGGAGTATAGACGTCAAAGGCCACGTTCATGTATATCTATTGGTTGCTAAAACAAAAGTTGCCCCCATCAAACAAGTCAGCATCCCGCGTTTGGAGTTGTGTGGAGCAGTGCTGCTGGCTAAATTATTGATAGAAACTGCAGAGGTGTTAAACGTAGCAAAAGACAACTTGACTGCTTGGACTGACTCCACAGTCGTCTTAGCTTGGCTAAACAGTCACCCAAGCAGGTGGAAGACGTTTGTCGCCAATAGGACCTCGGAAATATTAACCACCATGACTTCAGCTCAATGGTTTCACGTTTCTACTAAGGATAATCCAGCAGACTGCGCATCACGAGGATTACTACCAAGCTCATTCGTAAAAAACGAATTGTGGTTTGCAGGACCGCCATTTCTAAAAAACAAACAAATTAACTATAAAAGGCCAAAGGACTTACCACTTCATTTAGAAGAATCTATTAAAACACACGTAGGTGTAGTTCCCAATAGCTCTATCTTGGAAAAATATTCCACTTTACAAAGGCTGCTAAGAGTCGTAGCTTATTGTCGTAGGTTTTTAAATAAAGGTAAAAATGTTCAACCTTATTTACTCAAAAGAGAGTTAGATCAGGCTTTAGAAGTATGTGTTAAGAAAACACAAAGGGAAGCATTTCCAGTAGAGTATGCCCAACTACAAGATAAGGGTGATCTTCAGTCTAAGACAAGCAAGTTGAAATCATTGTGCCCATATCTCGATGCACAAGGGCTAATGAGAGTTAGGGGCAGACTTGAAAGTTCCCAGTTGGATGAGCAAACTAAACATCCAATTGTTCTTCCGACCGCTGCGGCCTTGACTAAGCTGATTGTTGCTGAAGCTCACGACAATACTTTACATGGAGGCCCACAGCTAATGCTAAATTATTTACGCACAGCCTACTGGATAATTGGTGCCAGGAATGTCGTTAAGCATCATATCCAGAGGTGTGTGACATGCGTCAGACAGAGAGCTGAAATTAAAAATCAGTTTATGGGATCTTTGCCCGCCGTAAGATGCACACCCGCAAGACCGTTTCTGCACAGTGGTGTCGATTACGCTGGTCCTGTAAATATCAGAACAACCAAGGGATCTTACATCGGATTCTTACAAGGGATATATCTGTCTCTTCGTGTGTATGTGTACTCGCGCTATTCACCTAGAAGTGGTCAGTGACATGAGCTCGCAAGCATTCCTGGCCGCCTTTCGACGATTCGTATCTCGGCGGGGTCACTGTGCCCAATTGTGGAGTGACAATGGGACTACGTTTGTAGGAGCATCAAAGGAGTTGCAACAACTGACCTACTTTCAGTCCACTATAGGTGAACAATTGGAAGCCCACGGTACAGAGTGGCACTTTATTCCCCCACATGGACCTAATTTTGGTGGTCTATGGGAAGCGGGTGTAAAATCCACCAAATTTCACCTCAAACGTGTCGTTGGTGAATCAACGTTGACTTATGAGGAACTAAGTACTTTTTTAAACCAAGTCGAAGCATGTTTGAATTCACGACCAATAAGTATATTGAATAGTACAGAGCCTGGCGAACCGACACCGTTAACTCCGGGACACTTTTTAATTGGAGAACCAATCGTAAGTGTACCTGATTACACGTACGAAGGGTCTAACGTGAACTGTTTAACTCGGTGGCAATACATTCAACGAATGCTCCAGTCATTTTGGAAAAGATGGTCTACCGAATACTTATCAAACCTAATGAATCGGTATAAGTGGTCTAATCGAGTTCCCGAACCTAAAGTTGGAGACATTGTTCTCATAAAGGAAGACGACTTGCCGCCAAGTCGTTGGTTATTAGGTCGAGTAGAGTTGAAACATCCCGGTAAGGATGACATCACCCGTGTGGTCACAATTCGTACCAAAACATCACTGTTGAAAAGGCCCACGTCCAAACTCTGTATTTTGCCAGTTGCTGATTAATTAATTTATAATTCTTACAAACTTGTTAAATTGCCTAGTTAAAATCAAATTATATGCTTGTTAGTTCATGTTTTATACATTTACACTGTTAAGTTTGATGAATCATGTCTGGTATTTATGTTTAAGAGTTTGTTATTGATTTGTCACACAGTTACGAGCTCTTAATAATTGTAACATTATCTTTACTGTATATGCAGTGGTATATGAAATTTGAATTTGTATTCTGTTGTAGTTTAGTTTTATGAAGGACATTTCTGCACTAAATGTCCTTGGTGGGCGGTATGTTCAGTACTATTTAGATTAAGTTTCACTCAACGCTCGATAGATGGCGTTGACATCTAATTAGATCACGCTATGGTTTCGTTCACACTCATGGTATTTAATGATCAACGACCAATGTATTATCGAACAATATTATTACACCAATTCAGGTGAAGTTTGTGGTTTTATTGCACCCGACATTCATCACAACCGGACAAGTAGTGTTGTTCCACCGCAAATATCGGCATAAGGCTGATAATTATACAGTAATTGCACTTCGGCTTCGTTCCGGACACATTCCATCAAATAAATTTGCGTTCCTAATGCGGCAATCAACATCCCCAAACTGTACCACCTGCAATACACTCGATGACCTGTATCATATTTCGATGGAATGTGTACGGAATGAAACCCACAGGGATCCTCTGTTGAAGAGTAGCCTAATGGTGGGGAGTTGTAACAGTGCCCTGTCTGAGCCATTATCGGATACAGCCCGGACACTGTAAAACTTAGTTAAGTTTAGAGGTTAAGCATATGATAACTGTGCATATATGTTTTTGATTTTGTTTGATTTGTATATGTTGATTTGTATTTGTATGTGTTTGTTTACAATATGGGCAACATAATCGCTCTAGCGACAAAGCCCTTCAATAAAAAGAAAAAAAAATATAGGTAAAGGCCTTATATATTAATAAAAACAAATTTTAATACAGAGTTGTAAAATCTTGAAATCAACTTTCAAACAGAATATAAATAATGGAAATAGCTATTAAATTATAAATGCTTAAATGAATGCTGCTTCAAGGTCCAGTAAAAAGGCAACGTCTAGAGCAAAGCTTGAGTTCATCGGCAGAATTGGCGAGCGGCTTGCGCGCTACCCATCTGGCAGTCGTGCATTTTGGTCGCTCGCTAAAGCTGCTGAGGGAAACTTCTGCCAGTCTCGCCTTCCGCCGCTGCAAAAATCCGACGGTAGTCTGGCCCGTGGCGCTAAGGAGAAGGCTGATCTTTTGGGTAATCTCTTTGCGTCAAACTCGACTATGAACGACGGGAATGCCGAACCACCCATCATCCCCAGCTGTGGTGCTTCGATGACCGAAATTAAAATCGCACAACGGGTGGTCCGGCGCGAGCTTAAGTCCCTAGATGTTCGGAAGTCGAGTGGGCCGGACGGTATACCGGTGATGGTGCTTAAGCACTGTGCCCCCGAGCTGTGCCCTGTACTTACACGCCTTTTCGCACTCTCATACTCCACGAGGCAGGTCCCGGCCTCGTGAAAGACTGCATTCGTGCACCCTGTACCTAAGAAAGGTGACAGGACTGATCCGACCAATTACAGGCCTATCGCTATAACCTCCCTTCTCTCGAAGGTTATGGAGCGTGTTATTAACACACAGCTCTTGAGGTACCTTGAAGGAAACGATCTACTGAGCGACCGACAGTACGGTTTTCGCCACTGTCGCTCTACCGGTGACCTTCTTGTGTATCTCACAAACCAGTGGGCGCAAGCCATCGAGAGTCGCGGTGAGGCACTAGCGGTCAGCCTCGATGTAGCGAAGGCCTTCGATCGGGTCTGGCACAAAGGTCTTCTTACGAAGTTGCCATATTATGGGCTCCCCGAGGGATTGTGCGAATGGATCTCCAGCTTTTTGTCCAACAGAAGCATCCAAGCCGTCGTCGACGGCAGCTGCTCGGACCGCATGAACATAAACGCTGGTGTTCCACAAGGCTCCGTGTTGTCTCCAACGCTGTTTCTGCTGCATATCAATGACATGCTGTCTGATGGCTCCATTCATTGTTATGCGGACGACAGTACCGGGGACACGTGTTACACGGGCCGTGCAAATATCCCTCAGTCCGAGGTGGAGAAGAGTCGCGAACAACTTGTGTCTGAAATCGAGACTACTCTCTCTGGAGTGTTCGATTGGGGACGACTAAACCTAGTCCAATTCAACCCTACTAAGACACAAGTATGTGTATTCACCGCTAAGAAAACCCCATTCACACCGCTTACCATTTCCCCGAGTATCGGGATCCTTGGTGTCGATATCTCCAGTGACGTCCAATACCGAAGTCATTTGCAGGACAATGTTAAGTTGGCATCAAGAAAGCTCGAAGTGCTCAACAGGGCGAAGCAGTATTTCACTGCGGGGCAGCAACTCCTTCTTTATTAAGCACAGGTCCGGCCTCACATAGAGTACTGCTGTCACCTTTTTGCTGGAGCACCTGCATACCAGCTTGACCTCTTCGACTCGTTGCAAAGACGGGCATTGAGGCTGGTTGACAATCCCATACTTACAGGTAGAGTGGAAACTCTTAGCTTTAGGAGGGATTTTGCCTCACTGTGTATGTTCTACCGCCTATACAATGGTTTGTGCTCAGATGAATTGTTTGACATGATGCCCGTAGCTACATTCTATCATCGCACCTCTCGCCATAGGCAGGGAATTCATCCCCACACATTGCGACCTGAGACGGTGCGCACTGTGCGGTATGAAAGAAACTTCATCCCACGCACACTCAAGCTGTGGAATGACCTGCCTACTGCGGTTTTCCCAAGCGCCTACAATATGGGGTTCTTCAAGAGGGGCATCAGAAGGTTTTTTCATGGTCGGCAGCGCGAGTGTGACACCCCTGGTGTTGCATACGTCCATAGGCCACGGTAACCGCTTCCCATAAGGTGGGCCGTGTGCTTGTCTGCCAACTAAGTGGTATAAAAAAATAATAATAACGAACTCATGAATGTGTAAGAAAATTTCATAGGTAAAGATCGAATATATTATATTATGCTAACAATTCACATGCATCATGTTTATACAACAATTCATATTTCAATGGAAAATTAGCTATATTATCAACAGATAAAGTCACCTGCATTTTTACTGTATTTTTGGGCACCCAAAATTTTTATGCTGTATGTCCTCTATGCTTCGCTCTCTGTGATCAAATCATGCCATAAATTAAGCAAGAACTTCAACAGCCTCTGTCTATACAGTCCTAGCTGTCCTAGCAGTTCTAGCTGTAAGTTTGGTCAGTCTGATCGTTGTATTACCATAATAGGCTTCCGTTACTGCCATGCCATGTACTCTAACATATAGTCGGAACTTACACAATTATAGAAAAATAAGCTTACATATTAGTCCCATTTAGGGGACTAATATGTAAGCTTATTTTTCTATAATTGTGTTTAGTCTGTTACTCTAAGTATTTAATGAATAGGGGAGGATATATTAAAACTGGTTGAACATACTCTAGTTACAGTATGGTACAAACCATACCATTATTCCGGTGATTTATTGGCATCACTGCCAATGGACTTTAGTATTCGTTCCAACTCCTGCCCAAGCTGGCCCGCCCTTATACGAACTTGGAGTCTTGGCTGTGGTCGGGTAAGATCACCGAGGCTGGAATATGATTGATAAAAGAGTTCAATGAATATTTTATTAAAAACTACTTACGATGACTAAGAGAATCTATGAAGATTCTCTTTCTTTCGGCACATAATAACCGTTTTAATTTAAGTAATACCGCTATATTTCATTGATTAAACTACTGCACCTATCTATATAGGTCCTCCAAGAGAGTATAAAATTGCACTGCGCTTGCTCTCGGTCTATAGTTGGAGTCCAAGTGGAATACGTTTATTTAGGTATAATATCTTCACAAACTTTCACGTTTATAATATTAGTATTTTTTATACTTATTTACTAACTTTTGAACCTCCCGCGTTGAAAAAATAATTTGACTCTGTTGACAGTGACAATACAAATGGAATTGGTCACATGAAAACGAAAGTTCATAGACAAAAAGTAGAGGGTGTCGAGTCGACACCCTCTACTTTTCGACACTGTCGACCCAACGAATCGCATGTAAGAATACGAAATGTGACTAACTTTGTCTACCAGTCGAAATTCGTGAACGTCAAAACGATGTCGAATGTCACCGTAGATTCGCTCCGGAGCGAATTAACATTGTCTAAGGCCCCAGGAGCCGATATTTTATATTTTTGTGGAGAATAAACTAAACAGTCAACAGATAAAGTGACCTACATTTTTACTGTATTTTGGTGCATATACTGAGATAAATGCAATTTATTACTGAATGAATGCAGGCCCTCATAAAATATTTAATCAATCAATTTTACGTATATTCTAACCTTTAATCTTGTAGATCATAAATTGCACCACAATATTTATACGAATTTTTGTCTTTGCAATTTCAAAAAAGAAAATCATACTATTAGTATTGGAAGAAAATGGCATCATGGATTTACACAAACATCCTTCCACGCAAAACGCATATACTGCCACTGTTCCGTCGCGGGTAGAAAGAAAATGAAATAATATGATCATAATATTCATACGTTAAACTAAAATCATTGTTACGTTATTTTTATATCACATTTTTGAAGCTGGAGTAAATCATGCACATTTGTTAAATTTCATTAAAATCTGTTTTAAAGTTTAAATTGTGGGAATGTAGCGACTCGTGGTGTTTATATTTAAGATATAGCTACAACCTGTAGGAGATTAAGTAAAATGACATCAGGCAATCCAACTATAATATTATTACGTGCACGGGGTACAATTAAATGCCGTTTACTCAACGAAGAGATTTATTAGCTCACCACAAACTAGACAATTTAATCACTAGTACACACAGTACTCTTCAACAGTTCCAGTCGCTCAGTAGTTCACACTAGTCCACAGTCGTTGCTCAGGTCGCAGGTAGAATCTTTTTCGGTCACTTAAGTTCGCTGTGTTCGTTATCGATCTCAAAAACAGAATGAATGGTGTAGCTACGCGAGCGTGTTTTTATACCTCTCAATTAGGAGCGTCGAATCATCCAGAAAGTTCGCGAGCGATAAATACCTACTTCCTTTGATGTTACCGCCGCGCGCCGTCGCTGAACTTTTGAGTTCATTCTCGATATTTACCTATTGTTTGTTCTCATTTAGAAGAGTAGGTACTCGTAGGTAGGTAGTGACTTGGTGTCGACGATTCTAGATTTTTCTATGCCATTCGGTAGAGTACCTCTTCACTAAAAATTCCTTTTTTATTTCTTGATGATTAGATTATTATTTTTCGAGATATCGACGGCGGTCGTAACAATATTTTAAGTATATAAATCTATTCGAACTTCTTTATTTAGTATCTACTTGATGCTCAGACAGTGCAAATTAGTTTTAGTACACAATATTACCAAAAATGGTTCAAGAAATAATCATTTCACGACTTTTTTTTTTTTTTACGTGCGCAAAATCCCCACGGATACCTCCCCACCGGAGCCGGTGGAGGAGGTTATGTCGGACTCAAACCGACCAAAACGCACGCCGCCTGTGGGTCGCTTTGGTTGCCGAAGGTGAGCTCGACCCAGAGCCATCTCTCACGATCTGGCCCTCTTCTCGGGTGTGGGGACTACAGAGTCCCCAACTCGTCCCCGGAAACGGGGAGGCGCGCCATGCGCGCCACCGCCGCGGCCTGCTTCTGCCAGGGTGACAGGCGGCTCCACCTGTCTCCCCCAGGCCGGCGCTCATGGGGGGCGGAGGTCGTTCATCGACCTCCGACGCCCGAGTTGCCTTCGTACGCGAGCAGCTTGTCTTGCGATCCTTCGTCGCTCCCGCTGCCGCTCCCGCCCCGCCTCCTCTTTCACGAGCATTACTTGCTCGCTGAAGGAGGCGCCGGCCGCCCACGCATCCGCGCAGCGAACCATCGCCGCGAGTAAGGTGGAGAGCGTGAGAACCCTCACTCCCAGGGCCGCCACAAGCTCCCGCCTCGGCGTCTCCCACGCCGGACACTCGGTGAGCGTGTGCGGACCTGAGTCCTCGCTTGCGTCGCAGTGATGGCACTCGGACGTTGGCTCTTTCTGCATCCGACGCATATACTTTCCGAAGCATCCGTGCTCGGTGATCATCTGCGTCAGACGGTACGAGAGGCTGCCGTGTGGCCTCTCTAGCCACTCCCCCATGATGGGTCTTACCGCCGTTACTATGGCGTGCCCTGCGCCTGGTCGTCCAAGTCGTATCTCCCATTCCGCCACCATTTCCCTGTGGAGCCGGGATCCCACGGCCCGAATTTCTTCGGGCTCGGGGTCGTGACCCCGCTCCCGCGCCGCCTTTCGGAACCGGTATAGCGCCGAAAGGCATCTCGCTTCCAGGATCCATGGTGGCGATCCGGCGAGGAGACTCGCCGCGTTGAATGATATCGTGCGGTACCCCCTTATGATGCGGCACGCCAACTTCCGCTGCGGACGCTGCAGCAGGAGCATGTGCCGATCACTTAGGGTGTCCGCCCACACGGGACACCCGTACACTGCCATGGACCGCACGACACCCGCGTAGAGTCTCCTGCTGGAGTCCTCCGGGCCCCTCAGGTGGGCAGTAGCCGTGCCAGAGCATTGGCTGTGCCCACCAATCTGGGGCCCAGACTTCGGAAGTGCTTCCCGAAGTCCCACCGGCCGTCGAGCACGAGCCCCAGATATTTCATCTGGGGCTTGATGCCGATGAGAGTGCCTCCCACTGTACTACTGACTGGAACCAGGTGGTGGCGTGCGCCGAGGTCCATGAAAGAACATGGCCTCGGATTTATGCAAAGCCACCTCAAGGCCCAGCCGCCGGATCCGTTCCACGACTTGAGCAACCGCGGTCGTGGCCCTCAGGATCGCTTCGCGGTATGTAGCCCCGCTCGCCGTCACTAGCGTGTCGTCCGCATAGCACGTGACGGCGGCGCCGTCCGCAAGCTCACCGCGAAGCACCCAGTCGTATCCAATGTTCCACAGTAGCGGCCCAAGAACCGATCCCTGTGGAACACCGCACGACATCTCACGCCGACCGACGCCGGTCGCACTTGGGTAGACGACGGCTCTCTCCGTCAGGTACGCCCCGACTATGCGGCGGAGGTAGAGAGGCACACAGTGGTACACGAGTGCCTCCCTGATGCAACTCCAGGGCAAGGTGTTGAACGCGTTGGAGATGTCCAAGGACACCGCCAACGTCACCTCACCCCGGGCAACTGCCTCCTCCGCCAAAGTCCTCACGCGCATGATGGCATCCACGGTGGACCGCCACCGGCGGAAGCCATATTGGGCATCCGCCAGGTCCAGCCCCCTACCAGAGAGGTGCTCGACGAGGCGCTTCGCAATAACTCTTTCAAAGAGCTTGCCCACCTCGTCGAGCAACACAATGGGCCAGTAGCCGGACGGTTCGTCCGCCGGGCGACCCTCCTTTCGGATGAGGACCAGTTTCCCCGTCTTCCACATCTTCGGAAACTGGCCCCGCTCCAAGCATGCGCTGAGGAACCCTCTTTGTCGGGGTTCGAGACCGTCTTCTCCCAGAGCTAGGACCCACGCGCGGCCTGGAATGCCGTCGGGTCCCGGGGCGGTGCTCTTTTTGGCTCTAAGCCTTCGCACCGCCAGCTCCAGTTCTACCCAAGTGACCTCGGGGACTTCGTCGTCAACTACCACACTGGGCGCCACAGGCGACCGAGGTGGCGGAGTCATCTGCGGCGGAACGTGTTCCGCTCGCACCGGGAACAGGGACTCGACCACTCCACCGAGCAGAGCTGGCTGGAGAACCCGGGTCAACGGCGGGGCCCGGGGGCGCAGCTTTCCTCTTACCATAAGGTAAGGCCGCCCCCATGGGTCCCGCTCCAGCGTCTCCATGAGCTCCTTATAAGCCGCGGCTTTCGCCCGCTTAATCTCCGCTCGGAGGGCATCTCTGGCCTCCCTGTATCCCTCATGAAGCTCCGTCACTCGGGGCTCCGTATCTGCGGTTCGGCTACGCCTCCTACGGAGTCTGGTCCACCGGCGGTGCGCAATCACGCAGGCTTGCCGTAGCCTCGCGATCTCCGTAGGCCACCAGTAGACCCGACGCCTCGGACTATAGGGTGGTGCCCTAGGCATACCCGCATCGCAGATACGAGTAATCATTTCACGACTTAATCGCTTTATTAATATAATCAAGCGAGGGATACGATACGTGACCAAATATATTTTAATTTATTTTTCCGAAATAGAAAAGATATTTGGTCCCCTTAACTTTTATCTGAGATTAGGATACTTTTTTCCACTAGCCTGACTACTAAAATATTAAATTTTTAGTCCTCCGGGGTGTTCTCTTTTTATACAAACAATATAAGGCTTTAATCAAGTTCGACCAGTTTTTAAGTATTAATTAAATATCAACCTTATCCCTTATTAAGACAAAGATTAAAATAGTAAATAACAGCTCGCTTTTTCCTTATCAGATCAGATTTTATGGTGTAAGTAAATTATTACAAAACTTGTATAAATATAACAAGGTTGATATTTAATTGATACTTAAAAAGTGTTTGAGCTTTTTTTCGCCTAATGTGAAGAACCTTTCTTACGTCATTTCTTTCAATTTGCTTTCATAGAAAGTTGTTTGTGTTTCTGAATTATTCTATTTATTCTGAACTAAAATGTTGCTTATTTTATTAAATAAAATACTTATTCATTACAGAGGAGATTAGTTTCGATTAATTTTAGATATCATTTGTCATACTGGTATTGTAATCTATATTCTATTATGTTAGATAACATAATCACTGTATTTACAATATAATTTTTTCACAATAGCATTCACAATCCATCAGCTGTAGGTCAGGATAAAAGAACTCAGCATAATATAATAACTGATAAATACCACCCATCTACCATAGAGAGGCGATTGAGTTATTATAGCGAAATTCAAGAATTCAAGAAAAGCACTGTAAATGAAGAAGAGCTGCCAAAAAAAGAAAAGCGTCACCTATAATGCTGGGTGCAGAAAAGAAAGCTAAAACTGAGAGTGTCCCATCTCGTAAGTATTCATAATATCATACAGACAATAGCCTGTTATCTGCTTTCGTACTTATAAGTACTTCAAGAGCGAGCATGTATGAAATGTTAAATGAAAGTAGATAAATCTACTGTCGTTTAACTTTTTATGCATGCTCGCTGTTTTCTTTTGTTTTATTAATTAGTATGTTCTGTGCGAATTGGGCCTACCTACCTATTGATGTGTCAATCAATCACTTGGTACTCGTTCATTCTGCGTACCCGAACTACTGTTATTACGGATATATTATTAAACTGCTATTCAAGTATATTAAGACATTTAGACTTATTTATATTTAAATTCTAACCTGTTATTTTTGGCTCATCTTTATGGAAATACATATTTTTTATGATCAAAATGCAGATTTTCATAAAAATTAAACAACTGAGATTTTGAATATACGTTATTGTCTTATTGACTCTTACTGGTTTGTCCGTTCATTCCCATTTTATGAATATGTTTAGTCCATCTTCTTTTGTCCATCCTCTCATTCTATAGTAAAGAATCTTTTTCCCTTTTTTCCCTATTTTGATCACTATATATATATTCTTCTTACCCTATTACAATGTTCTCTTATCACACAGTTTTTTACTTCTCAGATCTCTCAATTCTACAGCTTTTAGTTTCATACTTTTGTTAAACCCTACATTCGCTGACATGACAGTGGGTACCAGCATATACATGTAAAAGAAAGCATGGCAGTCCACTGCTGGGCCTCCATTATGCTAATTTTATGTCGTAGCAAAACCACTATCGTACTACTAAACCCATTCTTCGTCTTCCATTCCAATTCAATCTTTATTTGCGAACACAGGTATAACTTGTTGGTACATTGGTTTAAAAGTTTGATCATTCCGCATTCCACCTAAAAGACATGCAAATTCACAATATAAGCTTAAAAATAAAATGCATTTTGTAGGAGTAGCTACTGATTAATAACGCAATTAATTTAGAATTTTATCATGTTAAATGGTTTAGTTATGTCAAAATTTTAAATTAAATATTGTAATAATTAAAAAATATGTGTCATATGACAATGAAAGAAGTAAGTGTGTAATCTCCTATTTAAAAGAAATATAAATAAAATTGGTTTGTAAGTACATTACCATAAAAGTTCGGGCGCCTTGGAGATACACATGCCTAAGATAATCAGCGGATATTGGAAACTTTTAATCTTCCGGAGGTGAGCTAAATGAAACCAAACTGTGAGGTTTAAGGTTTTATTGTCCACTCCAGTGTGCATTTAGAAATAGTTGCAAGGATACATTCCTAATGTATATCTAACCTTAAATTTAAAATTAAAGTTTTATAAGCTAGGTCAAAATGATCTTATGTCAATATGATTCTATGTCACCAATGCACTTTTAGGTTATTTTGAAGTTTAGATTTAAAATATAATTAAAGTAAGCTCACGGCATCCCTCGGCGAGTATATGTAAACACAGCAGCGGGAAAGCTCGTAGCAGGCGAAGTTTTCAGTTTAAGCCCATGCGGTACATCCATGTTTGAGGTGAAAAGCCCAAACCCTCCATAAGGAAATGCAGTTGACCGAAGACAAAGAAACGCCGAAAAAGGTCCAAAGAAAAGAGAAAAGGCAAAGACAAAGGCGGTTCCAATTGGAAACCTGTAACAAAATTGCATGTCATTAGAACAACTCCTATATAAACACGAGGTCCTAATTTTTTTTATAAATTTGGGCGACTTACCGCCTTAATTTGCTGGAACAATGCCAATAGCAAAAGAAATCATAATATTCTCAGATTAAGAGCTGAAACAATAGAATTTTAACAATTATTTTTCAAATTAGGAGCGTGGCGATTTCCATCAGAGTGAATCTTATTAAAAAATGACAACTCACCAGAAATAAACTATAATTCCACAAGAGGATAGTTGTGAAGACACAAACTATTATCCTTTAGGCCAAAATACTCTCATTTTTATGAGATTTATTGAAATTAAGTTACGAAGCCATGAATATCGACCATCCAGCCTCAATGCTAGGAAGAAAGGTGCTTTGACAGCCATACGTCAAAATGTCATTCACTCCGCGTTCCGAAACTTTTCGTTCAAAAATAGAATTAAAACCGGTGTGACGACGTTCGCAGAGCGCGTCGTTACATTACATCCCTCCCCAAAAAGAAAAAAAGAAAGAAAGAAACTTCCTTTTCTAATGAAAATTATGAGAGTCCAGAACAAAATTCCAAAAAACCTCAAAAGACAAAATGTCTTGCAACATTTTTCAATAAACAAAAAAGGCAATGCGAAAGCATCTTGCATTGGGTATTGCAGAAATAATTATAAATTAAAGAATGGGAAAGCATTCCTAAAAATTAAAGAATGTGAAAACACTCGAAAAGTAAAGAACCAAACTCAGAAAAGAGTAAAAACTTATTTCAACACAAAAGTGAAAATAAATCCTTCAATAAAACAAATTAAACAATCCCTACTCAATTCCATTCCAGATATCGATTAGGCAACCAACGCCGTCGAATCTAATCCTTGATCTTAACCAGCCTTCTAGCATCAATACAAAAGTGCGGTTGAGCTCCTACGCCACCGACTCTATACCAGCTATTCCTGAAACAAAAATACGAAACTAACAAGATATCGGTTAAGCACCAACGCTGCCGAATCTGAAAGAAAATCGGTAAAAACAATGAAGTTTTCCCACTGTCGGTTAGGTTGAAAAGCCGCCGACTTCAAATTCCTATTCCAACATCTAAAACGTCAAAACAAAATCACAACAAAAGTGTCGTAATAATATATTTATAAGCATTGTGATCGGCATAACACCACCAACTTTCCGAGCACAAGCAAAATATAAAGAAAATATGACAATTGTGACCAGTACAACACCACTGACTTCCTGAGCACAACCGCATAAGAAAAGTATGACATTTGCGACCGGCACAACACCACCGACATCCCGTGCGCAAAGCATAAAAAATGTAACAATGTGTATAAAAACACAATCGTACAAAAAGAGAAAAACGACAATTACGACCGGCTCAACACCACCAGCTTCCCGTGCGCAAAGCGTAAGGTGTGACTATGTGTACGAAACACAATAGCACAAAAAATTGTAAAGTCCAGTAAGACACAAGTTTCCCAAAAAATGGTATAACAAGGTGTGTAAAAAAATGCATAAAATGCGTCCAATCCGAGAATCTTAATACTAAGAAAATAACCCAGAACTGTACAAAAATAAAGTTCAAGAAACTTAATTTTCCATTCCCTAAGTGAGTGGAAATAAGTCAAGTGAATTTAATGTAGAAAATGAATATTAAATTTCACTCCTATATTAGAGTAGAAACTAAATTCCTAAATTTGTACAAAATATACAATATTAAATATACAAGTGCATAAAAATATATACAGGAAAACAATCCTATACAACAAAGATAAATAAAAATATAAGATCTTTTGATGTGGAACAATTTGTTAATATGGAGTAGAGTTACATAAAAATAAGTCCTAAAATGACCTAAATTATTTTTGAAGGAAACTAAAATTGAAATTAATAAATTGTTGTGAAGTTCCTAACATACATCTCCTTTCAAGAACCATAAACCTACCAAACATCACCTTTTAATGGTTCATTACTTCAAACAAAGTACCAAAGACAAAGATAGACATTGTCAAAACAAGAATAATTTTAATATTTAATTATGTCTTTAATATGATAACGACCAGTATAGTTTTTATTAAGGTCTTTTAAAACATAAACATTAGAGGAAATTTTATCTATTATTTCACACTTAACAAACTTAGGTGCTAACTTAGCCGAAAAGAATGCAGGAGCATTAGACTGCACAAAACTTCTCCTCCACACTATATCTCCCACCTCAAAAGAAATGACCTTCCTTCCTATATTATAATAACGCGCATTACGCTTATAAGCTTTAAGCAATGAAGCTTGAACTTTTATAAAAATATCACTAAGTGATTTAAGTGAAAAAGCAAATGAAGACCTATCAAAAACATCAAGTTGATTGAGGTTATCAAAAGAATTACTAAAACGGTGCAATGAAGCATCAAAAATAAGTTCTCTACCGAACATGAGAAAATTAGGAGTGAAATCGGTAGCTAGATTCACACTACTATTTAAAGCTAATTGAACATGAGGCAAATATTTTGACCAAGTTCTATGATCATCTTTAACAAAACAAGAAATACATGTTTCGACTGTTTTGTTATATCTCTCTACAGGATTATTTTGAGGTGTATATAAAGTATTATAAAATATTTTACTAATATTATAACTTTTTAGAAAATCTACAAATTGCTTAGCTGTAAATTGGCTTCCATTATCACAAACAAAAATTTTAGGCGTCCCAAACTTAAGAAATATTTCTTTTTCAAGTATCCTACAAATTACTTTAGTGGTAGCACTAGTCATAGGAAATATCCAACAATATTTTGTAAAAACATCTATGATTGAAAGTATATACTTATGGCCAGAATAAGCTTTTGGAAGAGTTCCAATAATATCAATAGAAAGCATTAACATTGGTTTATCAACTTTCTTAGGATTAACCATAATTCCATGAGGTGGATTAGTAGAAGATTTATAAGCTTTACAAATATCACAAGAAGAAATGTATTTTTGAACATCAATAAACATACCTTTCCAAAAATAATGTATTTTTAATTTATTTAAAGTTTTATGAATTCCTAAATGTCCTGAATTAACATCATCATGATTAGATTTAATAGTGTCTAAGATGTGTTCTTTAGGTATGACAATTTTCCAATTTAAACGATTATTAGGATTATATTTATCTTTACAAAATCTATACAAAGTATCACTTTCAACTTTGAAATTTTTATATTTTCTAGGAAACTTTTTTACAATTTACAAATATTTTTCTATACCAAGGATCAACGATATCCTCATTTGGCATAACAATAATATTATTTACAGGAATATTAATAGCAGAAATTTCTATTCTGGATAAACAATCTGGAACTAAATGTAAAGAACCTTTTTTATATTTAACATCAAAAGTAAATTGAGAAATTCTAGCAGCCCAACGTGCAAGACGACCACTAGGATTATCAAGTTTAAGAAGCCAAGTTAAACTAGCATGGTCAGTGATAACTGTAAATTTCATTCCTTCAATATAAGGTCTGAAATGTTCAATAGAATCCAATATGGACAACAACTCTCTCTCAGTTGTACTATAATTACGTTCACATTTATTAAGTGATCTAGAATAATAAGCTACAGGATGTTGATCTCCATTATCATCATAAAGTTTTTTTGTTTAGCAGGACTAAGGGGCCAATAACGTTGTTTAAAAGGTTCACCAGTAACATTAATTTTATGTTTAACTAAATGAGTAAGACCTAAGCCTCTCCTTTCATAAGAAATATTTTCAAAAAGTGAAATAATTTTATTTAACTCGTGTTTCTCAGAAGGAGAAAGTTCAGAAACAGAAGTAACTGCATTTACACAAGTAGTGGATTCATATTCAAAAGTAATATTATTCCATAAGTCTTTAGCAAGATTAAATTTCAACCAAAAGTCAAATCCCAAAATAATTGAAGGTTTAAAAGAAGGTATTATCAAAAAATCTACATTTTGAGTTAAGTTATCACAAGTGATAGGTAAAACCATAGTTCCAATAACATTGTGTGCAGAACCATCAGCAGTAACAGCGTTACCTTTATAAGGTTTAAATTTATAACCTAATTGCAAAAATGTTTGATGAATATTAGAACCGAGTACACAACTACAAGCTCCACTATCTAACAAACCTGAATAAAATTTATCATATTAAATGAAGATGCGGCTCTCCGACTATGATCACCAACTTCAGACAAATCAGCCATGACATGAGGCATCTCATGAGTAGAAGTACCAACTGGAACATCATTAACAATATTCTCAAACAAAGGCGGGACCTGTATTTCCTTATCCATGTTTGATTTATAAAAGGATGTGAAAATCTAATAAAAAGTTGTATTAAATACACTATAAGTTTCTAATTAAAGTATCAATTAAAGTTTCTAATTAAAGTTAATTAAATTATGAATGAAGTTAATTGCATTGATAGCAAAACGCTAAACTCAAAAGTCAAACAAACTCATAGAATGGAATGTTATTGTTGCAAAAGTTATTTAGGTCAAATGCCTATAAAGATAAAAATGCATTAGTGATTCACAAAATAAATTATTTATGTTTACTTAAGGTAAACAGCAAATGGTCAAATATTACTATGTTTTCACACATGTTAATAAAGGTTAAGAACTAGTAATTATATAATATTACTAAGTGGAAAATCTTACCTGTAATAAACAAAAGCTATATAAGATAAAACAGTTATAACAATAACCATGTTATACAAATTGAAACATTCACCTGTAATTGAGAGATACAAACAATAGTACTAACTTGTAGTATGATTAGTTTTGCAAAGTAAACAATAACAAAGATTTACTGTAATACACAGTTATGTAACAGTAAAATACATGAAGAAAACACTGTTCTTAACATGATAAGGTAAAAAATAATGCAAAGGTGACAAGGAATAAAGATATATGCACACTGTCATGTCCCTGTTCGCGAGTGCCAATTGTAATAATTTAAAAGATATGTGTTATTACAAAGTAAAAAAAATTGGTTCGCAAGCGTCAGATGTAATAATAAAAAAATATGTGTCATATGACAATGAAAGAAGTAAGTGTGTAATCTCCTATTTAAAAGAAATATAAATAAAATTGGTTTGTAAGTACATTACCATAAAAGTTCGGGCGCCTTGGAGTTACACATGCCTAAGATAATCAGCGGAGATTGGAAACTTTTAATCTTCCGGAGGTGAGCTAAATGAAACCAAACTGTGAGGTTTAAGGTTTTATTGTCCACTCCAGTGTGCATTCAGAAATAGATGTAAGGATACATTCCTAATGTATAACTAACCTTAAATTTAAAATTAGATTTTTATAAGCTATGTCCATATTATCCTACGTCAATATGATTCTATGTCACCAATGCACTTTTAGGTTATTTTGAAGTTTAGATTTAAAATATAATTAAAGTAAGCTCACGGCATCCCTCGGCGAGTATATGTAAACACAGCAGCGGGAAAGCTCGTAGCAGGCGAAGTTTTCAGTTTAAGCCCATGCGGTACATCCATGTTTGAGGTGAAAAGCCCAAACCCTCCATAAGGAAATGCAGTTGACCGAAGACAAAGAAACGCCGAAAAAGGTCCAAAGAAAAGAGAAAATGCAAAGACAAAGGCGGTTCCAATTGGAAACCGCCTTAATTTGCTGGAACAATGCCAATAGCAAAAGAAATCATAATATTCTCAGATTAAGAGCAGAAATAAACTATAATTCCACAAGAGGATAGTTGTGAAGACACAAACTATTATCCTTTAGGCCAAAATACTCTCATTTTTATGAGATTTATTGAAATTAAGTTACGAAGCCATGAATATCGACCTTTCTTCCTAGCATTGAGGCTGGATGGTCGATATTCATGGCTTCGTAACTTAATTTCAATAAATCTCATAAAAATGAGAGTATTTTGGCCTAAAGGATAATAGTTTGTGTCTTCACAACTATCCTCTTGTGGAATTATAGTTTATTTCTGCTCTTAATCTGAGAATATTATGATTTCTTTTGCTATTGGCATTGTTCCAGCAAATTAAGGCGGTTTCCAATTGGAACCGCCTTTGTCTTTGCATTTTCTCTTTTCTTTGGACCTTTTTCGGCGTTTCTTTGTCTTCGGTCAACTGCATTTCCTTATGGAGGGTTTGGGCTTTTCACCTCAAACATGGATGTACCGCATGGGCTTAAACTGAAAACTTCGCCTGCTACGAGCTTTCCCGCTGCTGTGTTTACATATACTCGCCGAGGGATGCCGTGAGCTTACTTTAATTATATTTTAAATCTAAACTTCAAAATAACCTAAAAGTGCATTGGTGACATAGAATCATATTGACGTAGGATAATATGGACATAGCTTATAAAAATCTAATTTTAAATTTAAGGTTAGTTATACATTAGGAATGTATCCTTACATCTATTTCTGAATGCACACTGGAGTGGACAATAAAACCTTAAACCTCACAGTTTGGTTTCATTTAGCTCACCTCCGGAAGATTAAAAGTTTCCAATCTCCGCTGATTATCTTAGGCATGTGTAACTCCAAGGCGCCCGAACTTTTATGGTAATGTACTTACAAACCAATTTTATTTATATTTCTTTTAAATAGGAGATTACACACTTACTTCTTTCATTGTCATATGACACATATTTTTTTATTATTACATCTGACGCTTGCGAACCAATTTTTTTTACTTTGTAATAACACATATCTTTTAAATTATTACAATATTAATATATATATAAGATTATTAATGGTAATACAGTATAGTCTCTTTCATTACAATTTGTCATTTAAATATTCGTCAATAGTCTAGTACGCAGTTCGTTATAAGTAAGTACAATATTTTTTTTATAAAAACAGTTGTATTTTCCACTTCGAAAATATTTCGTGGTAATTTGTTGTACAAACGAGGAGCCATGGAGGAAATACTTTTAACAAACAGCGCTGACCAATGTTGAGGCATACAAATTTTATGGCAGTTACGAGCACTGTTGTATGCAGTGTAACGACTCAAATTACCTTTCACAAAAGTTACAACTTCATATATATACATCTTCAATCGCGGCGCCCCGACTCTCAGATAGTGTCCTCCCAGTGTGCTACTACCTGGATGACGTTCTCGGAGACACACATAAATTCCTCCGGTGTACGTATATATGAGCATGTTGTACACCTCTCTAGTTGAGCCATTATCTGTGGAGTGACTCCACATTCACATCACACGTCCGTGCCACCTGAGAACCCCACCAGGACTGGTTTTCTTTGCTCCGGAGTCTGTTGAGGAACTTCCATGTGATCCAGGGAAGGTCATGTCCAGGCGGGAGATTCTCCGACCCTGGAACGAAAGGGGTCGGCAGTGAGTACAGTGCACTCCAGTGGTTTCGGTTCGCTTGGGAGGGGTCACCGTCGATGGAGGCGACGCATGTCCGAAAGCTCCTGCGGCTCTTCAGTCTTTGTGGCACCTGAAAATGCCTATACATGGCATGTCGTTAGATTGACTCCAGTTTGTCCCTCTTCACGGACGACGCCACACTTCTGCATGTGCAATGCCAGTCAGTAAATGCAGCATCCCCACCGGAGTCGGTTTGAGACAGCCAATTATTATCCGGCAAGTTTCATTTAGTGTTACATTCACTAGTTCAGCATAGGTGGATCGGCACCATGCAGGGCATGCGTATTCAATCGCAAAGTAACACAAGGCCAACCCTGTTGTTTGTAGCACCTGCGGTGTCCAGGAATGTATGGTCTGCTCTGGCAAGGATCTCTGTGGGTTTTCTGCACACTCAGGATATCGCAGCGGGTGTTCTGGCAGAGACTAGAGAGTATCTCTACCCTGTCCCGAGAGAAACCTTCGATGTTTATGGAGATGATTCACAAAGCTGACTTTGGGTGTAGACTATCAGAGTGGTTTTGAGTTGCCATCGTGGTGGCGTAATCAGTTTCATAGCAGCGCTGCTACTCACGGAGAGGGTCCGAGCAAAGAAATCGCTATTGGAGAAAGCTAATCTTAATTTTATCCTTCAAAGACCAACATTTATTTTAAAAGTGTAGCTGTAGCGTACTCCTCTTTTATCTGTGTTAATTTCTCTAAGACTGGAGATGGCATATCTTTTCAGCCTTGTGATTTGTTGAGGTCTTAATCTACCCAGTTGTTAGTTTCGGTCGCATCCGAAGTCACCTCGAGTAAGTGTCCGGGTTGTGTTTTTTCGTCTTGTCTATATCTGGTAATTAAGCAGTGATTTGTTTGGCAGAATCATCGACGGAAAACCAGCTAGAATGGTGTCAGTTGTTCCCGGCTTGCCGCTACGGCTCGGCGTGTGGGTTCGTGCACCCTCGGTGGAAATTTTTATTTACATGTAAACGGCCGAACTGCTTTTACTCACATTCGCCCAATGCGCCCTCTGCGCCAGTATTACCTTCGTCAAGTGTCGGTAAGTGGAACCTACATAATATGTTAATATACAGTGCGTTACAGAAGTTCGTAAACAGCTGAATCTATAATCCTTAGAGTACTTAAGTCTAATTTTAACAGAACGTTAAGTATGTTAACGAACTAAAAAGTATTTATTACACATAGAAGAAGATAAGGAAAGGAAGAAATGCATTTCCACCAATGTATTAACTGGAAATCCTTTCATTCTCTCGCGTCACTTAATACAATTTGGTTTCATTTTGTATACGGATTTCTGCAGCTAACTGTATATAGATTCATGCACGCACGTATTAATAATGAGAGGGAATCGATCTGCGGCTTCCAACATAACAGTCGAACACACCGTCACGCCACAGATATTGTCAATATGTAAGCCCAAAACTATGCATAGTACGTCAGGAAGAGTAATAAGAGTCTGGCGAAGGTAAGTTCCTGTTTAGCAAAACGTCCTCTCTATTGCACAGTTTGATTTCTTCTTATGACCGAGTGAGCGATGCGAGCATCAGTTTCCGTTTCTACATATAAACAGCCCAGGCTCATCTTCAGATGCATGGCTCGAGTCAACAATAGGCTCACCCCCTATTACGACCGAATACAATTATTGGTGAAATGTAGGTGTTAGTTTGCTGTAGCGTTTTTTAAAGAACGAATGGTTATTATTTTTTAGTAAAACATTCAGGGTTGTTTAAAATTAGAAGACACGTATCTTATTTTTTTCTACTTTTTCAAGGAGTTATTTAAGGTCACCAGAAAAATATGGGAATGGGTGCTAGTGAGAATTACTGTTCACATTTATCTACTAGCAGTGTAGTTAAACCCGAAGTCGTAGTTTTAGTATTCTATAAACACTAAATCGTATTGACTTTTTTATGAAGGTATATATATACGCTGTGCAATAGAAAGAACGCGCTACAGAACTGAAGCAAGGCGATCATAGCCGAATTCTAACTTTTCTTTAGGACGTACAGAAACGGCAGCTGTATTAATTCAATATTAATGAACAAGTTAAAAAATCTAAATAATCCCGATCGAATCCAAGCCTTCACATCGAAGTCCTCAAGGCCTCAAGTGTCACACACCCTAATACTGACATGGCTAGTGTTGCATAACCTTGAAACGTGTTAACATCTATTATTTTTAAGTATGTCAGAATATAGTCCACTATTCGCCATTGTACTGGATACTACATACTATCTCTTTCAATCTTTATAATTTTACATTTGTTTTACAGCATCTCGCGTAGTCCCAGCTGCAAACTATAAATCGATATCAGCGGTGGTCCCCAAAATGAGCAAGTTTTACCCATATTGCGTGAACCGGGCGTGCCATTTCTATCACCCGAAGCCGTGCCGCAATGGCAACAACTGCGCCAACAAATTTAAGTACAATTTCTATCACCGTGATGTCCCGTCCAAGTGGCATTCCTTTAGTAACAATATATTGCAATCTTAATATAGAAAAATAAATAAATTATAACACCTAATATGACTGTTTTAATTCAACAACTTTACCAGGTTTCTTTCGTTATACTTATATATTATTAAGCTGCCTAGTTCCTGGCAGAAGGCCGTGTGATTCCTGGCAGGGTAGAATTTGGGCCACTCTCTCTTCTCATGTACTGATGTACAAGGCAACTAAGGGATAGGGTTGTTTAACCTCACATATATACAGCCCAGACTCAGCTTCAGATGCATGACTAAAGTTAACAACAGTGCCTGAAATAGGGCAAAAGACTCACCCACTATTACATGGTGATGGGACCGAATAATGTTAGTTCGCCTCTGCCTAACCTTCCGGGGATAAAGTCGTGGTTATATGTTATTATAATGAAGGACCAATTCTCGTTAAAATATCTTCAAAATTGAGATATATATAAATAATAATTTTTAACATCAAATATGGATATATGACAATGACATCACTGTGAAAAAAGGAGAACTCGAAATAATACCCTGTACCAACCCATCCCGCCTGTGTGGAAACAGTAGGTAGTAGCCAAAGCCTTCCAATATTGGGAGGTGCATATTGGATTACGATGGGCTAATTAACACAAAATATATCGTAAATGTTTTTTATATTTGGGAGTTGGAGATTAAATTGAGGCTGAATTTTAGGAAGATTTTATCACGAGAATCGGTCTTCTGATCAAGCTAATGCAATTTCATTAATAGCCATAAATGGGTACATAATTATAAGTACAATCAGAATTCAGTCAGCATCAGATTGATCAAGATCAATCTGATGCTGACTGTACGTCAAGACGAATAAAGTACTCAAAATGAGCTTAAGAGAGGTGGCAAGATAACTCCAGTCAGCAGTCTGTCAGAGCGATAGCATGATTTATTTCTTTTTTTTTAACACCTAGTTTCTCCGATATTAATATTTCGAAGTTCTTACTAAACAAATCCTTTTATTCTAGTTCTCGCTTGTACTGCTGCTCGTACTTTCATGCTTCATACTGGTTCTTTCGTACATTCGACCAGTCGTTTTGCTTTTCAATTTGCTTTTAAATAGAATAACTTCTACTATTCATTTATTACTTACTAGTTTTCTAATTCTATCATCTCGGGTAAAATGGTACACATTTCTAGTCTTTACTTCCTTCATTCTTGTTAGGATATTGGGATGAGGTTTTACCGGTTTATTAATTCATTTCCTTTACACATTCTTTTCTTACACTAATAACTTTAATCTATTTTAATTAAATTTACTAAGTTATTTGCTTCGTCATAAATTATTTTACATTTTTATTTCTGTACACTGTTACTGCTATTTTTTATACAATGTTTCTTATTGTGGATATAATGATATTCTCAGGTTATCAATATATTAATAACTAGTCTACCTTATTTCTATTATTTGCTGATTTTACAATTTTTATGCAGAGTTCTAGTATCTGTGTTCTACTTTTTTTGCTATTCACGTGCAGACTAAAATTTTACGATTTGACCTGTGTCTGTAATTTTTGTTAAAGGTTAAACCATTATTCTGCGTAAATGGGGCATTACGCTATCAAGTGGGGAATGTTTTCGGATTAATCCGGGTTGCAGGTGCACGATGAATTCTCCTTGCACCTGAACTTTGCCAAATACCCGGAGAATCCATCGTGTTCTGTCAGTAGCTGCGTTGTATGTTTTGTGGGTTCGAACTTCTTGATAGTAGTGTATGCATCCGATGCATACGAAGAAGAGCCTCGTGACTATGGCGGTTTCACCCGACACATACCTCCGGTGTCTGGAATGATAGAATCAAAGAATCAAAGAATCAATTTCATTTATTCAGTTTAGGCACACAAAGAGCACATATGAACGTCAAAATTATACAATTGAGTATGTCAAGAAATAATATTAAAATATTAAATAATGTACAAATAAACCATTGGAAAATGATTCTTTCGCTGGTTCGGTAGGTTAGTTCTACTGAGAAGATACCAGCAAGAAACTCAGCGAACTATATTAGAACTAGATTATTTTTCTTTTTCGATACCGGGCAAAGGTCTTTATTAGAAGGTAGGACACAACGGTATTTCCGCTCAATTGAGCAGTCGGATGGGGAAATGTCTCCGCCCTACAGAAAACTAAGAGTTCCGTCTGGTAGACAGTACAATAGGATGGCAAGGCAAGGGCCTTGGTTTCGGCCCCATTCCTCCACATGGACAGTGCGGCTCCCATCTTGCCCTCAATCTTGCTGTTATCTGTGTATATTTGCAGTGTGGTGTCACGCGTATCGTCCACTTGCTCGTTGGTCTTCAGGCTTAGAAACTCCAGACGCATATATTCCACAGGGTTAGAATTTTCCAGAGCCGAAGCCATTCGCTCAATCTACCTCCCCCCCAGATCTGGGATGGGATTCAATCTATTTGATCCTATAAAGAAAAGCTACTTCTTGAACTCAAATTTCAAAAGGGCGTATTGCCGTCAGGAGTACTGCTGAGTGAAGGGAGACTGTGTGATATACTTTGTATATTTTTTGTGAAAAAGCCTCGTTGAATAAAGCTCAGCCTCTTCTGTCTTTCAGCTTCTCAACCACTGGCACCCAAGTGCGGGCTGCATACAATACTATCAGTTCGACAGTGGCAGTGAAGATTGTATGAACCCCAACTAGTCTTTACCATCCTGATAAGTTGTTTGTAAATGTTGGTGACTTTTTCACTCGTGTTGTCGATGTGCTGTTTAAAAGTTAGTTTGCTTTCGATAGTGAGGTCAAGAATCATAACGTCCTTTGATGTGCTTATACCTATCCCACCCATACTCAAACGTGGTGTGTCTTATTTAAGTTTTGATTTTTATTTAAGTTTTCTAGTCATGACCATTGGGTCATGACTAGAAAACTTAAATAAGACCAACGTAATCGTTGGTCTTGTAGTGTGCAAATTTGAGCTTATTTGCATCGCCCCACCTCTGAACACGGTTAAGAGCGGCATTGGCACGTCCCTCTATCTTAGCTGCTGTGTCACCGTACAAGACCAAGACTACGTCATCCTCCAATGCTTGATTATAATTAACCCTATCTTCAATACTTTGCAGCAGCGGATCCTGCCGGAGATTCTAAAGGATTGGCCCAGAAATTGAGTCCTGGATACAATTCTTTCTTGTGCCTTGCTTTATACCGGCGTACCTCAACCAGACTTGTCTATCTTCCAGTATTTAAAAGTCTTTTAAGACCCTCTGAACACATCTCCACGAATCAGACTTCAATCACTGGCCACCTGGTGCTGTAAAAGGTGCCCTCTATATTCAAAAAGAACAGCACCATGATCTGCTTGTCATCAAGTATTGGTCCTATACCCTGGTATACAGGGCGTCCTCACAGATCTTTTGTGGCATGAACCTGTATTAGCAGGCGCTGATATTTAGGTGGAGATAGTGCCGCGGTCTTGCCATCATCATCTTTTCAAATATCTTGCTTATGACTGGGAGTCAAGTCAAAAAGTCAAAAAGTTGTTTGCCATGGCAAGGAACAGCTGGAACTCATTTCTGCCGGAGAGGTCACTGATGTCATCCGTGAAACCGCCGGTCTTTCTCGCTATTTCTTTCAGGCAGACTTGTTCAGCCGTATCATCTTCCTCCAAGTCTTCTCGATAAAACAAGTCGGCTAAAAGCTTTACGAACTGTTCCGTGTTCATGACAAATGTAGCACAGATAAAAATTATAGATGTGCGTTGATGTAGCATTCAGCCAACAGCCATTCGTAAACAACCGTAGCACCGTAGCACTCAGTAACGCAACAGAATGCGACTATGCGTTAGACAGCTATTTTGATGCACGTTGCTATGTGCATGGTGGCGTGATATTTACGCACCCGAGTCTCATGCACCGCAACTAGTGACCTCTAGTACAAATCTTAGACAATCACAGCGCACCCTTTACGTAGAAAACAGGTGAAAATTACAAGAGAGTGACAAGGATTCGTTGTAGCAAGACATACATTTTCAATTTGAAGGGACGATCGATACTGCCGGTAATACTGTCACTATAGGTATAAGTATGTTGAAATATTATACAATAAGTTGCGAGTGCATATTTTTGAGTATTGATGTGGAAAAATCGGTTAACGCGTGAAGCAATAATGGTTTATCTATATAGCAAAAACAAATGGAAAATATAATTCTTAATTCCTTATTGTACACAAACAGTACAGAGGGCATAAACAAAATAAATATATAAGAAATATGTACAAAGACGAGCTTTACTCACCTGTTATCTAATTCATTCTACTAATCGTTTGAAATATTGAAAAAAGATATACAAATAAAAATAATTTTGGGTTACTTTTGTCACAGCTTTTTGCTTGTTCTATTGTTTTATGAAGACTTCAAAATATACATAGTCTTTGTAATCACATTATTAAATACCAGGATCACTTGTCAATATATTCTTTTATCTTAAAATATTAGCAGGTGCACCCTTATGGTAGTTCTAAATAATAAGCTTTCGACCCATCGTGTGAGGTCTTTGAGGATAGTTACCAGGTGCAGCCACGTTTTTACAATTATGCAAAATTAGGAGTTTTAAAATGTTATGTGACTACCTAAAACACGTTAAATTTTGATGATCATACCAGAATACCTCAGCTCGTGTGCTCACATCATTTGGTAAAGAAGTGTTATTTAGCGTAAGATTCTGATGGATCCCACGCGACAACCGCCGGCGCCGTCAGTAATACATCTGTCCAACCATTCACATTCGCACTATTGCATTCAAAGCGGTTTGAGAGATGAGAGTCTATGAACACGTGGTGTTTGTACATATACTAAAATTAATACAGTTTGTTACGTAGTGAATGCAAGACTATAGATAATCCAATGTGAATATTTTATCATAAAACTAAAATTACTTTTCATTTGCATACCTCAGTTAATTTTAGATATATGCACGCTTTTCATTGACATTAATAAAGAAATTATCAAAACAAAAAGAAGTATACAAAAAAAGAAAAAGAACACAAAAGGTTCAAAAGTTTTATGATATGAAAAAGCCGTTAATGTCTGATTCATTTCATACAAATACTTCAAAGTACGAGTTTAGTATATTTCGAACATTTATTACTTTTTTTATCGTTGAGACGAGGGTAGTATTTATTTCATTAATAATATTTTCATAATATACACGGAAGTTATCGAAATTAATATATAAGAATATATATCTAAATAATCCTGCAGGTTCAGGCGTCAAAGAATTCCTCCCCATCGATGTCAACCGGGAAGGTGGAAAGAAGGCTGGCGGCATTGCCACGTTGAATGGCAATACCAATCTTTTGCGCAAGGAATAAACCAGCCCTCTAGCCACGGGTAGCGTCAATTAAACGTTTAGAAATGTCTTTAAACAAAAGACGGGCACTTGGACCCCATGATCCCAGCGTCTCGACCCCAAACGGCTCAAATATGTAACTACCACTTATATTACTATACTTGCGCCGTTTGAGGGTCTCTGCCGACGCAGCAGCAGCGCAGGCGCAGTTTGCAGTCCCTGGAAGGTGTGAAGGCGCAAGGGTGTCAGCACATGTTGCATCCCACACCAAATGCCTTCCCATCTTCCAAGGCACCAATGACATTCCATCTGGCCTCCTGCCATCGTCACGCGCCAAGCCAGTGGGTTCTAATATGGCTGGAACGCCAGCGGTGACAAGAGCCCGACGGATTATGTCATTGATATACCCGTGCCGCGACAGCCGTTCTGCGCTCCTGCTGCAAGAGAGACCATGATGTCCAAGGCTACCAACTTCTTCCCCACAGCGACATCGATGCGGAGAAACGCAAGGAGCACCTAAACGAAGGCAAGCAGCGATACGGAAGGTGTTATCGTCCAACATGGTACCAATGTTAGGCGACGGTAGGGCCTGAAGCCAAACACCGGATTCCCATTCCCCCACAGCCAAAAGGCGAGCACGCTTCGCAACATTGTTAGAACTAGAAATTAGATGTTTTCTTACCCTGTTGCAGAGCGGCACGTCCCATTGTCTCTGGGAAGCTGGGTTGGCCGGCAAATCAGCGTTTGGGCAAAACATTTTCCAAGCATTAAAAGCTTCGGCCATGCTTGGCACTTATGAATTAGTTAGGCTTAATGTTAATTTTCTGGTAATGACATAACTAATGTATTATGTTGTGATAATAGTACTTAATGCTAATGTCTCACTTATATTAATATTATATTTCTAGGTGATTGCACTTAATTTGGGAATTAATTATCTAATTATGAAACTAAACAATGTCGATCTTTCTAGCTGAAAATAACTCTTTGCATAATTGCAAAATTACGAATACTTAATTAATGAAAGTACGGGAGTGTATTTTTAATTACACACGCTATTTATAGTTAGATTTGCTTTTTACTTAAGATACTATTGAAATAAAACACCAAATTGCAAGCATCAATATCTCGGACACACTGCACTATTTGCCCCGCGTAGAGTATCTATTAGATAAAAAATAAAACATTATTTTATGAAACCAAGTTTCTAGATTTAAAAAAATCTATTTGAACTTTTTTGGATCATCTATTCAGTAATAATTTTCTTACCGCATGATCTGCATATCAATATAAATGATTGTGAAAAATAAACAATACCTGCAGAGTGGTGACTGGCATTGACCTAGTGGCATGAAACACAGGCCTTGTCGCCTAATGTACTTAAGTGTGCTTAGGCATCAGTCATCTACAAAATCTATATATTTTGGGACCTTTAGTCCCAAAATATTTAGTAAGCTGCCAAAATGACCTGTAACATTCCACATGTGGGATATTGTTGTGAGATAAATAAGTCATTATCATTATTACTTTTTTTTTTTTTTTTTTTTTTTTTTTTTTTTTTTTTTTTTTATAGGACACGTCAATTGGACTCGGCGCTTTACCTGACGAACTTAAGATTAGTTGAAAATACAATAGACAGCGTTTGAAAGGGACAGGGACTACGACTACCCATCCCCACCATCCAACCACTGTCTCATTTCCCAGTATCCGTTAGGACTTAAAATTTGCATATTTAGTTATCAGTGCAATTTACGCCTTTAGACGGACAAGTTGTTTAAAGTGAAAATTTGTTAAAAGTGGATACCTACATTTGCGAGTGATATCGATATCCTGAAATCTTCAAAATTTAAAGTAAGTTTATTTATACAATTATTTGAACTAACTAATATAATTTTATATCATTTAAAATAACTTCATATGCAATTAAGTAAACTCAAATAAACTACGGTTGTTACATAGTATAATATGAGTATATCGTTGCACATGCACGCGCATGAACAATCATATTATAAGAATAATTAAATCGTGAGGGACACGGGACAAATTTTATCATTATTTATAACATTTTATCGTTTATAGTTTTGACAGCATTGCAGCTGTATACTTAGTAGCTTATCGAGATGAAAAGTCGTATTTTCAGGCTTTTACAAATATTAATCAATTCAAATCGATGCTTTGTGGTCATTTTTCTAGTACATAAGTGTCTCTCACTAGATTTTGTAATTGCACAGACGAATTCGAAGTATTTTATTTCGCCGTGGAACCGCCCAGTTGAAATGTTGATCACGCTTTCACAACCCATGGGAACCTATACCCGGGATGAAATGAAACCTTAACCCGTAACCTATTCCCGTAGCATTTTATTTTAAAAATATTCGTTTAACGTAAAAGCGCGGTTTAATAACAAAGGAAGAAGAAAGGATCGATGGGTAGGTACCACATTAAAAATATTTCAATGGTATTAATCATTTCTACTGTGTGATTTTAACTATGATTCTAATCGTATCATTATATACACTTCCGAAAATTGTTTTATGAAGACTTCAAAATATACAAAGTCTTTGTAATTAAATCATGAAATACCAGGATAATTTTTCAATGGGATACATTTCGTTAACATAATATATGAAATCCTAAAATGTTTTGGCACAATAAATTTGGCATAATTGATTTTTAGCATCATATGTACTGAGGAATAATTATATTTAGGTCTATATATTACGCATAGTTATAATTTACACAATGTTTTTGGGCATAGTGTACAGTCGCCTAATAGTATGTAATAGTCTTCTTTTATTTTATTTATGGTTGTTTGAATTTGAAAAATAAAAAGGTACTGTAACCAGTATTTCCTATTTAGTGTCAAAGTAAGTTTATTCATCAATTATTTTATATAAATAAAAAAACATACATTTAAAAATAAAAAGTTGCTTCAATCAGTATTCTTTATACTATAATATATAGTGTCAAGGTAGGTTTAGGTGACTTTTATGCCTTTATAAAGCTATGCTTATAAATGTTAAGCTTAAGACAAATATACTTAATTTGATATCAATAAAAAATTATGCATAAATATCATTAGTCTAAATTACCATATGCCAAAATATTTTATGGTTATTTTTTTATGCACATAGTGAAGTTTTTTCAGTACATCCTTATCATGAAATAATAGCAGGTACACCCGTATGAAAGTTCTAGATAATTAGTCCTCGACCCGTCGTGTGAGGTCTTTCAGGATAAATACCAGGTGCAGCCACGTTTTTACAATTATGCAAAATTAGGAGTTTTTAAATGTTATGTGGCTACCTAAAACACGTTTAATTTTAATGATCATACCTGAATACCTCAGCTCGTGTGCTCACATTATTTGGTAAAGAAGATTCTGATGGATTCCATGCGACAACTGCCGTCAGTAATACATCTGTCCAACTATTCACATTCGCACTATTGCATTCATATCGGATTGAGAGATTAGAGTCTATGAACATAAGAACATGTGGTGTTTATACATATACTATAATTAATACAGTTTGTTACGTAGTCAATGCAAGACTACAAATAATCCAATGTGAATATTTATTCATAAAACTAAAATTACTTTTCATTTGCATACCTTAGTTTTTCATTTCAGATATACGCATGCTTTTCATTGACATTAATAAAAAAAACAAACAAATAAAAAGAAACAAAGAAGTATAAAAAAAAGAAAGAACACATTAAGGTTCAAAGTTTGTTCTTATATGAGATGAAAAAAACAGTTAATGTCTAATTCATTTCGTACAAATACTTCAAAGTACGTGTTTACTATATTCCGAAAATCTATTACTTAATGTTAATTTTTTGGTAATGACATACCTACTAATGTATTATATTGTGATAATAGTACTTAATGCTAATGTCTCACTCATATTAATGTATTTCCAGGTGATTGCACTTAATTTGTGAATTAATTCTCTAAATATGAAACTAAAACAATGTCGATCTTTCTAGCTGCAACTAACTCTTCGCATAATTGCAAAATTACATTAAACTCCCTTTGAACAATAAATCTTGGGACATAGTGGCACGTGGTGTTTCTATATTGAGATTATATAGGGATAAGTTGTTACGGAAAGAATGCAAGAGCTCAGACAATCCAGAATATTTAATTATAAAACTAAAAATCATTCATTAATGAAAGTACGGAAGTGCTTTTTTGATTAGAAACTCTAATTATAATTAGATTTGACTTTTAATTAAGATACTATCGAAATAAAGCGCAAAATTGCAAGTATATCGGTCAGGGTACCTATTAAATAAAAAATAAAACATTATTTTGAGAAGCCAAATTTATAGATCAAGAAAACTTTATTTGAACTTCTTTTGATCATCTATTCAGTACATAATCATTTTCTTAACGCATGATCTGCACATCAATATAAATAATTGTGCAAAATAAACAATACCTGCAGAGTGGTGACTGGCCTTGACCTAGTGACTTGAAACACAGGCCTTGTCGCCTAATATACCTCAGTGTGCTTAGGCATCAGTCACCTACAATATCTATTTATATAGATCCCAAAATATTTAGTAAACTGCCAAAATGACCTGTAACATTCCACATGTCGGATATTGTTATGAGAAAAATAAGTCATTATCACTATTACTTTATGACTCGGCGTTTTACCTGACAAACTAAAGATTAGTTTAAAATACAATAGACAGCGAGTGAAAAGAACAGGGAGTACGTGACCCATCCCCGCCATCCACCCCTGTCTCATTTCCCGGTATTCATTAGGACTTACAATTTGCATATTTAGTTATCAGTGCAATTTACGCCTTTAGACGGACAACTTGTTTAGAGTAAAGGGAAAATTTGTTAAAAGTGGACACATTTGCGAGTGATATCGATATCCTGAAATCATCAACATTTAAAGTAAGTTTATTTTTACAATTATTTGAACTAGCTAATATAATTTTATATCATTTAAAATAACTTCAAATGCAATTAACTGAACTCAAATGCAACTCAAATAAATACGGTTATTACGTAGTATAATATGAGTATATCGTTGCACATGAACGCGCTTATAACAATCATATTTTAAGATTAATTAAATTAGTATGTACCTAGTGCAAGTAGTTGTTAAATTAAAATATTGTGATATGAGACAAATTTAATCAATATTTATAACATTTTATCGTTTATAGTTTTAACGGCATTGCAGCTGTATACTTACTAGCTTATTGATATGTAAAAGTCTTATTTCCAGGCCTTTACAAATATTTGAACAATTCAAATCGATGGTTCGTGGTTTTTTGCATTTTTATAACACATAGGTGTCTCACTAGATTTTGAAATTGCACAGACTAATTGATGGGTACTTTGATTTGCCCGTGGAACCGCCCGGTTGGAATGTTGATCACCTTTCCACAAGCCATGTGAAAATATGCCCGGGATAAAATGAAACCTATGTGTAACCTATTTCCGTAACATTTTATTTTAGACATATTTGTTAGCGCGTGGTTGAATAACAAACATCTTCACAAAGTTTCACATTTATTGTAATATTGGTGGGATAGGATCGATGGGTAAGTACCACATTAAAAATATATCAATGGCATTAATCATTCCTAATGTGTAATTAAAACAATGAATCGTATCATTATATTGACTTCCGAAACTTATCTCAAAATTCTTGTTGATTTCAACTTTAACTAACGGAACTTTTCCCTCTTGTTTTAATTTTTATATTATTTTACTTATGCTAGATACCCTAGACAGAACGTGACTAATCAAGTTCTTCTGCAAGAATGGATTGGTTTATTTGTCAAACAATTTACGTAAGATTAACTGCGCATGCGTAAACAGAAATATTACTTCAAGCATTAGATCTCCAAAACCGCGACACCATTTGAATCCATATATTCGAACCTGGAACCAATTATTCACATTGTCGAAATAACATTGAAATCGGTATGTTGGTTTCAATTTGCGTAAAGTAATGATCGACATGTCAAATAATATCTTAATACCATCGGAACTTTTTTAAAAGTGTAACTTTTAATACCTGACCCACTCCAAAAATGTAGGAATTGCTAATAGGTGTTAAAGTGTCCTATATTAACTATACATATTTGTTACAGAATGACTTTACCAGATGAAGAATTTACTTCAACTGGTGCCGACGTTGCCGACGCATACGCGGATGAGGCAGCCTCGAGACCACAGCCTTCACAGACTCCAGCCTATACGCGAGCCGAGGAGCGTAGACGATTTATGCGGGTGCTCATCGAGAACCCCACAGACGATCTGCGACGTGCCGTGTTAGCGAGGAACACATATTGTCGACTTCGCGCAGAGGCGCTTCGTGAGAAGAGAGCCAGGTGGAGTCGCATTAGGAGACTCCGTCGACGTCAGGCTAGAGAGAGGGAGTAGATTAAACTAGCCATATTTTTATTTTTTTAACATCTGTTCATCCCAAGGCTGCCTGAAAGAAATCGCTTCAGCGACAAGGCCGCATATTGTATATTGAACTGTAAACATGCTACCTACTTATCCTTTTGTAAATCTGTTGGTGTACAATAAAGAATTATCTATCTATTTAGCCACTTACAGTGCTGGTTGACAAGACAAGGTGAGCCTGTCTTTTTCCCACGTGAGCTGTGTGGAACAGCGTGATTGTTGCCGGAGAATAAACAGAATCTCATATTGTTTTATATTAATTATTGTAATAGTTCATGGTTAGTTCCTAATTTTGTAATTAGTTATTTATTTTATTATTATATAGTCTTTGTATTATAAGTAGTTCAGTTATCATTAGTTTAATTTTTGTGCACTGTAAATTATTATCATTGTAAATATTTAACTTTTTTTAATTCAAATCTTTTGACACGAGATCTGTGTAGGTATAGCCTGTGATGGAAATAAAGTAAATGCACCCTTACATACAACTTCACATGAAAAGGTGTATACTTATCTTCTTTGTCGACTGTACATTCATTGATATTTTATTCTTAAGGAATCATTTATTGTAAACTTGACGTTTTGAAGAAAGCGGTGATAAACTTAGGTTAAGTAGAATTTACGTCATTAAGATACAACGATGTTGTAATATTATATTGAGAATGTTGAATATTTTTTTCGGTAGGCAGTTATTAAAAGTGCATAAATAAATATTTAATTTAATCTATATGATCTGATTTTATTTACCGATTCGTGGGAACCTAAGACCTCTAGTAAATTTCTTACACTAAGAATGAAATATATACCTCTAAACAAATTTCACTGAAGGTTAGGTACTTGCTAATTATTATTGATGAAGTAGACTCTATTGTAAACTTCCCTCTCAGAGTTAGGGAGTCAAATGCCAGTAATTTTAGTATAGCATGATTAGATAGAGAATGGAGAAGTAAGAGAGGAGAGTTAAATTATAAACATTCGATGCAACACTGGTTAGCGTACTGATGATGATGTACTAATAAGTAAATTTACAAAAGCTCATTTTTATATAAAAGTACATGAGATAAAATAGGTATATAAGAAAAACTCCATGTCATTTTATACCTGTTTATTGTTGATTCAATTATGCCTTACTGGCCGGAGGCTACTACTAAACTCAATAGTAAAGCAAATAATTGCATGACGTAGCGCACATCAAACCAATACATCCGCGACGGCGTAGCACTCAGTGACGTCACACAACTTGCTATGTGCATGACTCGATGGTTACATATGCTGCCACCAGTGACCTCGAGAAATTCCAGCTAATGACAGTTCACTTTTAGTAGCTAACTTATGATTTTTCTAGTAAAATTGACCCGCTCTGGGATCAGCAAGTGGGCTTTACAAATAGGTATTAATGAGAAGGGAGTGACAAAGATTCGTGGTTTCACCCTTACAACCATTCACAGAATTTAGAATAATAATGTACAATTTTTACACTTTCACTGATCGACTAGGATATTAATATTAAGGTAGTATAAGCTAGTGTAAAGTATAAACTTTTTAGAATGTGGGTTCACCTCTGCCTAACCCTCCGGGGATAAAGGCGTGATTAAATGTATGTAATTTTCTTTAAAGCCCAAAAGTATATGCATTAGTGCTGCAAAGTTGTTTCTCATATGCCACTATGTTGTAACGATATTCAGTGCAATTCTCAAAAGGAATAGCTTCTTACTTGTATTAACCAGACCCATTTTCATACCACTTGGCTGGTAGTCTAGCAAACGGCACAACTGATGAGAAATGGTTACCGTGCTTTAGGTGCTTTTGCGAGAGCTATACCGTCTGAACCGCTAACCTCGAGAGGAAGGCTTGCACCAAAGTTTTATCTGTGAATCAGCAAATTTGGTTTCCTGGCGTAGAGGCTGGTTCGGTTCATAAAATCTTGGTGAGGAAACTACACCATATTCCAGCATGAGACACACACACATAACGGGGCGTTATCATCACAGACGACGACACCAGTAGGAGCGAAGCTACGGATACATAAATAATCATATAATTTACTGTTCTCTTCAAACCACTTACAATGTCAGTGAAACGCACTCTACCAAAATTAACTTCCTCCCCTTTGTTTAAATATTCCACGACTTTCTACACAACGCTATCTAGACCCATGGTAAGCATAGCTTAACTAGCTTGTGTTATGGAATCTAGAATGCGGATAAACATACTTAGATACTTTTTTTTTTGTAAATGCATACATATTATACATAGAAACACCCATACCAATGCATAACATAACATAACATAAACTCACGCCTATATCCCCGAAGGGGTAGGCAGAGGTGCGAGCACCCACATTTCGCCAGTTTATGTTTAGGTCCCAATGTAATAGGTGGCGAGCCTATTGCCATTAACCGGGCACTTATAAACCTGCGATAAATACACACATAAATTCGAAAAGCATCGAAAAGTCATTGGTGTGTGCCATGGTGAAACCTGGGATCGAACCCGAGACCTCGTCTCAGCAGTCCATTACCCAAACCACTAGGCTACCGCGGTTATATACCAATGCAAATATACATATTCATGCATACAAATATTTTCACTGAGCGGGAATCGAACCCGCATCCCCTGCATAGCAGTCGAATGCTCGTTTAACACTCCAACAACCAGCTATGGATCTCCTCAAGGATTAGAGTCTGGATATTTAGAAAACTTGTCCCGTAGGCTGAAGCGCTAATGACTATACAACCTGTGAACAAACTACTACTCTCGATCATATGAAAGATATGTTTGATTCAATTCTTCACCAGCAGAACCCAAAATTTGATGACTCTCTTCCGAATAAGTACGATGTTGGAAAAAATGCTCTCGCCAGAGCAGAAAATTTAGTCTCTTGAGAGTAAATTTAATCATTTAGAATGCAATTCGGGCTTCAACTATAAAAATAAAAAACATTACAAAAACACAACAAAAACAAAACTGTTTTATGTATTATGGTCAAGGGAGTGGCTGACCTGATTGAACTTCCTTTATCTGATTCCGAAGTTGATGACATTTTTCGATTAAAATCAATGAAAGATGCAAACATACACATTTTAGTCAACTTTCAAACTACAATAATAAAGGAGGGTTTTCTTAAGCGATGCAAGGACTACAATAAAATTCATAATGGGAATTAAGTTAATAATTCTCACCTTTAATTGTCTTGGCCAGTTAAGCCTATTTTCTTATTGTACCACTACAATGTACACTCCAAACAAATACTAACTCTCACACCCTCCACACAGTATAATTACAAATAATGACTATACTTTTACGTATATGTTAGGTATAACCCTCTACCTCCACAATTTATACTTTTTATTCGAAATCCAATAACACAAAGATCTTAAACAACAATCTCGATCAGGGTCCAATTGCACAATCATCGTCTTAATGATTTAGAACAGTGTCCAACACTACTCAAATCAGGAGAATCATCTTTAAAAATTGTTCCTCAGAACATCGTTATCATTAGTTATAATATGTCTCGCCTCCTGAAAATCCTGGAATGGTCTAAAATAGTTTTTTTTTTATTATATTAACAGAGTATTGGTTACATAATGCGCAATATGTCCCTACTATAGACGGATAACATTTTGCACAAAATAATATAAACCTAACTTGCAGAGTATAACAATAAGTGAACCAAAGTTAAATGAAGAGAACTGTCTATTAATTAAAGTTGACCGGCATACATCTATAATCGCGATTTATACTGGTATATATCCTTCTATCGATCTATTCTTTTTGTCACTTGACGTCCTTCGTAGTAATTTGAAGTATTCAAACACTATTCTTGCCGGTGACATTAACTTAGATATTAAGGCAGGTGAAACCTAACTAAATCTGTAAAAAAGCGGTTCGTGGAAAATGTAGGTATAAAAGAATTTTAAAAAGCTATTACTTGTTACGAGTACAAATGTTAGTCAATTTAAGTGCTAAAATTGGTTATTTTTAGTAAAAAAATATTCGAAATTATATGAATTTTAATTTAATACAATATACCCAATAATTTCAGAAGTAGTCTGACAGAATGTCTAGTAGCATCAAATTGACTGCTGTGATAGTATGAAGCCCGGCGCTTCTAGTGTTAAAGTTAATACGGCCTCTAGACCGGAACTGACAAACAAACATATATGTGGAAAAAAGCAAAATTGCTCACCTCACTCACTCGGTCAAAAAAATTATGTCAAGCTGTGCTACAGAGAGGACGCTTTACAAAACAAAAATTCAACTTTGCCAGATTTACTGACTTAATTGTCTTTTTGACGCACCATGCACAATATCTGTGGCGCAATTTCAATTCCCTCTCAATGTTTAAACATGTATTCATGAATATATACGGTCGGCTGCCGAAGTCGTATATAAAATGAAATTAAATTGTATGTAGTGAAGCCACCAAAATAAACTGTAAATGAATGCATTTCTTTCTTTCCTTCTCTTCTTCTCTTCATAGGTCTATTAACTACTTTAAAAGTTAGTTAAGAGACTTAAGTGCTCAAAAGACTATAGATTCAGTTGTATACCAACTTCTGTAACCTACTGTACATTTACATTTGTGCAGGTGTTCCACTTACCCACGCAAGGTGCGGTAGATAAACGAAACAGATAACTGGGGTAGATAAAATGAGCAAGTTGAAGGATCGTGTGCTGTGGCGCACATTGGGAAACGTCTGTCTACTTTATGTCACTGCAGTACTACTGTCATACAACTGACACTGCAAAAAATAAAATGGTTTGGTAGCAGAACGTCCCATTCCCAAACTCGTCACGCTGTTTCAGATGGTCCCAATCCCAGATGGTCCTATTCCCAGATTGTCCTATTCCCAGATTGTCCTATTCCCAGATTGTCCCATTCCCAGATGGTCCCAGGGATGGTAACGCATGACTACTGAAAACGCGTGTTTTTTTTTTCATAAAAAAAAACATTATTTGTTCTAAACGCTGTATCATTTATTAACTGAATAAAAGTAACTAAAACACACACACTAGGCGATAGCATTAGTGTCAAACATGTTATAAAAAAAACTATTTGGATATAGACGCTATGGCCTTGTGTCTGACGCAGTGTGACTATTTATTTTGAAATAGACAAAAAGAAATCAAAGCTGCCTAGGAAATAAAAGAATGATTAAGTAAAAATAATAGTCAAATACTAAAAATAATATCATCTAAAATATTATTAATATTATGTCTATAATAATATTAATATTATTTATAAAAATAATATCATCTAAAATATTATTAATATTATTTATGAAGCTGTAAAAAAATTACTTTTTTCAGAAATCTTTCCAATGGCATTCTTCTTCCTTTAAAATTTTTGTAAAAGCTTATTGAATATCTCTCTTTATCAAAGTATATAATTATCTATTTCTCTTCTTTTACTTTTAGTTTTTTCGAATAAGCTGAATCTTATTATAGAAGCCCAATGTTTTGCATCTGTATGTAATTTATGCAAAAATAAAAATAGATTTGGCTTTTTGGGAATACGCACATTCATACGGTGATGCCACCCTTCAAGTGCGTTTGTATTTCTGTGCCTTTGCCCAGCACAGCTTAATATTGATGGCGGAATCCTTGGATACCACTGATTTTCACAATACCGTAAGAAACGTTGTACGTTTTGAGTACCTGGAGCCTTATTAATAATCAAACGCCATGTTTCGGGAATGAAACTGGCTGGTACCAATGGAATCATAGCACAAATTCTTGCTATATTGCGACTTTCACTATAAGTATTCAAGCCATATTTCTTAGCTTGCTTCCAAATGGCTGCATTGTAGTGGTGATAGCAGCCACTTACTTTTGCGTTTGGGAAGATTTCTGAAACTGCATTCAATTGCGCGATTTCATAGTCACTTTTAAAATTTGATATTCTAATGTGTAATTTTTCTTTCAAAATGCCGAATAACCGCACGTAAGTCGCCTGTGTCTTGTTTGGTAATAAGGCATAAATTACCGGTATTATGTTAGTGGACCGTTCATCGGAACCCATATCAGTATGTAATACATATACCTGATAAAATGGACTAGGCGTGATCTTAAATGTCCCATCTGCGTAGTAAAATCGCGCATTTCTAATAATATTTCTGCTAACTTTTTTCGTGCAAAAGCCGGGGTGTGCGTGTTTGTTAGGGCGGATGTTTGCTGTCGCCGTTTGCGCTGCCTAGAGGACCCATCCTTCTCCGTCCTTTGGGTACACGTAGACCATGGCCCTACGAGTCAGATCTATGTGTGCCTCTACCGTTCCCATACAGGAGATGCTGAGACAACTCGACTCTTTGAATATCTGAGTCAGGCGGCAGATGATGCGCAGGAGCGATTTCCGAATGCCGAAATGGTATTTTTGGGGGATTTTAACGCCCACCACGAGATCTGGTTGGGCTCCTCCAAAACAGACCATGCGGGAAGAGCCGCCCACGCATTTGCTCTGGCGCACGGCCTGACCCAATTGGTGCACGAGGTCACTAGGATACCAAGAAGGTCGGGCCAAGCACCTTCTCTGCTAGACCTTCTGCTGACGAGTGATCCGGACCGGTACAGTGTATCGGTGCGAGCCGCGTTAGGCAACTCTGACCACTGCCTGGTCTGTTCCACGGTGCCTATTATGGCGCCTCCACGACCAGTGCGGGGGAAGCGGCGTCTCTGGCACTACTCGTCAGCGGACTGGGATGGACTTCGTGACTATTTTGCGTCCATCCCGTGGGTTGAGCGCTGCTTTGAAGGTAAGAACCCATCGGATTGTGCTACTGCTGTCGCCGGTGAGATCGGTCTGGGTATGGAATACTATATCTCATACACCGATGTCACCGGTGACCGCGGGGTGCGCCCTTGGTTCGGGCGCGAGTGCGCGGAAGCTGTTGAACAAAAACAGTCTGCGTACCGCGCTTGGGTAAGGGCGCGCGCCACGCGCCATCCCAATCTGGGCCACTTCAAGGCGGCGTACAACAGAGCCACAAAGGTCTGTAGAAGGGCCTATGTCAGAGCGGATGCCCTGCGCATAGCGCGGCTTGGTCAAGAGCTAGTGATGCATCCCACGGGAAGCCGTGGCTACTGGCGACTGGCTAAAGCCGTGCAAGCCAACTTCTGTCAGCCTTCGCTGCCTCCGCTGCGTAACCCTGATGGATCCCTGGCCCATGAGCCGCAAGAGAAGGCAAATCTGCTGGCTAATCTCTTTGCGGCCAACTCCCGAATCGATGATTGTGGTACCCAGCCACCAACACTACCCGACAGTGACCACGCGATGCCTGATATCCATATCAGGCAAAGCGATGTCCGTGCAGTGCTGCAATCACTCGATGTCCGGAAAGCCAGTGGTCCGGATGGTATTCCAGCGGTAGTTTTGAAAAAATGTGCAGCGGAGTTGTCTCCAATGCTTACGCGCCTGTACCGGCTATCCTACAGTTCGGGTACAGTGCCTTTGCCTTGGAAAGAGGCGAATGTTCAGCCGATTCCCAAGAAGGGGGATCGCTCGGAGCCAGCCAACTATCGACCCATAGCCGTCACCTCAGTGCTGTGCAAAGTGTTCGAGCACATAATTAACAAACAGCTCATGCGGCACCTAGAGGATCACTCCTTAATTAATGACCGGCAATATGGCTTCAGACCGAAACGGTCAACGGGTGATCTTCTAGCATACGTTACCCATCTTTGGGGTGAGGCTATGGACAAGCACGGCGAGTCACTGGCAATTAGTCTTGACATCGCCAAAGCTTTCGATAGAGTCTGGCACAAATCGCTTCTTTCTAAGCTACCTGCCTTTGGTCTGCCTTCTAGGCTGTGCAACTGGGTTGCTAGCTTCCTGCAGGGGCGCCGTATTCGCGTCCTTTGTGACGGACGAGCTTCGGAGTTTCTGCAGGTTAATGCTGGCGTGCCCCAGGGGTCCGTCTTATCACCCACTCTCTTTCTTCTGCATATCAACGACATGCTGTCTACCGGCAATGTTCATTGTTATGCAGACGATAGCACTTTACATGGGAGTTATCATGGACATCCAGCGGCCAAGCAGTCAGATATCGCGGAGAAAAGGCAGATTCTTGTCACTGAGCTTGACGGGGTCCTGAATCACATTTCTCAATGGGGCTCTGAGAACCTGGTTGAGTTCAATGCCAAGAAGACGCAGGCATGTGCGTTTACAGCAAAAGTATCTTCTTTCCTTCCCCTCCCCACTCTTCAGAGCACGCCACTGCCGCTGCAGGACAATCTCAATATCCTAGGTATGGATGTTCGCTGCAACCTGAATAACAAAAACTACATCGAAAGCATCATCAAAACAGCCTCACGAAAACTCGGAGTCCTGAACAGAGTGAGACGATTTTTCACGCCGGAGCAGCGGTGTCTTCTATACAAGACACAAATTCGCTCCTGTGTGGAGTACTGCTCGCATCTCTGGGACGGTTCAGCAAAGTACTTACTAGATGCTCTCGACAGGTTGCAGCGACGTGCGATCCGTATCATTGGGAATCCCGAGATCACGAACACCCTAGAACCTTTACAGCTGCGTAGAGATGTTGCGTCCATGGCTGTATTTTACCGTCTGTACCATGGGGAGTGTTCTGATGAGCTCTTCCAATTAGTCCCACCCTCCCCTTTCCTACACAGGACAACGCGTGCAGGTCTTAGATGTCATCCGCACACGGTGCAAAACATCCGATCAAGAACCAAGCGGTTCGGAGACTCTTTCCTCTGTCGCACCATTAAGGCCTGGAATTCATTACCAGCTCACGTGTTTCCTTCTTCCTACAGTCCCGGGTCCTTTAAGCGGGGCGTGAAAAAGCATATGATAAGGCCGTCAAGCTGAGTGTCACCATTGTCACACGGTATGTGTAAGTAATGGTGACCCTCTTTTCTGGGATTTTGCCTTCAGCTTACCATCAGGCAAGGCGAGGTCCAATTGACGTGTCCTATATAAAAAAAAAAAAAAAAAAAAAAAAATAACTTTTGTCGCAAAAACAATTATTTTGTCGTCGTCACCATCTTCACATACAATAATTTTTTTTACTAAACCCTCAGGTATTATCACGGACGCTGGGCTAGGGAAGTTTAATTTACTGGTATTTAAAAAAAAATTACGTTCTCTGTATAATATTGTGTCCAGCATATTTATGTTTAAAACATATAATTTTTTCCTCGAAAATAGTTTGGATTGAACGAAAGTCTTTACAAACTGCTTGTTTAAGTTTTGAAACAACTTTTTGTTTAATTATTGTGTCCGCGTTACTTTGACATGTATGTGGTACTTGTCTATAAATAGTTTTCCTCGTTTCATGTATTGTTATAGCCGCACTACACTCTTTTCTTTTCACACAACGCCATTTGGAGCTTCCATCACTGTTATCGTTATGTTTATTGTATGTGTATGTTCCACAAATTAAACTTCGTCCTCGCTGATTTTTTATAAATTCAAAGTTATGATCCAACACACCGTTATAATTTAAAGAGAGAATTACAATGTATCCGCGATAAATGACTGTGCACTTAGTTGGGGAATGAACTATTTCCTTATCGTTAATAGTTCATGGTTAATTTTTTTGCCTGCACCTACCTCAACGCATCTCTGCATCACCCTAAGGTAGACTGTCAGATAATGCCTTTGGCATTAAGTCCGCCTTTGTACAATAAACTGTGCATAAAGTTAAAAAATAAATAAATAAATAAATAAAACTAAACAGAAACGTAAACATCATTATAATATTCTATGAATAAGCATCTACCCTCATTTTTTTTATAAAATACGATATTAGTAATTTTTAAATTTTTGTACGGTTTTCTGACAAAATAACACTTTAAAGTAAGGAAAAACACAATATCAAGGATTATTAAAACATGCACACTAAGTTTTTAAAACAATATTTTTCATCCATTGTACAAAACACAAAAAAGCGCCTGATTTTAAAACCTTAGCAATATTGGAAGAATGCTGTTCTTGCTGTAACGAATTATGCAGGCGTAAAGTTTATAAAAAAGTTCATAAACTTACACATTAAAATATATTAAAGTCATGTCAATATAGGTTGAATAAGTATTCATCAACGTCATTAACAGGCCTAATAAGGCCTAATAATTAATTCAAGAAGCATTTTTATTCATACTCCTATCATTAAAATTGCGTCATGCGTTACCATCCCTGGGACCATCTGGGAATGGGACAATCTGGGAATAGGACAATCTGGGAATAAGACCATCTGGGATTGGGACCATCTGAAACAGCGTGACGAGTTTGGGAATGGGACGTTCTGCTACCAAACCTCTCAGTTCTCACAATTCAGTCATTTACAAAAAGAGTATTATGATACTCGGTATCGAACTCACGACGCATGCGCGCCGATCTGTATGTCAGGCCTCCCGACCAAAGTGTATCTATAAAAATTGGCAAAAAAGGAGTTCTGTTCATTTATTTTAGATGGTAGTAGATCAGTACGTCATTAAACCAGTTCGAGGTCAACATCCAAGTCACTGTCACGGAGTTTGAATTTCAACTTTCTGATTTGAATTCACTTTTGAACACTCTGCGTAGATATATTTATTGTTTAGGGCACTGCCACTTCAAGTCTTTAGCTTTTTAAATAAATATTAATCACAATTTAAGTTTTTTTCACTCAATGTATAAATTCGTGTTTATTTAGTAATCGTGTCAGCTAGCTCGAGGATAACGTTTGTACGTGTTTATTATATAGTTTTATATTAACTTTATTATTTTGTTTTAAGGAATTAGCACTTTATACTATTTTTTAAATAAAATATATACGGAGCCGATGTTGACGTTATGGCACACTAGCGCCACACACAAACGTTCTTCTGTGTTCTCACGTCACACGGCAGAAGCGTGCGAGTGTGCCAGCCGCGCAGAGCACACTTACGGGATTAAAGAGTGCGGTTCACGGTCTCATCATCGAGAGAAGCGCAGGAGACTGGTGACTCTAATAGAATTCAAGAATTTGAAGAGAGTAAATACCAATAGAAAGAAGGCCGTGTCCAGCAGCGGATTGCGATAGGCTAATTGACTGAGATACCAATAGCGCTATGCACTCGTGGCAGGTGTTCTCTGTCACTGCCGCCTAGCCTCTTTCTCACTGTAGACCTCCTTACGAAGACGACGATAAAGGTTTTTAATGCACACTTTTCGCCGGAGTTCCTGCGTCCTACGCTTCTTTTTGCATAATTCTATAATATTTTTTCGTTCGGTATTAGCCCGCACGTGATCGGGAATTATCGAGAGCCTCTGTCTCGGATTAGGTTCCTCGTAGCTTGTTTTCCGCCGACGACACGACCAAACAAATCACTGCTTATTGACCAAGTATAGATAAGCAGAAAAAGATAGAAACCGGAATCATAAAAAATATGTGTGAGCACCAAGGTGAGCCAAAAATAACAAGTTAAAATATATAAATAGGGCAGGCAGGCCCTATTCGAGGTCACAGAACAGACTAATTAATAAGAAAAAATCTTGCACTTCTAAAAAGCAGCGAGTTTCCATAAAAGGATAAATGACAATAGATGTACCTACGCTACGGTCATTTAACATTTCATGCAAACTCGTTCTTGAAGTACAACTACAGTAGCAGGTAACAGGCAATTATCTGTATGAAATTACGAATACTTACGAGATCGTACACTCTGAGTTCGCGCTATCTTTTCTACGTCGAAAAATGTTAGCGACGCTTTTCTTTTTTTTTTTTGCAACTGGCAGCTTTTCTTCATTTTTGTACTTTACTATGATCAGCTCTGTCGTCTTCTGTGTTAACAATGACTTGGATATCGCTCTCATCACTAGAACTACTCAATCGCCTCTCCAGTATTTTGGTTAGGAAAGCATTCGGGTGATATCCATCCGTTATTACTTTAACCAGAGTTCTTTTAACTTCACCTACTGATGGGTTATAGATGTCACTGTGACAAAAATAATATTGTAAATACAGTGATTATGTTTTGAAATACAATAGAATATAGAGTACAATACAATGGATATCACAATTATGAGACCTAAAATTAATCGAAACACACACATGATATTTCTTTATTCCTCGAAACTATAGACGTATAGTATATTTCGTTGTCTATTAAAACCGTCTTGTTCAGGATCCTTACATATTGCTTTTGTCATCAGCGTTGTCCATATGACTTCCGAGATTGATGCTGTCACCAGTCTCCTGGGAGTTGTCTGCTGGGGCTTGCATGACCATCTTCGGAGCTTCATTGTCCATTGTCGTGTCTGGAGTCTGAATGCGGACTTAAAATAAATTTAAATAATAATAATAATATCATCTATTTGTTCTCTCACATAAAATTTTACAAGGACAATACTTAAATTAGGAGTCTGGTATCTATATGACGATTAAATTTTTAGGAAAAGTTTAGGAACCTAAAGCTCGGTAACCATTTCTCATCACTTATCACTGTGCAACACGAATGCATATGCTTTTGGACTTTAAAGAAAACACTTGCTGGTTAATCTCCTAATAAGGTAAATATTTGTACAGTTACAAAATCTCATTTCGCAGTTCTGAATAATTCAACTTACATTCAATAAGCTCTTATATAAGTAGGCTACTGCCCGCAATACTAAGCTAGCTGTGGATGTCGCGACTCGCAGTTATCTTGTACCATCCACACCTGCACACATGGAAAGATCTAGCCCATTTTCTACAACAATTACCCTGTTAAAGAAATATGATTGTAATCAGGCTATCGGAGCAATTTAATACCTAGTCATCATCATAATCAAACTAATAAAATAATGAAATTAAAATACTAGCCTATGCCCGCGGCTTAGCCCGCATGGGTGTAGGTTATCGAGACTTTTGGTTCTCCTCAACTGATTGTGATCAAACTTACGTAAGATTTTTAAGTTTGAACAAGACCGTACAAACAAAAAAAAACAAAAAAAGCATCGACATTCGGCACCGAATTCAGGGTCTAAGTCAATCTCCAAACCGGTACACTTGTTGTTAATGGACAAGGCTGGTTAGTGCCGGTATGCCTATTAGGTATGGCTTTTATGGGAATAACTGCCGCCTGACAGGCGGCAGTTATTCCCATAAAAGCCCTATAATTCAAATCAGTCTTGGACTCCAAGGTGAAGGCCTCGGGCGTTCTAAATCTATTCATTCAATTAGATCAGTTTTATAGACAAGAAATGATTACACGAAATGAAACAACATACCTAGAAGAGAGCTCCTTATCAGACTTCACTGTCACATCATCAAAGAAGTAATTTTTCCTTGAAATACCTCCCAGCCGACTCTTGGCGGACTTTAGGACCCGTTGTACGAGTTAACGGTCCGATGTAAATTGGAAAACAAAATCCGTAATGAGCAGAATGCAATAGCTCCGATCGATGATATCAACTGTCAACGTAACTAACCGATTGCTTGATGTGAAATCATTTTACATACATAGTAATATTCACATCCCCGAAGGGGTAGGCATAGATGTATTAACACCCATATGTGGCGAGCCTATTGCCATCAAGCGGGCACTTTGTCATTGAAAACAGCCCTAATACAATACCCACAGTAGTTGCTTTCTTTTATGCCAAAATAAACAAAGTTCTCATGCGTCAATTAGCATGCGTGTTTCAGGTTGCTGGTGAATTGGCATGGACACCAAAGATCATGCCGAAGCGTCATACGACTCCAGCATGATCTTTACCTATTCAAGAAATTCAATTTTCGCGTCAATTACTGTCGCGCTCCGTATAGTCTGTGAGCTGTCGGTGGGGACATCAATGACGATGCGGGGACGTGACGTGATGTAATGCGGTGCCTCGACAACACAGGCGCGCATTCTTGGCTCAATTTCTGTATTCATAAAAAAGTTCGAATACATTTATCTACTTCAAATACTCTGGTTGGATTGTCTAAGGTTTTTCCTGTTAGAGTACAGTACAAAATATAAACATCACGAGTCGCTACATTCACACACATTAAACAATTTTTAAATTACCTAGTTCGCTTTTTTGTAAGAACCTGTGCTATTAAAGATAACGCGACGGTTCGGGGTTCAAAAAATGAATCTTCTATTGTTTTCTTTTTAGAAAACGTACTTAATAATATTCTATTCATACACTCCAAACACTTTTTATACCTGTTTTGTAGTTCTCAGAAAACAATTTATAAAATGTCAGACAAAAACAACAAAGTGTTGTTTTTGTTTCGACATTCCTTTTAATATTTTAACGATACATTTATACCATCACGCCTTTATCCCTGAAGGGTTAGGCAGAGGTGAATTAACACCCACAGTTCACCAATCATTTTATTCGATCCCAGGTAATAAGTGGTGAGCCTATTGCCGTCTTTCGGGTACTATTGTTGACTCAAGCCATGCATCTGAGGCTAAGTCTGGACTGTATATATTCCTATCCCTTAGTCGCCTTGTACGACACTGCACGGGAAGAGATGGGGTGGTCCAAATTCTACTATGCCGGGAACCACGGGAACGATAAGCAAAGCAGTTGAGGAATTCGAAAACCTTTTTTATTTTCCTGGAAATATTTTATATCCCTGAGTTCAACTTTTAGTGTTACTGATATCTCATATAAATCAAGGTTTATACTTCACACTAGCAAGTACATACTCGCTTTTATACTATCTTAATATAATATCCTAAAGTCGATCAGTAATAGTGTTGAAAATTGTACATTATCATTCAAAATTCTGTGATTGGTTGTAAGGGTGAAACGAATCTTTGTCATTCCCTTCTCATTTTTACTTATTTGTTAAGCCCACTTACTATCCCTAGAGTGGGACAATTTGACCATAAACATTTTAAGTCAGCTACTAAAAGTAAACTATGATTAGCTGAGATTTGAACTCGAGGTCACTGGTAACAGCGCATGTGGCTTGCGTGTGTAACCATTCCACCACCATGCACATAGCAACTTGTGTGAAGTCACTGAGCACTAACAGTGCTACGCCGATGCGCATCTATTAGTTTGATTTGCGATGCGACATGCAAATATTTGCTTTGCTGTTGTCTTGTTCACCTAGCCTTCAGTTAAATTTGTTTAGATGTCTTTAATTCTTAGTATAGGGAATTTATTAGAGAACTTAGGTTGCCACAAATTGGTCAATTAAATCACATCAAATAGATTAAAATAAATATTTATTTAAACACTTTCAATAACTGCCTACAGATAAAATTATCCCATATTCTCCATATAATATTACGACATCACTGTATCTTAGTGACGTCAATTCTACTTAATCTAAGTTTACCGCCGCTTTCTTCAAGACGTTAAGTTTACAATAAATAATTCCCTTAGAAATATGGATAAATGTACAGTCGGCAAACAAGCAAGATAAGTACACATTTTCATGTGAAGTGATTTGGTCATTGCAAAGGCGCAATTACTTATTTCCATCACTGGTTGCACCTACATCGATCTCGTATCGAAATATTTGAATTAAAATAAGAAAAATCGTTACAGTGGTAAAAAAGTTTAACTAATGATAACTGACTTACTTAGAATAGGTAAAAAAACTTAATAAAAATAATAATTACCTAATAAAGAAATTTGGAAGTAACCATGAAGACTATACTAATTATATAAATACAAAAAGTTCTTATTTTATTCTCCTGCGACAGTCCCGCTGTCCCACACGGCTCTCGAGGGGAAAAGAAAAACTCACCTTGTCTTGTCAAGGTTGGCGCAGGAGATTGGTTGCTCTAGTCACTCTCTCTAGCCATGTGTCGACGGAATCTTCTTATGTGATTGCACCTAGCCCTCTTTTCACGGAGCGCCTCTGCACGAAGCCGACAATACGTGTGTCTCGCTAATACGGCACGTCGCAGATCATTTGTGGAATTCTCGTTGAGCACCCGCATAAACCGTCTGCGCTCGTCGGCTCGCGTTTTGACTGGCTGAGATCTCGAGGCTGCCTCATCCACGTATGCGTCGGCAACGTCGGCACCGCTTTAGGTAATTCCTTCCTCTGGCAAAGTCATTCTGTAACAAATACGCGGACACATTAACATCTATTAGCAATTCCTACGTTTTTGAAGTGGAAAGTAAAAGTTACTCGTTTAAAAAAGTTTCGATGGTATTAAGATATGTTTTATGCTTACTACGAATAAACTCAAAAACAAAAAAAATTACACTTCTATCAGCGATGAACGGGATCAGAATCTCACGTGAGTGGAGCAGCGAGCCCCAACCAGTTTGATATAAATGATACTTAAACACTTTGAGGTTAAACAAGTACCTAGCACTTAAGTAAAGAGTACAAACCCAATAGGTACAACGATTTATTTGGAAAAACAATAACATGAAAGTGAACTGGGTTGCCTGGAAGAAATCGCTGCAGCGATAAGGCCGCCCATTGTACATTGAACTGTATAGATGCTACCTACTTGTCCTACTGTAAATCTGTTGGTGTACAATAAAGAATTATCTATCTATCTATCTATCTGGGTGTTTTAAAAATAGTTCAAGGAAAATAACTTCTAATTCCTTATCTGATTATCCTGCTCATTGACGAACTCTTAGGGTTGGAGAGTCAAATAGCAGTCATTTCAGTAATGCATGATAAGATAGAGAATCGTAAGCTTTTGATAAGACTGTGTTCTCGTCTTAGAAGCAAATTTACAAAAGTACATCTAATCTAAAAATCTTTGAGTTAAAATAAATTAGGTATATAAGAAAATCTCTATATCATTTTATACCAGTTTTACTTGTTGATTAAATTATACCTTACTGGCTGGAGTTAACTACTCAACTCAATAGCAATGCAAATAAGTGCATGTCGTAGCGCACATCACACTAATTGCCGCGCTTCGGCTTAGTACTGTAGCGCTCAGTGACGTCACTCAAGTTGCTATTTGCAAGACGCGATGGTTACTTACGCGAGCTTTATTCGCCGCCACCAGCGACCTCGAGTTCAAATCCCAACCAATCACAGTTCACTTTCAGTAGCTAGCCTATAGTGTTCATAGTAAAATGTTCCAGCTCTAGGACCACCTAATGGGCTTAACAAATAGGTAAAAATGAGATGGGAGTGACAATGATTCGTAGTTTTGCCCTTACAACCAATCACAGAACAGAACAGTAGCTAACACTGTCACTGACCAACTTTAAGATATTATTTTGAGATTATGAAATCGGTGGCGGGAGAGAATTTGTATCTTTACCTGTAGTTGCGTCGGTTTTACCCTAGGATTATATACCTAATAATATTTGAAATAAATTTAGTGTCACCAGCGATTTCATATTAAACAAGAGTATCACTAAAGTATAAATTAAGTACGAGCTTTCAAGAATTTTTTTAATATAGCAATCATATTACTTTTAAAAATAAATTTTAAAAGCAATAATTAACGAGTGCGGTTCACGGTTTCATCATCGAGAGAAGCGCAGGAGACTGGTGACTCTATTTGAATTCGAGAATTAGAATGGAGTAAATAACAATAGAAAGAGGCCCGTATCCAGCAGTGGATTGCGATAGGCTAATTGACTGAGATACCAATAGCGCTATGCACTCGTGGCAGGTTTTCGGTCACTGCCGCCTAGCCTCTTTCTCACTGTGGACCTCCTTACGAAGATGACGATAAAGGTTTTTAATGCACACTTTTCGCCGGAGTTCCTGCGTCCTACGCTTCTTTTTGCATAATTATATAATATTTTTTCGTTCGGCATTAGCCCGAACATGATCGGGAATTATCGAGAGCCTCTGTCTCGGATTACGCTCCTCGTTCCTGGAGCTACAGGTGTCCTCTGCACCATGAGGGATCCCTTCTTCCGTTTGTGACCTCATCCTGTAAACATATACGCGGACATATTAACCGCGGGGAACACAACACGAGGTTATTATGGCCGCGGTATTTTGCAGGGCGCAGGTACTTCCCCAGTCGGGCTGCTCAATAGGACGGAAATACCGTCTTGTCGTACCTAAATTTAATGAGGAGCACGTGTCAGAATAAAGAATTTTGATGATTATTAAAACATAAATCATCGATTCCTATCATGTCCAAATATTTGTAATAAAGACCAAAGTGTTTAATGATTTTTTTAGATTGGACTAGAAATTAAGCTTTTGTATCTGGATAAGCTAGTAAGTATAAAACATCATCATCATCATCATGTCAGCCACACACAGTCCACTGCTGAACATAGGCCTCTCCCAGAGATTGCCAGAATGACCGATCTAAAGCAGCCCGCATCCAGCACTTCCCGGCGACCTTCATGAGGTCGTCCTTCCACCTGGCCATTGGGCGTCCCACGCTACGTTTGCCCGTACGCGGTCACCATTCCAGCGAATTAGCTCGTTGAAGTGGCAATGGGGGGGACATAGCGCACAGAACAGATGGCCGCTGGAGCAAATAAAGTTCTGGAATAAAACATGAAATGCAAAAATTTTGGTTTAGAATTGCACAGCAAAATTATTTAAACAACTATTTGCATGGATGGTGTAAACAGCACTGATAGAAAACATAGGCAAATTGTAAGTCCTAATGAATTTCGGAAAAAACAAGGGGATAGGTCACGTATCCCTTACACTCGCTGACTCTACTATTTTAGCAACAAATCTCACGAGGTTCAGATAAATCGTCGAGTCATAAGGTTGTAATGATAATGTTTTATTTTTCTCCCCGCAATATAAACACCTCAACAAAGTCTAGGGAACAAGATGACCCCAATTTTTTTTTTCTTGTAAATCTTGTTTTGCAAATAACTGGCAGCAAATAAATAAAAATAGAATAAAGTAGATTACAGAGTTGTTCGAAATTTAAAAATTAATTTAAATAAGTAATGATTTTCGAATATGGAGGGAAAACTTTTAAAAGTGTTTGATTGTGCAGTTTCTCTGAGGCAAAATAAAAATTATTTTCTTTGATTGTAAATAACGTTTATTATCAATAATACGTCTTTTACGTATGGTTTGTGCATTTTTGTGACTGTAGTCATCATGTCACGTCGTAATTTAAGTCGCGAAGAGATGTTAAGGGCTGTTGGTATGCTGCAAGCTGGACGAACTCAACGCGACGTTCGGCCCGTCTTGCGTGAGTGGGTGGAACGGGGTCATGGGGCTCCCACGTATCACCTCACCCAACTTCTCACGGGTCATGGCTGCTTCGCCAAGTACCTGTGGGAGGTGGTGGGGGTGGAAGCGGAGCCCCGGTGCCGAAACTGCACCAGCGGCGACCCCGACATGGCACACCACACTTTGGCCGTGTGTGACGCGTGGGGCGGCCAAAGGGCGGCCCTCACAAGCATCATTGGTGTGGACCTCTCGCTGTCGGCCGTAGTTTCAGCTATGGCCGGCTGCGAACAGTGTTGGGCCGCCGTCACCTCGTTCGCTAGCGAGGTGATGGCGGCAAAGAGAGAGGCCTTGCGGGAACGGGAGCGAGCTGGGCTCACTCTTCCGCCCCGCAGGCCCCCGGCGAGGGGACGCCGGCGAACGCAATTCGCCCGCGTCCCCGAATGAGAGTGGCCACGGGCAGTGGGTCGGGGGACCCGCTGCCCCTATGCTGATGTGGCGGAATGCGCCTCTGTGTGTTCCTGGGGTGCATTCTTGAGGTGAAAAACCCCCACCATTCCGGCCTGATTGCCGGGATGGTAGGGTCTTAAGTAGCGGGCCTACCAAGGGCGCCCCTAGCCGAGTCGCGGTGAGCAGACTATCCCGCGGCTCGGATTAGGCGAAGGAGGAACACCGTGGTGGTTTAGTGGGTAGTCTGGCCTTTGTCCAAGGCCAGGAGTCCCACACGAAGCGAGCCCCCTGCCCCCGCGGGGGGTGAGCGAAGTGCGTAAATGCATTCCACCACGTAAACAAAAAAAAAAAAAAAAAAAACTCAACGCGACGTAGCGGATGCTGTCAACACCCAACCAAGCGTAATTTGCAGATTATGAGCACGCTACAGGTCTACAGGGGATATTGCCGAACGTCACAGGAGACGAAATAGGGTTACTACCCCGCGACAAGATCGTTTCTTGCAAAATTCCGCAAGGCGGCAACCCACGATTACTGCTCGTCGGTTAGTCGCAGGCCTCCAGTCTCAGCATCAAGTGGTTATTAGCGATCAAACTGTCAGGAGAAGACTACATGAAGCCAATCTTCACGCTCGCAGACCGCTTAGGGTTCCAGCTCTTCGACGTGGAAATCGAGGTCGTCGTTTATTGTGGGCTATCGTACATTTACAGTGGACCGACCATCAATGGGCACGGGTTCTGTTTTCCGACGAATCTCGCTTCGGTTTTCATCCTGATTCGAGAAGAGTGCGTATATGGCGAGTTCCTGGACGTTGGAGTCGTCTCCAGAATCCGCAAGAAGTTCATCCTTACCAAGGTAGAACAATCATGGTATGGGCTGGAATTCGCCTTGGTGGAAGGACCGACCTCGTTTGGATACGGGGCAATTTAAATGCAAACCAATACATTCAGGAGGTTATACACCCCATGGTAATCCCTCATCGACAGCAGTTCGGTCAAGATTTTATGTTCATGCAAGATAATGCACGGTCACACACCGCACGGGTAGTGGTCAATGCGTTAAGCGAGCACAATATTGCGACGTTGGAATGGCCTGCTCAGTCTGCCGACCTCAATCCCATAGAGCATGCCTGGGAATTGCTTGGGAGAAGAGCTTTCAGTGATTCTTTGGAAAATCTGAACACTGAAGAACAACTTTTTTTACACCTTCGCAGTGTATGGAGCCATATTCCACAGACGATGTTTGACAATCTCATACTAAGTATGCCACGCCGTTGTCGAGCTGTTGCTAATGCTTTAGGAGGTCCTACAGATTATTAAAAACGTTTAAAGTACGGTTAATTACTGTATTTCTTACTACCTCGTTATTTTTGTGCCTAATCATAGAAGGTTGTAATACTCAACATTGGCACTATTCAATTCTTTCTTAAAAAAAAAAAATTGGTATGAGAATGTTTTTATTAAAATTAAAAACGGTATAAAAATACCCTTCTATTGATATAAAACACTCACTATTACAAGAAAGGGTTTTTAAATATAAACTAGAAATGTCCTTGTTCCCTAGACTTTGTTGATGTGTGTACATATGGAATGTTACAGGTATTTTTTTATAGAATACTATTTTTTCTATTTCGAGGTCAAAGAACAGACTAATTAATAAGAAAAAGAACTTGCATTTCCAAAAAGCAGCGAGCTTCTATAAAAAGTTAAATGACATTAGATTTAACTACGGTCATTTAATATTTCATGCAAGCTCGCTCTTGAAGTACAAGTACAGTAGCAGGTAACAGGCAATTGTCTATATGAAATTATGAATACTTTCGAGATGGTACACTCTGAGTTCGCGCTTTCTTTTCTCCGTCGAAAGCTGTTAGCTATGTGTTTTCTTTGCAACTGGCTTATTTTCTTCTTTTAGTACATTTCCATGATCAGCTCTGTCGACTTGGATATCGCTCTCATCACTAGAACTGCTCAATCGCCCCTCCAGTATTTTGGTTAAAAAAGCATTAGGGTGGTAGCCATCTGTTATCACTTTAACCTGAGTACTTTTATCTTCACCATCAGTAGGTGTATAGGATTATAGATGTCACTGTGACAAAAATAATATTGTGTGGCAGTGATTATATTTTGTAATACAATAGAATATAGAGTACAATACAATGGATATTACAATTATGAGACCTAAAATTAATAAACACACAAAAGACCAACGAAATCTTGCAACAACTATTTAATTTTCTTAAAGTAATCCTTAGAAACTGCTATTTAATAAAATTAAATAAAATAAATAACGGCAGAATGAGAATGTCCGGTAAGCAGCGTGAAGAGCCGGCATCTAAGGCCGGCTGTTCATGCGGCCGCTGGGGGGCGGCGCCGCGCGCGAGCAGGTCGGCGGCCGCCGTCCCGCTCGCACTCGTAGCGACGCATAGCGCTGCGCTGTAGGCGTAGCCGTTGTAGCGGCCGGGCGGAGCGCTACGCGGCCCGGTGCGGCATGCATGGGCCGCCGTAGCGTGCTGATAGCGGACTAATGTTGCGGATTGCTATGCGCCGACTTTTACGGGGGCGACTGTTTGGCGCTCCCCGTTGGTCGGCGCACGGCTAGGGGCCGCAACTCACTTCTCCGCCACCATGTCTCGCGGCAGCCGGAGTCGGTCCGGGGGGCGCGTGTGCCAGCGCGCCAGGCCCCTGATGTGGGCCCACGCGGAGGCGTCGACGCGCGCGAAGAGCTGTGTGGCCAGGCGGCGGATGAACGCGTCCAGGCTCTCCACCTGGAGGTCCCGGGCGATGGTGGCGTTCCGCACGTAGCGCGGTGCGCTCACGACGGCCCGCAGCGCGAGCGGCTGCTGCGCCTCGAGGCGGGCGCGGCTGGCCGGCGCGAGCAGCCCGTACCACGCCGGCGCGGCCTATGCGAGCCGCGTGCGCACGTACAGCTTATATAGGCTCACCTTCGCGCGCAGGTACTTGGCCAGCGGCAACCATGGGATGGCCGTGATGCCCAGCAGCAGCGGCGGCGGGAGGTTGTGCTTCGGGGAGAAGGCTATCGCCTGTGACTTACCGGCGTTGGCCGACAGGCGCCAGAGCGCCAGCCACTCCGGCAGCAGGTCCAGGGTGCGTTCGAGCTTCGCGGCGTCATGGGTGATGGAGATGCTGGCGCTGATGTACGCGGCGTCGTCCGCGTACAGCGCCAGCTGAACGCCGTCGTCCACGGGGATGTCGTCGGTGTACCTGCTGTAGAGCACAGGCGACAGACAGCTGCCCTGGGGCACGCCCGCGGAGATGCGGTGCGGGGCGGAGGTCGCGTCCTCGACCGCGACGCGGAAGGTCCTGTTCTGCAGGAACGTTGCCACGAGCTTGACCACGCGGCGGGGCAGCGTGGAGGTGGCCAGTTTGTAGACTAGCCCCGCGTGCCACACTCGGTCGAATGCTTTTTCCATGTCGACGAATACTGCAACGGCGTGTTCTGACCGAAACCCGAACTGCTCCGGTCTTGGGGAGAAGTGGGGCGTCATGTGACGCAGCCGCAGCTGTTCGAACACCTTCGAGGTGGTCGGCAGCAGGGTGATCGGCCGATAGCTCCCGGGCTTCAGCACGTTCTTCCCCCGCTTCGGCAGCATGATGATGCGCCCCTCCTTCCAGATGTCCAGGAAGGCGCCCGTGCGCGCTATGCCCGTGTACAGGCGGGCGAGCGCGTCGACGGTGCGCGCTGGCAGGTGGCGCAGGGCGACGTTGGTGATGCCGGCCGCGCCAGGCGCCTTCCTCAGCTGGGTGCGGCGTATCGCACCTCGCACTGCGTCGGGGGAGAAGTAGATGGGGTCCTGGTCGGGGTCTATCGGCGTGGCGAAGTACTCCCAAAGGTGTTCCACGGTGCCTGCGACGTGCTGGTCGAGGCAGGTCGGGTTCGGGGATAGAGAATAATGCGTACTGTAAGTCCTAAATAGTTTGAAAAAATAGTAAGGGGTGGGTATTTGTCAAAAAATGAGTCAGGTAAAGCGTTGTCGTTGAGTCGTAAAATAACCAAGTTTTGCATCTTTTTTTTTTTAGAACTATATTTAACCGAGCCACCGAGTTAATACTCTAAATCAAAAGTTTAGATTGAATTATCTACTCCTTAAGGGGTAGGCACAGGGCCAAGGGAACAGTTTGTCACAAATATTGATACTTGTGATTATGCCTTTTTTTCGATTGTAATTTGAAATTTGAAAAAAAAAGGACGCCCATACCTTTTATTGATAGTTTTCCAAATGCAGATAACATTTTAGTTGTATGATTAAATATCCTCATTGATTTGTCTGAGGCGTTACGTTCATTTCGTTAATGTGTGTATATTTTTGTAAATAAACACCACGTGTTACTGTATTCTTTTACGTGTATCTTCCAAAAATATTTAAAAAAATCTGATCAAAGCTGATATAAAATTTACATGTAAGCTATGAAAACAACAATGAAACTGAAAAACGTAGTAAAAATATGTGAAGAGTTGGATTCCTCTAACTGTTCTGAGGTTCAATTTAAACAAAAATAATTAGTGAAAATCATCTTATTTTACTGCCAGAAGCTTGTGCGATTTTCACTTATTAAAATGAAATGAAATTTTTTAACGGATTAAATTTAATTTGTTTAATTTGAATTATTTACATTGAACCCGACGCGGCCCCCACAAGCAGCAAGCTACTCCTCGCCGTAGCCAGCCTATCGGCCCACTTCCGGAAGAGAACATCGCGAGCCTCCTGTCTCCAGCGATCGATCTCCTCCGGAAGCGGCCGACCTCCTGCAACACGCCGCATCAGGGCGCCCTCCTCGTAGACCCTCTTAAGGACGCCAGCCTCTAGATCCCAAGGGATACTGCCCGCAATCAAACACGCCGCCTCATAAGAGACGGTGTGATACGCCCGTGCGGCCCTCTGCGCGATGGCGCGCTGTGGTCGCCGCAGCAGCACGACATTCGTACGGCAGAGGGCCTCCTCCCAAATGGGCGCTCCGTAGAGCGCCTTGGAGCGCACCACACCGTCGTAGAGACGGCGGCAGGCAGACCCCGGACCCCCAGTGTTGGGCAGCAATCGCGAGAGCATTCCGGCAAACGCTAGCAGTTTAGGTGCCAGCCGCCGGAAATGCTCCGCGAAACGCCACCGACTGTCGAGAACGAGCCCGAGGTATTTCAGGCTGCTCCCGACAGCGATGGAGGTGCCACTCACCACGATCGCCTGATCCCGAGGCGGCGGCCGCCGACGCCCATAGAAGAAAAGGGCCTCGGACTTTTCGAGGGCCACCTTCAGTCCCAGCGCCCCGATACGGCGCACGACAAGGTCGACACCTGCCGTGGCGAGAACGGCGGCATCGCTAAACGTTGGGGCCCGCGCGGTAACTAGGGTATCATCGGCGTAACAAAGTACGCCGACCCCCCGAAGAGTAGCACCGCGCAGGACCCAATCGTACCCGACGTTCTACAGAAGCGGCCCAAGGACCGACCCCTGCGGAACGCCGCACGCCATAGTTCGGCGGACCACCCCGCATTGGGTCGGGTAGATGATAACCCGCTCCACGAAGTAGTCCGCCAGGATGCGCCTGAGGTACCACGGGACATTGTGGTACCTCAGCGCCTCCGCAATTGTCGCCCAGGGGAGGGTGTTGAAGGCGTTGGCTATATCAAGCGATACAGCCAACAACACCTCCCTCCCGGCGACCGCTTCGTCGATGCTGTCCCGCAGCCGGGATATGGCGTCGAGGGTCGACCTCCCGCGACGGAATCCGAACTGGCCGTCACTCAGGTTGGGCCCCGCCCCCTCAAGGTGACCAACGAGACGCGCAGCGAGCACCCGCTCAAACAGCTTGCACATCTCGTCGAGCAAAACGATGGGGCGGTAGGCCGACGGCGACTCGGCTGGGCGCCCGTGCTTCTTGAGAAGCACGAGCTTGCCGGTCTTCCATCGTCGCGGGAACCTCCCCGACGCCACACACTCCGACATGAGGGACAGCGTCTCCTCTTCTAGTGCCGGCATAACTGTGGCAATCACCTTCCCCGGGATGCCGTCCGGGCCCGGGGCGCGGTTCCTGGACTTGAGCGCCAGGATCGCGGCCCCTAACTCGGCCTCGGACACGGGAGGTATTGCCCCTTCGTCTGCCGGTACTTGGCTTGGTGCTACCATCCGCGGCGGGAACCACTCTTCCCTCACTGGGAAGAGGGAGCTGACCACTCGGTCCAGGAGGTTCGGCTCGAGAGTTTGGGTGAGGGGAGGCGCCCAGGGCCGAAGTTTTTGACTCACGACCCTGTACGGGCGCCCCCAAGGGTCTCGGTCGAGACTCTCGAGCCACTCCCTCCAGGACTCCTCCTTGGCGGCTTTGATCGCCGAGCTCAGTGCCTCACGGGCGGCCCTGTACGCAGCGTGCAGTCGCTCCTCCCGGGCGAGGTCTCGGACAGCCCGCCTTCGGCTGCGAGTGTACTGCCTCTGGGCCGCGTAACTTGCGGTACGCAGCCCGGCTAGGTGGGGACGCCACCAGTACACCCGCCTCCGAGGCGAGACAGGCCTCGCCCTCTGCATCGCCGCGTCGCAGACGCGAGTCAGCGCTCCGACGAGCCACTCGCACCTCGCGTCCACGTCCAGGCCGCCGTCAACAGCAGCCCATCGCTCGACGATAGCCGCTTCTTTGGCCAGCTCTCGGTCCAGAGTGCCGAGGCGCCACCGTGGACCTTGCCCCACCAAGGGGCGGTCAAATTCCACTCGAGTCCCCGAGGCGGCGGGGACGACGTCGAACCGGATGTACCGATGATCCGACGCGGTCTCCACCCCCTCGACGACCCGCCAATTGTTGACGCGTCGGGCCAGGGCAGAACTGGCGAACGACAGGTCAACAATCGAGCTACCCTGCGGCCGCACAAGTGTGTGGACCGCCCCCTGGTTTAGCAGCACCAAGCCTTGAGACACCCCACCCCACACCCGTGAATGAGCGTTGAAATCCCCGGCCACGACAGCCGGGGTGGGGTGCACTTCCGCCAGCAGAGCCCCGACCTCTGTGAGCAACTGCTCGAACTCGGCGAGGCTCCTGCTAGGAGGACAGTACACCCCAACCACTGCAGCACCGCCCAGCACAACGAGTACGCACCCACGGCCCCTTCGCACTCTGTCGAAGGGTGGGGTCGCTCGCTGGGCGACGATAGCCACCAAGCCGCTTTGGTCGCCGGCCCAGTTCGGGACGTCACGAACGTAGTACGGCTCGGCGACTACTGCCACTGTTGTCTGCCACTGCGCCATGGACTGGGCCAGAAGGTCCTGGGCGATGACGCAGTGGTTGACGTTGGCCTGCAGTATGGAGATGGGATGATCCATTATCCTTGGGCGGTGTCCATCTCCTCCTCGCGTTGCTGGGTGGAGGGGGGGGCAGGATTCCCACCACCCGCAACTATACTCTTTCGGGGGGCCCCCCTTTTTCGGGAGGTCGCCCTGTAGTCACCGGATCCCAGCCGGTGACTCGACGCCACCCCCTCCGCCGCACAGACGGGGCAATTGGGCTCCGCGAAGCAGGTGGCCGACTTATGGCCCGCCTGCCCACATCGAAAGCACAGCGCACTGCGGTCAACACCCGCAGTGCACTTGGCCCCGACGTGCCCCGGCTCCAGGCAGCGGAAGCACCGCGCTTTCCTCGGCTCTAGGGTGGTCAGCCTGACCGCCGACCATCCAACTGTAATTTGTCGGCCGTCGGTCAGGAGCTTGGCCACCTCAATCGGGCACCGCAGCCATGCAGTGCCCTGGCGACCAGATGGGCGATGAATGTCGCCCACCTTGATGGCGTCGGCAGAGCAGCCCCCCTCCGCTGCCAGCGCTGCCGCCACGCTCTCTTTTGAGGCCGTGTCGCTCAGGCCAGAGATGCGCAGCTCCACGCACCTCTCCGGTCTAGCGACCCGGACCTCCTCCAGTGCCTCCTTGATGGGGTCAACTAGCCCTGAGAAGGGCTGTTGGAGTAGCCCTGAAAAGGGCTTGTCGGTCTCCCTATGGAGGGATTCCTCCTCGCGGGCCTTGCAGGCCCGCCATCCCACGACCCCCTCGTGCAATGGGGTCAGCTAGCCCTGAAAAGGGCTTTGGGTTGCCGGGTTATTAGTCAACGGCTAGCAGAGCTCCTCCTCCTTGGAGTCGGAGTCTATTAACCGCCGTCTAGGGTGCACCAGCCCCCCCGCTTCCGATCCCCAGGACCGTGGTCCAGAGGGAGAAGAAACGAGGAAGCCAACGTGGAGGTTACCCGACCAGCACCCCCCATACTCACAGGTAGTGTGGAACCTCTTAGCCTTAGGAGGGATTTTGCATCACTGTGTGTTTTCTACCGCCTAAACAATGGTTTGTGCTCAGATGAATTGTTTGACATGATGCCCGTAGCTAAATTCTATCATCGCACCTCTCGCCATAGGCAGGAAATTCATCCTCACACATTGCGACCTGAGACGGTGCGCACTGTGCGGTATGAAAGAAACTTCATCCCACGCACACTCAAGCTGTGGAATGACCTCCCTGCTGCGGTTTTCTCAAGCACCTACAATATGGGGTTCTTCAAGACGGGCATCAAAAGGTATCTTCATAGTCGGCAGCGCGAGTGTGACACCCCTGGTGTTGCATACGTCCATAGGCCACGGTAACCGCTTCCCATCAGGTGGGCCGTGTGCTTGTCTGCCAACTAAGTGGTATAAAAAAAAAACGTTAGGTAATAAGCTATAATGTATGTCAAAATAGTAACACAATATATGTAATTAGTACACGCCAATAGTTCAGGCTAAAAGACAAACAAAGGATGGTAGAATTTTACTGACGTCAGTCGTCGCGTGGGGCTCCTCAAAGCCTTTTGCTGGAAACATGTCTATATCTAAAAATGTGAGCACATGAGCTGCGTTTTGTCGGTGTGCAAAATGTTACTCCTCCTCCTCCTACTCCCTTAGTCACGTAATATTTAAAACTTTTATTTTACAGTTTAAAAAAATCTAGGCTTTTAAAGACCACGCGTTGGCTTGGAGATCACTATCTAAACAAAATCTTCCATAACAGTATACCTGCTATTGTTTTTTGGTAAACGTACTTAACGATATTCTTATTATTTGAAGAGTTTGAATACCTTGTTTGAAGATCTGACAACACAATAGAACAGAAAAACGTTGGACAAAAATAACACGGTACTGTTTTAGATTTTTACATTTCTAACGATAATTAGATAAGGAATTAGATGACCGGTGTTATTTTCCTTAAACTGTTATGGCACTCAGTTCACTTTAATGTTATTTTTGTTTCAAATAAATCGTTGTACCTACTGGGTTCGAACTGTATGTTAGAACTTGTATAATCTCAATTTGTTTAAGTATCACAACGAGCTGAGATTTTGATCCCGTTTACGTCCGATACTTAGTTTCAGCTGAGAAACTTCGTATGAGTTATTAATTAAGGATTTTCGCTAAAATGTCTTCTAATCGTAAAAAAAATTGACTTATTAGAAGCGTATTTTGTCAATAATCGAAATGCGGGAGCTGCATTAGTGTGGTACCGCAATAAGTATCCGTTGCGGCATGTGCCAACAAGAAAGGTTTTGATTACAAATCTTTTGAAAAACCTGGAATTGCAGGGTTCTTTCAAAAGAAAGCGGCAGCCTCGTGTGGACATGGACACGGAGATTGCGGTTCTGACTTATGTCGAAGCATATCCAAAAGTATCGTCCAGTCAAGTCGCCCTTGAAGTAGGTGTATCCCACTCCCTTGTGATAAAGATATGGAAGAAATACGGCTACAAGTGCTATCGATATGGGCGCATAGTTCAAGTGTTACATCCGGGTGATGATGTTCGAAGGCTTACTTTTTGCAGATGGTTAAGAGGAAAAATAAGCAGAGATCATGAATTTTTAAATTACATACTGTGGTCAGACGATACGAATTTATCCAATAACGGTATGTACAACAGAAAAAATCACCACTATTGGTCCAAAGAAAATCCACTAAGAGTTACGGCAAGTCATAATCAGGTGCGCTTCTCATTCAACTGTTGGTGTGGTAGAATGTCCAATCGAGTCATAATGGTGGAATTTCATGAAGGGAAACTGAATTCTGCCATGTATAATGAAGTCATTTTACACCATCTTGAAAACGAGATGGACGAATGGCCCCTGTCGGAATTGCGAAAAGTTCATTTTCAACAAGATGGTGCTCCGCCACATAACAGTCACCTTTCACGTTCCAATTTGAGCCGCCTATTCGGTACAAAGTGGATAGGTACACATGGTCCAACACAGTGGCCACCTCGTAACCCCGATCTAACATCACTTGATTTTTTTTATGGGGCTTCGTGAAAAACGAGGTTTATAAGACGACGTACGCCAGTGTTCAAGAGCTCAAGGATGCATTAATGACCATTTTACGTAATATTCGTCCCAGAACATTATTAGCCGCCATTCATTCAGTGTAAAAAAGGATAGACTTATGTATTCGTGAAAATGGAAATCATTTTGAGCAATTTATTTCATAAACCAATTTCTTAAATGTTTAAATGATTTTTTTTATTTAAAAATGTTCAAAATTTTACCTGACCTATGAGTTTCGAGTTGATTTATCATATTTCCGTGCGAAATGTATGGGAAACGTTTTTGGCGATTTCTGTCTTTTCTAGTACTAAAAGCTAAAATGGTCCCATAGAGTTTTTTGATCCCCACATGAAATAGAATCAATTGGCATAAAAAAAAAATTTGAACCTTTTGCATTTTTTTTGCTAACTGTAAGTTTTTTACAAAATCTGTGAATGCAGTTCAAAATGTCCCAAAAAGTTAGGGAAGGTCTTTTAAGAACGTTTTGCTGTAACTGCAACGGTTAAGGTACTTGCCCTTACTGCCCCGTTTCAAAAATACACCCTGTATATATATATAGGATACAAAAGGATCAAATTAAGCATCGAAGAATTCCTCCCTCCATTATATTCTTGTAAATATTAGTTTATATCTTATTGCATTAGTTTACTTATAATTTAAATTATCTAATAAATATTAAAAATATATAACCTTTCTATGATATTATTGTATAGATTTTATTTGTTAATAATCTTAAGGATTACCTTAAATATTACCATATTAAGCTTATTGAATATGTCATGACAATATATTATAATTATGCTATAGAGGTGGCTAAATGACATTGATATCCGATATGATTGATGTCCAGACAATATGAAAGACTGACGCACATATTTACTTTCTTTCGGCTATGGGATTTCAGATATCGGAGTCAACACCAATATCGGATCGGATAGTGGGAAAATATATTAAAATCCATTTATGTTATTTAAATTAAATTCTAATAAGGTGTGCCATTACTTTTATTCCTCTATTTTTATATTTAATACTATAATCAATTACGAACAGACTCAGTTTTCTTACTAACATCTTTTAAGTGGTTTATGGTTACTAGCAAGATATGGAAATAAATGATTTTCATTTATATTAAAAACATATATATTTTATAGTATTATATTGACATCTCAAAAAATGTAAGTCGGTAATTGATAGTGTTCCTTTCCGATCACCCTTTAAAATTTTAAGGCATAACTACAAATCATTTTAGCTTCCGAGTCATTTCTACCTATTTGCTATGCCCACTAGGTGGTCCTAGAGCGAGACACATATATTTCACTATTACCACTTTAAAGTGAGCCGTGAGTGGCTGAGATTTAAACCAGTGGCTTGCATAGCAACGAGTATCAATGTGGCTGTGTATAAACACTACGCGTGATCGACATCTGTTACTTCACTGAGTGCTACGGGTGTCTACGCCTACTATGTCTATATCTACAGATATGTAAGTTTACTGAATGCTATGCAAACACAAATTTTAAAATGCAATTATTTACTTATTAATAATCATCATTTATTTTCTGGGAGTACCTAATTTTTGTTATTATGTCTTCCGATTTACTAATTTTTTTGTATAAGATTTGACTAAGAAAGGGATATTGGTGATGTGCAAATGTTGATCGTATTGTTTTATTAGGGCCTAGATGCCCAGCCAAACAAGCCTATGTGACACTGTGTATTATTGGCACAAATCGCTTCTTTCCAAGCTACCTGCCTTTGGTCTACCTTCTAGGCTGTGCAACTGGGTTGCTAGCTTCCTGCAGGGGCGCCGTATTCGCGTCCTTTGTGACGGACGAGCTTCGGAGTTTCTGCAGGTTAATGCTGGCGTGCCCCAGGGGTCCGTCCTATCACCCACTCTCTTTCTTCTGCATATCAACGACATGCTGTCTACCGGCAATATTCATTATTATGCAGACGATAGCACTTTGCATGGGAGTTATCATGGACATCCTGCGGCCAAGCAGTCGGATATCGCAGAGAAAAGGCAGCTTCTTGTCACTGAGCTTGACGGGATCCTGAATCACATTTCTCAATGGGGCTCTGAGAACCTGGTTGAGTTCAATGCCAAGAAGACGCAGGCATGTGCGTTTACAGCAAAAGTATCTTCTTTCCTTCCCCTCCCCACTCTTCAGAGCACGCCACTGCCACTGCAGGACAATCTCAATATCCTAGGTATGGATGTTCGCTGCAACCTGAATAACAAAAACTACATCGAAAGTATAATCAAAACAGCCTCACGAAAACTCGGAGTCCTGAACAGAGTGAGACGATTTTTCACGCCGGAGCAGCGGTGTCTTCTATACAAGACACAAATTCGCTCAAGTGTGGAGTACTGCTCGCATCTCTGGGATGGTTCAGCAAAGTACTTACTAGATGCTCTCGACAGGTTGCAGCGACGTGCGGTCCGCATCTTTGGGAATCCCGAGATCACGAACACCCTAGAACCTTTACAGCTGCGTAGAGATGTTGCGTCCTTGGCTGTATTTTACCGTTTTTACCATGGGGAGTGTTCTGATGAGCTCTTCCAATCAATCCCACCCTCCCCTTTCCTACACAGGACAACGCGTGCAGGTCTTAGATGTCATCCGCACACGGTGCAAAACATCCGATCAAGAACCAATCGGTTCGGACTCTTTCCTCTGTCGCACCATTAAGGCCTGGAATTCATTACCAGCTCACGTGTTTCCTTCTTCCTACAGTCCCGGGTCCTTTAAGCGGGGCGTGAAAAAGCATATGATGAGGCCGTCAAGCTGAGTGTCACCATTGTCACACGGTATGTGTAAGTAATGGTGACCCTCTTTCCTGGGACCTTGCCTTCTGCTTACCATCAGGCAAGGCGAAGTCCAATTGACGTGTCCTATATAAAAAATAATAAAAAATTCGTAAGTATAAGTTCGACATATCACATATTCACCTCATAGAAAGCTCTGATGAGGCGTTTCCTTCGTAGAAGTGTAAGATGACTGCAGTTTTGATAGTTACTATTATATTGGGTATGTTGGAGAATTCAAAGTTCTTAAAGTTTGAATTTATGTTTATTATTCAAACTAACTTACTTACTGCCAGCAGAGGACGACACGGTCGGACGGGTGGATCCACCTTTAGGTATGGACCATTCAATTTTTTTTTTCTCCCGTGGAGGATGTGGGGTATCCGGCGATCACGGCATTTCGTTAAACCTACCTGTTTCCTTGATGATAATTCATACTTACAATTTTCTAATATTTTTGTATACGCCTGATGTTGTTCAGTTATTACAAGTCGACGGCCGTCAATCGACTATATTTTTGAGTATAAAATTTTCCCATGCTCAGTTTTGATCATGTTGATTAAGTCTACATCGTACATATCCTAAGACTGATCTACAATAGTGTATGAGGGCACATCTATCTATTTCTTCACTAGATTATACTTAAAAGCAATTATGGAGTACAGGTTATTTGACGTTCTGGTCCTACCTGTTATGACTTACGTTGCCGAAACGTGGACGCTATGGTGTGGCTAGATCACAACTTAAAAGTCGCGCGGCATAGACCGAACTATGTTTGGAGTTTCCCCGAATGATAGAGTTTGAAACTAGGTTATATGAGAAAGAACTAAAGTTACTGACATAACTCTCAGAATAAGCATGCTGAAGTGAGAGTGGGCTGGCCACGTCTGTCGAAGGACCAATGGTCGTTGAAGCTAACGAATCTTAGAGTGGAGACCACAAGAAGGTAAATGAAAGGTAGGACACCCCCTAGCTAGATAGACTGACGATCAGAATAAGGTGGCTGATACAGACTGGATGCGGAAGGCGGAGAATCGGACGAACTGACACCCATTGGGGGAGGTAGTGGACTACGTTGGGCTAATTTATTGATAGCTGACGATATTGATATACAACTTTGCAAGTAGTATAACATGGTGAACGCGGTCAAACGCCTTTTTAAAGTCTGTATAAATTGTATCTACTTGCCCAGCCGACTCCATCCCACACAATACGTAATTGCTCAACAGAGCAAGATTAGAACTAGCGGAACGGCCCTTCATGAAACCGTGCTGGGCATGCGGATAGGAATAATATGAGCTTTCTTTCACATGGATGGAAATATACAAAGCTGCAATGATTTTTGGAATATCAAACTTATGGGATATGACAAATTGTTGGCACATTGGCACATTAAGACAAAAATATAGCCGGTATTTCATCATAGCCGGGATCTTTGGTCTTGTCAAGTGTCCTCAACATGTTGAAAACCATATCTTCTGTAATAGTTACTTTTGACAAAACATTAAAATGAGTATCACATTCTGCGTCAAGCGTGGTCTTGGAACCATCAGAAGGGGCATTAATAAACACACTGTGAAAAAAGTCGTTAAAGGCCGTGCATACTGCCTGTCCCTCAGTAAAAGTAACACCGTCTGATACAAACTGGTTAGGGTATTGGCTACCACCTCTGACAGACTTCACGTATGTTTGGACATACGTGAAGTCTGTGAGAGGTGGTAGCCCTTTTGGATTACGGCTTATGTTAGATTCAGTCCTAGAAATGAACTCACGAAAACATTTTTCCTGTTAGCGAACTCTAAGTAATCACGGGGATTGCCGAATTTTTTCCATCTTTTGTGTAATTTATTCTTCTCTTTAATAATTTTTATCATGGATGGACTAAACCATGTAGGATATTGAGAATTATTGTATTTTTCTACTAAAGGGACAAACGTTTCAATACAATCGTTAATTATTGCGTAAAACCTAGTCACGGCATCATCCACCGTACAAGCATGCAAAACTCCGGACCAATCAGTTTTACTTAAGTGGTTATTTACAGCATCGTAGTCACAATGGTAAAAATTATGTCGTCTATTAATTTGTTCGGCAAAGGATGTGATATATAAGTCTGCTATTTCGATCGTGAAGGCCGGATGGTGTGTGTCTTTCTTCAAGAGCCTGTTATTGTTGTCGGATTTGAGTACGTTGAGAGGGAGGTTACAAAATGCTAAGTCAAGTGTTCGGCCGATGGCGTTTGTAATGCGGTTGTATTGTTGTAAACCTTGGAATAATATGTCTTCAACAAAAGGTGTAGCCTCTGATTGAAGCTCCTTTGTTCCGATGTTGACCAACTGATAACTACCACCGTCTGACCATTGTAAGCAAGGAAGATTAAAATCCCCTATTAGTAAAACCGTGTCAGTCAAATGGGAAGACACAATGTCCTGTAATAATCTTTCAACTTCTTTCAGTTGAACAGGTATAATATTAGGGCTGCCGGACGGGATATATGCTAAAATAATGTGTAAATTGACAGGTGTGTATAGAACTTGGGCGGTAATAGTGGCGCAAAGTAGCTCGGCCATAGTATAACTAAAATCAAACCGCACGCTGGCGTTGAATTTACGTTTAATACAAATCATAACCCCTCCCCCACCCTCTTTATCGATACGAACCAGATCACAGTCGCGACGAAACAATTCGTATCTATTATTACACAGCTCGTCATTTAAAATGTCACTTAGTAGCCATGTTTCAGTTATTAAAATTATATCATAGTTGTGACTGAGGATATTGTTGTATAGTTCCAAACATTTTGTCCGTAGGCATGGAACATTTTGAAAAAAATGAAATGAAAACGTTTATTCAAATTTTAAACAATATCTTATTACTCCAAGACATCTGCCAAACTGCACAGCAGTTTGTTGGCAGTTGCAACTCCCGTTTTTTTTTTTTTTTTTTTTTTATATAGGACACGTCAATTGGACTTCGCCTTGCCTGATGGTAAGCTGAAGGCAAAGTCCCAGAAAAGAGGGTCGCCATTACTTACACATACCGTGTGACAATGGTGACACTCAGCTTGACGGCCTCATCATATGCTTTTTCACGCCCCGCTTAAAGGACCCGGGACTGTAGGAAGAAGGAAACACGTGAGCTGGTAATGAATTCCAGGCCTTAATGGTGCGACAGAGGAAAGAGTCTCCGAACCGCTTGGTTCTTGATCGGATGTTTTGCACCGTGTGCGGATGACATCTAAGACCTGCACGCGTTGTCCTGTGTAGGAAAGGGGAGGGTGGGACTAATTGGAAGAGCTCATCAGAACACTCCCCATGGTACAAACGGTAAAATACAGCCATGGACGCAACATCTCTACGCAGCTGTAAAGGTTCTAGGGTGTTCGTGATCTCGGGATTCCCAAAGATGCGGACCGCACGTCGCTGCAACCTGTCGAGAGCATCTAGTAAGTACTTTGCTGAACCATCCCAGAGATGCGAGCAGTACTCCACACAGGAGCGAATTTGTGTCTTGTATAGAAGACACCGCTGCTCCGGCGCGAAAAACCGTCTCACTCTGTTCAGGACTCCGAGTTTTCGTGAGGCTGTTTTGATGATACTTTCGATGTAGTTTTTGTTATTCAGGTTGCAGCGAACATCCATACCTAGGATATTGAGATTATCCTGCAGTGGCAGTGGCGTGCTCTGAAGAGTGGGGAGGGGAAGGAAAGAAGATACTTTTGCTGTAAACGCACATGCCTGCGTCTTCTTGGCATTGAACTCAACCAGGTTCTCAGAGCCCCATTGAGAAATGTGATTCAGGATCCCGTCATGCTCAGTGACAAGAAGCTGCCTTTTCTCCGCGATATCCGACTGCTTGGCCGCAGGATGTCCATGATAACTCCCATGCAAAGTGCTATCGTCTGCATAACAATGAACATTGCCGGTAGACAGCATGTCGTTGATATGCAGAAGAAAGAGAGTGGGTGATAAGACGGACCCCTGGGGCACGCCAGCATTAACCTGCAGAAACTCCGAAGCTCGTCCGTCACAAAGGACGCGAATACGGCGCCCCTGCAGGAAGCTAGCAACCCAGTTGCACAGCCTAGAAGGCAGACCAAAGGCAGGTAGCTTGGAAAGAAGCGATTTGTGCCAGACTCTATCGAAAGCTTTGGCGATGTCAAGACTAATTGCCAGTGACTCGCCGTGCTTGTCCATAGCCTCACCCCAAAGATGGGTAACGTATGCTAGAAGATCACCCGTTGACCGTTTCGGTCTGAAGCCATATTGCCGGTCATTAATTAAGGAGTGATCCTCTAGGTGCCGCATGAGCTGTTTGTTGATTATGTGCTCGAACACTTTGCACAGCACTGAGGTGACGGCTATGGGTCGATAGTTGGCTGACTCCGAGCGATCCCCCTTCTTGGGAATCGGCTGAACATTCGCCTCTTTCTAAGGCAAAGGCACTGTACCCGAACTGTAGGATAGCCGGTACAGGCGCGTAAGCATTGGAGACAACTCCGCTGCACATTTTTTCAAGACTACCGCTGGAATACCATCCGGACCACTGGCTTTCCGGACATCGAGTGATTGCAGCACTGCACGGACATCGCGTTGCCTGATATGGATATCAGGCATCGCGTGGTCACTGTCGGGTAGTGTTGGTGGCTGCGTACCACAATCATCGATTCGGGAGTTGGCCGCAAAGAGATTAGCCAGCAGATTTGCCTTCTCTTGCGGCTCATGGGCCAGGGATCCATCAGGGTTACGCAGCGGAGGCAGCGAAGGCTGACAGAAGTTGTCTTGCACGGCTTTAGCCAGTCGCCAGTAGCCACGGCTTCCCGTGGGATGCATCACTAGCTCTTGACCAAGCCGCGCTATGCGCAGGGCATCCGCTCTGATGTAGGCCCTTCTCCCGTAAATACTCGTTTTTATTCTTTCATACCTACAACTAAAACATAAAAAAAACAAACTCACACATCTATCACACAGTTTATATAATAGATGTAGCTACACTTTACAAATTTTTAATTAGATTTTTTTATTATTTTTTTTACATGTAGTAGATAGGGCACGCCATACCCACAACTTGTGCGCATCCACACCGCACCCGGCCCACCAAGCGCAACAATAACAGTCTCAAATAAAATCCGTTAACAGATAACTACCAAACTCAAAATACAAACATGCATCGGTCATAACATAACTCATAATGCTGGCGGACGCCGCCGCGCCGCCCCGCCCGTAGGACGAGAGCGGGGCCTCATGCGGGGAGCGGGGATGCGATAGGAGGGCTGATCTGAAACCAAGCACCATATCAACTCGCAAGAGATGCATAGGTACCCCCATCCATTACATGTTTATACTATCTAAAAGAAACTGTTTTGTTTTATTCTTGAATGATCTTTTTGTGATACTACTAGATATCAGAGTTGATGGCAAACTATTGAATATATGCGGAATCATGTAGCTTCTATTTCTTTCCCCAAAATAATTCTGACAGCTTGGTTTTTCGAAAATGTTAGTGTTTGTTCGCCCCGGGCGAGTCTTATATATCTTGAATTCGTTACTACAATATTGCTTCGTGGCTAAAAGAAGCTTTATGTACTCGTGGACTGGGAGCATTTTACATTCAACAAACAACTGTTCATAATCAGTACCCTTACAGCGACTTTTAGTATTATCATTTACCAATAGTTTCATAAACCTGATTTTTAGTGATTTAATTTTATCCAAATGTGACTTAAATGTCCGCCCATAAATAGTCAGCCCATAGGAAAGCATTGAATCTACCAGCGCATAATAGACGGCATACAGGGTCCCCCTATCCAGAACTAACTTCAGATGATGGAATTTGACCAGCACTGCCCTTAGTTTATCGCTTAGTATTATGATATGAGCCTTCCGCGAGAAGGCGGAGTCGACAGTAAGTCCTAAATACCTATACTCTTCAACCACCTCGATACCTACGCACGCGCATGACGCTTTCTTGATACTTTTCAGCATAAAAACTAATATCTTCTGACATACCCTCTAATGTTTTTTTCATCTTAAATACAATTGCCAGCTTTTCGTTGACCTCCGCAAGTACTTTTTCCGGCGTGGTCTTCTCCATGTCCAGAACAATGGAAGCTCTAGCCAACGATGGGGTGTCCTGGCAGTCTACGCACAATCCCGTATTGCCGAATCCTTTCATTTTGGTCGAGCATTTTTTATGAAAGGTACCGCTACACGTTCCTTTGCAACCTATTACATTGTCTGCTTTCACTTTGGCGAGAGACAGCTTACAAATTGTGCACTGCACCATAGTTAACGTTTACGCAAACAGATATGAGAATAATTTTAAAATCGATAATATGCACTATGTACACGATGTAGGTAGGTATCGGTAACGCGTCCGTATGACGGGAGCGCACGCACGAGAATTGAATTATACTTACCCCTATACCTTTAGTAGCCATTATGTGTGATTATTGTAGTACCAAGAATATAGCCCAAGTAGTACCCATGGTCTAGATACCGAATAAAAAGGAACAACTTCAAATATCGCACGATAGAAAAGGATTTATGTAAAAACGAAGATTTATGTATAGGAGTCTCACCAAGATCCGCTGTTAAACACTTCACTTCATCATCCCACAGGTTATCAAGTATATTTATGGATATTAGCCTACAACGACTAACACAGAATAGCTTCAATTAATACGATAGACAATCCTACCACCTCTACATAAGCACACAGATATAAGTAGTATATAGGTAAACCATTACAAGATAACAGACGGTGTATATTAGTTACAGTAAATGGGTTCAATACGTACAAGAAGTTATGTAAATTATGTTTTAATGAAGTGAATTTTAAATTCTAATAATGAAAATTATATGCAAAAATTCTCTGATAACAAAAATAATTAAACAAGATACATCTGGCCCAACGGCACACTAACTCAACTTATTCAATATGTCTAGGTAACTTATGTACACAGATTTGTGCGATTATTTTAATGTTACTACATATATGATTACTTTTCGTGAAAAATTTCTGAAGAAATATTTATACTTGCTCGCGGTAGAGGTAAAGTTTTATTTCAAAACGGATTCGAGTATTACCATCATGTGACATATCGAACCAACCAAAACAGCTTATGGAGATGCATGAATTACAAAACAAAAAAATGTAACGTAAATAAATCGGAAATAAATAAAATAATTACAAAAACATTTGAAAATGCTCATATAGAGGAAACAATTCCTGCTGTATATAAATCGGCAGTGTTGACTTGCAAAGATAAAGGTTTACATTTACTTGAAGATTTACCATCATATTCAAATGTGAAGTGCAAATGCAACTCACTGTGGGCGATATAGACGTCCCACTTTTCTTAGATAAATTAAGACAATAACATTTAAGTATGTACCTATTAATTAAAATAAAGTAGTTCTAATTATACCAAAATGTTTTATTTTTATAGAAGTTACGTTGAGTGCCACGCTTGTGTTTATTTCCCTAGTACTAATGGGATAAATCGGTACCATTTGTATTCCCTCTTCCCCTCGGACCGCCTTACGGTGCAGACGTTTATTGATTGTTATTTAATTTAATTTCTATAAAATAAACTAAAATATTTAAATTAAAATCAACCACATACTAGGAGTGCATAAAACGTGAAGAGAGAAATAACCAGTGTCTTCATATTTGCTGTCACGACAACAACACAGCCACGGAACTTCTGTCCTCCTGGTACTTTACACAAGCATCCGGTCACTTATGAGGTACCGTAAGATTCTTTTGTAATAAAAGCACGAATCCGGCGCACGCGCGGGCGTTGACGTTTCCTTTAAGACTACCCTAGAAACGCCCACTGACACTATTGGACTCTCAAGACCCCGCCTTTCTAATCCTTTAGTCCTAATTGGATTATTGACATCTTTTGTTCATAACGGTTGCTCGGGCGCAAAATAAATAAATATGGCAAATACGTCGAACCTATCATCCTCAGACTCTAATATCAACATGGCTTGCCAGCGTGTGAAAAGAAGGCGAGATGATGACCTTGATGCGACGTTACAGTCTTTTAAGGAGGAAATGAAGGCTATGATGAAGTCAATGATGACTGTGCAGGAGAATGAATTAAAGAAAATTACCCCCACCCTAATGGAGATCAAACAAACGAATTGCAACATAGAAAACTCCATAGCTTTCTTAATGGCACAAAATGAGGAGCTTAAAAATAGATTACAACAGCTTGAAACTCAAAATAAAAAAGACAAAGAGTACATCACCCTCCTGGAGGACAAAGTCGAAGATATGCAGCGTACAAGTCGAAAGACCAATTTGGAAATTAAAAATGTGCCGAAATTGAACAAAGAAACTAAGAATGACCTTATAAAAATGGTGGTGCGTTTATCGGAAGCTATAGATTGCAAAATACAAGAATCTGACATCGGAGATATTTACAGAATACAGGGAAAAAAGAAGACAAGCTCCACGAATGCTCCAATAGTTGTTGAGACTTCATCCACTATCCAAAAAACGAATTTCCTAAAGATGTGTAAGAGTTTTAATATTAAGCATAAAGATAAGTTATGTGCGAAGCACCTTGGCTTTACTACAAACGAGGATACCCCTATCTTTGTTTCGGAACAATTAACGGCAAAGGGAGCTCGTTTATATTTTGTTGCTCGTGATCTCGCCAAAGCAAAACTTTATAAATACTGTTGGACTGCCTATGGAAGGATCTACGTGAGGAAGGCCGATGACTCGCATATTATCGCTATTAAAAGTGAATCTCAAGTACACACTCTGATGCAGAGTATATGACTAGATGGTGATGGAAAAACCTCAATCTCATTTTTTTGGCTAACTATGGCCTTTTTGTTTCTCACTGCTTTGTGTTTGATGATTTCATTGTTTTATGAAACTTTTGTTATTTCTGTATACATAATTGAAACATTTACACATTCCTATATTCTAGTACTATTAACACACACAAAATACAATCAAAATACTACACTTATTACTTATAATCATGTAATTAAAACCACTAACAAAAACAAGTTTTATCCACAAGATTTAAAAAAACAAATATTAATAAAAAAGACTATATTTACAACCAAAATATACCTTACATACGCGTACTTAACTACCATATCACTTACATTTGTAAACAAACCGAGAATAAAAGTTTCACACATCCACACATGCACTTGCACACATCTAGGAATATCTACTAACCTACACACATGTACATGCACACACATACACTCACACATATACACTTACATACATACATGCATATTATACTCTTGCATACACCTCTCAACAGACACAACACACACCTTTCACATTCACTTGTATCACACATACATTCATAAAATATATACAGTCGACTTACTATTTATAAAAATAAAGCCTATAAATTGTATTTATATCACATGCAGATTAGCACTAACCAGTAATACATACCGTACTTATTTAAAAGCAAAAGCCAGTAATATCTTAATACTACTTTATGGATAGTAATCTTAAGACTTTGCAGGTACTTAATAGATAAAATAGAAATTGCAGAATCCGTAAAATGTTCTATAGAGGACTTTAGCAAAGTGGCTTATATAAGAAACACTGATTTAACCATAATATCGCAGAATATCAGGAGTATATATAGTAATTTACATGATTTACAAATTACGTTAACTAGCTTGCACTCCGAGATTGATCTATTGGTTCTAAGTGAATGTAGAATAAACTCAGATAAACCTATTCCACAAATCCAAAACTATATATCTTATTCTACTTCTAATCACGTTAACCATTGCGATGGAGTGGTCCTTTATGTTAAAGATTGTCACAGTGTAAAAGTACAAGACATAAAATTAATCCAAGCGTCATGTCTACAAATTTCTATATATGATACAATAATTTTGGGTATATACCGTTCTCCTTCAAACAGTAATGCTGTTAATTTTATAAATTCACTCAACTCTCACTTAGAAACTATAAAATCGTGCTCTAATATTGTTATAACCGGTGACATAAACATAAATATTATACAGAATTTAACTGAGAAGAGTTATGAACGCATAAATAGACTTAGCTATTTAGGTATGTTAGCTTTGCATGGTTTGCTACCTGGTCATATAATACCTACTCGCGAACAAAACTGCTTGGATCATTCCATGTTAAAAATAAACGGTAATAAAATAGGTGCGGTTGTAATAGTTATATCTACCACTATCACAGACCATTTGACGATTTTTCTAAAACTATCAAAAGTAAAAAATCAAACCCCATCTTCAAAAACTAAAACCACAATTCATTTTGACCAAGCCTTAAATTGTATTGACAAAGATTTATTGTTAAAATTGCTGTCATATAGTGATCCTTGCATGTTATCTGAAATTCTATTAAAACACTTAACTGATTGTTTACTACGAAAAACAGTAATATCGCTAGTTCCGAGTAACCATAATTAAGCCTTGGATTACTCCTGGCATACTAAAATGTATTAAAAATAGAAACCACATGCAAATGAAACTGCGAAAGGATCCTCAAAATGAAATATTAAAAATTACATTTAGAAGGTACCGGAATCATTGTAATAACTTAATTAAAAAGTGGTGGCGCGGTTCTCATGCCACCTGAGCTAGTGGACTGTATTTTTGCGGGGGGTGAAGTTAACGTGTTTCATTGACGCTTTACACAACAAACAAGACAGGTGATCGGGTTGCCGCGGAGGTGGTTTAGGCATTGAATGCAACCCGAGAAATTAGGAGAGGATGCACTAACCTTCACGGGGCCACGTGCCGTCGCAGCCGGTGCACCGATCTTCTCTTCCTGGCTCAGGAGTTGCCGCCCACATCACTAAATCACTTGAGGGACACACGAGAGGCACAATCCGATCGGTAAAGGTCTATGAAAGCGGTTAAAATCCAACAAACATTATTAATTTCTAAGAGTTGCGTGCGCGGCCGCCATTGTTTACTAGTTCAAAATGCGAAGTGACTATGCGGCCACCTTTTCCATTGGCGCGGCGAAAACCATTGTTATCTCACTTCAAAGGCAGCGCGGGAGGGAGATGGGTACAGGAAGCGTGTGTTTCAGTGTCAATGATTGAGACGATTCGAATTTACTACTACTGGCGCCACCAAAAACCTAAAACGTAAATATGACAGTGATCAATTAAGTAGTACCTATAAAAACCCTAAGAAATTATGGCGCACAATAAACAACTTAACACACAATAACACAAATAAAACCCAAAGTACGGATCTATTGTATATTGAGAAATCTCCTGAAAAGTCCATAAATGTTGTTAATCAATACTTTGCCAATATTGGTAAAACTTTAGCTGATGAAATTATCTTAAACACTTCCCCACAACACACGGAAACTGTTTCACAAAATAGTCAATTGTCATCCTTTGCTCTTTTGGAAGCAGATAATAATGAAGTATTTTCTATACTAACTCAGTTAAAGTCAGATAGTCCACCTGGTTGGGATTATATCCCTACTAAATTTCTAAAACAAGCTAGTGGAATAAACACCTCAACAAAGTCTAGGGAACAAGATGACCCCAATTATTTTTTTTCGTGTAAATCTTGTTTTGCAAATAACTGGCAGCAAATAAATAAAAATAGAATAAAGTAGATTACAGAGTTGTTCGAAATTTAAAAATAAATTTAAATAAGTAATGATTTTCGAATATGGAGGGAAAACTTTTAAAAGTGTTTGATTGTGCAGTTCTTCTGAGGCAAAATAAAAATTATTTTTTTTGATTGATAATAACGTTTATTATCAATAATACGTTTTTTTCGTATGGTTTGTGCATTTTTGTGACTGTAGTCATCATGTCACGTCGTCTTTTAAGTCGCGAAGAGATGTTAAGGGCTGTTGGTATGCTGCAAGCTGGACGAACTCAACGCGACGTAGCGGATGCTGTCAACACCCAACCAAGCGTAATTTGCAGATTATGGGCACGCTACAGGTCTACAGGGGATGTTGCCGAACGTCACAGGGGACGAAATAGGGTTACTACCCCGCGACAAGATCGTTTCTTGCAAAATTCCGCAAGGCGGCAACCCACGATTACTGCTCGTCAGTTGGTCGCAGGCCTCCAGTCTCAGCATCAAGTGGTTATTAGCGATCAAACTGTCAGAACAAGACTACACGAAGCCAATCTTTATGCTCGCAGACCGCTTAGGGTTCCAGCTCTTCGACGTGGAAATCGAGATCGTCGCTTATTGTGGGCTAACGCACATTTACAGTGGACCGACCATCAATGGGCACGGGTTCTGTTTTCCGACGAATCTTGCTTCGGTTTTCATCCTGATTCGAGAAGAGTGCGTATATGGCGAGTTCCTGGACGTCGGAGTCGTCTCCAGAATCCGCAAGAAGTTCATCCTTACCAAGGTGGAACAATCATGGTATGGGCTGGAATTCGCCTTGGTGGAAGGACCGACCTCGTTTGGATACGGGGCAATTTGAATGCAAACCAATACATTCAGGAGGTTATACACCCCATGGTAATCCCTCATCGACAGCAGTTCGGTCAAGATTTTATGTTCATGCAAGATAATGCACGATCACACACCGCGAGGGTAGTGGTCAATGCGTTAAGCGAGCACAATATGACGACGTTGGAATCAGTGCTTCCACGTAGTCAAACTATTTTGTCAAACTGGTTTGACCACGAGGAATTATGATTCCTCGTGGTCAAACTAATCGAATTATTCACCCTGTGTTAATGTTTAATTGGTGTGTACAGTCGTAGTCAAACTATTTTATCCAATTGATTTGACTACGAGGAATTATGTTTCCTCGTGGTCAAACTTCATTCACATTGCGGCCTCTTTTCAAAACGTGCATGCAGTTTATGTATTCATTATACAGTCATAGATAATAATATAAGTAATAAGTTGATGTCTAATGTCAGGTACAGCGACGCGACGTTTGTGAAATTGTTTTCCTTATCATATTAGTACCTAACTATTATTAGTAGTATTATTAGTAATATTATTATTATTAGTAGTAGTTAAGATGAATTTAAAATATGTGAAACGTAAAGGTGGAACAGTTCTTCTACTGGAAGGCCGGCAATACTATAAATGGCGTACATATAAAAATGAGAACGTTTTCTGGGCTTGCAGCCAGCGAAGAAAGGAAAAGTGTCGGGGATCGGTTACTCTGAAGGTACCATACCAAATTATTACCTCCAGTATTATATATGGAGAATCTTCTCTTCTCTCTTCAGCTCCAATTATTCTATATTCCGCTTCATTAATTCAATATATTCTATTTTGTTACTTAGGATGAAGTCATAGTTAAATGCAATAGCCACACATGCAATGCCGATTTTAAAAAAAATGAGATGGATGTAGTCATTGATGAACTAAGACATGAGGTAGTTAGTAACAGTGACGTCCCTATTCCGGATGTATACAAAGAAAAAAAGAAGTCGGTTGAAGATCGAGTTACGTTGCCATCTTTCGGCAGCCTCAAGTCCGATTTGTATAACAGGAAAAAAAAGACGTGCTTCCGACACTTCAAAGAGGTAACAGTTCCTGATAGCTTGAAATCATTTCTCTTGGCGGATTATATTGACGAAACACGGCGGATTATGGTTTTTTGCTCTGAAACTAATCGGGAAAGAATGGTTCAGTTAAAAGAGTTTTTCGGGGATGGTACATTCTTCAGCTGCCCAAATCCTTTTTCTCAGTTATATACAATGCATGGTGATCTATCTACTTCGATAACAACAACGCACGTGCTCCCCGTTATTTACACTTTAATGACGGATAAAACTGAAGAATCGTATACTATCTTGTTCTCTATGTTACAGTCAAGAATACCCAATTGGACTCCTAAAAAAATTCATCTTGATTTTGAAACTGCTGCGAGCACGGCCATTTCAAGCATTTTTCCCGACATTCAAATCATAAACTGTTTTTACCATTTCACTAATTCCCAATGGAGGCGGGCAAAAAAACTAAAAATCAAGAGCAAAGATGGAAACAGAGCTGTTGGACTATGTTCAGCACTCGCTTTACTCCCCGATGACAGAATTGCGGAAGGGTGGTGTTACATTAAATCTGATACTCCTAACACAGACAAAATTCAAAAATATTTTAAATATTTCGAGAATACGTGGCTAAAAAATGAATTCTTCATAAAGCAATGGTGCGTATACGGACAAAGACATCGCACAAATAATGTTGTGGAGAGTTGGAATGCCCAACTAAATAAAGCGATGAAAAGGCATCATCCAATAACAGTTGCACGTTTGCTCACAACATTATTACAAAAAGAAATAAGTTTCTGTGAAGAACCATCTCCTCGTCGGAGTGAACATGTGTATAGAGATGATTTCATAACAAAATGCCAAATGGAGTTGATCCATAATGAAATAGATGTTGGTTATTTTTTAAATAAAGTGCGATAGGGATTATTTTTGAATGAACGTCTACAAATAAATGAACATCTACATAACAAATGAACGTCTACAAAACAAATGAACGTCTACAAAACAAATGAGTCTACAAAACAAGTGAACGTCGAAAAACAAAAGACAATCGTAAAGTGATCTGACAACGATTGCGATTGTAAAAAATGGGTGCATGCAATTTTCGACCTTATCGACATTGCTCAGTTTCCTATTTTTTTTACATATTCATGATCAGTGTCATCTATATTACCCAATAAAAGTGTTTCTAAAGTTTTGTCGATAAGGTCGAAAATTGCATGCACCCATTTTTTAAAATCACAATCGTTGTCAGATCACTTTACGATTGTCTTTTGTTTTTCGACGTTCATTTGTTGGGTTATGGGGCTAATCGTCCGAGCCAAGACTGATCCTCGGACGAGTTGCCTCATTCGTAAAACGTACGTATGTATTCGGCTACACTACAGGATTTAAGTTAAATCTAATGGTATTATTGGTAACACTTACTTGCATAAATGTACACATTTTTAACTTAAGATTGATACAGGGTGGGTCGATGAACTAGTTTGACCACGAGGAAACGTAATTCCTCGTGGTCAAACCAGTTTGACAAAATAGTTTGACTACGTGGAAGCACTGGTTGGAATGGCCTGCTCAGTCTGCCGACCTCAATCCCATAGAGCATGCCTGGGATTTGCTTGGGAGAAGAGCTTTCAGTGATTCTTTGGAAAATCTGAACACTGAAGAACAACTTTTTTTACACCTTCGCAGTGTATGGAGCCATATTCCACAGACGATGATTGACAATCTCATACTAAGTATGCCACGCCGTTGTCGAGCTGTTGCTAATGCTTTAGGAGGTCCTACAGACTATTAAAAACGTTTAAAGTACGGTTAATTACTGTATTTCTTACTACCTCGTTATTTTTGTGCCTAATCATAGAAGGTTGTAATACTCAAAATTGGCACTATTCAATTCTTTCTTAAAAAAAAAAAAATTTGGTATGAAAATGTTTTTATTAAAATTAAAATTAAAAACGGTATAAAAATACCCTTCTATTGATATAAAACACTCACTATTACAAGAAAGGGTTTTTAAATAAAAACTAGAAATGTCCTTGTTCCCTAGACTTTGTTGATGTGTGTAGTTGTGCCCGTAATAACGCATTTGGCTAATTTATGTTTTAAAAAGGGTAAGTTCCCTACACCCCTTAAGGAAGCTGTCGTCACACCTGTATACAAAGGTGGGGATAGAGATAATCCTTGTAATTATAGGCCTATTTCTGTTTTATCATCAATATCTAAAGTCTTAGAAAAATTAATTAACAATCGCCTATTGAAATATCTTGACAATTTTAGTATACTTTCAAAATCATAATTTGGCTTTAGGCGCAAAATTTCTACCGAAGACGCGGACCGTTTCTACCACTATCCTAATAAAACGACTTGAAGAAGTCGGTGTGAGAGGTTTACCTCTAGAATTGCTTACAGACTACCTCAAAGATCTTAAGCAGCGTGTAAAAATTGGCAAATACTCTAGTGAGAAGGCTTCTTTCACCTGCGGTGTGCCACAGGGCAGTGTTCTTGGTCCGACGCTGTTCTTAGTATATATTAACGGACTCTGCAGTAGGAGAGATCTGGGTGGGCATATATTTTCCTACGCTGATGACACGGCAGTAGTTTTCACTGGGGATACCTGGGCTGCTGTTCAGCAAAATGCAGAAAAAGGACTTTGTGAAATTGCCAAATGGTTAAATGCTAATCTTCTCACCTTAAATGTCTCAAAAACTAACTACATAACTTTCACTAAATACAACATCACTCAACCAAAAAACGACCCGGAGTTAAAAATTCACACTTGTGGCATTAAAAGTAACTGTCTATGTAATAAAATAGCTAAAGTTAGTCAAACTAAGTACTTGGGGGTCATGGTGGATCAGCATTTAAGCTGGCATAGTCACATGGAAATGATGATGTCCAGAACTGGAAAACTAGTATGGACTTTTAAGACATTAAGACACGTCGCTTCAAATAAACTCTTAAATAAAATCTACATTTCATTAGCGCAATCAGTTTTAGCCTATTGTATACCTATATGGGGAGGGGCTACTAAAACTAAAACCTTAGAACTAGAACGAGCACAACGACTACTAATAAAAGTTATGTACTGCAAACCATATAGATTCCCTACAAGTGAACTTTACTCAATTAGTGATATCCTTTCTATTAGAAAATTATACATCCTACACGCTGTCTTAAAATTACATAAATCACTAAGTTATAATAGCGACATAGTCAATAGAAGGCGCCAACATACTGTAGCTCCGGTTATAGCAGTAAAAAGTAGCTACGCTAAAAGGCAATTTGCTAGACAATCGGCACACTAATACAACGTAATAAATAAAGACCTTGTTGTAGAAAATTGTAAATAATAAGATTAGATGTTTATGTTGTGAAGAATTTTTATGAAGTTATTGTCACAGTAACAGCAGATTGTTCTATATACAAATATTTTAAAATTGACATTGATATAAAAAACCAAAAACTACAACACCCTCCCCTCAATGGAGATAAACGAAAATACACTAATACTTACATAGAACATAAAAGAAACAAAAAACTAAGTATTAGTTAAGCCCATACCTATGACACATCTTAGGTGAGCTGTTCGCCTTAAGGGCTTAGTTAGAACATCAGCTGTCATCATATCTGACTGTAGATATTTAACATCAATAACACCATCGCTAATTTTCTCCCTTATAAAATGAAATTTGGTATCGATGTGTTTCGTCCTATTGTGGTGGATTGGATTGTGCGCTATTTTCTGAGCACTTTGGCTATCGTTAAAAAGTACAACCTTATCAGCGTTACCAGTAATTTCAAACACTAACCTCCTAAGAAACGTAGCTTCCTTTGCAGCGCTAGTTAACGCCATGTATTCGGCTTCAGTGGAAGATAACGCTACCGTTGGTTGCTTTTTACATTCCCAACTAATGGGACCGCCTGCTAGCGTGAAGAAAAAACCTGTGTATGACCGCCTGTCATACATGCAATTCGCCCAATCTGCATCCGTGTAGCCACACAAATAGGTACCCGTTTTCCTGTAAGTAATGCAGTAATCAATAGTACCTTTAAGATACTGCAAAATCCTTTTTGCGGCCTACCAATGTTTCTTTGTGTAACAATTATTAAACTGGCTTAAATAGCTCGTAGCATAAGCTATGTCTGGCCTGGTATTTACCGCTAGGAACATCAAACAGCCAATTAAACTTTGGTAAGGATAAGACTCATCGGATTCTTTACCTTTTTCGTATTTATTATTTTCCAGAGGAGTTGACATATGCTTACAATCCTGCATGTCAAACCGAGTCAAAACTGTTTGAATGTACGTCTTTTGACTAACGCATATTTTCCGGTCCGTACGTTTCACATTCAAGCCTAAACAGAAATCTAATTTTCCTAAGTCTTTTATAGAGAAATATTTTTGTAATTCTGTTTTGACGGTGACAAATGTCGTTTCTTTTTTAGAAAAAATGACGATGTCGTCAACATAAATTGCCAGGATGACAGTTTCATCAACCAAACTTTTTAAATAAATACAAAGTTCCGAAGAGGTTTGTATAAAACCTATAGAAGATAAGGTTTGATTTAATTTATTATTCCAGGCTCGAGCTGCTTGCTTTAAACCATAGAGTGATTTCTCCAACAAGCAAACTTTTCCTTCTTCGCCTTGTTTAATAAAACCTTGAGGTTGTTGCATGTAGACTTCCTCTTCCAAGTCACCGTTGAGGAACGCTGTATCCACGTCCAAGTGTTGCATTTTCCAATCCATTTCTGCTGCTAAAGCAATTAGTGTTCGCAGGGATGAATTTCTTACAACTGGTGAAAAAGTTTCATGATAATCAACACCTGAAACTTAACTAAAGCCTTTCGCAACAAGTCTTGCCTTATACTTCACCACTCTACCTTCGGCATCCTTTTTTATTTTATACACCCACTTACATGGTATAACCTTTTTGTTAGGTTTTTCAACCAGCGTCCAAGTCTTGTTTTTAGACAGTGAGTTAAACTCGTCTTGCATAGCAGACTGCCAGCTCGCACTATCTTCTGCTTTGATAGCTTCAGCAAAGCTTTGGGGCTCATCAGGTTCACTTGTAATAGCAGTATTACCATAAAAAATACTCTGGTTTTTCTTAGCTATCCTGTTTCGAAGAGGATACCGTTCTTCAGGCTCTATCACAGTCTGTTCGGTTATAGTTTCTTCGTCAGAAATATCTTCGGCGCTAAGGAACTCTGAAGTATTGTGAACTTGTTCTGTTACTGGCTCCAAGTCATTAACTTCTTCTTCGTTTTCGGCTGAGACCGTGTGACTGCTCTCCTGAGAAGTCGAAGCAATGGACGGCATCGGATGCTGCTCCTTCCTATGAACCATGTCTAAAAAAGATTAATTATGGACAGCTAAAGGAACTGATTGTGTGGTTTTAGCTTTCATGTCGGTAAAAGATTGTTCAAAGAACACCTCATCTCGTCCTTTCACTAACCTTCTTGGACAACTTGGTTCGCGAAATAAATAACTTTGTCGATCGTCTGAATATCCGACAAAAACATACTGCGCGGGTTTTGGATACAACTTCTTCCTTAGAGGATCTGGTATCTTAACCGTCGCGCGACAGCCAAAGACTTTCAAATGAGACAGGTTTGGTTTTCTGTTGTGCCATAGTTCAAAAGGCGTCTTCCCGTCGAGAGCTCGATGTGGACATCTGTTCTTTAAGAACACAGCTGTTTCCACAGCATCTTGCCAATATGCTTTTGAAAGAGAACTGTCTGAAAGCATACAACGGGCCTTTTCAACTACCGATCTATTAGTTCTTTCAGAAATAGCATTCTGTTGTGCGTTATATGGCACTGTGGTTTGATGCTTAATACCTTCTTTGCCTAAGTATTCAGAAAACTCTTTATTTATATACTCAGTTCCATTATCGGAACGCAAAGTTTTAACTTTGAATCCTGTTTCCCTCTCGACCATGAACTTGAACATACAAAACCTGCTAAAAACCTCATTCTTAGATGAAATAAAATATATAAAAATCATACGGCTAAAATCATCTATAAAAGTCAAAGCATATTTATTTCACTGAAAAGAATTTTCAGACATTGGACCACAAAGATCCGAATGTATAAGTTTTAATTTGGATGTTGTCTTTTTGTGCGATACAGATTTAAAAGGTTTTTTCGCCTGCTTACCTTCTATGCACGCGATGCAAGGATCTTTATCTACTTCGGTGTACACTACGCCTAGATTATCCTTTTTAAGTTTGTCTAATCCTATACGGCATAAGTGACCAAGCCGTTTATGCCATAAACGAAAACTTGCTACATCACTCTGTACTTCGAACGCTGATAAGGTGTTTGGGGGACTAACTGTACAATCCAGCGAATACAATCCACCAAAACATGATCCATGTAACACTGCATCACCTGTACAAGTAAAATTTTCAGAATTAAAAAATGTACAACCTTCCGTATCAAAAACAACACTAAAACCATTTTCAGTAGCTTTCTTAACAGAAATCAAATTAGTATTTAAATTAGGAACAAACGCTACATTTGAAATCTTCGTAACTTTACTGCTACTTTCCGTTTTAACATCATTTACTATAGGCACATTACCTATTCCTGCACTTGAAAATATGTCTCCGTTGGCAATCTTTATCTGACCAGTGGAAAATTCCTTACAATTTACTAACCAGTCAAATCTTCCAGACATGTGTGCACTGGCTCCAGAATCTACATACCATTTATCAGACGAGATTTCTTCAGTACCCGCATTTAGTGCGCCAAATAAACTTGAGAGTTTGTTCTTCTCTTTGCTTGAGCCTTCTTCATTGGACTTTCTGTTGAGTGGACAGTCCGGTTTGACGTGTCCAGGCTTCTTGTAGTTGTAGCAAACTACTCCTCGTTTCTTCTTATTATTTTTCTTCATCTGCACGCGTAAAGCTGCGTCAGAACTAGAACCTTCATCATTTACAGATGATCTCGAAAATTCTGATAAAAGTTTCGTTTTAACGAACTCACTGGTAACCGCACTTGTAGAGATCTCTAAAGCCATTATAAGAGGATCAAAACGAGCCGTCAATCCTCCTAGAAGAATCGCTGCGACTGCGGCATCTTCAATCATTTTGCCTATGTCCGCCAAGTCTTGGACAGTCGACATCACGGCATTAATGTACAACTCTATGTTATCGAAATCAGTCAAACTGTACCTGTATAGCTTACGCTCCAGGGCTAGACGACGACCCATAGACTTATCTTCATAAGCCGCCGCTAAAGCTTCCCACGCTTCTTTTGCTGACTTACTATTTCGAACATGTGTGATTGCTGGACCGTCTAAAGTTAAGCATATTTTGGCTAACGTAACTTCGTCATTTCTATCCTTAGTAGAACTATCAGGAACTTCGTTTATGTAGCCTGTTATACTACTCCATAAACCTTCGTGTATGAGGTACATCCTCATTTTGAATTTCCAAATAGGATAGTCTTGCCTACCGCTTAGCAAAATTCCAGCAAGGGATCGTAGTCCCGATCTTTTATTGTGATCTGACATATTTCACCCTGTTCACTAAAATATCAGAAAAATTCACTTTTAAGTGGTGAATTTAAATTTTTCTTCACTCACAACAACACCACACTTATACAACTTATTGCTCACTTTTACAGAGTTTTCGTGCTGATAACGTGTTGTAGAAAATTGTAATTAATAAGATTAGATGTTTATGTTGTGAAGAATTTTTATGAAGTGATTGTCACAGTAACAGCAGATTGTTCTATATACAAATATTTTAAAATTGACATTGATATAAAAAACCAAAAACTACAACGGACCTTAATACACACATCAACAAAGTCTAGGGAACAAGGACATTTCTAGTTTTTATTTAAAAACCCTTTCTTGTAATAGTGAGTGTTTTATATCAATAGAAGGGTATTTTTATACCGTTTTTAATTTTAATTTTAATAAAAACATTTTCATACCAATTTTTTTTTTTAAAGAAAGAATTGAATAGTGCCAATTTTGAGTATTACAACCTTCTATGATTAGGCACAAAAATAACGAGGTAGTAAGAAATACAGTAATTAATCGTACTTTAAACGTTTTTAATAATCTGTAGGACCTCCTAAAGCATTAGCAACAGCTCGACAACGGCGTGGCATACTTAGTATGAGATTGTCAATCATCGTCTGTGGAATATGGCTCCATACACTGCGAAGGTGTAAAAAAAAGTTGTTCTTCAGTGTTCAGATTTTCCAAAGAATCAATGAAAGCTCTTCCCCCAAGCAAATCCCAGGCATGCTCTATGGGATTGAGGTCGGCAGACTGAGCAGGCCATTCCAACGTCGTCATATTGTGCTCGCTTAACGCATTGACCACTACCCTCGCGGTGTGTGACCGTGCATTATCTTGCATGAACATAAAATCTTGACCGAACTGCTGTCGATGAGGGATTACCATGGGGTGTATAACCTCCTGAATGTATTGGTTTGCATTCAAATTGCCCCGTATCCAAACGAGGTCGGTCCTTCCACCAAGGCGAATTCCAGCCCATACCATGATTGTTCCACCTTGGTAAGGATGAACTTCTTGCGGATTCTGGAGACGACTTCGACGTCCAGGAACTCGCCATATACGCACTCTTCTCGAATCAGGATGAAAACCGAAGCAAGATTCGTCGGAAAACAGAACCCGTGCCCATTGATGGTCGGTCCACTGTAAATGTGCGTTAGCCCATAATAAGCGACGACCTCGATTTCCACGTCGAAGAGCTGGAACCCTAAGCGGTCTGCGAGCATAAAGATTGGCTTCGTGTAGTCTTCTTCTGACAGTTTGATCGCTAATAACCACTTGATGCTGAGACTGGAGGCCTGCGACCAACTGACGAGCAGTAATCGTGGGTTGCCGCCTTGCGGAATTTTGCAAGAAACGATCTTGTCGCGGGGTAGTAACCCTATTTCGTCCCCTGTGACGTTCGGCAACATCCCCTGTAGACCTGTAGCGTGCCCATAATCTGCAAATTACGCTTGGTTGGGTGTTGACAGCATCCGCTACGTCGCGTTGAGTTCGTCCAGCTTGCAGCATACCAACAGCCCTTAACATCTCTTCGCGACTTAAATGACGACGTGACATGATGACTACAGTCACAAAAATGCACAAACCATACGTAAAAGACGTATTATTGATAATAAACGTTATTTACAATCAAAAAAAATAATTTTTATTTTGCCTCAGAGAAACTGCACAATCAAACACTTTTAAAAGTTTTCCCTCCATATTCGAAAATCATTACTTATTTAAATTTATTTTTAAATTTCGAACAACTCTGTAATCTACTTTATTCTATTTTTATTTATTTGCTGCCAGTTATTTGCAAAACAAGATTTACACGAAAAAAAATAATTGGGGTCATCTTGTTCCCTAGACTTTGTTGAGGTGTTTATCTATCATATGAATAACCGCGAGTGTAAAAAGGCGCTACTGGAATGGCTAAGACGGAAAAGTTATAATGAAACTGAGATCCTTTTGAACACATTTCTATAAGTATAAAGTCACACACACACCACACATACACTTATACTCACACACATATACACACACACACACACACGCACACACACACACACACACACACACGCACACGCACACACACACACACACACACACACACACACACATACACGAACACACATTATATAGATTTGTATAGTTTTATTTTGTTTCATAACCCAGTACCTAGTAAGGATTAATGTAGTTTTTATACTAAGACTGTTATGGAAGAGGGGGGTACCCTAACACAAGTATGGTTATACTTAAAAGAGTACCCTCGTCACACTTAAGGTAAATTTGTACTAGTAACCGAAATAAACAATTTTTAATTTTTTTTAATTTTTTAATTTGTACCATCAATTTATTATTTATAGAAGTAACGTCGAGTGCCACGCTTGTGTTTATTTCCCTAGTACTAATGGGATAAACCAGTACCATTTGTACCATCAATGGTACAGTCTAATGGTACTGGTGGTCCGGCGTGATAACTAACGTGTCATGCACATAGCAATTTGTGTGACGTAGCTGAGCGCTACAATGCTACGCCGCCGGCGCGCGACTATTAGTTTGATGTGCGCTACGACATGCAATTATTTGCTTTGCTGTTGAGTTAAGTAGTTGACTCCAGCCAGTATCAGGTATAAAATGATAACGAGATTTTCTTACATACATGAATTTCTGTAAATTTACTTCTTAGACAAGAACACTGTTGCATCAAAAGCTTACAATTACCTATCTTATTATGTATTACTGAAATGACTGCCATTTGACTTTCCAACCCCGACAGGAAAACCGTACCTCGCCTTCAGTGCGATTCGTTTAGAGGCAAGTATTTAATTTTTAGTATTGTTTAACTCAGGTACCAATAAATCGGTCAATAAAATCACATTTAATATATAATATTTATTTATTCACTTACAGTAACTAACCACAGATAAAAAGAGTTAATACTCAATATCATATATTCTCAACATAATATTAAAACATTGTTATATCTTTTTGACGCTAATTCTACTTAACCTAAGTTTACCACCGCTTCTTAGGCACTAGAGGAGAAGAGGCGGCGCAGCAAAGTCCACTACCTTAGGACTAAAATGTGAATGACTGTACAGTCGGCCAAGGAGATTAGTATACACCTTTTTATGTAATGTGGTATGCAAACATGCAATTATTTATTTCTTTTACTGGCTGTACCAACATTGATCTGATATCGAAATAACTAAATTATGAAAAGAAGAAACTATGCAATGATAATTTACAATAACGAGAAATTAAGCTAACTTACGATACAATGACTTAAAGATAGAAAAGTGATTAAGTTGTAATAAAATAACTACCGTATAACAAAATTACAAACTAACAATGAATTATCACAATATTTACAAAACGTTTCCCTGTATTCTCCTCATGGCACATGGTAGAAGCATGCGAGTGTGCCAGCCACGTAGGGCGTACGGCTACGCGGAGTACGGCTTACGGTCTCATCTTCGAGAGAAGCGCAGGAGACTGGTGACTCTATTGTAATTCGAGAATTTGCATAAAGTAAACACCAGTAGAAAGAGGCCCGTGTCCAGCAGTGGATTGCGATAGGCTATGCACTCTTGGCAGGTGTTTCGGTCACTGCCGCCTAGCCTCTTTCTCCCTTTGGACCTCCTTACGAAGACGACGACTTAATACACTCTTTTCGCCGAAGGTCCTTCGTCCTACGCTTCTCCTTGCATAGTTGGATTATTTTCTTACGTTCGGCGTTAGCCCGTACGTGTTCCGGAATAATGGAGAGCCTCTGTCTCGGCTTAGGCTCATTCTTCGAGGTGCAGGTGTCCTTTGCACCATGAGGGCTCCCGTCGTCCGTTTGTTGCATCATCCTGTAAATAAATACGCGGACATATTAACACTGGTTTGGGTACTTGAGATGGTGGGCGTTTATATTTTTGGTAATGATACATGGAGATGATGTTTGTACAGATTAATAATCGCCAGAGAATGTCAAGTTCATCGATGACTTAACGAAACAAAACATTCATAAATCAAACCTTTATCCTCGGAGGGTTAGGCAGAGGTGAATTTACACCCACATTTCACCAATAATTGTATTCGGTCGTAATAGGGGGTGAGCCTATTGCCGTATTCTGGGTACTATTGTTGATTAGAGCCATACATCTGTGCCTGTGTCTGGGTTGTATATATTTGTCTGATGTTAAACAGCCCTATCCCTAAGTCGCCATGTACAATACCGCATGGGAAGAGATAGGGTAGTCCAAATTCTACTCTGCCTGAAACCACATGGCAAAGCGCCTAATAAAATTAGAATAATAAAATCCCATCAAGAAAAACCGGTAGTACATCTATCATAGCGATAACATTCCGGCGACCGTAAAATCTAAAAAAGAATTGGAAATCAGCATTCAGTATTTATTCATTAACAATTTTCACATTGTGTTTCACAACATACAGTACAATTAAATAAGAACTGTCGGCCAGTAACAGTTACTCGTTTGAAAAGACTTATGGTATAAAGATAGTGCGAACGCGCCTAATATTATTAAATTTTTATAATACATAAGAATTTACGAACATCTTCCGATATGTAAATGTAAATGTATGATACATTATGATACGATGATAAGATATTTTATTTCTGACGTAGTAGTATCCATCTATTAAAAATATAAATTGGAATTTCTACGAGGTATGTAAAATTTCAACATTTAATGAGACGCATATGTAAGAAAAAATAATTTTGATGACCATTTAAATATAAACCATCAATTACTATACATGTCCAAATATTTATAATAAAAAGCAAATCGTTCAAAGAAATATTTTTAGATTTGCCTAGAAATAAAACTTACATATATGGATAACCTAGGAAGTATAAAACATAAAATGTAGAAACAATAATAAAATTCGTCACGTGTCCCTTACAACGGTTTAGAATTGCGGAGCAGAATTCGTTCAACAACTATTTGCACTAGACACACAATAATTTAATCATACGAATAATTATTATGCGGTTATTAAACATGAGAATATTATTGCGTTTGAAATTATTGTAAACGAAATAATATTATATAAGTATAATTTTATTAATAAACTTACCCAGAATTAAATCAACAATGTACTTCTTTCGACATTATTCCTTCAGTTCTCAATTTCTCAATCACACGAGGTTCAGGTAAAGCGTCGAGTCGTAAGGCTTTAATGATAATGTTTTTTTTTTCTCACCGCAATATACATATGGAATGTTACTGGTATTTTTTATAGATTACTAAATATTTTTGGGATCTATACAAACAGATAATGTTGGTGACTGATGCCTAAGCACAGGCACATTATGCAGCAAGGTCTGTGCTTTAAGTTACCAGGTCCCCACTGCAGGTATTCTTTGTACTGCACAATTATTTCCAATGACATGTTATATGGCAAAAAATATGTAGTTCAGTATGTTCGAGATATTTACACGCTATTCTGCCACTTAAGAGGTATAGTAAAAAAATGTACACAGTTTAAGGTACAATGGGCGGCCTTATCGCTGGAAGTGATTGCTTCCAGGTGACCATGACCTTTTCGTTATCCAAAACTTCCATAAAGATGTACTTGCTTTTGTTTCATGATAAAAGAATATTATTGGCTCACATTACAAAAACTATGAATACTTTGAATGTATTAAATTTAGATTTAGTTCGTATTGTATGTAGACATTGTATGTGATGTATATGTATTATTATTTCATTTCAGTAATTTTTATTAAGTAGTCTGGTGGCGCGATTCTCATGCCACCTGAGCTAGTGGACTGTATTTTGCGGGGGGTGAAGCTAAATGTTTCATATGACACTTTACACAACAAACAAGATAGGTGATCGGGTTGCCGCGGAGGTGGTTTAGGCATTGAATGCAACCCGAGAAATTAGGAGAGGATGCACTAACCTTTTATGACGCCACGTGCTGGCTGGGCCGGTGCACCGGTCTTCTCTTCCTGGCTCAGGAGCTGCTGCCCACATCACTAAATCACTTGAGGGACACACGAGAGGCACAATCCGATCGGTAAAAGTCTATGAAAGCGGTTAAAATCCAACAAACATTATTAATTTCTGAGAGTCGCGCGCGCCGCTGCCATTGTTTATTCTAGTTCGATGCGAAGTCAAGATGCGGCCACTTTGACCATTGGCGGGGCGAAAAACTATTGTTATCTCACTTTAGAGGTAGTGCGGGAGGGAGATGGGTATAGGGAGCGTGTACTCAGCGTCAACCAATTGAGACGATTAGAATTTACTACTACTGGCGCCACCATTCCCCCCGGCTTGAAGGGTTACCTTCAAAACGAAAAATGCGGAACAAATCTAAAGTCTAATCTAAATCTAGGTTTGGGAAATAACAACTAAATATCAAACTAGATTTGAACTCGTGCCTACTGCTGGCTAGGCAGAGGGCAGAGGCGAACAACCGGGCGTAGATACGATCCGGTTGCGGTTTTAACCCGTACAATACGAGTTATCCCGCGGGAATCGGGAAAAACTTCCTCTACTACTCCTAGAGGCCAATGTAAAGGCGGCGCATTCTCAGTCATAAGGACTACCACCGTACCTACAGTAATTGGGTTGGATGGAGTATTCCATTTTTGACGCGACTGCAGCGTGTGCAAATAATCGGTTCTCCAACGATTCCAAAACGATTGGACTAATTTATCTAAAAGAGCGTGACGAGTTAGAAGGTGCATTCTATCGTCATCAACATCTATTGCGGGCAAATATTTTAGCGTACTTAAATCACCGATACAACAAGCGAGTGCTTCTTCCCCTCGGGTGGTTCGGAAACCGTAGTGGGATTGAATTGACCAACTGGCCACTTATCTAACGCGGCATGAATCCAGGACGGTCCACTAAACCATAACGGGCGATCTAAAATTTGCGAAGGAAGCAATCCACGAGAGAGACAATCGGCTGGGTTGTCGGTGCCAGCAACGTGAAAGAGATTTTGTGGCGCTAATTCAGATTGAATTTTTGCCACTCTATTAGCGACGAATGTGTCCCAACGATGGGGCGAAGAGTGGGCCCAACACAAAGCGACTGTTGAGTCCGAAAAAGCTAAAATTCTACTAATATTAATGCGACACGGAAGTGCTAGTCTTAGCACTGCCATCCAAAACTACGCGGAGTTTAGTAGTAAGCTTATCTTCTCTAATAACTCCGTGGTGCGGGATAATGTACGAAGGCTGGGTCTCGTCAGTGTCCGCAGGCGCAGGTGAGATGTAACCCTTATTTAAATATTCGTTAACAACCTCATCATAGGCTTGCTTTAACTTTCGTTCCAAACAAAGAAAGCGTTTTTCAGCGGATACACGGGAGTCACCGAGCGAAAAAATATCTCCCTTGAAAGGGAGCGCGACAACATAACGACCCTGCTCATCACGAGTAGTGGTGCGACAATAAATCTCCTCAGCCATCTTGTCATCAGGGCTTAGGATAGGTGGGACATTGACCTCTTCAATTTCCAAAACTTGCGGATGGTAGACTCCAGTGGCGGCTCGACGGTGCAACAGAACGAAGCAGTCGAGTGACTAAAACTATCTATAGAAGCGGGTGCGGAACCAATTATAACAAAACCAAGAACTGTTTCCAGTGCGTGCGGAGCGGGGTACGTCGGTCCCCCTTGAACCTTACGTGATAACTGGAGGTGCGGGAGAATCGAAGCGCCGATCAATATATCGACGACTCCAGGAACAGCGTAAGTCTCATCTGCTAAAGGCAAGTCTTTAAATTTCGTTAATAAAGACGTGTCAACCGGGACGGTAGACAACTGTTCAGTTATTTTATCTATAACGAGCGAATCCATGTCAAACCAAATATTATTATTAAAACGAGATCCAAACCTTGTTTTAACGGTGTCATGAACAGCTGACTGTAAACCTCCAAAACCCTTCACCACTGAGCGGGTTGAACGCTTATTAACATTGAAACCAAGACGTTGACAACAATCTTGAGTAATAAAATTACTTTGCGAAGCGCCATCTAATAGCGCTCGAACAATGTGCGGTTTACCCAATGCATTAACAATAATGACGCGAGCAGTCGCGAGGACCACAGTAGTGAGCGCAGCACTAGCGGACAACGAACACAAGGTGACGTCATTCGCAGCGGTATCCGGGCGGGCCGGAGCGCGCGCGAGCGCGGGCTGCGGCTGTGGCGCAGGCCGCCGTGTGCCACCGCTCGACGAACCAACTCTGCTCACATTGGATGCCCCATTACTATTTTCAAAATGAAGTAAAGTGTGGTGTCTCGCTTGACATTTGCGACAACTATTTCTACTATTACATAAAACAACGCGGTGTTTAGTACCGAGACAATTAAAACAAAAATTATCAGCGCGAACAAATTTATAACGATCATTAGGCGATAATTTTAGGAAACCCGGACACTTGTACAATTGCGAATGATGAGTATTACACAAAGAGCAAACAGGTGATTGTACATGTGCTGGTGCGGTATTAACATAAGTATGAGTTGACCTCAGTGACCTCGATGACGCATCTATTTTGCGTTCGGAACTAACAACTTTCTTCGCGCCTTCATGTTTCGATGAAGAGCGTTGCAATATTTTTATATGCTCGCGAACAAAACTTTCTAAGTCTTCGAACTTAGGAATTTTATTGCCGCGATGATCCGACTCAAATAAACGGAGGGTTTCGGAATCTAATTTCTTTAAACCCATATACAAAAATAAGAAGTCGCAGAGGTCATCGATCTTTAGGTTCTTTACGGCGCGAACAGATGATGCGAAAGTATCTAGAAACTTCTCTAAGTTTTAATCGTTACATGCCGTAATGGCTTTCAAATCAAACATCTGATCCAAATATGCGTTAGCTACCGATCTTTTATCCTCATACTTAGCTTTCAAAGTATTTAAAATTAAATTATAATTTTCGGCACTAAACGTAATTATAATAATAATAATAATAATAATAATAATGTTTATTGCAACAGAAAACAAAGTGGTACATAATAGCAAATGTGCACGAGAATAACCGTAGTAGTTCACAACTGTGTTACAGTTATTAACGCAATAAATAAATAATAAATGTAAATTTATTGTGAGTAGATTGGAGTTATTCGTCAACTCCCCCTCAATAAACTCGCCCGATCGGGGGAGACAGCACATTTTTGAATTTACCTATTCTTATATTCGTCAACTCGCACACCGGTGTAAAGTACAGTCAAATAAAAAATATATTTCACACAGAATCTATTTTATTTATATAATATTATGTTGACAAGAGCAAATGTTTTAAATCAATCAGAAAAGTGGTTGTGCCCGAAAAATTCAAAAGTTTTTTATTTGCTGATTATATTGATTCAAGAAACAGAATTTTTGTTTTTGCTAATAATAATTGCAAAAAAATATTATCTAATCGTAATTTGACTGTCTTGTGTGACGGAACTTTTAAATTCTGTTTAAAACCTTTTAAGCAGTTATACACTTTACATGTAGATTTAGGAAGTAGTACAACGCATACAAATATCATACCTGTAATGTATGCGTTATAAGCAAATAAGGCCAAAAAAACATACGCAACATTATTTCATATAATAAAAAGCCAAATTCCTACATTTGATCCGAAATTAATTATATTAGATTTTGAGCTGGCAGCAATGTTAGCAATTCAGTATACATTCCCTGAAACTACCATATGTGGGTGTTTCTTTCATTTCACAAGAAGTTTGTGGAGAAAAGCCGAAGACCTAGGGATTACAACATATCCACTAGCTCGAAAACATGTAAAAATGTGTACCGCACTGGCACATTTGCCAAAAGAAACTATTGACAGTGCTTGGTTATACATTATGTCGCAATGTCCAAACGATGAAAACCTCGTGAAATTCATATGTTTAAAGATTCTTTATTCTCAATAAAAACATGGCCACTTACTTGAGAACATTAATAACTTAAAGTAAATTTACAAGTTCGACATTTCACCAGTTAAGAATAACAATTATTAGCAATGATCATGAATGCAATATGCCAAAACTAAAAACAAACAGTCACTTAGTACATTCGTTAGAGAAACAATCGAAAACATGCAATAATTATAATAATGTGGGTAGGCGCTAATATAGTGCATCGCGCATCGTTCTTTCGAATACAAGCTAATGTACTGATGTACGTACATATTGAGCTAACCGAGTTTTGAATACATTATATGAGTTTACATGCTTGATCTGTTTTGGAAGTTTGTTATACACACATCAACAAAGTCTAGGGAACAAGGACATTTCTAGTTTTTATTTAAAAACCCTTTCTTGTAATAGTGAGTGTTTTATATCAATAGAAGGGTATTTTTATACCGTTTTTAATTTTAATTTTAATAAAAACATTTTCGTACCAATTTTTTTTTTTTTTAACAAAGAATTGAATAGTGCCAATATTGAGTATTACAACCTTCTATGATTAGGCACAAAAATAAAGAGGTAGTAAGAAATACAGTAATTAACCGTACTTTAAACGTTTTTAATAATCTGTAGGACCTCCTAAAGCATTAGCAACCGCTCGACAACGGCGTGGCATACTTAGTATGAGATTGTCAATCATCGTCTGTGGAATATGGCTCCATACACTGCGAAGGTGTAAAAAAAGTTGTTCTTCAGTGTTCAGATTTTCCAAAGAATCACTGAAAGCTCTTCCCCCAAGCAAATCCCAGGCATGCTCTATGGGATTGATGTCGGCAGACTGAGCAGGCCATTCCAACGTCGTCATATTGTGCTCGCTTAACGCATTGACCACTACCCTCGCGGTGTGTGACCGTGCATTATCTTGCATGAACATAAAATCTTGACCGAACTGCTGTCGATGAGGGATTACCATGGGGTGTATAACCTCCTGAATGTATTGGTTTGCATTCAAATTGCCCCGTATCCAAACGAGGTCGGTCCTTCCACCAAGGCGAATTCCAGCCCATACCATGATTGTTCCACCTTGGTAAGGATGAACTTCTTGCGGATTCTGGAGACGACTCCGACGTCCAGGAATTCGCCATATACGCACTCTTCTCGAATCACGATGAAAACCGAAGCAAGATTCGTCGGAAAACAGAACCCGTGCCCATTGATGGTCGGTCCACTGTAAATGTGCGTTAGCCCACAATAAGCGACGACCTCGATTTCCACGTCGAAGAGCTGGAACCCTAAGCGGTCTGCGAGCATAAAGATTGGCTTCGTGTAGTCTTCTTCTGACAGTTTGATCGCTAATAACCACTTGATGTTGAGACTGGAGGCCTGCGACCAACTGACGAGCAGTAATCGTGGGTTGCCGCCTTGCGGAATTTTGCAAGAAACGATCTTGTCGCGGGGTAGTAACCCTATTTCGTCCCCTGTGACGTTCGGCAACATCCCCTGTAGACCTGTAGCGTGCCCATAATCTGCAAATTACGCTTGGTTGGGTGTTGACAGCATCCGCTACGTCGCGTTGAGTTCGTCCAGCTTGCAGCATACCAACAGCCCTTAACATCTCTTCGCGACTTAAATGACGATGTGACATGATGACTACAGTCACAAAAATGCACAAACCATACGTAAAAGACGTATTATTGATAATAAACGTTATTTACAATCAAAAAAAAATTTTTTATTTTGCCTCAGAGAAACTGCACAATCAAACACTTTTAAAAGTTTTCCCTCCATATTCGAAAATCATTACTTATTTAAATTTATTTTTAAATTTCGAACAACTCTGTAATCTACTTTATTCTATTTTTATTTATTTGCTGCCAGTTATTTGCAAAACAAGATTTACACGAAAAAAAATAATTGGGGTCATCTTGTTCCCTAGACTTTGTTGAGGTGTTTATATTTGTGCCCCTTCATATGTCAGCATTTTTTTCCATAGTTTGTTCTAATTTTAGGTAAAACTAAAAAACTAGCTCGGCGAGTACTGCGTTGAGTTGTTTGTTTAATTTTGGTGAATGATATGTCAGATTGTATATTTTTGCTTAAGATTTTTCGGATAAAAATGCTTGTATTGTATGTAAATAGGTGCTTTAGATTCATAATTTTAGTTTCTTCGTAGATTTTATTTGTTGGTGTAAGGCGTGGATAGTTAAAAATTAGTTTGACGAGTTTATTTTGCATGATTTGTATCTCACCTAATTTAGTCTTAGCTGTATTTCCCCAGATTTCTATAAGGTATTGTAAGTGTGGTTTAACTAAAGCATTATAAATATTATAGCGCAGATTATTAGGTAAGCATTTGACAATACTCGGAAGCGATCCAAGTATGGACGAAAGTTTAGTTTTGATTTGATCTAAGTGAGCATTCCAAGACAGACGATTATCAATCCTTAAACCCAAATACTTTTCGCATGACTTTTCTTGAAGGGATTCGTTATTTATTAATAACGGTGTATGAGTTGGTATAGTTTTATTTTTTGCTTTAAAGATGACGTAACATGTTTTTAGTATATTTATGGTTAATAGGTTGTGTTGAAACCATGAGTACAGTATGTTTAAATCGGCTTGAGCTTGGGAGATTATTGTGTGAATAGAGGGTCCGAAATAAAACAGACAAGTGTCATCTGCATAAAGTGTGAGATGGCCGTGTAGTTTGAGATCTTGAATGTTATTTATATAGATTAGGAAGAGCAAAGGTCCTAAAATCGATCCTTGGGGAACTCCACACGTAATTGGTATTGCGTCACTTTGATGTTCTTTGTTTAATTTCACTATAGACCTATTTTCTAGATATGAATGTAAAATTTTCAAGGCACTTTCGGTAATATTTAATGATTCTAATTTCTTTAAAAGTATTTTATGGGAAACAGTATCGAATGCTTTTTATAGGTCAATAAAAATGCCTAGGACTATATTTTTGCTCTCAATATTATGTTTAATTTTCGTAACTAGATCAATGGTTGCTGCAAGCGTACTGCTTTTTGGTCTAAATTCATATTGTCTGTCAGATAGATAGTTGAAAGAAGATAAATGATTTTCTGAACGGCAATACAGAAGTCTTTCCAGTATTTTTGAAAGAACCGGTAGGACTGAGTTTTCAACGATTATTTCGTCGATACATGGTTGAATGAAAGTTCTTTTTTTTTAACAAATGGTGTTGTAATAATATGCAACACCGTACTACAAATATGGTTGAGAGCTGGCATGCCACTGTGAATAAAAAAGTTACAAGTAAACCAAGCAACATTGCACATTTTCTGACCATTTTACAACAAGAAGATAAGTATTACCAAACCCTATATTTAAAAGGCTCTAATATAACCAAGAAAAAAAAATAAACATGTGATATAGACTTCCATATTAATACAACACACACTGAATTGAGAGACGGGAAAATAAATATAGAATTATGCATCCAACTACTTACTGTATGATTTTTTAATAATTACTATAAAAATATTTGTACCAAAGTTCTAATCTGTGGTTTTAAATTAATATATCTTTTTTTGTGATATTATTGATCGTGATATAGGTGTAAGATTTAGATTTGTTTACTGTTTACATAAATGTACCAAAGCCCTGATTTGTGATTTTCAATTAATGTTGATTATTTTCTTTAATGTTGATAATTTTCTTTTTTGGTGATATTTGGTAAAGATCTATTACATTATTATTGATTGTTATAGTATACGACGATTTATATTTTTTATGTAACTATACCTTAATAAATAAGTAGTCTTTATTCTAGATTGTTGATTATTATATATTGTTTAAATTGAAATTTTGTTTCAGTTTGCTACATAAAAGATACACTTCAAAAGACTTTTCTAGTTGACTGTACCAAATCAGCAATGATTTTAAGTGTCGTGCGAGTTGACGACAAGAAAAATAAATTAAATTATTTTGTGCCATCTCCCCCGATCGGGCGACTTTATTGAGGGGGAGTTGATGAATAACTCTTAGTCAGGCATTGCATAACAATGTTCAGAGCCATTTCTGCATTCTGACGAGTTTGTAGCCAATTAGAACCATGAACCAGGAGAGTTGTATCATCGGCGTATGTGATAATTTTAGAGTGGGGTAGGCGCAACGTGCACAGGTCATTTATGTACAGTATGAACAAAGTAGGCCCAAGTACACTACCCTGGGGTACGCCGTAATTTAGATATTCTTCTGAGCTAGTGTATTTACCTATCTTAATAATCTGTGAGCGACCATTCAAGTAGCTGCTAAAAATTTGAAGCGGTAATCCCCTAATACCAATACATTCTAACTTCCTGAGCAAGAGAGGAACCGAGACAGTGTCAAATGCTTTGGAGAGATCCAGGAAAATGGCCATTGTCTTTAGATTATCCTTAAAATTCTTTGCTATGGTACTAGTTAACTCAATGACGGCATCTTCAGTACTTCTACCCGGTCGAAAACCGTATTGGTTATCGGCAATTATATGATGTTGGTTTATGTATTGAAGTAGCCTATTGTTTAGAATTTTTTCAAAGATCTTGGAGAGTGTAGTCAGTATAGAGATAGGTCTATAATTGCTGACACGGTCTCGGTCCCCACTTTTGTATATAGGGACTACTACAGCCCTCTTGAAAACTGCAGGAAAGACACCCTTTGAGATACAGAGATTTAGGACATGGGTAATTATAGGTACAAGGATATGTTTCGCAGATCTAATTAGAGCCGCAGAGATACCATCCCAGCCCACCGCACAGTCCGACCGAAGACCCACTATCATACGTTCTACCTCATTTTCATCAGTGTTGATGACAGCCATTGAGTTGGGGCTGGGTAATATGTTTTCGGGGGCATCAGTACCCAGATTGCCAATCACAGATTGTATTTTGGACGCAAGTGTGTGTCCTACATTAGCGAAGTACTTATTCACCATGTTGACGGCAGACAGCGCAAACGGTTATAGCTTTACCAGTTAATTTTTCAACGAGATAATGCAATTTTTCGTGATCTGTCAACGAATCGTTCTTATCTATAGTATTCTCAAAACTATCTATAAATAAACACCAATTGCGGATGTTACCATCAAATTCGGGTATCTGAATTGGTGGCAACTTAGGTCGGTCGCGAGTGGGATTGGGTCGGTCAGACGGTTTCTCCAAACTCCTAGCGATGCGTTTGATACGACAATACAAATCGTCAAACGACGACAAGGCCTGATAACTCACTGAGTAATCGGGATTTAAATTTAACTCTAAAACGTTGATGTCATGTACTAAGGATTCGAAATCCGCGCGTAAACTATCCAAGTTTTCTATAGAACACAAGAACGAATCTCTAATAGCGAAATCAGAGGTTTTAAGTGCATTATCACAAATCGATTATACGCGAGAGTAAATCATTTCTCTTTTAGCGTATAAAAGTTTCAATTGAACTTTACTATCGGTACTACCAACCTTTGGGGGCATGTTTACAACTAAATATCAATCTAAAGTGCGGTAAACAACAAATGAAATGATTCAATCTCAGCGGTACAGAGCAGCGACGCGGCGCGAGCGATATCCGTAGGTAGGTAGGTACTTATGACTGCGAGTGCAAGCTTGAACAAACGCGCATAGCAACAACCCGATCGTACCTACGCGAGCTAGATCTCTGTCTAGGTTCAACTATTATTTCAGGGATTAAGTATTGCGTAATATCTATTCAAATTAAAATACTTTCGTATGAATTTGAATGAAATGCGAGCGAGGTACAACCGCGTACCAACCGTATTAGGTAAATACGATGCGAGCTAGCGGCGAACGGACAACTTAGAAATTGAAACAAATAAAAACAAAAGCCAAATGCGTTAGGTATTACACTGTGCCCATGCACTAGGGTGTCTAGGATACCCAAGATCTAAACCTAAATGCCTAGATGCGGGGATTTTCTACTAAAATAACTAGGTATTTAGGTGCGGTGCGTTTATTCCCAATAGAATAATAACAAAATGCGAGCTTCGACTAAAGATCGATACGATAAGAGAAATGCGAGCGAGGTATAACCACGTACTCTAGTATGATGTATCATACCATGATTGTTCCACCTTGGTAAGGATGAACTTCTTGCGGATTCTGGAGACGACTCCGACGTCCAGGAATTTAAATGACGACGTGGCATGATGACTACAGTCACAAAAATGCACAAACCATACGTAAAAGACGTATTATTGATAATAAACGTTATTTACAATGAAAAAAAATAATTTTTATTTTGCCTCAGAGAAACTGCACAATCAAACACTTTTAAAAGTTTTCCCTCCATATTCGAAAATCATTACTTATTTAAATTTATTTTTAAATTTCGAACAACTCTGTAATCTACTTTATTCTATTTTTATTTATTTGCTGCCAGTTATTTGCCAAACAAGATTTACACGAAAAAAAATAATTGGGGTCATCTTGTTCCCTAGACTTTGTTGAGGTGTTTAGATTCACTACGGAGGGCGAAGATTGCAGTATGTCCGACAATTATTTCGATAGTATCTTAATGAAAAAGCAAATGTGATTTTAAATATAGTATCTAATTAAAAAATCACTAGCGTACTTTTTATTATTGAAATATTCTGATTGCATTCTTAGGTCTTGCATTGTTATTCCTATATAATCTCAATAAAGAAACACCACGTGCCACTATGTCCTAAGATTTTAATGTGCGAGTAATTTTACTGTTATGCATAGAGTTGATTTCAGTTCGAAAGAGCGATATTGTTTTAGTTTCATAATTAGATTTATCATTAGATAATTAATTTACAAATTAAGTGCAATTACCAGGCAATATGAATTAATATACTCAGCCTCAGATGCATGGCTCCGGACAACAATCACCCCCAATCACGTGGGACCGAATACAATTATTGGAGAAATGTGGGTGTTAATTCACCTCTGCCTAACCCTCCAGGGATAAAAAGCGTGATAGTATGTATGTATGTATGTATGTATATATTAATATTAGCAAGAGATTAGCAATAGGTACTATTATCCTAACATGACATACTATTTGTATGTCACTACCAGAAAATATTTTATTATTATAATTTTAATTTTACAATAAAACAATCACATTGGATTGTCTAATATCTTGCATTCACCCCGTAACAAAGTGTATTTATTTTTGCATTTCTACAAGCACCACGTTTTCTTATGTTCATAGACTTTAATCTCTACATACACATATATATGGGGACCCCTCAGAATCCTACGCTAAATGTCTACGCGTCTGTACCCAAAAAAAAAACTCAAAACTCAAACTCATTTATTGCGAAAATGGGTAATTTATAGGTAACAATCAGTAAATAAAGTATCTCCATAATCCACCTGACGGCATGCAATTTTACAGGTATTTTTAAATTAATAGCGCTAGTAATAATTATATAGAATTAAAAAATTAAATAGAGTAATTAGTCCATCAAAAGGAATAATATATGTTAGAATTTTTTCCTATCCTTGGTACAAGTCAATAATGTATACATGTCAAATAAAATTAAAATTTAAAATTTGTCATTAAATAAAGTCACACAATATGTTATTTCTGGTAATTTTGCATGTCATTTATAAATTCGGTTACACTGTAATAGGCTTTTTCTACGAGAAACTGTCTTACTTTTTGTTTAAATACATCAATGTTTATGCTGTCTAATAATTGCTTTGGCAAGTGATTATAAACCCTAGGCGCCATACTGAGTACACTATTTGTCATCAATGCACTTTTGTGTTGAGGACAGCTAACTTTTAGACAGTGGCGCTTGCTTTTATAATGTTCGTACAACATTAAGTTAGACCTGACAAATAACACCAACTCATACATGTATAGACACGGTACTGTCAATATTTTCATGTTTCTGAAGCATGGTCTACAGCTGTCTGTTCGATTGATCTTGCAAATTGCCCTTATGCATTTTTTTTGTGCTATAAATATTTGTTCTTTTTCTGTACAGTTTCCCCAGAATATGATTCCGTATCTTAACATACTTTCAACGTTACCATAATATGCTGTCAGTACTGCGGTCTGGTTAAGTTTTTTTGTGAGCATAAACAATGCGTATGACTGAGTACTCAGTTTTGAGCAAAGGATCTGTGCATGTGTATTCCAATTTAAGTTGTCATCTATGTTAAGTCCCAAAAACTTTGTTGTTTCTACCTCATTAATGGTTTCGTCATTATATTTAATATTAGTGAGTGTCATGAGTGGAATTCTATTTTTAAATGTCATTAAATGTGTTTTGCTTAGATTAATATTCAAATTATTTAATTTCAGCCATTGTATTACATTATTAAGGGTCTATGAAATCTCAGATTCAATCAGTGAATTATTTTTGCCTGTAAATACAATTGTGCTATCATCAGCGAATAAAATTGTCGGGTGGTTTGTTATTTTAGGCAGTTCGTTAATATAAATATTAAACAAAAGTGGTCCTAATACACTTCCCTGCGGAATACCAAGATTAGTCTCTCTATATTCCGATATGAAGCGTGTTTCTGTTCTGTTTTTGGGACATAAGCGTGTTATTTGAGTACATTGTTTTCTCCTAGTAAGATAAGATGCAATAAGATCTAGAGCCTTACCCCTTATTCCGTAAGCATTTAGTTTTTTTAACAGTAGCTCATGATTCACACAGTCAAAAGTACCAAATTGTGTGAGCACTCGCGCTAAGCCATTCCGGTATGATCATCCTAATATAACGTGTTTCAGGTAGCCCACATAACATTTGAAAGCTTTCAATTTTGCATATTTGTAAACACCTGACTGCAGTAGGTAACTATCCCCAAAGACCTCGCACAATGGGTCGAGGGTTTATTATCTAGGACTTCCATAAGGGTGCACTTCCTATTGTTTTATGATAAGAGAATGTCTTGAAAAATATTCTTGGTATTTTGTAATGTGTTTATAAAGACTGAATAGTTTGAAGTCCAAATAATTCATTACATTAAACAAAACTTTAGAAAAAAACACAGCATTGTTTTGTTTGTATATCTTTTTCAATATTTTAAACGATTATTAGAGGGAACTAGATAACTGAGGTTATTTTCTTGAACCATAATTATGACCCCCGATAGACTTTACTGCTACTACTTTTTGAATTAAATCGTTTTACCCACACGGTATAGAGATAAACCATTAGTGCTACCCGTCGAAACCGATTATTCCAAATCAATACACACAAATATACAATCGCAACTTATTTTATAAATTGTCTATATTTGGTCAGTAACAGTATTACCGACAGCACGCCTATCGATCGTCCCTTCAAATTGATATTCTAAGTTTTGTGACTATGACTCCTTCTCACTCTCTTGTCGTTATAGGGTTCCGTACTTCAAGAGGAAAAAATCAGATACCTTATAGTATCACCTTGTTGCCTGTCTGTCTTTCAAGACATTTTTTACAGGAATACGTTGACGTATCAAGTTGAAACTTATACCACATACTTGGGTCTGTAACGTCTTGAAACTGTGCTAAAATAAAACTTCTTAGTCACCGGAAAATAAATAAATATAGATATATAGATAAATATATATATATATATATATATATATATATAAATGGCGGTTAATGGTAGCATAAGTTCGTTCTTGAATACAAGTCTATATTGAATAAGATAAAACACTTGAATGAGTTAGTACCTGTTTGCTACGCTGAGCTGTAATTATCTAGGATTTAAACTGCGCGTCATAGATCATTTGTGTGATCTCTAAGAACATCAGCATGAACTTTCTGCGCTCGTCGGCTCCGTTAATGCTACGGTCATAGTGGGCTCATTCGCGTAGGCAGCCACAACCTCGACACCACTTGAGATAGTTACTTCCTCTGGCAAAGACATGCTGTAAGAAATACACGGACACATTAAGACCTATTAACCATTCGGTACGACTTTAAGTTCTGATAGTTTAAAAATACTGCTTAGCATGTAGATCTTTGGTTTACAAAAAATCGATACAGTGAAAGACGACTGAAAGGTTTCTTATATCATTAACCTTTTAACCGCCCAGCTTTTTGTCAGTTGGCGTGCCCCCAGCGCCCGATACATTAAATCGACCAATAAATACTTACGTCATATAGGGATGTAAGTAAATAAATTTTTCGATGTCGATATTTCGCTATATTTGTATTTACGAGCTTGATTACTATCAACTATGTACAGTAGAACTCAAAAGTGCAGTAGCAATCCTACGTAATTATAGAGTCAACATTCTAGCGCTACTTGTGGCCTTTTTCTTTTAAGACAATTTACACACACGCATAAATTGTTCTTCCGTAGTAATATTATCGATCATTTCGTTTATATTTCTTAAGTAACCCGTGGCCGAGTGGTTCTAGGATGAGGTCTACGGCATTTCATAGGTTGACGGTTCAAATCCTACGATCTGGGTATAGTAACACTTTTTGTTTCATTTATTTAAATTAATATCTGGTTGATGGGTAAACTATGTTTCTTAAGTAGAATTTATTATTTGTTAAACTTTAGCAAAGATCAGCATAAAATATAAATAGTATGAAGGTAGATTTGAAATCAAATGGAATAATTACTGGCTTAAAGAAAATAAAATAACGTTGTTGGATGGTGCACTTAGTTACGAGTCTTGTTATTCCCGTGATTTAATTAAATACACTCGAGAGCAATGAATCCGGGTCACTTAAAGAATCCTAAAAATCTCGGAAACTAAAAATGCTAGGTTAATGCAATAAATTGTATTTAATAGACAATGTAATACTCCTTAAATGAAGGTATTAAAACTTCTTAGTTATTGTAAAGTTATATCATAAAAAAATCAAATTTGAAAAAGGGCCACTTTCGAAGATGGAACTACGAAATTACAGCATTTGGTGTTGCTTTTGTTTGTAATCTGTCATTTATGTGGGTACATAAACCATGTTGATAGTGCTCTATATTCATTAATCAAGCTGAAATTATGTCGCTTACGCCTGAAGAATGCACCAGAATACTTACAATGCTGGAAACCGGCCGGAGTCAGCGCGATACAGCCAGGACTGTCGGTGTGTCGCTGTCAACAGTACAAAGAGTTCTCCGACGTTACGAAGAAACTGGTTCTAACCTACGCAGACCAGGAACGGGCAGAACCAGGTGTACCACAGCACGAGAAGACCGATACTTGGTGAACACCATGCTTCGAAATCGCTTTCTCACAGGAACTGAACTCACCAATCAGTTTCGACGCCTCGGAGGAAGTAACCCAAGTGCATGGACAGTAAGACGTCGGCTTGCTGAATCTAACTTAAAACCCCTTAGACCTGCAAACGGCCCTAAACTGGAGCGTGGGCATCGTATTTCGAGACTAAGTTATGCCCAGAGCCACGTAAATTGGAGTATTGAAGATTGGTCAAAAGTTATGTTCTCCGACGAATCAAAATTTATGCTCTACAAGCACGATGGAAGACACAGAGTGTATCGAAGACCAGGGGAAAGATTCAAGCAAGCATGCATCGAAGAAAAAGTAGCCTACGGTGGTGGGTCTGTACTTGTGTGGGCCGGAATTTCTTCTGAAAGTCGCACAGAGCTGGTGATCATAGAAAACGGCTCTTTAACTAGCGTAAGATATGTGGAAGAAATCCTCAATGATCACGTTGGTCCATTTATGGTCAATTTAGGTGAGGATGCTATATTTATGCATGACAATGCCAGACCTCATACAGGTAGGATTGTGAATGACTACCTTCAAGAGATGAACATTACTCGTATGGAGTGGCCAGCGCGCAGCCCGGATATCAACCCGATCGAGCATGCTTGGGACGAGCTAGGCAGATGCGTAAAACAACGAAACCCTCCCCCAATCACGCTTCGTGAGCTCAAAATTGCTCTCACAGAGGAATGGGAGAATATTCCCCAAAATCGTATAAGGAACTTGGTGTACAGCATGCCAAACCGCGTAAACGCAGTAATGGAAGCACGAGGAGGCAATACGAAGTATTAAAATTCAAGAAAATCGTAATAAAGTTCAAAAATTTCATGTTTCCTATTTTTGTTTTAAGGAGAGATCAGCAGTTTTTTTCTTTATGTAATTTTGTGTTAATAAAATGTATGGTGACTCATATTTTTTTTACTTTCATTTAAGGAGTATTACATTGTCTATTAAATACAATTTATTGCATTAACCTATCATTTTTAGTTTCCGAGATTTTTAACATTCTTTAAGTGACCCGGATTCATTGCTCTCGAGTGTATAATTAAATATTAATTTCAACATGTCTACAAGTAATATTAGTATGGAAGTCAAAGCTAATATTGTGGCTTTACATATGAATGGGTTAAATATAAGTGAAATAGCAAATGAAACTGGCTTATCCGTAAGTATATTATTATAGCATTTAATTTTTATATTATACTAGCTGTCGCCCGCGGCTCCGCCCGCGTGGATATCGGTTATCGCGACCAAACATAGCCTATGTGTTACTCTGTGGTATAAGCTATTTTAATATAAAGTTTCATTAAAATCTATTCAGTAGTTTTTGCGTAAAATAGTAACAAACATCCAAACATCCATATTCACAAACTTTCACATTTATAATATTAGTAGGATAATTATTCAAATTAGGTCTGGTGTTTTAAATATGTTAATAAAACGTTGCTTACATTAATGTGTAAAAACTTATTTTTAGAGGAATACTGTGAGCCGTTGGGTGAAGAGGTTTGGGGACGAGGGTAGCCTGAAGGTTCGTGCAAGAAGTGGAAGCCCACCGTTGATTAACCACAACCAGCGGAGCTATATGGTGGCAGAGTATGAAACCAATGGTTTCATACCAACACGACGATGGGCCAATGAGTTTGGCACTTCATTGATGACCGTTCGCCGCGTACTCCATGCCGAAGGCCTGCATCACCGGACGCCAGCAATAAAACCGTTTTTAATGCAACGGCATAAAGACGAAAGGTTACGTTTTGCCCGGGAATACCTTGATTTTAACTGGGAAACGACCATATTCTCGGATGAAAAACTTTTAAGTCCTGTCAGAAGGGAAGGCTGCAGTTGTGGCGTAGGAACAATACACGCTGGTCTGACAGTAACATTGTTGCTAACACGGAGTCAGGTAGAATAAGTGTTAATATGTGGGGATGGATCAGCGCGCAAGGACCAGGCGAACTAGAGTTTATTCCACCGCGAGCAAATAGCAGCAGTTATGTGGACGTTTTAAATAATATAATGCTACCTACAGTGCGCAATGTTTTTCCCCGAGATGAATTAAATAACTTTAGTTTTGTGCACGACAATTGTCATATACACCGTGGCGTCATAGTTCGCGAATGGCTTAGGGAACATGCAGAGGTCAACGTTATTCCTTGGCCAGCACGATCCCCTGATATAAACCCAATAGAAAATATATGGGGTATAATGGTCCAAAGATGGGACTCACGGGACGAGAGATGTCCTGAATTATTAAAACAACATTGCATGCAAATATGGGACAATTTACGTGGGACAGATATTTGTCAGAATGTTGTGGGATCCATGCGCCAACGTCTACTCAGCTGTATTGAGAACAACGGAGGTCATACAAAATATTAATAATTATTAGCACAATAACTATTATTAATTATTAATATTTTGTCCGCCTACAATACTAATTATACTTAATTGGGTATTTGGAAAAAAGTAATCTTGTTGTTCTAAATATTAAATCTGTAAAGAAAGAATACTTTTGTTACATAACTTACAAGTAAGTAAACCTTACTTAATGATCTTTCAATTTATTACAAAAAATATATTCAATAGCCCAGTTAAGTTAGAAGTAGTTTTTGTGAATTTGGTGAAAAGGGGACGTGCTGGCTATAGGACAAGTTAGTTTAAGATTGTAAGATTGAGGTTAAGTTTCAATCCTCTTTTCCTTGAGAAAACGAATACTTAAGCTATAAACCTCAATAAAATTTACAATGAGCAGGTTGGTAGATAGTAAAAATGAAATATATTAATTTAAGAATCAAACATTTTGTATCATTTCTTTTCATAACCCCATAATTAATCACATAAATAATAACTAATGCCAACTTCATGCAAAATTACTATATCAATATTTAAAATTATATTTTTATCATAAATATTAAAAAACCGTTATAGGCTGGAATCGAACCACAAGTATCTCTAATCGCAGTGAATCAATAGTATCGAGCTTCTGCCACTTAGCTATCAGTTAATTTACTGAGGTTGGCGAATTACTGTTATACTATCTAATGACTCACAGCAGTTGTAAAGAATAATACAGCTATATATTATTCTATACAACTGTAACTATAGCATAATACAGCACCTATAACACAAAAATTGTCTAGCACGAACTACTCATATTTTGTTGTTCTAGTTTACGCTACGACGCGTCGCGTCGTATTGCATTGAGACATTACACACACACACATATGTAAACGCCCGGCGCGCGGCAGCCGCACGCCACACCATTTTAAGCCTTGTTGTGCTAATGCACTTATGAGCACTGACTGTACATACTTACCTACTACTAATTACGAATTAGCAATATACGAAATTTTTTGTAAGCAAATAAAACATCTCTTATTTAGTATTATTTATTTAAGTATTCTTATACTGATCTATAACTATAGGTACCTACTGAATGAACCTCGCCTTTTAATATCCCAGTAGTACCTAATCAGTCTGACTATTACAAGTAACATTTTTCAATAATAGGTATAGTAAGTATAAATAATCAATCGAAAAATACAGATAACAAACAAAATATGTTTGACAACAATACAGTTTGAGTTAATAATGATGTCCCGGTAAATAATTATGCTTATTGGTTAGTTTTTACTTCCTAGACCCGTTTTGTAATTATATCTTTAGTAATATAGTTCACCTTTAATGGTAACCATATTTAATCACATTAATATTTTGTATTACATTAATAATAATCACAGTTACAATTTCTTGATAATATAAGTAATCAGTCTTACAACCACAGGCAGATAACATTTTTCAGTAATAGGTAGTAGGTATAATCAATCGCCTTTTCTAATTCTTCAGCAGTCGTCATGGTAAACTTCAATTTTTAAAACAGGAAAGTAAAACTTAATAACTTATATCACAAAAACACGATCAGCACTAGTGGAAAATTCCATACGGCTCAACTCGGTTGTGACGTCATGAACGGTCGTGTATATCCGACGCAGGCGCTTGCTATACCCGCGTCCTGACGAAAAGGACACAAGTCTAGAGATGGGAATTTGCATTTATAGTAGTCCGTATAAAAATTACTAAACCGCTAATTTCACACAAAAATATAGATTTAAACAAAGCAAAGACAACACGATATTATATAACAAATTATTTCATATTCTTTTTAAATGTAATAGCTTGGTATTTAGTATTATAATGTTTGTTTATGCATTTTTGATATCTTATAACTTCTTATATTGTCTCATCACTACTGTCGGAAAAATACGACATAGCCGTTGGAAGTCAATACACTTTCTCAGGGATAATATTAGTAAATTTACCTTAATTGAAATAGTATTTTATTTTGTTTCTCGATATAGTAAATTTAAATTATGATACTAAATAAAAGGGTAATAGATAAACTTTCGAAAAAAAAATGTATTTCAGGCTAAGACGTCCTAATACGTTTAGAAATTGAATATATAAACATCGGATTTTATATCGGATAGATCCGACTCAGGCGGAATAAGCCCGAAATTTTTTGTTGGATAAATCCGACTCAGGCGGTTAAAAGGTTAAAATAATAAAAACATACTATAAAAATGAATTTCCATCAGTAAAAGATTAACATTTTGAAACAATTTGAATTTAGGGAAGGGTCTCTCTGGTCACTTCGACCTGGCTTTGTCCTTCCTACGAACCTCCACTCGAAGACAGCGATATGTATTCTTAATAGATACCATACGCCACAGGACCATGGTACTCATTCTCTCCATTTATATTTGGAGTATGTTTCTGCGCTCAGTGTTTGTTCGCATGTTTGCAGGTATAAAGGAAAGCCGTGGTCTCAGGGCTGGCTCATCGTTGATGGCACCATAAACCTCGGCACTGCGTGACCCTCTGTTAACCTCCTCATTGTATTTTGTGTTGAAAGTAAAAAATATTTAAAATTATTTTTTCAATATATCAATTAGTTTTCAAGAAATGGTCTTTCAAAGTGGTGTTAGGAACTGTTGTTCTGATTTCATAAAAATATTTTTGTTTTGAATAGCGTTCATCGAGGAAGGTTAAAGGCTAATGTCCCGAAAATAAAGAATATAGCCTATAACCTTCCTAATAAATGGGCTTTTATAAACAGAAATATTTTTTTGAATCGAGCCAGTTAGTTCTTGAGATTTTTAGAGAAACGTAAGGAATCGGCATCGACATTTGTTCAAACGGTACTCGATATTTTGAGAACTTTGAATGCCTGTAACAAAACCTAATTTTTTAATGAAACAAAAATAAGCGTACTTATATAATATATCAAAGCTATACCTACGAAAAAAAACAAATAATTTTGCACACCTGAAAACAGTTAATTATGATAAAATTTATATAAATGATGACAAAATTCATCTGGTGTCCCCTACGATGGCTTAAAATTGCACAGCGGAATAAAAATAATTTATTAACTACTTCCAATAATAAATAATAAAAAATACAAAAATAGACTTAGCAGAATAAATAATGGTTCTGCCAACAAACTGTATAATAGTTTGGTAGTAGTAACATGTTGAAAAAATGATGTACTTCTACGTGAATAAATTTTATTTCATTTCATTATTCATTCATAATTTATTCATACAAATAATCGTTATTTGTTATTAACCATGATAATTATAATTGTAAATGAAATAATTATAAATAAAACACCTTATATTATAATGGAATAAATTTATAAATAAACTTATTCAAAATAGTGCTCGCTTTCTACAGCTTTTACGTAATTGCAAAAGAACTATTTTTAATAAAATCTTAATACACGCATATATACATTGTCGACGTCGGACGCCATCTGTCGGTTGGGCTCCGCACTCGCACGGACTCACGCGTCGATACGGTATTTTCGAAACGCGGCGTCGTCGGCATAGCAGTGTAGTGCCGCTAATGAGCAGCCAATAGGGAGAGAGCAAAATACTTGCGAGATTTGTTCGCGGCACTCTTGTATTACCTTCATATTGAAATTTATGTAATTCACACAAAATTTAGAAAAATAAACGTTTTAAAATTACATTGCAAGACGAATATTCATTTACGACGAACCCGAAGATCCCCGTAGCTAACATTTTGGTCCTGTCAAGCCGGATTTTGCTGATTTTTGCTGATTTGCTGCTTTTGCTGGGAGAAGAATCCAGGTGACGTGCAAGTTAGAATAAGCCGTTGCATCAAGCTAAGCTACATAATGGCGCATCACAGTTTACGGTCAGGGGGCCTACTACAACCGTGTACAAAACAGTCTTATTGCAGGAGTGTTTTGTTTCAAGCTTCAAGCAATCTTGCTTATATTCGTACCACAACCGTACATTATGCATACAATGTATTCCTGCTTAGTGCTTTTGTGACGTCACTTCAATTTTAGTTCATTCAATTCGTACCATGACGTGATTTTGGAGTAGTATTGTTTTTAACAATATTGTTTTTATGTCAAATTGAGCGATTTTAAAGAAGTTGCTAGGTACCCAACGGATATATTATTGTTATGCAAAATACTGTTCAAGAAATCATTTTCATAACTCAAAAAGCAAGTAAACCGTATTTATACACATTAACTTATAGAATTTTCTATAAGTGAATGGTTTTTTTAATATAATTTAAGTACCTTTTTTTCGTGTTCCACGGGAACCCCCCTATGTGGTCAGCGAGGCCGTTATATCGAACTCAAACCGACTAAAACCGCACGCGATCACATTAAGGTGGATCAATAAGGCAATTTCGTCACCCACGCTGGGTCATCTCTAGGCTTTAGCTAGACCCCTCGATGTGGGAACCATGGTATCCACGTCTTCTCCCTGCTTCTTTTAGGGTAGCGTCTACCTCAAGTCCGCACTCACAGAGGACGGAGGTCACTGAGCTATCTCCAACGCATGAGTCGCCTCCGCCGGACACCCATTTAGCGGGCTCGACAAACGGAATTGAAATTGTCTTAGGGAGACCTAGGAGAGTTGTGGCAATTTTTAGCTTTAGGGGAATAACTCGCTCCAGAAATATACCACAGTTACGACCTATGTGAATAAATGTAGCACCATTCATTCCCTTTCCAAAACAATTATCAAAATTAAGGAAAATATTACAGTTTTCGAAATAATCAACAAAAAGAACGTTTACTCCCTTTGTCACAACTCCCCTATCACCGAGGTAAGATGTGACAGGTGCCGAGGATAGTTGTGACAGCTATTTATTTATACTGTTTAATTATTAAAAAATACCATTTACACATATTATAAATAAATTAAACATGTTTTTATTATATAAGTAGTTTAATCATCTTTTAGCACATCAAGTACTAAGAAATACAATGTATTCATAACAAGTAATTATATCTTATAGTGATAGGCAATTATGGCAAAGGTTCAGCTCGCCTCCAGTACAATCTGCGTGTGACCAAGCTATTCTAGTCTAGGCATAGCACCCACTCCTTATTTGATCTGCTGTTTAAATAGGCTTCAAAGCAAACCATGCAAAACAAATATTTTCTGCCTCTTCTTCGTCATCACCTGTTCTCTTCTTCTTATTAGTCTTCTTGGGTGTTCTAGGTTTATTCTTATCTTCGCTTAAGACACGCTTTTTGACATTCTTCGCCTTTCTATTGGCTTCTATAGCAGCTATTTCATCCTTAGTAGGTGGTGTATCAGTAAGCATAGAAGATTTGATATTGCGTCTGTTCGGTTGACTGTTTTTTCTTGGCGGAGCTTTTGGCAACGGCCTAATTGATTCTGGCGAGAACACATTAGAAACAGTGGCAAGAGGACTATGGACTGTAGACATGGAGGCAGCAGGTTCATTGGAATTATGGTTCACAGCGAATGAATTTCTAGATTGCATGGCATGTTCTATAGATGAGCTTGGAGTAATGGCTTTTGCTTCAACGTTATCAACTGTACCGGTGTTGAGATTTGAAGCCCACCGTTGCATGATTAGCTTGAGCCACACTTCTCCTGTCTGTTCATTCTCCTCCCATGACATTGGAATTTTTTTATTATATTTTTTGACTAACTTATATGCAATGACCCTCGTTTCTTTTTTTGTTAGATGATGCACATGTTAGCAAATAATCACTTAATATTTTCTCCTCCTATTCTGTAAATGTCGTTGGACGTGCATAACCCATAGATGGAGCCTCGCCTACTGGGTTTGCTTGATAAGCCACTTTCTTCTTAATATATCTCGACAAAGACATATAGTCAAGATTATAAGACGACGCGGCATCTCTTAAACTTTTGCCTCTCAATCTTACCTCTTCAAAGGTCAGTTCATATAATTTAACACTAGCAGAGCCTTTATCGGGTTTTCGTTTGTTGTTATTAGGCATTCTGAAACAAAAAGTAGTCATCCAGCATGCATAATTTGCACCACCACACCACAACCAACGCATTATTTCTTATCGGAAATTACTTTTTTGACACATGCTTTTATTGTGGATTGTACTTGCAATATTTTGCCTTAATATTCTAATGTACAAACACACATACAGACATTGCAAATGAATAAAAAAGTGTCGAAATAACCCAGCAGAAAAATGAACTCAAATAGGAGAGTTGTGACAAGCTGTCACAACTCTCCTAGGTGCTCAAAATTACGCCTTGCACCGAATAATAATTTAAATTTTCTAAACAAGATGCAAACAAAAAAAAATGATGATACCTTTTGAGACTTAAATAACTATACAACTTAAGAAAAAATAACACAACAACGCACATGTAATATGATATGGTATAAATTCAATCAAAATTTTGACGAAAACCTTACTTTTCGACTTTTTTTGCACGCCAATGTTATAACTACGAAACCTCTTCGCGTGCGTCGCCTGCGGGTACTAAGTCACCTAGAGTGTCGTTAAAACGTCAATTGACCGTTGTTGCCAGCTCGCTCACCTTCGTAGGTAAGGAGAAATAGCGTCTGTCACAACTTACCTCTGTCACTAATCTCCTAGGTCTCCTACTTTTCTCCCGGACCTCGTCCACCATCTTCTTCTCGAGCATTACTTGCTCGTAGCGACAACCTATGCGCTTACAATACCCACCGTAACTGCGGGCTTGTCGCCCAGTCAGATTAGGTACTCGCACCTCGAGATACGCCTATAAATGCAGGTTTAAATTTCATTGTAGAGCTCATAGAAATTTATTCAATATTTAACAAAGAAATTTAAAAATAAAATACCTAGAAAATACGAGTATTTTACTTCAAAGTAAAAACTTATTATCTAAAATCCTTTTTTGAAAAAAAAAACTCCATGGTCTTTTAAAAAGAAATTACTGACATTAGGTATAGGGATTGACTACAGAGAAGATTTCAGTATCCGGTGATTTTCCCCGGTTTTAAATTATCTTCGGTAGGCTCCGTGGAAACTCCGGTTATGTCCAACTTATATTTAAAAGTCTAAAAAATATTTTTTTCAAATATTCATCCGTGAGCATTAAAACTACCAATAGAGTGCTACTATTATTATCATAATAATCTTATTAAAATATGTAAAACGTCCAAATATTCAAACAAAACTATATATGAAATGTTTAATTAATTCTTGTTTAATGATTATTGCACCAACACAATCAACTTATTACCCACTTAGTGCCCGGAATACGGTAATAGAGTCATCCCTTATTGTGTGAAACCGAATATCATGATTGGTGACATGTGGATATTGATCCTCCGCTGCCTAACACTCCGAGGATTTAGGCGATTAAAATGTATTAATGTACATTTTAATGTACCTACTTATTAATAGTGTATTTATAAACAAAAAAATATAATTGCATTGTATGAAAGAAAGAAAAATACTTGACTTGAATCGCCGGAAGATTTGAAAAATAAAAACCGAGTTTTCGCAAAAACTTACGGAGGACCTCCGACTTTTTTGTCGCCGCAGCACAGCACTAATGTGAAGCAGGGAATAGACAACTATTATAAATAGTTCATTCATTTCTGTCAATAGGCAGGAATCAAACAAAACTTTGTTATGTGCTCATGGTACCAATTTGAGTAAGGTTATTATTGAGCCTGTAAACAAGAAAAAGAGACACCGCTATACGTACTGTATAGCACCATCTCTTTTTCACACTAAATGGATCAACTTTTAAGTAATTTGTTAAACGTTCTAAGGAAATACTTACCTTTTTTAAATAACTTGCAAAATATTTATTTAAAAACCAAGGTATTAAAAAAAAGGTAAAAATAGCTGTCATCTGTCAATTTTAACTCGTGGACCTATAAAAATCTATCTATGTAATATTTTATTTTCTACCGCAAAAATAAAGCCATTAGTTAGTAGGTAATTTACTATGTTTATGTTGTGGACATTTATGAGCATGTCACGCAAATATTATAACAAATGGTAGCAGAGAATGGTTGAAAGTTGGGAATCCAAGAAGCAAGGAGTAACTGCCATTTCAACTCCTGAAGCAGAATATATAGGTATATCGCCATCAGAAGTTGTGAATGAAGCTCTCCATCTAAGGCTACTGATGAAAAACATAAGTGAAACAAGATAAAATAATGATATTCAATGACAACCCAGCAGTATTGAAGTTATGGGAAAATGCTATCAAAAAGTATCAAACGAAACATCGCCCATTCATTGTTTGAAAGAGCATGTACAAAGTGGAATTATTAGTGTGCGTACAAAGATACGTCAAATATGTTGGCCGATGTGTTAACGAAAGGAGTACCAGGACCTCGACATCTGGAACTAAGTGAACGCTTAGGCTTATCATTGCGAGGAGGAGTGTTGTGTTGAACCTCTGTGTATATGTAACATTTTATTTTCCACTGTAATTTTTTTTCTTATACTTTGTTAACTAACCTTACAAAATATAACGCCATTAGTAATTAAATGTTTTTAATTGTCTGGGCATTTATAATCACATCACACCGACCCACGTCCGACATAAAACCATCCACAGGATTTCTATATAGGATGTCTATATTTGCACCAGAGTGAAGCCAGGGCGCGCAGCTAGTTTGGTAAATTGTTTTTTTTTAAAAGATTGTTGCTATGGGAACCGAAGTCATGTCGATGACGTTAAAATAGACATGCGCACTACGTCTCTGTCACATCACCTACTCACTTTGAGACCATGCATGCTTGAGACTTCATTGACTTTGTCTTTTGGATTGGCTTAGCCCTACCTCATTAAGGCACCATGGTGTCGTCTCCAGGCGCAGGCCTAGTTACTCCCTGTACAATGCCTAGCCTCCGAAGGCCGTCAATTCGAGTGATCATGGCGTCTAGACATTTAGTTCGTTTACGTCTTGATCTTAGGCATCGAGATACTTCTTCGTCTACGTCGTTAAGTTATGGTAGCTGACTGGCGGCTGAGTGAGCGAGGAGCAGTTCACACGTGTACATTATAGTGGTTACACTGGTAACGTCGCCAGGCCACCAGAGTATCCAGAAGTCACGTAGAGAGCTATAGTACGTTGCCACGCTTCCAACTTTGCGGCGGCGGCGTTACCGTGCCGTTGTCGCCAAGTGCAGGCGCATGATACCTACGTTGCTGGCGACATCGCCATGGTATCTTAATGATGTAGAGCTCTTATAGATCATCGATATAATAGCTCGAATACTAATTAAATAAGCCTAATAGATATTTGCCATGAGCGGTAATCGAAACCGCGGCTGAACCACAGCGGTCGTTAGATAATGATATTGTCCCCATAGTTTCAAATCATACACAGTTTGTACTTACGTTATTAATTTATAAGAACTTGTTATTTTAAATACAATAAAAAACAATTATATTTGTAAAATATTTAAATTAGTGTGGTCTGGATCATAATGCAGCCTTTTCACCAACCGCTGAACTCTTATTATTGTTCTTGTTCCGTGGTTGTTCCCTCGGTTTGTCCTGTGACTCTGAATGTATCCGACTTCACTAATTATATCCGTACATTCGACTTCGCTAATCATATTGTTATCTTGGAATCAAAATGGTAAATAAAATGGTAATACAATCAACACCTAGAAAAAATAACCATGTATTATATGAGTAGGTACATTATATATTTACAATAACAATAGTGGTTAATCACACATTACAATGCTTAAGTGTGTAGGTACTTAATTCAAGGTAAATATGGGCTTACCCACAGGGCTTACCTTAGTCTTTACGAAGAACTCTGTAAATTTTCTAGGGCTTTTCAGCAGAGTGGCCTCTATTCATCACTCTGTGGGAGTCTGTTTTGCTTAATGAACCAGCATCGTGAAATGGAAGGAGTCGCATTCCTCTCGTAACTCCATACGATGCGGGTTACGTGAATTGGCGTTAAGTATAATATTATTTATTCAATATTATTGTGTATATGTATAACGGGTGACTTTTTAAAGAATGTCATATTTGACGCTGAATGAACAAAATGCACAAAACCTATGGATGACGTCACAAAATTGCTAGGTTTAAACGACATTATTGTAATACTGTTTTAAGACGTCGTGGTACCAAAACACGAAATTAGACTGAAATAATACTGCTTTAAGAGGTTGTGGTTAGGCCCCAGGTCTTTGATCCCGTCCTATGCCTTCTCTATCCCAATTTGTGCTAAATCGTATCGTTGTGAATTACGTACAGAACTTTCAACGTGATACCTATGCGTTTACAATCTCGTGTGCAGAATAAATCGTGAGTACCTTATCCTATTCTTTACTTTAGGCCTTCATAATGGATGGTGAAAATTTAGTGATTCCCGTTCCTTCTACAACTCCACAAGTTTCGCCAACTAAAATGCGTGAAGACGAGCTTGTTAACCTTAAACGACAGCGCGGCAATATAAAGGGGCGTTTGACTCAATTTCAAAAATATTTAAATTCTTTTCAAGCTAAAAGTCCATCTGCATTACAAATAAAGGAAGTAAAATTTAGAATGCAAGCTGTTCAAGATTGTTACAAAACCTTTAACGAAATAGAAAATAAAATTGAACTTTTGAGCTCGGTTTCAGATATCGCTTCTAATACTGAATACGTTGAATGTTTCGAATCCTTATATTTTAGTGCATTAGCAATAGCTGAAAGTTTAGTCGAAATTACCGAAGCTGAAAACAAGATTTCGAAAATGAATATGTGTTCTAATCGGAAGAGTAGGTTGCCGGAAATAAAGTTACCTACTTTTAGTGGCAATATTGATGACTGGTTAGAATACAAACATGCGTACATGACTATGATCCATACCTGTTCGGATTTAGATGAGATTCAGAAATTTCATTACCTACGGTCTTCACTAAGTGGCATAGCGTTAGAGGTTATTAGTTCCTTTGAATTCACCCCAAAAAATTATACTCACGCATGGGAACTTTTAGAAAATAGGTTTAATAACACTTGACTTTTGGTACAAAATCATGTTAAAGCTTTGTTCAATATGTCACCTTTAAAGCAGGAGTCCTCGTCACAAATTACGAAGCTAATAGATACCGTTCTGCGTAATATGCGTTCACTCACTTCCTTAGGCGAACCCACCGATACATGGGATACCCTAGTTATCTATTTACTTCAATCTAAACTTGATTCGGCTACACAATGCGAGTGGGAGAACGAGAAGGGGTCTATTCAAGTTGATGCCGACATAAGGTTGAAGGTGAATCATATGCTTCTTGAAGAAAAAGGCAGACATGTTAGAGTCCTTAGGTCACAATAAGTCCCATAATAATAAACCATTAAATAACGAGTCTAAGGTTCATTCACCAAAGCACAGTACGTCTGCACACAGTTACGTAACAACAAGTAGTTCTACACCTAAAGGTAAATCTAAGCCAAAGGGTAACTACTCTTGCCCGTTATGTAATGGTAGGCATGCTATTTATACGTGTATACAATTTCTAAATTTATCTATAAAGGATAGAATTAAAGTTGTAGAGAGTAAGCAGTTATGTAGGAATTGTTTGCGTAGCGGTCATGCCTTATCAGATTGCAAATTCGGGCCCTGTAAACAATGCCAACACAAGCATAACTCGCTACTTCATTTCGCATCGGCTAGCGACACTGAGCAGATGCAATCTTCACAGGCCGCTCCGTCGACTGCGCTGCATTCTACATCCATAGATACCTACGTTACATAGGTTACACTAAAAGTTTCCGGAACTGGCCACTTACATAAACAATATTTAAAAATTTATTACAACATTTGAAAATAGAACTCTTTGGCTGTAGAATACAGTTTGTTTCATCTGACTGTCTTTTGTTTTTACCTTGTGGCGCCATTTAAAAAATTGTGTGTCTGCATCAACATGGATTTAACTCGGGAAAATTTTCGTAGTATGATTTTCTACGATTTTAAGTGTAATTTGACGGCTCAACAGAGCATCGCTCGGCTTGAAACAGCTTTTGGCGATGAAGCTCCATGCAAGACGACTGTTTATAGCTGGTTTGCAGAATTCAAGCGTGGTCGTATCAATCTCAGTGACGAATCTCGCGATGGTCGGCCGTCCACCGCTGTGACCAACAAAAACATCGATGCTGTGCGCCGTATGATTGAAACAGACAGGCATGTGACCTACCATGAAATTCGCGCATCCTTAGAAATAGGCATGAGTCAAATACAATCAATCCTACACAAACATTTGGGTGTGAGAAAGCTGTGCTCGCGGTGGATCCCACATAACTTGACCGAGGATCAAAAAACGGACCGCGTCACTTGGTGCAGTGCCATGCTTACCAGATTCAACGAAGGTGCGTCAAATTTGGTGTGGGACATAGTAACAGGTGACGAAACATGGATTTATTGCTACGATCCCAAAACAAAGCAGCAATCGAGCGTATGGGTCTTTCAAGATGAGCCGAAACCAACCAAAGTGGCGCGCGTGAAAAGTGCATCTAAGCGGATGATTGCTTCTTTTTTTAATAAAACTGGACACGTGGCTACTGTTGCTTTAGAAAATCGTCGTACTGTGAATAGTGACTGGTACACGACCATTTGTTTGCCGGAAGTTATTGACGAACTCCGTAAAAATAACCGTAAACGCCGTATCATCCTGCACCACGACAATGCTAGTTCTCACACGGCCAGACATACAAACGACTTTTTGAAGGCGAAAAATGTAGAACTCATGAGTCATCCTGCATACAGTCCCGACCTGGCACCTTGTGACTTTTATCTGTTCCCAAAAATTAAGAACCAATTACGCGGCCAACGATTTTCATCACCAGAAGAGGCTGTCGAGGAGTATGAAAAACACGTTTCAGAGGTCACCACAGAGGAGTGGCACAAAAGTTTTCAAAACTGGTTTGATCGAATGAAAAAGTGCATAGACGCCAAGGGAGATTATTTTGAAAAACAATAAATTAATTTTGTACCTTTAATAGTATTTTTTCATATTCATTCCGGAAACTTATAGTGCGCCCCACGTAGTAGTATGAATGCATGCGCTGACGAGAGATCCACACTACGACACAATATATTACAACCGGTGATATTATGTACAGCGTTAGTGGAAGTAGCCGATAGTAACAAACGTTTCCACACAGCCCGCGCGCTGCTGGATAGCGGCAGTCAGCATTGTTTCATTTCAGACGCGTTTAGAAAACAAATTAATGTGCCCTTATTACAGTCCACGATTCAAATTTCAGGTGTCGCACAGTCAGTGACACAAACAAATCATTCATGTAACTTACTTATGCGTTCCAAATCATGCGATTATAGTACCAAAGTTTTATGTTTTGTATTGCAGCGTATAACAACCAGTATACCCACTACAAACATAAATACAGAGGTTATACGTATTACGGATAATATACGCCTTGCGGATCCCACCTTCCATATACCGTCGGAAATAGATTTATTGATAGGTGCGGACCTGTTTTGGGAGTTAATAGACGGTAATAGAATCCGATTGGTAAACGGGCCATTTCTTCAAAATTCAAGGTTGGGATGGCTACTGTCGGGCCCTATAAAGGTAACTGCGCCATATAATAATCAAATTGATAACATTCAATGTAACTTTACACAAAGCTTGAATGATCAACTTAAGCTGTTTTGGGAATTAGAAAACGTAACCCAAGTGAATAACATTCTTACTAAAGATGAGACCTTTTGTGAAGAATTGTTCACCACTACTACTAAGCGCGAACCCGATGGTAGATTTTCAGTTCGTATACCTTTAAGGGACTCCCCTGAAGTGTTAGGAGATTCTTACAATTTAGCAAAGAATAGATTTTTGTCGTTGGAGCGGAAACTAGAACGATCCCCAGACTATAAACGAATGTACTCCGACTTTATGAACGAGTACCTTACTTTAGGACACATGAGTCGGATCGACAAGGTCAATAACCCAAATTATTTCTTACCTCATCATGGAGTCCTTAAAGAGGATCGTTCTACCACTAAGTTACGCGTTGTATTTGATGCTAGTGCGGTAACAAGTTCAAACAAGTCGCTTAACGATATTCAATATCCGGGTCCAGCGCTGCAAAACGATATTTTTTCTATTTTGTTACGGTTTCGACAGTATAAATACGTAGCATGCGCTGACGTGGAGAAGATGTTCCGACAAGTCTCTATTCAACCAGACCAACGATCGTTGCAACTCGTGGTCTGGCGCGATGAACCTGTAGACCCTCTAAGTGTATACCAACTTAACACTATAACATATGGATGTACCTCCGCTCCGTACCTTAGCATGCGCTGCCTACGACAGTTGGCATTGGAGTCTAATGACGATGTAATAGCTAAGGTTATTTGTCAGGATTTCTTTGTTGATGATCTGTGTACGGGTCATGACGACTACCAGGAACTTTTATCCATTTGTGAGAGAACGTCGCAAGTCCTACAGTCAGGGCGCTTCCCACTGCGTAAATTGACGTTTAACTGTGACGTCACTAGTAGTTCTCGTGCTCATTCATTCGTCGGGGAGTACACGCAGAATAAAACATTAGGTATCGGTTGGCATAATAACTGTGATGAATTATATTTTTCTACAAAAATCAATAGAGATACAGTTAATACACAGTTAACTAAACGAATAATGTTATCAGTCATATCTCAATTTTATGACCCCTTAGGTCTTCTTTCACCTGTAGTCATAAAGGCAAAAATAGTTTTACAAAAACTATGGCTAGACAAACTCGAATGGGATACACCTGTATCACAGGATCTTGTAGTAATTTGGAACAATTTTATTAGTTCTTTGAGTTGTTTACATAAATTACGCATTCCGCGTCATTCTTTAGGCGATAATGTACAGCATAAAGAACTTCACATTTTTACGGATGCCTCCCAAAACGCATTTGGTAGTTGTGCATATATACGATCCTACAGCGATCACTCCCCCGTAACAGTTAGGATATTATGTGCAAAAGGTAAGGTAGCCCCATTACAATCCCTAAGTATACCTAGGCTTGAGCTATGCAGTGCCCTAGTGGGAGCGAGACTTTATAAAAGGATAACGGACTCATTATTGTTAACTTTTTCTCGGATTTATTTCTGGACTGACTCAACGATTGTCATAGGCTGGTTACGCATGTCGCCACACCTGTTGAAAACCTTTGTGCAGAATCGGGTCTCGGAAATAAATGAGTTAACAAATGCCGCCGAGTGGCTGCATGTGAGTAGTAAAAATAACCCAGCTGATCTATTGTCAAGAGGTTTACAACTTGATTCGTTAATTGAAAGTGAGTTATGATGGAATGGCCCATCCTACTTACATGAAAATAATTATGATATTTTTAACAATACATTAAGTAATGAACCCGTTAATCTTTCTAATTTACCGGAAATAAAGTCCCAATCAATTGGTTTAGTATGTGCCTTTTCTAATCAAATGATTCAGTTTGACAAGTATTCATCATTCATTAAACTGAAGCGCATAGGTGCATATGTTTTACGTTTCATTTCTAATTTGCGCTTGAGAACAACAGATCGAAAAACCGGTTCCTTATCAGTAGCCGAGTTGAACGCGTCGCAAACGATGCTATTAAAGTTAGCACAGGTTGACTCCTTTCCCGAGTTATACAATAGTTTATTGAATAATATCCCACTTAAACGTCATAGTAAACAAACAAATCGCGTTTCGAGTTTGAATATATTTCTTGATGAAAATAAGATAATTAGAGTGGGAGGTTGACTATCCAACTCGTCTGAATTTAAGTACGAAAAGAAATATCCGATTTTATTGTGCAGTAGCCATCATTTCACAATACTTCTAGTGAAAAGCGAACATAAACGCTTATTACATGGTGGACCTCAACTTCTTCTGTCCAACTTACGTGAGGAATGGTGGCCGCTGGGCGCACGGAACTTGGTTCGAGAGGTAGTGCGTGACTGTATTGTTTGTACTCGATTGCGGGGTAAAACTTTAACGCCAATCATGGGAAATTTACCTTCCGACCGTTTAGACTCTGGATTTCCCTTTATTCGAACGGGTATGGATCTGGGAGGACCAGTGTACGTCCTAAATAGAAGGGGAAGGGGGGCACAGCTCACGAAATCGTACATATGTTTGTTCATTTGTTTTCTCACACGTGCTGTTCACATAGAACTTGTTTCCAGTTTAAGTACTGATGACTTTATTTTAGCCTTAAAACGTTTCATTAGTAGAAGAGGTAAACCTGATTGTCTATACTCAGACAATGGTAAAAATTTTGTAGGGGCTGAAAAGGAATTTTTTTCGTTCATTTTTAATAACTCTAGACAAATAATTGATTACACAACTAACGAAGGAATTAAATTTTATTTTATTCCACCTGCTTCACCCCATTTTGGTGGCCTTTGGGAAGGAGGGATACGATCTTGTAAATATCACTTACGACGCATCGTAGGTAACGCGAGGCTCACTTACGAGGAGTTGAGTACCGTTTTAGCGCAAATTGAATCTGTCCTCAACTCCCGACCTATGTCCCCTCTGTCGACAGATCCTATTGACTTAGCCCCACTGACTCCGGGCCATTTCCTCATCGGACGACCGCTGACTGCTCCAGCCTGTGAAGACATCACTAGTATCCCGACTGCGCGATTGACGCGATACTAACGAGTTGAACAACTACGTCAACACTTCTGGCAGCGGTGGTCTAAGGAGTATGTATCGGAGCTCCAACTTAGGACGAAGTGGAAATACCGCCAGAACGACATACGCCTTGACAGCCTGGTTTTAATCAAGGAGGATAATCTTCCTCCGCTCAAGTGGTGCTTGGGTCGCGTCACGAAGTTGTTTCCCGGTTCAGATGGGGTGTCCCGAGTTGCCGAGATACGTACGACGACCGGAAACCTACGCAGAGCCTTCTCGAAAATATGCCCTTTGCCAGTAGATTGAGTGCACGTCACATTATTGGAAGCTGGTGCTTCCAAGGCGGGCAGTATGTCGACGTCGGACGCCATCTGTCGGTTGGGCTCCGCACTCGCACGGACTCACGCGTCGATACGGTAGTTTCGAAACGCGGCGTCGTCAGCATAGCAGTGTAGTGCCGCTAATGAGCAGCCAATAGGGAAAGAGCAAAATACTTGCGAGATTTGTTCGCGGCACTCTCGTATTACCTTCATATTGAAATTTATGTAATTCACACAAAATTTAGAAAAATAAACGTTTTAAAATTACATTGCAAGACGAATATTCATTTACGACGAACCCGAAGATCCCCGTAGCTAACATACATAATTATATCTTTATCTCTGGAAGGCTGGGCAGCTCTTTTTTTAACACCCACCAATCATTGCAATCGAACCCACATAGAATATGCAAGTTGTATATACATTTTGGAAATATAGCAAGGGGTGGATGATGGGGCTGGGTCACGTAGGTATTCTCTATCCCTTTCACTTATTGAGTCTCATTGTCATAGCCTCAGTCGTAGTCGAAAACGAAAGGAGAAATAAATCTGAGTACAAAAACCATGAAGCAATGAGAATTAAAAAAGAACACGTGCATATTCTACATAAATTTGCGGACTTTGTCCGATTTTATTTTAATTATCTGAAACTTCCAGAAAAGTTTCATGTGAGCCATTGCTTTTATTATATTAACATAAAATACAGAAAAGTTTTGTGCAAATTAAACCATAAAATTTAAACCTCAAATATTCATTTAAAATCTTCGTAGAAGTATTTTTTTTTTTTTTTTTTATCCCTCTAAGTCGGCAGGCAAGCACACGGCCCACCTGATGGGAAGCGGTTACCGTGGCCTATGGACGTATGCAACACCAGGGGTGTCACACTCGTGCTGCCGACCATGAAGAAACCTTCTGATGCCCCTCTTGAAGAACCCCATATTGTAGGCGCTTGGGAAAACCGCAGCAGGGAGGTCATTCCACAGCTTGAGTGTGCGTGGGATGAAGTTTCTTTCATACCGCACAGTGCGCACCGTCTCAGGTCGCAATGTGTGGGGATGAATTCCCTGCCTATGGCGAGAGGTGCGATGATAGAATGGAGCTACGGGCATCATGTCAAACAATTCATCTGAGCACAAACCATTGTATAGGCGGTAGAACACACACAGTGAGGCAAAATCCCTCCTAAGGCTAAGAGGTTCCACTCTACCTGTGAGTATGGATTGTCAACCAGCCTCAATGCCCGTCTTTGCAACGAGTCGAAGGGGTCAAGCTGGTATGCAGGTGCTCCAGCAAAAAGGTGACAGCAGTACTCCATGTGAGGCCGGACCTGTGCCTTATAAAGAAGGAGTTGCTGCCCCGCAGTGAAGTACTGCTTCGCCCTGTTGAGCACTCCGAGTTTTCTTGATGCCAACTTAACCTTGTCCTGCAAATGACTTCGGTATTGGACGTCGCTGGCGATATCGACACCAAGGATCCCGATACTCGAGGAGATGGTAAGCGGTGTGCCCAGGAATTGCGGCGCTACAATGAATGGGGTTTTCTTAGCGGTGAATGCACATACTTGTGTCTTAGTGGGGTTGAATTGGACTAGGTTTAGTCGTCCCCAATCGGATACTCAAGAGAGAGTAGTCTCGATTTTAGACACAAGTTGTTCGCGACTCTTCTCCACTTCGGACTGAGGGATATTTGCACGGCCCGTGTAACACGTGTCCCCGGTACTGTCGTCCGCATAACAATGAATGGAGCCATCAGACAGCATGTCATTGATATGCAGCAGAAACAGCGTCGGAGACAACACGGAACCTTGTGGGATTATGATTTTGGATACACCAGCGTTTATGTTCATGCGGTCCGAGCAGCTGCCGTCGACGACAGCTTGGATGCTTCTGTTGGACAAAAAGCTGGCGATCCATTCGCAAAGTCCCTCGGGGAGTCCATAGTACGGCAACTTCGCAAGAAGACCTTTGTGCCAGACCCGATCGTAGGCCTTTGCTATATCGAGGCTGACCGCTAGTGCCTCACCCCGACTCTCGATGGCTTGCGACCACCGGTTTGTGAGATACACAAGAAGGTCACCGGTTGAGCGACGGTGGCGAAAGCCGTACTGTCGATCGCTCAGTAGATCGTTTCTTTCAAGGTATCTCAGGAGCTGTGTATTAATGACAGCGTGTCATAACCATAACCTTCGAGAGTAGGGCGGTTATAGCGATAGGCCTGTAATTGGTCGGATCTGTCCTGTCACCTTTCTTAGGTACAGGGTGCATGAATGCGGTCTTCCACGAGGCTGGGACCTGCCGCGCGGAGTATGAGAGTGCGAAAAGGCGTGTAATTACAGGGCACAGCTCGAGGGCGCAGTGTTTAAGCACCATCGCCGGTATACCGTCCGGCCCACTCGACTTCCGAACATCTAGTGACTTAAGCTCACGCTGGACCGCCCGTTGCGTGATTTTAACTTCAGACATGGAAGCACCACAGCTGGGAATTATGGGTGGTTCGGCGTTCCCGTCGTTCATAGTCGAGTTTGACGCAAAGAGATTAAACAACAGATCGGCTTTCTCCTTAGCGCCATGGGCCAGACTACCATCGGATTTTTGCAGCGGTGGAAGGCCAGACTGGCAGAAGTTTCCCTCGGCAGCTTTGGCGAGCGACCAAAATGCACGACTGCCAGATGGGTAGCGCGCAAGCCACTCGCCAATTCAGCCGATGAACTCAAACTTAGCCCTGGCCGTAGCTTTTTTACTAGACCTCGAGGCGGCATTCAACTTTCGCTTCACTTCAGTGATATTAGGATCTTTATTGGCAAGAGCCGTGGTCCAAGCCCTGTATGCAGATTGCTTGTGGTCTCTTGCTTCTCTGCAGGGCCTATTAAACCAAGGGCGTTTGCTCTCTCCTGTTGCGATTCAACGGTTCGGAATATAGCATTCCATATCCGCTAGGATCGCATCAGCTACTGCTGTTGCACAGGAGCTGGGATCATTTGAAGTGAAGCAAAGCCGCCTCCACGGGTAGGACGCGAAGAATTCTCGCAGTCCATCCCAGTCTGCCGACTTGTAGTGCCAGATATGCCGCCATTGAGGTGGCCGCGGTGGTTCAGGCCGCGTGAGAGTCACTTGCACCCGAACGAGGCTGTGGTCCGAAGTACCAAGTGGTGCTTCCACAGTTACTGAGTATTCGTTCGGGCGTGAAGTCAGCAGAAGGTCCAGTATAGAGCTTCTATGGGTCTCTATTTCTGGTGTTCTAGTAATAGAATGCACCAGTTGAGAGAATCCGTAGGTCAGTGCAAAGTCATGAGCAGCCCTTCAGGCAAAATCAGTTCTAGGAGACCCCAGCCACTATACGTGGTGAGCGTTGAAGTCCCCCAAGAATACTAAATCCGCGGTAGGGTATTGCTCAATTACCTTGTCCGCAGACCGCTGCAGATGCTCAAACAATTGAGCTGTACCCAAGTCACCGCTATGACACCTGTAGAGGCACGCAAAGATAAGAATAAGAGAGAATAAGAATAATTTATTTCAAAAAAGGTACAATATAAATTTCTTCTTATAGCAGTCCTGGAGTGTAGGTAAAAGCTAGATGCTATACAATTTAAATTAGGCTATAAGGAGTGCTTAGGCATTCGTACTAGGTGAACCCTGTATCACGAATGGCCACACCCTCCTATTGACCTGCTGTGCAATAATCCAAGCATATAGCACCGAGCGCAGCGCCGCGACAGCCCCGACAGAGATTGCCATTGGTCTATCTGCTGTGACGTCGCCCAGTCCGACTAACGGCAACCCGCACCAGGCCGCCGCAACACCGCGCCCAACGCCGCACACCTAGAGAATATGATTATAAGTTGCTTAGTAATAGTTTAGAGATTTTTTCTTTTTAATTACGTACAGTCAATTCATTGCAACAACAATAATGAATTACCAAAATAGTGTAAATGAGTGTGTGCGTGTGAGAAATTGTGTGTGAGTGTGTATGTGTGTGCGTGTGTGTGTGTGAGTGAGTGTGTGTGAATGCAATCTATTTCGGTATGAGTAGAAGTGTTTCTGTTTCGTCATATGTCAGAGTTTTGAGCCATCTATTTACTGCATGTTCACAGTCGTGCCGGGCAAGTGCAGCAATGTTCAAGTACTTGTTCGCTTCATTGTAAAGTTTGGGACCCAATATCCAAAAATGTCTTTCTGCAGTTGCGGTTCTGTGCCTTTCGGAGGTGAACACATTTAGTCTCCTGCGCAAACCAGTTCTCATGTTCAGTGAGTGAGATGCTGAGGCATGCATGCGTAGGACTGCCCTGAGCACAAAGAGTTGTCCAATGGTAAGGACCTCACAGTCCAAATAAAGGTTTGTTGTCGGATACCTAAAGGGTCTCTTGCACATAACCTTGAGAACAGCTCTTTGTGCTCTCTTCAGTCGAGTCATGCTTGTTTGAAATGTGCCACCCCAGGCGGCAATGCAGTAGCCCATCAGAGATTGCGCAAGAGCGAAGTAAACGTTCTTTAAGGTTGCAAAATCCGCTGACGATCTGAGCCTTTTGAAGACGAATAATAATTTTCGAATTCGCGGAACCATGGTGTCAATGTGTTTATTCCAGCTGAGTGTGCTGTCAAGATGTACACCCAGGTATTTAAGATGTGATTTCCTTGGAATGGTGGTACAGTTGCAAGAAATATCTTGCGTGCAGGATTCGTGTACCCTGATGGGGAACAACTCGGTGCTGGGTTGCCCCACTGTTGAACACGAGAATGTTATGTAAGAGGTTTTTTCTACATTTAGGGTAAGAAGACTACGAGATAACCACCCTGAGACAGTCCTCAGGCTTTCCTCAGCTAACGCTCGTGCCTGACCCCAGTTTTGGCCGTCAACTAATAGTGTGGTATCATCGGCGTATGTAAATATTTTAGTGTGGGGCAATTCAAGAGCACATAGGCCATTTATATACACTAGGAATAGTGTAGGGCCCAGAACGCTGCCCTGAGGAACTCCGTAGGTGACACGTTGTTCACCGCTCGTGACGTTTCCTATTTTAACACACTGACTTCTTTCAGTCAGATAGTCACGAAAGATGTCTAGCACTATTCCTCTTATGCCAATTAACTCTAATCTGTCCACAAGAATGGGAATCGAAACCGTGTCGAACGCCTTCGACAGATCTAGAAATATTCCAAGGCACTTCTTGCCAGAGTCAAGTGTCCGAATGATATGGTCAGTCAGGTCAGTTACTGCATCCTCTGTTGATCTTCCCTGTCTGAAGCCATACTGGTTACTTGCAAGAATTTTATTTTCGTTTAGGTAGTGAACCAGACGTTTGTTGAGGGCTTTTTCCATGATTTTGGACAATGTGCTGAGCACTGCGATTGGTCTATAGTTCGTGACATTATTCCGATCCCCACTCCTGTAGATCGGATGAATCAGCGCTTTCTTAAAGACACAAGGGAATGTACCCTTTGTGAAGCAAAGGTTTATGATGTGCATTAGGGGAGGGATTAGGAAGGTGCGAGCTTCCTTCAAGAGATTGACAGGGATGCCATCCCACCCAATAGCACATTCGTTTCGTAATCCTAATATAATGGATTCCAGCTCCATTTCGTCTACACTCAACAGACCCATAGAGTTGCCCAGGATGTTCCGCGAGTGGTCATTAACCCTGAAAGGTAGGTTACGGGATCCAGTATCAACACCATTTCTTTGTTGGGCGGTGATATTGTCGGCTAAAGTTTTACCAATATTAGCAAAAAAATAATTGACATCATCGATTGATGATGAACCATTATTCGATGCTTCTAAAAGTTCAACTGGGGTAGTCTTGTGGTGCTGCAATTGTGCAATTTTTTTAATAGCTTTCCACATAGATTTTGTGTTACCCTTGGCGTTAAGTAGTTCTTCCCTTTCGTAGGCAATTTTTAGGTTTTTCAGGAGATTGTTACAAAAATTACGATACCTCATATAAGTGACCTGATAAATCATGTTGGCAGGGTCTTTTTTGGCTTTCATATGAAGCCTATCACGGTTCCTGATACAACTCAAAAGGCCCGGGGTAATCCACGGCTTTATAGTTTTGGTTCTATGAGTTTTTTTTATAGCCATGCTGTTTGCATTCAGTACGGTTGATAGCTGATGGACAAAATGTTCCGCAGCGAGATTTGGGTCATTTGTGGACAGAACCTTGCAAAAATTTAGATCTTTGATGTCATTAAGTGCAGCCTTAACATTAAGTCTAGTGCCATCACTCCCAGCCATGGACTGTTTTGGTGTATACTCTAAGCTTAGCAGTGTGGAACGATGATCGGTTATGTACGCATTCAGTACCATTGCCGATGCTACAGTGGCTTTAGTTTTTAGCATAATGTGATCCAAACACCTCTCCAGTCGTGTGGGAAATCGATGAGCAGGCAGAAGGCCGTGAGCAGCAGTGAGGGCAAGGTACTCTTCGGTAAAAGAGTTATTTTCAGAGGGGTGTATATTAATATTTATGTCCCCTGTTACGACTACAGTTTCATATGCAGAAAGGGTTTCTAACACTGTGTCTAGGCTAGCCAAAAAATTCCCGATTGGATTATATGATGGGGATCGATAAATAGCAACAATTGCTAAATTCTGTTGCCTAAGCACCAGACAGGTACCGTCCACAAACGTAGGTTCCTCACAAATCACCGAAGCCAGTCTAGTGGATACATACACCACCACCCCATCGTTTTGGTTAGAGAAGGTCGATCCATATGCCACGTAGTTATCAAGCATTGGTATGATCGGCACCTTGCTCAACCAGCATTCCGTCAGGACAATGATATCACAGCTGATATCCACCTGCGACAGCAGAATATTAAGCTCGTCGAAGTGGCAGTTCAGGCTACATATATTCATATGAAAAATATTAATGTTTTTTCGATTGCTGCTACTAATGTGTTTCGAACACTGGTTAGGGTCGCAGATGCAAGCCTTTGCAATATCAGTGTCATCTATATCATAGCATATTGTGTGTATAGAAGCCATCGATCAAATTGCAGTAATAATAACAATAAATACAACAACAAATACCCGAAGCCAACACCCGCACGGGACATGACATATGATGATGGGGGAGTTACAAACTGTCCGAAAAGTAGGTTGAGGGACAAGGAGCACTGCTCAATGCATCTAATTGATGAACCCAAGCATCCAGGGAACCCCGGATGAGAGCATCGGAGACAAGTCATGATTTTACTATACATACGATACGATACGGGTGTGGCCACCGTGATCCGTACGTATCCAAAGAGTTGACAGGTCCCTGTCTTCAAGGCCTTGAAGACGGCGGCAGCAAATATCATCCCGGACGTACAAGCATACCCCGGCGCGACTCAGGAAGTTATGCTCGAGTTTGTACCCGGGGTACATTAAGTAGGCTGGGCATGATATTTGCGTCTCCGTCAGAAAAAACAAGGTGGACTGCGCGGTCTCTAAATGTAGATGGACCGCGTTGAGGTTGGTGTGTAGGCCCCTGATGTTACAGAAATCCACATGTACTGTGGACGATGGTACCGCTGTAGTAACGTTTTTCTTCTTATTTTTTTCTTTCATGACCTATGTGGGGGGTGGGGGGAGGAAGGTATAGAGAGTTTCTGTGCTTCCAGTGCAGAAGACAAAGCTAGGCTTCGTACCACCATTGACAAGCGGGGGTTGTGTGAGTGGCTGGCGCGGCGGGCGGAAGGGTCCCCGGTCCCCTCCCAAATCCACTCCGGTTTCCTCCTCCGGCACGACTACAGCATCGGGCACTTTACACAGGCTGCTGGTTCAGCCTCCTGGGGCGGAGATTAAGTGATCCCCAGGTTCGGGAACCGTACACCCTGCGGGCGGCCAGCGGATAACCGTTTCACCGGGTCTCCTTGACCGCCGCGCCAACATTTCACGCCCCTACAAGTCAGTGGTGTCAATTTAAGCCTACGGTCTATCCACTGACAGCACAAAATCTCTCCAGTGAGCTCTGGCTACCCTACTCACCACCGGGAACACAACACAAGGTTATTATAACCGCGGTATTCTGTAGGGCGGAGGTACTTCCCCAGACGGACTGCTCAATTTGAGACGGGAGATACCGTCGTGTCCTACAAAAATAAAAGATTTATTTGAATTCCAAATTAAATAATAAAATGTTCAACAAACAATAGATCGCGGGCCTTACCACTATGTTAGGTAGTTATATAATTTTTTGTTGTATCTTTTTTTATCCTACCTCTACCTGACATAAATGTTACGTTTGAGTATCCCGTTCTGGGTTACTTGGACTCCTATAAAAGTCAATCAATAGCTGGTCTAACCCAATGCTTCGATATCGCTAATGACTTGTGGATCATGGAGGCCAGATGGCAGTGTTTCATTCAGCATGGATAGTTCAACTGCGATGCAATTAAAATAGAAAAAGCGCACCCTAGACTTCAAGTTGAAAGCTAGAGATAAGATGAATAAGTAAAAAATGTAATATCATTAAGTTAGACAACACGAAGTACATAAAATTTCATACCCGTAATGTGAAACAGTGAACTTCTTTCTTTCTTGATAGTTCTAAGTTTAAACTCGGACCAAGGCTACTCAAGCTCAGTAGTGACACATGGCAATAACTACGTTAATTTAGTAAATTTTAACTCCAATAAAATTAGTTACGATCACACTGCAACTGATACTCGCATCGCGACAATTCTTCTACCTGTACTTTCATACTGTCAAGTACGTCGAATCAGACATTTATTGGCTTCTGATTTTCCAAAAGATCGAAATTTGACACTTGATTTTAAATAAATGTGATTATCAAAATATACACTTTTTAGGAAGATACATAAACTTTTAACGCTGTACACAGCTGGGCCTGTGAGAAAAACCGTGAGCGACAGGTCGAGGGTTAGTTGTCTGTAACTTCCGAGAAACCTGTGTACCTGCTATTGTTTTATTTCGTATAACATACATACATAAAATCACGCCTGTTTCCCATAGTGGTAGGTAGAGATCACAGACCTGCATTTGCTACGATCCTGACATACTACTCTCGCTTCATTCACTCTCATTACATTGTTTATGCATGCCCGTTGGTTTAGGGTACTCCTGACCTGCCTCTTTTCTAAAACTTATATAAACGTACTAGTATAAACGTACTAAAAAAATTCCTTGCCTGCACTATTAAAGTTCTCCTAGAAAAGTAGAACAGAAAAAAGACAACAATAAACATGCAATTATTTATGTTTTACATCCCTTTTGAATAAGTCAAACAATAAGCAGGAGTTACGTAAACCGGTATTATTTTCTTTGAACTATTTTACGATCCCCGATCAAGTTTAGTGTTACTGTAGCCTTAGATAAATTAACTCATCCTCACACATTGCGACCTGAGACGGTGTGCACTGTGCGGTATGAAAGAACCTTCATCCCTTACATAATCAAACTGTGGAATGAACTTCCTGCTGCGATTTTCCCAAGCGCCTGCAATATGGGGTTCATCAATAGAGGCATTAGACGGTTTCTTCAGGGTCGGCAGCGCGAGTGTTACGCCCCTGGTGTTGCACACGTCCATACGCCACGGTAACCGGTTCCTATCAGGTGGGTCGTGTAATTGTATGCCACCTAAGTGGTCTAAAAAATGCTGAATGGTTTTACTTAATTTATACTTTGGTGATGCTTTTGTTTAACATGAAATCACTGGTGACTCTAAATTTATTTCAAATATTATCGGGTAAAAGGGCCGTAGTTACAGATTAAATTATTTAAAAAAAGACGTGTGGCAACCGGGGACTGCCGCGGTAAAGCTATTGCATAGCATTTTTTATGAACTTATGCAATTATAATAAACTAGCAGACCCACCAAAGCTTCGCCCGGGGTATATTTTGAAGCTTCATATACCTTTGATCTCGTATGTTTCAGTCTTCAAAATATGTATGAAAAATTGCCGGATTTGTTAACATTTATTATCAATGCTCCGCTACCTTAAGTAGTAGCGTAATGATATATAGCTTAAAACCTTCCTTGATAAATGGACTACCCAACACTGAAAGAATCATTTAAATCGGACCAGTAGTTCCAGAGATTAGCGCGTTCAAACAAACAAACTCTGCAGCTTCATAATGTTTGTATAGATAATAAAATATTTTTGAATTTGAGTCTGAGTCTGAATTTGAATTTGAAAACTAACTACTTATGCAATTATAATTACTTACGTTAAGCGGAGCTACTTCGGAGCAGCTCGGCTCGATTCATGCGAGCTCGGAGTTGGAGGTGTTAGGTTTTTTTCGTTACGAAATTTGTGGATTTGGTCCCCACGCTCAAGGCCCGCGATAAAAGCTATGCAAAAGCTTAAAAATTCAAATTCTCACCCGCCACCGATATACATACATATTGTACAGTGATATTCTAAGTTCTGTGTTTGGTTGTAAAGGTGAAACCAAGTCTTTGTCACTGCCATCTCATTTTTACATATTTGTTAAGACCATTAGGTGGTCCTAGAGCTGGAACATTTTACTATGAACACTTTAGGTTAGCTAATAAAAGTGAACTGTGATTGGCTGGAATTTGATCTCGAGGTCACTGGTGGCGGCAAATAACTAACGTGTCATGCACATAGCAATTTGTGTGACGTAGCTGAGCGCTACAATGCTACGCCGCCGGCGCCGACGCGCGACTATTAGTTTGATGTGCGCTACGACATGCAATTATTGGCTTTGCTGTATAGTTAAGTAGTTGACTCCAGCCAGTATCAGGTATAAAATGATAACGAGATTTTCTTACATACATGAATTTCTGTAAATTTACTTCTTAGACAAGAACACTGTTGCATCAAAAGCTTACAATTACCTATCTTATTATGTATTACTGAAATGACTGCCATTTGACTTTCCAACCCCGGCAGGAAAACCGTACCTCACCTTCAGTGCGATTTGTTTAGAGGCAAGTATTGAATTCTTGGTATTGTTTAACTCAGGTACCAATAAATCGGTCAATAAAATCACATTTACAGATTAAATTTAATATTTATTTATTCACTTACAATAACTAACCACAGATAAAAAGAGTCAATACTCAATATCATATATTCTCAACATAATATTATAACATTGTTATATCTTTTTGATGCTAATTCTACTTAACCTAAGTTTACCACCGCTTCTTAGGCACTAGAGGAGAAGAGGCGGCGCAACAAATTCCACTACCTTAGGACTAAAATGTGAATGACTGTACAGTCGGCCAAGGAGATTAGTATACATCTTTTTATGTAATGTGGTATGCAAACATGCAAATACTTATTTCTTTTACTGGCTGTACCAACATTGATCTGATATCGAAATAACTAAATTATGAAAAGAAGAAACTATGCAATGATAATTTACAATAACGAGAAATTAAGCTAACTTACGATACAATGACTTAAAGATAGAAAAGTGATTAAGTTGTAATAAATTAACTACCGTATAACAAAATTACAAACTAACAATGAATTATCATAATATTTACAAAACGTTCCTCTGTATTCTCCTCATGGCGCATGGCAGAAGCATGCGAGTGTGCCAGCCACGTAGGGCGTACGGCTACGCGGAGTACGACTTACGGTCTCATCTTCGAGAGAAGCGCAGGAGACTGGTGAGTCTATTTTAATTCGAGAATTTGCATAGAGTAAACACCAGTAGGAAGAGGCCCGTGTCCAGCAGTGGATTGCGATAGGCTATGCACTCTTGGCAGGTGTTTCGGTCACCGCCGCCTAGCCTCTTTCTCCCTTTAGACCTCCTTACGAAGACGACGATAAGTGTTCCTAATACACACTTTTCGCCGGAGGTCCTTCGTCCTACGCTTCTCTTTGCATAGTTGGATTATTTTCTTACGTTCGGCGTTAGCCCGTACGTGTTCAGGGATAATGGAGAGCCTCTGTCTCGGCTTAGGCTCATTTTTGGAGGTGCAGGTGTCCTCTGCACCATGAGGGCTCACGTCGTCCGTTTGTTGCATCATCCTGTAAACAAATACGCGGACATATTAACACTGGTTGGGGTACTTGAGATGGTGGGCGTTTATATTTTTGGGAATAATACACGGAGATGATGTTTGTACAGATTAATAATCGCCAGAGAATGTCAAGTTCATCGATGACTTAACGAAACAAAACATTCATAAATCAAACCTTTATCCTCGGAGGATTAGGCAGAGGTGAATTAACACCCACATTTCACCAATAATTGTATTCGGTCGTAATAGGGGGTGAGCCTATTGCCGTATTCTGGGTACTATTATTGATTAGAGCCATGCATCTGTGCCTGTGTCTGGGTTGTGTATATTTGTCTGATGTTAAACAGCCCTATCCCTAAGGAAGAGATAGGGTAGTCCAAATTCTACTCTGCCTGAAACCACGTGGCAAAGCGCCTAATAAAATTAGAATAATAAAATCCCATCAAGAAAAGCCGGTAGTACATCTATCATAGTGATAACATTCTGACGACCGAAAAATCTAAAAAAGAATTGGAAATCAGTATTCAGTATTTATTCATTAACAATAATTTTTAATGAATAAATTTTTCACATTGTGTTTGAACATGTTTAGCATACATACATTACACATACAGTACAATTAAATAAGAACTGTCGGCCAGTAACAGTTACTCGTTTGAAAAAACTTATGGTATAAAGATAGTGCTTAACGCGCCTAATATTATTCAATTTTTATAATACATAAGAATTTACGAACATCTTCCGATATATAAATGTAAATGTATGATACATTATGATACGATGTTTAGATATTTTATTTCTGAAGTAGCAGTATCCATCTAATAAAAATATAAATTGGAATTTCTACGAGGTATGTAAAATTTCAACATCTAATGAGACGTATATTTAAGAAAAAAGAAATTTGATGACTATTTAAATATAAACCATCAATTACTATATATGTCCAAATATTTATAATAAAAAGCAAATGGTTTAAAGAAATATTTTTAGATCGGCCTAGAAATAAAACTTTCATATCTGGATAACCTAGTAAGTATAAAACATAAAATGTAGAAACAATAATAAATTTCGTCACGTGTCCCTTACAACGGTTTAGAATTGCGGAGCAGAATTAGTTAAACAACTATTTGCCCTAGACACACAATAATTTAATCATGCGAATAATTATTATGCGGTTATTAAACATGAGAATATAATTGCGTTTGAAATTATTGTAAACGAAATAATATTATATAAGTATAATTTTATTAATGAACTTACCCAGAATTAAATCCACAATGTACTTCTTTCGACATTATTTCTTCAGTTTTCATTGCACTTAACAAAACCTTCACTGTACGATGACATAAACTGCACTGATAGAGAAAACAAGCAAATTGTAAGTCCAAACGAATTTGGGAAAAAGAGAATAAGGGGGGATGGTGGGGATAGGTCACGTATGCACTATCCCTTTCACTCGCTGACTCTATTATATTAGCAACAAATCACACGAGGTTCAGGTAAAGCGCCGAGTCACAAGGCTTTAATGATAATGTTTTTTTTTCTCACCGCAATATACATATGGAATGTTACTGGTAATTTTTATAGAATACTAAATATTTTTGGGATCTATACAAACAGATAATGTTGGTGACTGATGCCTAAGCACAGGCACATTATGCAGCAAGGTCTGTGCTTTAAGTTACCAGGTCCCCACTGCGGGTATTCTTTGTACTGCACAATTATTTCCAATGACATGTTATACGTTCCCTTCCCCTCCCCACTCTTCAGAGCACGCCACTGCCGCTGCAGGACAATCTCAATATCCTAGGTATGGATGTTCGCTGCAACCTGAATAACAAAAACTACATCGAAAGCATCATCAAAACAGCCTCACGAAAACTCGGAGTCCTGAACAGAGTGAGACGATTTTTCACGCCGGAGCAGCGGTGTCTTCTATACAAGACACAAATTCGCTCCTGTGTGGAGTACTGCTCGCATCTCTGGGACGGTTCAGCAAAGTACTTACTAGATGCTCTCGACAGGTTGCAGCGACGTGCGATCCGCATCATTGGGAATCCCGAGATCACGAACACCCTAGAACCTTTACAGCTGCGTAGAGATGTTGCGTCCATGGCTGTATTTTACCGTCTGTACCATGGGGAGTGTTCTGATGAGCTCTTCCAATTAGTCCCACCCTCCCCTTTCCTACACAGGACAACGCGTGCAGGTCTTAGATGTCATCCGCACACGGTGCAAAACATCCGATCAAGAACCAAGCGGTTCGGAGACTCTTTCCTCTGTCGCACCATTAAGGCCTGGAATTCATTACCAGCTCACGTGTTTCCTTCTTCCTACAGTCCCGGGTCCTTTAAGCGGGGCGTGAAAAAGCATATGATAAGGCCGTCAAGCTGAGTGTCACCATTGTCACACGGTATGTGTAAGTAATGGTGACCCTCTTTTCTGGGATTTTGCCTTCAGCTTACCATCAGGCAAGGCGAGGTCCAATTGACGTGTCCTATATAAAAAAAAAAAAAAAAAAAAAAATACGGCAAAAAAATTATGTAGTTCAGTATGTTCGAGATATTTATACCTACACGCTATTCTGCCACCTAAGAGGTATAATAAAAAAATGTACACAGTTTAAGGTACATTTGGCGTCCTTATCGCTGGAAGTGATTACTTCCAGGTGACCTTGACCTTTTCATTAATGAAGTGATTCAAATGAAATAATTTTAGTGGTTAAGTATCAAAAACTTCCATAAAGGTGTACTTGCTATGGTTTTATGATAAAAGAACTTATTGGAAAATATTATTGGCTCACATTACAAAGACTATGAATACTTTGAAGTCCTCTATAGTACTAGTCATAAGTTTATCAGATAAAGCACCATTACGGCACGGTGGCAATAATAATGATGATTTATTATTCTCACAACAATATCCCACATGTGGCATTTTATAGGTCATTGTTGATATTTGCTTGATATTATTACGATTTATATAAATTGACATTGTAAATTACTGATGTCTAAGCACACTTAGATGCATTATATGGCATAGCCTTTGTTTCAAGTCATCAGGTCTCCTCTGTAGGTATTGTTTATTTTGCATATTTTTTTTTAATTTACGGGCAGATCTTACGACAAGAATGTAATAATATAAAGACAATTATGACGTACTGACAAGATGATCAACAAAGGTTCAAAAAGAATTTTATTTGTCAATAAAGTTGGTTTCTCAAAATAATGTTTTATGTTTTATATAATAGATACACTACAGGGGGTGAAAGAGTGCAGTATGTCCGACATTTATAGTCCGATAGTATCTTAATTATAAAGCAAATCTAATTATAAATATAGTATCTAATTAAAGAATCACTCGCGAACTTTTCATTATTGAAATATTTTCAGTTGTATAATGAAATATTCTGATTGGATTCTTAGGTCTTGCATTTTTATTCCTATATAATCTCAATATAGAAACACCACATGCCACCATGTCCTAAGATTTTAATTTACGAGTAATTTTACGATTATGCATAGAGTTGATTTCAGTTCGAAAGATCGAAATTGTTTTAGTTTCATAATTAAATTTATCATTAGATAATTAATTTAAGTGCAATTACCAGGCAATATATATTAATATAGTCAGCCTCAGATGCATGGCACGAGTCAATAATAGTGCCCGGAATATGGCAACAAGCTCACCCCCAATTATTTGGGACCGAATATAATTATTGGAGGTATGTGGGTGTTAATTCACCTCTGCCTCGCCCTCCGGGGATAAAGGCGTGTTAATATGTATGTATGTATATAAATATTAGTAAGAGATTAGCATTAAGTACTATTATCCTAACATAATAGTATGTCATTTTCAAAAAATACTATATTATTAATTTTATTCTTTTAGTTTTACAATAAAATTATTAAATTGGATTGTCTAATGTCTTGCATTCATCCCGTAACGAAGTACATTTATTTTTGCATTTCTACAAGCACCACGTGTTCCTATGTTCATAGACTTTAATCTCTGCATAAATGTTCCTGACGTCTGTCGTCGCGTGGGTCCCCTCAGAATCCTATGCTAAATGTCTACGCGTCTGTACCAAATGGTGTGAGCACTCGCGCTAAGCCATTCCGGTATGATCATCATAATATAATGTGTTTAAGGTAGCCAGATAACATTTGAAAACTTTCAATTTAGCACATTTGTAAACACCTGACTGCAGTTATAGGTAACTATCCCCAAAGACCTCACACAATGGGTCGAGGGTTTATTATCTAGGACGTCCATAAGGGTGAACTTGCTATTGTTTCATGATAAGAGAATGTCTTGAAAAATATTCTTGGTATTTTGTAATGTGTTTACAAAAACTTTGAATAGTTTGAAGTCCTAATAATTCAGTACATTAAACAAAAACTTTAGAAAAAAGTAACACAGCATTGTTTCGTTTGTATATCTTTTACAATATTTCAAACGATTATTAGAAAGAACTAGATAACTGTGGTTATTTTCTTTGAACTATAATTATGATATCCGATAGACTTTACTGCTACTGCTAATTCAAATAAATCGTTTTACCAGAGGGTATAGAGATGAACCATTACTGCTACACGACGTAACCGATTATTCCACATCAACACACACATATATACACTCACAAATTATTTTATAAATTGTATGTATTTGGTCAGTAACAGTATTACCGAAAGCACGCCTATTGATCGTGCTTCAAATTAATATTCTAAGTTTTGTGACTACGACTTCATGGGTTCCGTACCATATACTCGGGTCTGTAACGTCTTGAAACTGTTACTATTATGATGATCATACCGGAATGGCTTAGCGCGAGTGCTCACACCATTTGGTACAGACGCGTAGACATTTAGCATAGGATTCTGAGGGGACCCACGCGACGACAGACGTCAGGAACATTTATGCAGAGATTAAAGTCTATGAACATAGGAACACGTGGTGCTTGTAGAAATGCAAAAATAAATGTACTTCGTTACGGGATGAATGCAAGACATTAGACAATCCAATTTAATAATTTTATTGTAAAACTAAAAGAATAAAATTAATAATATAGTATTTTTTGAAAATGACATACTATTATGTTAGGATAATAGTACTTAATGCTAATCTCTTACTAATATTTATATACATACATACATATTAACACGCCTTTATCCCCGGAGGGCGAGGCAGAGGTGAATTAACACCCACATACCTCCAATAATTATATTCGGTCCCAAATAATTGGGGGTGAGCTTGTTGCCATATTCCGGGCACTATTATTGACTCGTGCCATGCATCTGAGGCTGACTATATTAATATATATTGCCTGGTAATTGCACTTAAATTAATTATCTAATGATAAATTTAATTATGAAACTAAAACAATTTCGATCTTTCGAACTGAAATCAACTCTATGCATAATCGTAAAATTACTCGTAAATTAAAATCTTAGGACATGGTGGCATGTGGTGTTTCTATATTGAGATTATATAGGAATAAAAATGCAAGACCTAAGAATCCAATCAGAATATTTCATTATACAACTGAAAATATTTCAATAATGAAAAGTTCGCGAGTGATTCTTTAATTAGATACTATATTTATAATTAGATTTGCTTTATAATTAAGATACTATCGGACTATAAATGTCGGACATACTGCACTCTTTCACCCCCTGTAGTGTATCTATTATATAAAACATAAAACATTATTTTGAGAAACCAACTTTATTGACAAATAAAATTCTTTTTGAACCTTTGTTGATCATCTTGTCAGTACGTCATAATTGTCTTTATATTATTACATTCTTGTCGTAAGATCTGCCCGTAAATTAAAAAAAAATATGCAAAATAAACAATACCTACAGAGGAGACCTGATGACTTGAAACAAAGGCTATGCCATATAATGCATCTAAGTGTGCTTAGACATCAGTAATTTACAATGTCAATTTATATAAATCGTAATAATATCAAGCAAATATCAACAATGACCTATAAAATGCCACATGTGGGATATTGTTGTGAGAATAATAAATCATCATTATTATTGCCACCGTGCCGTAATGGTGCTTTATCTGATAAACTTATGACTAGTACGTCTTGAAACTGTGCAACAATCAAACTTCTAAGTCAACGCAATATATAACAATATATTTGGAGGCTATGCCTATAGGGTCACGTGGGAGCACTTCAATAAAAGATGGCGTACACTTATTAGGTTTATTGTCGATCACACAATGGTCTCTCTATATGTAGGACTTACAATTGATTACTTAGAACACTTGATATTGACTGAGAACATCTATAAGTGAGCGAGTTCATATGCGGCTGACTGTGGCAAGCCTTACGTACGAACTGGTTTCACAGAGCGCGGGAGCTCCGTCGCTGCCGGGCGAGGAATTTGCTGACGTTGCGTCTGTGACGCGACGCCGCTACAATATATATATATATATATATATATAATATATATATATTATATATTATATATATATATATATATATATATATATATATATATATAATATATATATATATATATATATATATATATATTATATATATATATATATATATATATATATATATATATATATATATATAAATGGTTATAAATATTTTGATTGTTGCACAGTTTAGATACTAGACAGACAGATACTAGACTTGAACGAGTTTTTACCTGTTTTTACAATATGGGGTTCTTCAAGAGGGGCATCAGAAGGTTTTTTCATAGACGGCAGCGCAAGTGTAACACCCCTGGTGTTGCATACGTCTATAGACCACGGTAACCGCTTCCCATCAGGTGGGTCTTGTGCTTGTCTGCCAATTAAGTGGTATAAAAAAAGGAAAAAGAACAATAAAAGTGAAATTCCATCAGTTAAAGATTAACATAACAAGAATTTCGGGAAAGGTCTCTCTGGTCACTTCGGCCTGGCTTTCTTCTTCCTACGAACCTTCACTCGAAGACGGCGAGATGTACACATATTATATTCTTATTGTATTTTGTGTTGAATTATATGAAATCATTATTTCGATATATCAAATAGTTTCCAAGAAATGAATTTTATATGTGGTTTCAGGAACTATTGGTCTTATTTTGATACTGATGTGAGTGACCCTGATAGTTTAAATAACTACTGGTCTTATTTCAAAAAAATATATTGTTTTGAATAGCGTTCATCGAGGAGGTTTAAAGATTAATGTCGCGAAAAAAATATAGCCTTCCTTAACAAACGGGCTATTCATAACAAAATATTTTTTCAAATCGGGCCAGTAGTTCTTGAGATTTCTAGTGAAACGTAAGGTATCGGCCAAGAATGGAACACACACAGAATGGAAAACTTTGAATGCCTGTAAAATAATAACCACCAGGTATTTCTGAATAAAAAAACAAGTGTATTTATATAATATGTAAAAGCTTTACGTAAGAAACAAGTAATTTTGCATACCTAGTAACATTTTCTTTTCTGTTAAGAGTTTATTACGATAAAATTTAATGTGTTCCCAGCGGTCAGTAGGGTAGCCAAAGCTCAGTGGAGAGTTTGTGCTGTCAGTGGGAAGACTAACGGCTTGTCCTGCTCTGTCTTCTACACTGACCGCACAGAAACTCTTTACTTACAGGGTTGGCAGCGCGACTGTGACTCCTCTGGTGTTACAAACGTCCATAGGCCACGGTTACCACTTTCCATCAGGTGGGCTGTGTGCTTTTCTGCCACCTATAAATGATAAAATTCATCTGTTGTCCCTTACGATGGCTTAAAATTGCACAGCAAAATGAACTCAATAACTACTTGCAATAATAAACAATAAAAAATATCAAAATGGATATAACAAAATAACAAATGGGAGTTTCATTCTGCCAACAAACTGTTTCACAGTTTGGTAGTAGCAAAATGTTATAAAAATGATGTACTTTTACGTGAATAAATTTTATTTCATTTCATGATTTATTCAAACAAATAATTGTTATGCGTTATCAAACATGATAATATAATATGACCCAATCATTAAATAAAAATATAAAAAAATAATAACATGAAATTATCTTAAAATAAATACCTTATATATTATAATGGAATAAGTTTATTAATAAACTTATTCAAAATTTGCCCGCTAACTGCTACTACTTTTTGACGGAATCGCAAAAGAACTATTTTCACTAAACTTCAATACACGATGATTGACGATGACATGGCTTTAACTGCACTAATAGGGAATATACACACATACATAATTACCTACATCTTTCATGGCTGACCAGTGGTGGATTACACCCACATTTTAAAAACCCACCAATCATTGCATTCGGACCCACATAGAATATGCAAACTGTATAGATATTTATGAAATATAAATTGTGGGAAAATAGCAAGCGGTGGCTGATAGGGCTGGGTCACTTAGGCATTCTCTATCCCTTTCACTCATTGAGTCTTATCGTACTAGCGTAGTCTCAGCCGTGGTCGACAATGAAAGGAGAAATAAATCTGAGTACAAAAACCATGAAGCAATGAGAATTAAAAAAGAACACGTGCATATTTTACATAACTTTGCGGACTTTGTCCGATTTTATTTTAACTATCTGAAGCTTCCAGAAAAGTTTCATATGAGCCATTGTTTTTATTACATTAAGATAAAATACAGAAAAATCTTGTTCACATTAAACCATAAAGTTTAAACCTAAAATATTCATTTCAAATCTTAGTAAAAGTATTAATGACAAAGATAAAAGATTTTTTTGAATTCCAAATTAAATAATAAAATATTCAACAAACAATAGATCGCGGGACTTACCACTATGTTAGGTAGTAGTCCGGTATATAATTTTTTGTTATATCTTTTTTTATCCTACCTCTACCAGACATAAATGTATGTTATTTAGCATTAATTTCACGCTTAGACGTTAGAGTATCCCGTATTGGGTTATTTGGACTCCTATAAAAGTCAAGCAGTAACTGGTCTAACCGCAATACTTCGATATCGCTAATGACTTGTGGATTGTGTTTCAATAAGCGTTGATAGTTCAACCGCGATGTAATTAAAATGGGAAAAGCGCACCCTAGACTTCAACGTGAAAGCTGCGGATGAGATGAATAAGTAAAAAATCTAATATTATTAAGTTAGACAACACGAAGTACATAAATTTCATACCCGTGATGTGAAACAGTGAACTTCTTTCTTTCTTGATAGTTCTTAGTTTAAACTCGGACCAAGGCTAATCAAGCTCAGTAGTGACAAATGGCAATAACTACGTTAATTTAGTAAATTTTAACTCCAATAAAATTAGTTACGATCACACTGCTACTGATACTCGCATCGCACCATTCTTCTACTTGTACTTTCATACTCTCAAGTACGTCGAATCAGACATTAATTGGTTTTCGATTTTCCTAAACAACAAGATTTGACACTTGATTTTAAATAAATGTGATTACAAATATATACACTTTTTAGGAAGATACATAAACTTTTAACGCTGCTCACAGCTGGGCCTGTGAGAAAAACCGTGCGCGACGGGTCGAGGGTTAGTTGTCTGTAACTTCCGCGAAAGGTGTACCTGCTATTGTCTTATTTCGTATAACCTACATGCATACATTTCGTATAACATTACATTCTTTATGCATGCTCGTCGGTTTAGGGTACTCCTGACCTGCCCCTTTTCTAAAACTAATATCATATAAACGTACTAAAAAAAATTCCTTGCCTACACTATTAAAGTTCTGCTAGAAAAATAGAACAGAAAAGAGACAACAATAAACGTGCTATAATTTATGTTTTACATCCCTTTTGAATAAGTCAAACAATAAGCAGGAGTTACATAAACCGGTATTATTTTCTTTGAACTATTTTATGTTCCATGATTAAGTTTAGTGTTACGGTTGCATTAGATAAACAAATACATCCTCACACATTGCGACCTGAGACGGTGTGCACTGTGCGGTATGAAAGAACCTTCATCCCCTGCACAATCAAACTGTGGAATGAACTTCCTACTGCGGTTTTCCCAAGCGCCTGCAATATGGGGTTCATCAATAGGGGCATTAGAAAGTTTCTTCAGGGTCGGCAGCGCGAGTGTAACGCCCCTGGTGTTGCACACGTCCATAGGCCACGGTAATCGCTTCCTATCAGGTGGGTCGTGTAATTGTATGCCACCTAAGTAGTATAAAAAATCCAGAATGTTTATACTTAATTTATACTTTGGTGATACTCTAGTTTAATATGAAATCACTGGTGATTATAAATTTATTTCAAATATTATTAGGGTAAAAGGGTCGTGGTTACTGATTAAACTATTTCAAAAGATACAAGTTCGCACCCGCCACCGATATACTTATACATACATACTGTACAGTGATACAATGAATCATTGTCACTGCCATCTCATTTTTACCTAATTGTTAAGCCCATTAGGTGGTCCTAGAGCTGGAACATTTTACTATGAACACTTTAGGTTAGCTAATGTAAATGAACTGTGATTGGCGGGAATTTGAACTCGAGGTCACTGGTAGCGGCGAATAAGGCTCGCGTGTAACCAACGTGTCATGCACATAGCAACTTGTGTGACGTCACTGAACGCTACAATGCTACGCCGGCGCTGACGCGCGGGTATTAGTTTGATGTGCGCTACGACATGCAATTATTTGCTTTGCTGTTGAGTTGAGTAGTTGACTCCAGCCAGTAAAGTATAATTAAATCAACAAATAACAGGTATAAAATGATAATGAGATTTTTTACATACTTACTTGAATTTCTGTAAATTTACTTCTTAGACAAGAACACTGTTGCATCAAAAGCTTACAATTCTCTATCTTATTATGTATTACCTACTGAAATGACTGCCATTTGACTTTCCAACCCCGACAGGAAAACCTACGCCAGAATCTAATTTATCAATGAGCAAGTATACGTACCTCGCCTTCAGTGAGATTTGTTTAGAGACAAGTATTTGATTCTTAGTATTGTTTAACTCAGGTACCAATAAATCGGTCAATAAAATCACATTTACAGATTAAATTGATTATTTATTTGTTTACTTACACTAACTGACTACAAATAAAAGGACTCAATACTCAATATCACATGTTCTCCTCATAATATTATAACATTGTTTTATCTTTTTGATGCTAATTCTACTATACCTATGTTTACCACCGCTTCTGAGGCACTAGAGGAGAAGAAGCGGCGCAACAAACTTCACTGCCTTAAGAATAAAATGTGGATGACTTTACAGTCGGTAAAGGAGATAAGTATACACGTTTTTATATAACATTGGTCTGTTCCAACATTGGTCTCGTATCGAAATAAATAAATTATGAAGAAAAAATTGAGAATGAAGAAGAAATTATACAATGATAATATACAATCACAAAAAATAAGCTAACTTACGATACAATGACTTAATGATACTATAATAATTAACTTGTAATAAAATAACTACCTTATAATAAAATTACAGACTAACAATGAATTATCACAATAAATTCCAAACGTTCTCCTGTATTTTCCTCATGGCGCACGGCAGAAGCATGCGAGTGTGCCAGCACACACACTTGCAGTGAGAAGCGCATGAGACTGGTGACTCTATTTGAATTCGAGAATTTGCATAGAGTAAACACCAGTAGGAAGTGGCTCGTGTCCAGCAGTGGATTGCGATAGGCTAATTGACTGAGATATCAATGGCGCTATGCACTCATGGCAGGTGTTTGTCACTGCCGCCTAGCCTCTTTGTCCCTATGGACCTCCTTACGAAGACGGCGATAAGTGTTTTTAATGCACACTTTTCGCCGGAGGTCCTTCGTCCTACGCTTCTGCTTGCATAATTGTAAGATCTTTTTGCGTTCGGCATTAGCCCGCACGTGCTCAGGAATAATGGAGAGCCTCTGTCTCGGCTTAGGCTCATTCTTGCAGGTGCAGGTGTCTTCTGCACCATGAGGGCTCCCATCTTCCGTTGGTTGCGTCATTCTGTAAACAAATACGCGTACATATTAACACTGGTTGGGGTCTTTGGGACGGTGGGCGTTTATATTTTTGGGAATGATACACGGAGATGATGTTTGTACAGATTAATGATCGCCAGAGAATTACAAGTTTTTCGATGACTTAACAAAACATAATTATCCTCGGAGGGTTAGGCAGAGGTGAATTAACACCCAGATTTCACCAATAATTGTATTCGGTCGTAATAGGGGGTGAGCCTATTGCCGTATTCTGGGCACTATTGTTGACTCGAGCCTTGCATCTGAGGCTTAGTCGGGGTTGTATATATTTGTCTGATAATAAACAGCCCTATCCCTTAGTATCTGCATGGGAAGAGATAGGGTGGTCCAAATTGCCAAATCCAAATTGCCCCATCTGAAAACCAACGCTCAATACTGAGATGGGGCCCTATTTTTGGAGTGTTGCACCCGTAGTTTAATTTTAATGTGCCTACTGTTTTTGATTTGATGTACCTGCTAACTGTTGTACTGCCTACCTGTTTTTGGTGGGGTGCCCGCTGTGTGGGGCCTGAATAAAATATTTTCTTTCTTTCTTTCTTTAAAATTCTACTCTGCCTGAAACCACGCGGCAAAGCGCCCAATAAAATTAGCAATTATATCCCATCAGGTAAAACTGGTACATCTATAATAGCGTTAACATTCCGGCGACCGTAAAATGTAAAAACAATTGGCAACGAAATAAGTTTTGTAGGCCAGTAATAGTTACTTATGGCACAAAGATAGTGCTTCACGCGCCTAATGTTATTCATTTTTTATAATACATAAGAATTTACGAACATCTTCCGATATCACACATTATGATACGATGTTAAGATATAGGATTTCTAAAGAAGTAGTAACCATCTATTAAACATATAAATTGGAATTTCTACAAGGTATGTAAACTTTCAAAATCTAATGAGCACGTGTGAAAATAAAGAATTTTAATGATTATATAATATAAACCATCGATTCCTATACATATCCACATATTTGTAATAAAATTTAAAAACCCCTGTCACAAAAATCAACCGCCCTATAACTTTGATATACCTAGTAATACATATATTATTTTGATTCAAGCGTTTTTTTTTTTACGTGCGCAAAATCCCCACGGATACCTCCCCACCGTAGCCGGTGGAGGAGGTTATGTCGGACACGAACCGACTAAAACGCACGCCGCCTGTGGGTCGTTTTGGTTGCCGAAGGTGAGGTTGACAGGCATATCCCTCGCACCCCGGCCGACCCAGGGTCATCTCTCACGATATGGCCCTCTTCTCGCTTTGATTCATGCGTTGTCATGTCGGGGTACTCTAACTGGTAAAGCACTACGTCATATTATCGGAACGATCCAAGGTCCCCCCGACAATGCTAGCTAAGAACACTACCGACTAATAGTTTTTTCAAACAAAAAAAACCAAATCCAAATCGTTTTATCCGTTTAGGAGCTACGATGCCACAGACAGAAACACACACACACACACACACATACACACAGACACGTCAAACGTATAACACTCCGTCGTTTTTGCGTCGGGGGTCAAAAAACCAAACGGTTTAAAAAATATTTTTAGATCGGCATAGAAATAAAACTTTCATATCTGGATAAGCTATATAAGCTTTAAAACATAAAATGTAGAAACATTAATAAAATTCGTCACGTGTCCCTTGCGAGGGCTTAGAATTGCACAGCAGAATTAATTGAACTACTATTTGCACTAGACACAGAATAATTTAATCATACGAATAATTGTTATGCGGTTATTAAACATGAGAATATCATTGCATTTGAAATTATTGTAAACGAAATAATATTATATAAGTATAATTTTATAAATAAACTTACCCAGAATTATATACACACTGTACTTCTTTTGACATTATTCTTTCAGTTTTCATAGCACTTTACAAGACCTTCACTGTACGATGGCATAAACTGCACTGATACAGAATATAAGCGAATTGTAAGTCCTAATGAATTTGGGAAAAAGAGAATTAGGGTGGATGGCGGGGATGGGTATGCTCTATCCCTTTCACTCGCTGACTCTATTATATTAGCAACAAATCACACTAGGTTCAGGTAAAGCGCCGAGTCATAAGGCTTTAATGATAATGTTTTATTTTCTCACCGCAATATACATATGGAATGTTACTGGTAATTTTTATAGAACACCAAATATTTTTGGGATCTATACAAACAGCTAATGTTGGTGACTGATGCCTAAGCACCGGTTCAATAAGTGGCAAAGCCTGTGGTTTAAGGTTCCAGGTCCCCACTACAGGTATTCTTAACCTTACCTTTTTCTTTGTACTGCACAATTATTTACAATGATATATTATACGGCAAAAAAAATGTAGATCAGTATGTTCGAGATATTCATTTTTACATGCTATTCTGCAACCTAAGAGGTATAATAAAACAATGTACACAATTTAATATACTATGGGCGGCCTTATTGCTGGAAGCAATTTCTTCCCGGCAACCTTGACCTTTTCACTAATGAAGTGATTCCAATTAAATAATTTTAGTGGTTAAGTATCCAAAAATCCGGTATGATAAAAGAACGTATTGGGAAATTTTATTGACTCACATTACAAAGACTATGGGTACTTTGAAGTACTCTATTGTTGATAAAAACTAGTCATAAGTTTGTAAGATAATAATAATAATGATTTATTTTTCTCACAACAACATCCCACATGTGGAATTTCACAGGTCATTTTTGCAGTTTGCTAAATATTATTAGGATTTATGCGAATTGACATAGTAGGTTACTGATGTCTAAGCACACTTAGATGCATGTTTTTTTTTTTTTTTAAATAAAAATATTTATTTGACTCCAATGGATATTTACAATGTGTTTACAAACAATGCTGTGCTAATATATTTTTACAAATCATGTCGATACTGATTCTCAAACACTTAGATGCATTAGGTGGCATGGCCTTTGATTCAAATCACCAGGTTCCCTCTATGGGTATTGTTTGATTTGCATATTTTTTTCATTGATAAGCAGATATTACGTCAAGAATGTGATAATATAAAGAAAATTGTAATGTACTGAATAGATGATCAAAAAAGGATCAAAAATAAATTTATTTGTCTATAAAGTGGGTTTCTCACAACAATATTTTATTTTTCATCTAATAGATACACTACACGGGGCGAATAGTGCTATATGTCCGACAAATTGATACTCGCAATTTTGTGCTTTATTTCGATAGTATCTTAGTCAAAAAGCAAATCTAATTATAAATGTAGTATCTAATTAAAAAGCACTCGCGTACTTTTCATTTAGGAAATATTTTTAGTTTTATAATTAAATATTCTGATTGAATTTTTAGGTCTTGCATTCATTCCGCTTAATATAATCTCAATATATATGTAGAAACACCACGTGTCACTATGTCCTAAGATTTATTTTTAAACAGATTTTAATGTAATTTTGCGATTATGCATAGAGATGGTTTCAGCTAGAAACATCCATATTGTTTTAGTTTCATAACTAGAGTTATCATTAGATAATTAAGTGCAATTATAATGATATTAATTCGCAAATTAAGTGCAATTACCATGACTCGAGGTAATAGATTAATGTAGGAAAGAGATTAGTAGTGCTATTATCATATCATAACACATTAGTATGTCATTAATAGACTGGTTGCGCCGAAGTGGAAACTGTATTTTTGACACGGAAACCCACTCCTTTTATACCCGTCTCCTCTCCCGCACTAATCATAGATATGGCTTCCGTCCGCCATTTGTGAAATATAGACACTCAGTCTCGCTTTGAACTAGCCAGCGTAAGGACGGCCGCGCTCGCGTCTCTCAGAAATGAATAATATTTGTTGTATTTTAACCGCCTAATAGACCTTTACCGATCGGATGGTGCCTCTCGTGTGTTCCTCAAGGGATCTAGTGACGCTGACGGCAGCTCCTGAGCAAGGAAGAGAAGATCCGTGTACCGGCTGCGATGAAAAACACGTGGGTCGTGAAGGTTAGTGCATCCTCTCCTAATTTCTCGGGCTGCATTCACTGCCTGAATCGAATCCGCGGCAGCCCGGCCACCTGTCTTGTTTTGTGTGTAAAGTGTCAATAGAACAGTTAGCTACTTCCCGCAATACAGTCCACTCGCACACGTTGGCCCACGCGCCACCATTTTTGGTCCGGATCGAGCCGGATTCTTAGCCGTAGTTCGTATTTTGTTATTATTCTAATGGGAATGAGCGCACCGCACCTAAGTGCCTGGTTATTTTAGTAGAAAACCCCGCATCCAGACACTTAGGCTTAGAATTTGTTGTCCGTTCGCCGCTGGCTCGCATTGTACCTACCTAATACATAAATAGGTTAGGTATCATATCAACACTTAATCGTAGTTCACAATTTTCGCATCGCACCTAAGTGCCTGGTTATTTTAGTAGAAAACCCCGCATCCAGACATTTAGGCTTAGATCTTAGGTATACTCAGACACCCTAGTGCATAGGCACAGTGTAATACCTAACGCATTTGGCTTTGTTTTGTTTTTTTCAATTACGTTGTTCTCGGCTCACGTCGTATTTGCCTAGTACCTGCGTGGGTAGACACGTGGCTGTGCCTACCTCGCTCGCATCTCATCCCAATTCATACGAAAGTATTTTAATTTTGAATAGATATTACGCAATACTTAATCTCGGAAATAATAGTTGAACCTAGACAGCGACCATCGCGTAGGTACGTACGACCTTGTTGCTATGCGCGTTTGTTCAAGCGTGCATTCACAGTTGTAGGTACCTACCTATCTGCCGAGTGTCGCTCGCGCCGCCTCGCTGCTCTGTGCCGCTAAGATTAAGTCATTTCATATTTGTTGTTTACCTCACTTTAGTTCGAGATTTAATTGTAAACATGTCCCCAAAGGTTGATAGGACCGGTAAGGTTCAATTGAAACTTTTAAACGCTAAAAAAGAAATGATTTACTCTCGCGTACAATCGATTTATGATAATGCACTTAAAACCTCTGATTTGGTCATCAGAGATTCGTTCTTGTGTTCTATAGAAAACTTAGATAGTCTACGTGCGGATTTCGAAACCTTAGTGCATGACATCAACGTTTTAGAGTTGAATTTGGATCCCGATTACTCAGTGAGTTATCAAGCCTTGTCGTCGTTTGACGATTTGTATTGTCGTATCAAGCGCGTCGCGAGGAGTTTGGAGAAGCCGTCTGACCGACCCAACCCCACTCGCGACCGACCTAAGTTGCCACCAATTCAAATACCCGAGTTTGATGGTAACATTCGCAATTGGTGTCTATTTATAGATAGTTTTGAGAATACGATAGATAAGAACGATTCGTTGACAGATCACGAAAAATTGCATTATCTCGTTGAAAAATTGACTGGTAAAGCTATAACCGCTTGCGCTGGAATTACGTTTAGTGCCGAGAATTATAATTTAATTTTAAATACTTTGAAAGCTAGGTATGAGGATAAAAGATCGGTAGCTAACGCCTATTTAGATCAGATGTTTGATTTGAAATCTATTGCGGCATGTAACGATCAAAACTTAGAGAAATTTCTAGATACTTTCGCGTCAGCTGTTCGCGCCGTAAAGAACCTAAAGGTCGATGACCTCTGCGACTTCGTATTTTTGTATATGGGTTTAAGGAAATTAGATTCCGAAACCATTCGTTTGTTTGAGTCGGATCATCGCGGCAATAGGATTCCTAAGTTCGAAGACTTAGAAAGTTTTGTTCGCGAGCATATAAAGGTATTGCAACGCTCTTCATCGAAACATGAAGGCGCGAAGACAGTTGTTGATTCTGCACGCAAAGTAGATGCGTCATCGAAGTCACTGAGGTCAACTCATACTTATGTTAGTACCGCACCAGCACGTGTACAGTCACCTGTTTGCTCTTTGTGTAGCACTCATCATTCGCAACTGTACAGGTGTCCTGGTTTTCTAAAATTGTCGCCTAGTGATCGTTATAAATTTGTTCGCGCTAATAATTTTTGTTTTAATTGTCTCGGTACTAAACACCGCGTTGTTTTATGTAATAGTAGAAATAGTTGTCGCAAATGTCAAGCGAGACACCACACTTTGCTTCATTTTGAGAATAGTAATGCCGCATCCAATGTGAGCACGGTTGGCTCGTCGAGCGGTGACACACGGCAGCCTGCGCCGCAGCCGCAGCCCGCGCTCGCGCGCGCTCCAGCCCGCCCGGTGACCGCCGCGGATGACGTCACCTTGTGTTCGTTCTCCGCTAGTGCTGCACTCACTACTGTGTGTCTTGCGACCGCTCGCGTTGTTATTGTTGATGCATTAGGTAAGCCGCGCATTGTTCGAGCGCTGTTAGATGGCGCTTCGCAAAGTAATTTTATTACTCAAGATTGTTGTCGGCGTCTTGGTTTCAATGTTGATAAGCGTTCAACCCGCTCAGTGGTGAAGGGTTTTGGAAGCTTACAGTCAGCTGTTCGTGGCACCGTTAAAACAAGGTTTAGATCTCGTTTTAATAATAATATTTGGTTTGACATGGATTCGCTCGTTATAGATAGAATAGCTGAACAGTTGCCTACCGTCCCGGTTGACACGTCTTTATTAACGAAATTTAAAGATTTGCCTTTAGCAGATGAGACTTACGCTGTTCCTGGAGTCGTCGATATATTGATCGGCGCTTCGATTCTCCCGCACCTCCAGCTATCACGTAAGGTTCAAGGGGGACCGACGTACCCCGCTCCGCACGCCCTGGAAACAGTTCTGGGTTTTGTTATAATTGGTTCCGCACCCGCTTCTATAGATAGTTTTAGTCACTCGACTGCTTCGTTCTGTTGCACCGTCGAGCCGCCACTGGAGTCTACCATCCGCAAGTTTTCACTCGGTGGCTCCCGTGTATCCGCTGAAAAACGCTTTCTTTGTTTGGAACGAAAGATGCAGGCGTCCCCAAAGTCGAAGCGGGCCTATGATGAGGTTGTTAACGAATATTTAGATAAAGGTTACATCTCACCTGCGCCTGCGGACACTGGCGGGACCCAGCCTTCGTACATTATCCCGCACCGCGGAGTTATTAGAGAAGATAAGCTTACTACTAAAACTCCGCGTAGTTTTGGATGGCAGTGCTAAGACTAGCACTTCCGTGTCGCTTAATGACATTTTGTATTGTGGTCGGAATCTTTAAGGTAATTTATTTGACATAATTGTAAATTTTCGCATTAATATTAGTAGAATTTTAGCTTTTAGGACTCAACAGTCGCTTTGTGTTGGGCCCACTCTTCGCCCCATCGTTGGGACACATTCGTCGCTAATAGAGTGGCAAAATTCAATCTGAATTGGCGCCACATAATCTCTTTCACGTTGCTGGCACCGACAACCCAGCCGATTGTCTCTCTCGTGGATTGCTTCCTTCGCAAATTTTGGATCACCCGTTGTGGTTTGGTGGACCGTCCTGGATTCATGCCGCGTTAGATGGGTGGCCAGTTAGTCAATTCAATCCCACTACGGTTTCCGAACCACCCGAGGAGAAGAAGCACTCGCTTGTTGTATCGGTCCCACGTGAAGAGACCCTTATTTTGTTGTTGGCTAATCGCGTCTCGTCTTGGTCGAGACTGTTGCGTTGTGTTGTTTGTTCGCCTCTGCCCGCTGTCTAGCCAGCAGTAGGCACGAGCTCCAATCTAGGTTTATATTTTAGTTGTTATTTCCCAAACCTAGATTTAGATTAGACTTTAGATTTGTTTCGCATTTGTCGTTTCGAAGGTAACCCTTCAAGCCGGGGGGAATGGTTGCGCCGAAGTGGAAACTGTATTTTTGACACGGAAACCCACTCCTTTTATACCCGTCTCCTCTCCCGCACTAATCATAGATATGGCTTCCGTCCGCCATTTGTGAAATATAGACACTCAGTCTCGCTTTGAACTAGCCAGCGTAAGGACGGCCGCGCTCGCGTCTCTCAGAAATGAATAATATTTGTTGTATTTTAACCGCCTAATAGACCTTTACCGATCGGATGGTGCCTCTCGTGTGTTCCTCAAGGGATCTAGTGACGCTGACGGCAGCTCCTGAGCAAGGAAGAGAAGATCCGTGTACCGGCTGCGATGAAAAACACGTGGGTCGTGAAGGTTAGTGCATCCTCTCCTAATTTCTCGGGCTGCATTCACTGCCTGAATCGAATCCGCGGCAGCCCGGCCACCTGTCTTGTTTTGTGTGTAAAGTGTCAATAGAACAGTTATCTGCTTCCCCGCAATACAGTCCACTCGCACACGTTGGCCCACGCGCCACCATAGACTATTAACATTGAGTAGTGGATTTTCGAAATACTAAACTCATACTTACTTTGAAGTATTAATTGTAAGAAACGAATCAGACATAAACGGCTTTTAGATATCATAAAGCAACAAAATTTGATCCTTAAATGTGTTTTTTTTCCTTTTTTGTTTACTTGTTTTTGTATGGATAATTTAATCATTAATGTTATTTTTATTTATACCACTTAGTTGGCAGACAAGCACACGGCCCAGCTGATGGGAAGCGGTTACCGTGGCCTATGGACGTATGCAACACCAGGGGTGTCACACTCGCGCTGCCGACCAAAATGAAAATGTTAATGAAAAGCACGCTGTTTAATTAATTGAATTATGCAAATAAAATGTCATTTTGTATTTATGATTGAATATATATAGTCTCGTATTCAGGAGGTAGGGCACGGCGTTATATCTACCCAATTGAGCAGTCCGACTGGGGAAGTACCTCCGCCCTACAGAATACCGCGGTTATAATAACTTCGTATTGTGTTCCCAGCGGTGAGTAGGGTAGCCAGAGCTCACTGGAGAATTTGTGCTATCAGTGGGATGACTAATGGCTTGTCCTGCTTTGTCCTCTACATTGACGGCACAGAAACTCTGCTTACAGGGTCGGCAGCGCGAGTGTGTTCCTCTGGTGTTACACACGTCCATAGGCCACGGTAACCACTTTCGATCAGGTGGACCGTGCGTTTGTCTGCCACCTAAGTGGTATAAAAAAAAACACCCCAAATTGTATTTATTTTAGTTTATGTATAAGCACCACGTGTTCCTATGTGCATAGATTCTAATCGTTCAAACCCATTTGAATGCAATAGTACGAATTTGCGTGGTTGAATATATATATTATTGATGTCAGTTGTCGTGTGGGACCACTTAGCGTCTTACACTAAATAACACGTCTTCTGTACCAAATGACGTGAGCACACGCGCTGAGCCATTCCGGTATGATCATCAAAATATAACGTGTTTAAGTAAGCTATATAAAATTTTAAACTTTTCAATTTTGCACATTTGTAAACACCTGACTACAGTCGGTAACTATCCCCAAAGACTGGTACTTGCTATTATTTTATGATAAGAGAATGTCTTGAAAAATATTCTTGATATTTTGTAATGTGTTTACAAAAACTTCGAATAGTTTGAAGTAGTAATAAATCATCAGATTAAACAAAAACTTTGGAAAAAAGTAACACAACCTTGTTTTGTTTGTATTTCTTTTTCAATATTTCAAACAATTATTAGAAGGAACTAGATAACAGGTGTCATTTTCCTTGAACTATAATTATGACCCCCGGTAGACTTTACTGCTACTGCTGTTTTCAATAAATTGTTTTACCTAGACGGTATATAAATTTACCATTAGTGCTCCCTGTCGTAAGCGATTATTCCACACCAATACATTTGACGGCCTCTGTGGCGTAGCGGTAGTGAACGCGACTGCTACGCAGGAGGCGCGGGTTCGATCCCCGCTCATTTGCATTGGTCTGGGTGTTTCTATGTATAATATTACATACATATTATACATAGAAACACCCAGACCAAACAAAAAAAAAACACACAAAGAAAGTATTTATGTATGTTTATCCGTATTCTAGATTCCATAACACAAGCTAGTTAAACTATGCTTACCATGGGTCTAGATAGCGTTGTGTAGAATGATGTAGAATATTTATTTATTAATATTTAATACACACAAATATACACTCGCAACTTATTTTATAAATTGTCTACATTTGGTCAGTAACAGTATTACCGACAGCACGCCTATCGATCGTGCTTCAAATTGATATTCTAAGTTTTGTGAATACAACTCCATGTCACTCTCTTGTCTTTTTTAGGGTTCCGTACCACATACTCGGGTCTGTAATGTCTTGCAACTAAAACTGTGCAACAATCAAACTTCTAACTCAACGGAATATATAATATTACATATATGTATATATACACAAACATATATATATATATGTATTTTATATTATATCTAGTTTGATTATTGCACAGTTTCAAGACGTTACAGACTCGAGCATGTGTTATGAATTTCAACTTGATACGTCCACGTGCTCCTTAGAAAAAAGTCTTGACAGGCAACGAAGTGATCTTTTAATGGATCCGATTTTTTCCTCTTGAGGTACAGAACAGAACCCTAAAAACGACAAGAGCGTTTGCGTGCGGTTTATGGTAGCATAAGTTCGTCCTTGAATACAATTCTGTACGGAACAAGATACAACACTTGAACGGGTTTTTACCTGTTTGCTACGCTGAGCTGCAATTGTCTAGGATATAAACTGCACGTCATAGATCATTTGTGTGATCTCTAAGAGTATCAGCTGAAACTTCTGCGCTAGTCGACTCGCGTTAATGTTTGGGTAATAGTGGGCTTATTCGTGTAGCCACAACCTCGGTACCACTTGGTATAGTTACTTCTTCTAGCAAAGTCATTCTGTAGGAAATATATGAACACATTAAGACCTATTAACCATTCACACGACTTTAAGTTCTGATAGTATAAAGATACTGCTTAGCATGTATATCATTGGTTTACAAAAAACCGATACAGTGAAAGGCGACTGAAAGGTTTCTTATATCATAAAAAGAAAAATACGATAAAAATTAATTTCCATCAGTAAAAGATTAACATAACAAGAATTTCGGGAAAGTCTCTCTGGTCACTTCGGCCTGGCTTTGTTCTTCCTACGAACCTCCAGTCGAAGACAGCGATATGTATTCTTAATAGATACCATACGCCTCAGGGCCATGGTACTCGTTCTCTCTATTTATATTTTCAAATCAAATCAAATCAAATCAAAATCATTTATTGCTGACCAAAGGTATTACAAAGGTATTAAGTACATTTTAAAAGTCCTCTTCGGCCTACCTTGTTGGCATGCAAGAATATAATATATTTTCTTGGGTATTATTAAATAAAATTATCAAATTATCAAATTGTAAAAATTTTAAAAATTAAAAAAATTATTTAATGTATGCATTGAATAAAATTATCAAATGCTAATAAAAAATGTAAAACAACCAATTCAATACAAATACAAATATGTCAGTTATATATCAGTGTCAACAAAGATCTCAAAGAAGTCAGAAGATACATGTCAACAATAAAAAAATTAAATATAAAAAATATGTCAAGGAAAATCATAATTATAGGTACTGGCCATTAACACAATAACTATGTAATTCAAAATAACAATAATTAATTTATCAAAGAAATGTCAAGTATATTATGAATTCAAATTTATAGGTAACAAATAAAAATATCCAGATATACATCATATTAATTGCCTGCGAGAAAGTCACTGACTGTGTAGTAGCATTTATCTGACAGAAACTCATGTAGTCGGTTTTTAAATAGATTAATATTTAATGTCTTAATTTCTGGAGGTATTCTGTTATAGATTACTGGCGCCATACAGTAGACACTTTTATGCAATAGAGCCGTATTTGCTCTATGTATGCGTAGCCTATTACGTGTATTTGCTCTTCGGTTTCGAGTGACTGTATCTGCCAAAGTCTCAAAGAGTTCAGTATTCGACTTTACAAAAGTAGCCGTTTCAAAAATATACAATGACGGTAATGTCAATATGCCATGTTTAGAAAAATATGGTTTACAGCTATCCCTCCTATTCAAGCCAAACATTGCACGGATACATCGTTTCTGGGCTTTGAAGACGGTATCCTTATGTGTCGAATTACCCCAAAACATTATACCGTACCTAAGATGTGACGCAGTCATTCCATGGTACGCTGTAAGTAGAGCATCAGTATTTAATATTCGGGCAAGTTTATACAAGGCGTAAGCCGAGCTGCTTACTTTTTTACATAATGCTTCCGTGTGTGATTGCCAATTCATCTTATTATCTATAGTAAGTCCTAGGAATTTTGTTGAGTCAACTTCTTCAATTTCTATATTTTCATAGTTTATATTCAGATTTGATATAGTGGGCAGTCTTTGTGTGAATTGCATTAATTTCGTTTTAGATAGATTAATCTTTAAGTTATTATTATCAAGCCAATTTATAATATTCAATAGTACAGTATTAATTTCATTTTCATAATCCTCTCTATTTTGACACTCTATAGCAATTGTACTATCATCTGCAAATAATGTAACCGGATGATTAGTTACTTTAGGCAAGTCATTTATGTATAAAATGAACAATAAAGGACCCAAGACGCTACCCTGACCCACGCCATATTTAACTGAGCGTATATGTGAAACAAGTGTTTCTTCACGTTTATTTAAGTTATCAACACGTTTAAGCTCTACATATTGCTTTCGATCAGTCAAATATGACTCTATCAGACTTAGGACATTTCCCCGTATACCATAATGGTCAAGCTTTGCTAGTAGGATTTCATGATCCACATAATCGAAAGCCTGAGTCATATCGCAGAAAATTGCACACACCGGTACCCTACGATCCATTCTTGTCATAACTATATTTAAAAAGTCATATATCGCTCTATTTATGCTCTTATTCTGCCTAAACCCTTTTTGCTCTATGGCTAAGATTTCATTTTTCTCTACATATTTATTAATTTGGTTATAAATATATTTTTCGAAGACTTTGGAAAAAACAGGTGTAAGTGTGATAGGTCTGTAGAATTCCATAAGTTCTCTATTTTCTTTTTTGAAAAGCGGTTTTACCACTGAAGTCTTTAGTCCACTTGGATAGATACCTGTTAAAATGCTCAAATTTATTATATGACTTAAATGTTTCGATATACATTGGCTTGTAGACTTAATTACTTTAGTTAATATACCATCAAACCCCACACTGTTTGTGTTTTTTAATGCAGATATGATAGTCTCAACATCCGATGGAATACACGGCGATAAGAACATAGATTTTTTTCTTCTATCGATGTGTGTTGTGACGTTTGTACCACGATTGGCTATAGGTACAATTTTATCAACAAAATAATCACTGAAAGCATTGACTATCTCCTGTGGATTAGTAATTATGGTGTTTTCACTTATTTTTAATTTAGAGATTGCATTTGGAGGATGGTTCCCTTTGGCCTGATTTATAATTTGCCAGGTGGTTTTCGACACATTTGTCGAGGTTTTAATACTATGTATGTTCCGAGAACGCTGTGTCAACCTTATTATATTTTTATATCTACGTGCATATTCTTTATATTTGACTTTATTCGCTTCATTCGGGTTTAACCTATAATTCCATAACAGTTTTCTTTTAGTCTTGCTGCAGAGTTTTATACCTCGAGATATCCATTTAACCTTATTTACAGATTTCATAGTGATAATTTTATATGGGAAACACAAGTTATAAAATATATTAAATGTATCCATAAACCTGTCGTAGGCTACATTTGGGTCCTCGGTTGAGTATATGTCAGAGAACGATAGACTACCAAGACACGACTTGAACTTATTGATGTTTTCTAGATTATATCTACGCCTATTTATGCGCCAAAACTTAATTTCACCTTGAATCATGATTGGGCACTCTATTAGTTGCGCAGTGTGGTCGGACAACCCGTATTCCAATATTTGAGTATTACATTGTTTCCTGAAGTTATGCATAAAATTATCTAGGCATGTTTTAGTTTTAAGTCTCGTAGGTTTACGTAAAGCTAGTTGCAAGCCATACTGTGATAGTAAACATTCAAATTCCCTAGTAATACTATTGTTGGCTAAGACATTAATATTATAATCACCTGCTATTATAACATTTTTATTGTGCTTACCACAAACCATTTTTAGTAGCACGTCCATCTTTTCAAAAAATATATTCAAGTTACCCGCAACGGGCACTCTATACAAACATATTATAATAATCTTACAATCGGTCAGCTCTACAGCACAACATTCAAAAGCACCAGCAACAGCTAGTTTATGTACTTCCCGTATTTCCTGACATTGGTGTCCCTTTTTAATTAATATACACGCACCGCCTCTTCTTTTATCTTCTCTGCTGTATGCTGTGGCTAGATGGTAGTTTGGTAATGCTAGACTATCTTCACAACCAGATAGCATGAAGTGCTCTGTTATACAAACAACGTCCACGTTAACATTTTCGTCGCGCAGCTCCTCCAATTTGACGGCGAGTCTGTCAGTCTTGTTTAGCAGACCCGCAATATTTTGGTGAAGTATATGTAAGCGCTTATCGTCGAAAAAACGTAGTTTTATTTATGTTGTCAGCAATCGTCAAATTTCGATGTATTTCTATGCTTTCGGGCGTAAAATGTTCTATTTCCCATAGTATGCTGTCGAAAATATTCTTCATTCCATTATTATTTAGTCTTCCATCATATTTAGAGAACATTGTATAGTCATTTGATAAAAATAAATTCGAGTCTACCAGCGTTGCATAGTTGTGTGTATTAAGGTCAAGATAAAGCAAATTTGCAAAAGTCTCCACTCGCCAGTTATATACTGCAGCATAATAGCTATATTTGTACGTAGGAAGGCACAATATTACGTTTGTATGCCGTACTTTCTGTAGACAGTTTCTTAATTCTAATATGAGCTCAAAGTAATTGGCGGTCTTATTAAATTCTTCTTCCCCTATTAAAATTACACAATAGTCATTCTTTGTGAAAGCAACTAGTTTCTGGCATAGATTTTTAAGAATATTGCTGATGCCACAATTGGGTAGAAGATAATGGCACAACTGAGAGTCCTTGAACGTATTCTTCGCTATTTGTAAAACGCTGTTCGTCTTGTTGGTACTTATAACACATACCTTTTTCTTATTACTTTTTGACTGTCCATTTTCACCCTTATACAATGTTCTATTTTCTATGTGTAGTCGGCCATGATCGCTCACCGACGGCTCAGGGGTTTTTACTTTACTTTCACTAATATTTGAATTGTTCGGTAGGCGTTTTTCCTGTGGGTCTATTATTGATTTATTGGACGGTGAGTTGAAGTTTAAAAGTGTACGGGAATAATTGTCAAAGCTGTCTGTTAAGCGGCGTCTATTGTTTTTTGACTTAGATTTTCTAATTGATGTTAGTGGACTTGTACATATTTGCTTTAATATTTCAATTTCCTGGGCTAACTTGGTTATCTGACTTTTAAGCTCATTATTTTCAAGAATAGTATTATCAAGCTCATTCTGAGTAATTTCCAAACTAGATTTTAATACTTCGACTTCAACTTTCAAGTCTTCAGCGAGAGAACAGTGCTTATGCGATGGCAGGTTTAAGCTCTTATTCAATGTATCATCAGATGTTGAAGAATTATTCATCAAGCTGTTTTCGTATAGACTTTCATGTGAGATGGTTCTTGACATACATTGCCTTCTAATTGTAATGTTTGTGGAGTCCATAGCTATTTATCTATTTTCAACACGTAACGCCCTCTAGTGATCAATCTATAGATCCGTATGCAGTTTATTCATGAAATGACGTCGTTGCAAATTACCTTATTATAATCCACTCGTAGATAGATGTCGCTGTATCATTAATTTGTTTCCAAGAATTTGTGAAACACAAAAAGTGCTCAGTAACTAGGATTCGAACTGCCGCCCACCAAAACACAAGTCCACAACCCAATGCAATACGCCACAGAGATGTTACAACTTCGTGCAAAATTTGCAATCATATGAGTCAACAGAAGTGTTAGAATCAAAATTCTTTGATTCTGTGACTCATTGGATTGGAATTTTTTTCCGCATTCCAAGCATTCAGTATGAACTGGATCACTTATTTAGTCACAAAATATATAATATTTTTGCACTTGGTTCACTTATATGTCTGCCTTGAATTCCTTGTTTGCTTTTATATCACCGTATATAATGTTTTGACACTGATTTTTAATATAGTATGTAATAGGTTTTAAAGTTTAATCTTAAAATCGTTCACTTCTTGCACTGCATATATTAATATCTTCGCGAACACTCACAGTTGATCTACTGTTTATTATTAATAGTTCTATAACATGTTTGGTTTAAACTTATACTCTAAATTATTTTTAAAATTAAATAAATACGGAGCTACTTCAAACTGTGTCTTCACTAGATCTAGATAGATATTTGGAGTATGTATTTGCGCTCTGTGTTTGTTCGCAGGCATAAAGGAAGGCTGTGCTCTCAGGGCTGGCTCATCGTTGATGGCACCATAAACCTCGGCACTGCGTGACCTTCTGTTAACCTCGTTGTATTTTGTGCTGAAAGAAAAAAATATTTAAAATTATTATTTCAATATATCAATTAGTTAAAAGAAATGGTGTTTCAAAGTGGTCTTAGGAACTGTTGATCTGATTTCAATGATATGTAGCGTTCATCGAGGAAGGTTAAAGGCTAATGTCGCGAAAATGAAGAATATAGCCTATAACTTCCCTAACAAATGGGCTATTCAAAAAAGGAATATTTTTTTGAATCGGGCCTGGTAGTTCTTGAGATTTTCAGTGAAACGTAAGAGAACTTTAACTCTGATAATTTGAGAACTTTGAATGTCTGTAAAGTCCAAAGTTCCATTATATGGAATAAATTTATAAATAAACTTAATGAAAATTGTGCCCGCTATCTACTTTTTTCGACGGAACTTTATCCCTGGAGGGCTGGGCAGGGGTGGATTACACCCATATTTTAACACCCACCAATCATTACATTCGGACCAACATAGAATATGCAAATGGCATAGATATTTATAATATATAAATTTTGGAAAATAGCAAGGGGTGTACGATGGGGCTGGGTCACGTAGGTATTCTCTATCCCTTTCACTCATTAAGTCTTATCTCAGCATCGTAGTCTCAGCCATGGACACGTGCATCTTCTACATAACTTTGCAGACCTTGTCCGATGTATTCGCATTGAGAGATTTTATTTTAATTATTTGAATCTTCCAGAAAAGGTTTTATGTCTGCCATTGTTTTTTATACTAAGACCAAGATACAGCAAAATGTTGTTCATATCAAACCATAAAGTTTAACATAATACATAAATATAAACTCACGCCTATATCCCCGAAGGGGTAGGCAGAGGTGCTAGCAACCTCATTTCGCCAGTTTATGTTTATAAAGTTTAAACCTCAAATATTCATTTGAATTCTTTGTAGAAGTATTATTAACGACAAATAGAAATGATTGTTTTGAGTTAAGAATATTACGCGTCTAGACGTTAGAGTATACCATTATGGGTTACTTGGAGTCCTAAAGAAGTCAATCAATCACTGGTCTAAAAATCAATAACTGGTCTAACTGCAATACTTCGATATCTCCACTGACTTGTGGATTGTGGAGGGCAGCAGTTGTTTCACGAGATAGCTCAGCTGTGATGCAAATAAAATAGAAAAAGTGGACTGGACTTCAAGGTGTGTGAGATGAATAAGTAAAAAAAAATATATCATTAAGTTATCATACCCGTAATGTGAAACAGTGAACTTCTTCATTCATAGTTCTTAATTTAATCTCGGACCAAGGCTACTTAACCTTGAGTAGTGAGAATGACAATAGCTACGAGTACTTAGGTACGTTACTTTAGTAAATTTTAACGATATAAAAATAAAAAGTAATTTTAATAATCAATAAAAATAGTTACGTTCACAATGCTATTGATACTCGCAGGATCAATTGTTTTCAATTCTACCCGCTACTTAACTATTAAACATATTAAGCTTACGTTATAGAAAACAACACAATTAGCTTACTTGATATAACAACGATGACAATGTGATTAATTCGCTTTAAAATTAATTTAAACTCGAAAATTAAATAAGTAGTTCCAACTTGAGAAACAGTTCTGTCTGTCTGTTACGCTTTCGGGCCTAAACTACTACCTTCCGACGGTACCATCCACACTCGCCTCATACACCTGTTTCGTTGGTCTTCTTTCATTATTCTCTCAACATGACCAAACCATCTCAACATTCTTCTCTCAATTCTCATCACTACATCTTCTATAATGATAGAATAAATATGTGGAGTGCCACATTGTTCTCTTATCACACTATTTCTCACTCTATCTTTCAAGGTCAAGCCACACATACTTCGCAACGCACGCATTTCTACAGCATTCGCTCTACTCTGATGCTTTTTCTGCCACACCCAACTTTCACTACCATACATAAGAGTCGGCACTAATACTCCACCATGTACTGCCAGTCGTGCCTTTTTGGACGCTTTCCGGCTGCTCATTAAGTTGTGTAGTGCCCCATTCACTCTACTTCCAGCTATCACTCTCCTTTCAACATCTTCTTCATGCTTTCCATCTCTCGTTGAGGAGGTAGGACACGGCGGTATTTCCGCCCAATTGAGCAGTTCGACTGGGGAAGTACCTCCGCCCTACAGAATACCGCGGTTATAATAACTTCGTGTTGTGTTCCCGGCGGTGAGTAGGGTAGCCAGACCTCACTGGAGAGTTTTTGTGCTGTCAGTAGGATGACCAAAGGCTTGTCCTGCTTTGTCCTCTACAATGACGGCACAAAATCTCTGTTCTTACAGGGTCGGCAGCACGGATGTGACTCCACTGGTGTTACACACGTTCATAGGTCATGGTAACCACTTTCCATCAGGTGGGCCGTGTGCTTGTCAGCCACCTAAGTTGTATAAAATAAAATAAAAAATGTTCCCAAATATATGAACTCATTCACTTGTTCCACTTTTTCTCCATATAGATGACAGAGTGTAGGATTTGTATAGTATATATATATATATATACATATATATATATATATATATATATATATATATATATATATATATACTATACAAATCCTACACTCTGTCACGCATTCATCTCTTTCAAAAACAATAACTTTTGTCTTACTAACAAGAGGGGCATCAGAAGGTTTCTTTATGGTCGGCAGCGCGAGTGTGACACCCCTGGTGTTGCATACGTCCATAGGCCACGGTAACCGCTTCCCATCAGGTGGGCCGTGTGCTTGTCTGCCAACTAAGTGGTATAAAAAAAAATCACTTTCATTCCTTTCCTCTCAAAAGCTTCATACTGATTAAAACTAGCTGAAAAGCGAGCTAAATGTAAATAATACCAAGTAAGGTGGTTTTATTTCAAGTAATCATTCATCATCATTATTTTTTTGGAATAAGTTTCTAGTTGGGCAGTAATTGTAACTAACATTCATTTAAATCTACAAATTCTGTTCGAAAGTTATCAAAACACGGGTAATGTCATTTTGCATTAAAACCTAAAAGTGTATTTAAGCATAAAATAAGTGAACACGGCTTCAATAGACTTCCAAGAATGAATAGCTAGCATTTGCTTTAAAACATATGATGAGGCCGTCAAGCTGAGTGTCACCATTGTCACACGGTATGTGTAAGTAATGGTGACCCTCTTTTCTGGGACTTTGCCTTCAGCTTACCATCAGGCAAGGCGAAGTCCAATTGACGTGTCCTATATAAAAAAAAAAAAAAAAAAAAAAAAAACGGTTTATTAGGAAATTTTAGGAAATGATAACTATAAAATTTACTTGTCTTGTACTTTATGTAGTATATTCATAAATTATGTACTAAATTAGATACAATAAAACTAAATTATCTATTTTACAAACTTATAGCTAAAAATAATTAAAATGCATCGTGGAATGCCTCCGCATCGCATGTCTCTTGTGGTAGCGTTCCCAGAAGACTGGCAGCATTGCCACGTTCTATGGCAATGCTTATTATCTGACCTAAAAAGGCCAGGTTTCTGGTCAGGAGAAGCGTCGACCACTCGTCTCGCAATCTCACAGAAGATATTGCGAGCGCTCGGACCCCATGATCCCAAAGTTTCGACTCTAAACGGCACAAAATCATAATCTTCGATGAGATTGAAGTATGAGCCGCTTGAGAATCAAATATTATGACTGATTTGAAATAATTTGATGACTAGGTAGGTAATGATTCATTCCAGAATTCATTACCCACCTAAGTTGGTAACCTAATGAGAACAATAAATTATTATTATAATATATTAAACCAAAAAAACTGCGATAGAATAAGTTAAACGCATATACTTTTTTTTTTTTTACGTGAGCAAAATCCCCACGGATACCTCCCCACCGGAGCCGGTGGAGGAGGTTATGTCGGACTCGAACCGACTAAAACGCACGCCGCCTGTGGGTCGTTTTGGTTGCCGAAGGTGAGGTTGACAGGCATATCCCTCGCACCCCGGCCGACCCAGGGCCATCTCTCACGATCTGGCCCTCTTCTCGGGTGTGGGGACTACAGAGTCCCCAACTCGTCCCCGGAAACGGGGAGGCGCACCACGCGCGCCATCGCCGCGGCCTGCTTCTGCCAGGGCAACTTCCGCTGCGGACGCTGCAGCAGAAGCATGTGCCGATCACTCAGGGTGTCCGCCCACACGGGACACCCGTACAGGGCCATGGACCGCACGACACCCGCGTAGAGTCTCCTGCAGGAGTCCTCCGGGCCCCTCAGGTTGGGCAGTAGCCGCGCCAGAGCGTTGGCTGTGCCCGCCAATTTGGGGCCCAGACTTCGGAAGTGCTTCCCGAAGTCCCACCGGCCGTCGAGCACGAGCCCCAGATATTTCATCTGGGGCTTGATGCCGATGAGAGTGCCTCCCACTGTGAGACTGGAACCAGTTGGTGGCGTGCGCCGAGGTCCATGAAAGAACATGGCCTCGGATTTATGCAAAGCCACCTCAAGGCCCAGCCGCCGGATCCGTTCCACAACGCATATACTTCCGTCACTAGGTATGTTCAGATTTTCGTAATAAACAAAAACAATTATAGGTAGATACCTATAATTGTTTTTGTTAAAATCGTAATCCCAATCGGATAGAGAAATCAAAATAGTTGGAGAAAAGAAATGGTACTCTGTCCTATTTTAATATCTACATAAACATAAACTCACGCCTATATCCCCGAAGGGGTAGGTAGTGGTGCTAGCACCCACATTTCGCCAGTTTATGTTTAGGTCCCAATGTAATAGGTGGCGAGCCTATTGCCAATCTCTAAGCCATCTTTACCAAATTTCTTTTAAATTGACTTAGTAGTTTAGATGCAAATGCGTAACAGACATTCAGAACTACATTTAGGGGTGAGGCATAGATTATGTAATCAAGTTGGAGCGACATTTTTAAATTTAAATTGACTTCGAAACGAATGTAATGAACACATTGTCTGATTGAAGAACATTGTAACAAACTTGGTACTGCCGTATTCGTCGTCAAGTAAGCTAATCATGTTGTTTTCTAAAACGTCAGCTTAATATGTTTAATCGTTAAGTAGAGGGTAGATATGAAAAGAATTGATGCAATGCGAGTATCAGTGGCAATGTGGTCTTAATCAATTTTAACTTATTATTTTTATATCGTCACTTTTACTAAATTAACATAGTTATTGTCATTCATCTCTTCACATTGCTAAGACGCAAGCTTGAATAGCCTTGATCCGAGTTAAAACTGAGAACTATGAACAAAGAAGTTCACTGTTATTCACAATGGGTATGAACTTTTATTAATCTTTACTTATTTATTACTTTCACCTTAAAGTCCGATGTCTAGTTTTACGTTTTTAGGACTCCAAGTAACCCATAACGGGATACTCCAACGTCTAGCCACGCAATATCATGATGATACCATAAATAACATTCAATTATGGTTCTTTATGTCAGGTAGAGGTACGATAAAACTCCTTGACGAGCATAACTCGCTAGCAGAAGGAGGTTCCGGCCGCCCACGCATCCGCGCAGCGAACCATTGCCACGAGCAAGGTGGCTAGTGTGAGAACACTCACTCCCAGGGTCACCACCAGCTCCCGTCTCAACGTCTCCCACGCCGGACACTCGGTAAGCGTGTGCAGCTCCGAATTATCCCTCGCGTCGCAGTGATGCCACTTGGTGCCATAAGGTTCCATTCAGTCTCCTTCTACTGTATCAGTTTTTGTAAATCAATGATCTACATTGTCAAGCAATATCTTTTACTACTGCTAGACATTGGCCTCCCGACATTGGGAGAGGCCTATGTCTAGCAGTGAACTGCGATGGGCTAATTTTTTTTTTTTTTTTTTTTTATATAGGACACGCCAACTTGACCTCACCTCGCCTGATGGTAAGCTAAAGGCAAAGTCTCAGGAAAGAGGGTCACCATTACAGACACTAAGTGCTACAATGGTGGCACTCAGCTTGGCGGCCTCATCAGATGCTTTTTCACGCCCCGCTTAAAGGCCCCGGGACTGTAGGAAGAAGGAAACACGTGTGCTGGTAATGAATTCCAGGTCTTGGTGGTGCGACAAAGAAAAGAGTCTCCGAACCGCTTGGTTCTTGCTCGTATATTCTGCACAGTGTGAGGGTGACATCTAAGGCCTGCACGTGTTGTCCTATGTAGGAAAGGAGATGGTGGGATTAGTTGGAAGAGCTCGTCAGAACACTCACCGTGGTAGAGACGGTAAAATACAGCCAAGGAAGCAATATCTCTACGCATCTGCAAAGGCTCGAGGGTGTTCGTGACCTCAGGGTTCCCAATAATTCGGACCGCGCGTCGCTGCAACCTGTCGAGAGCATCTAGTAGGTATTTCGCGGAGCCATCCCAGAGATGCGAGCAGTATTCCACGCAGGAGCGAATTTGTGTCTTATAGAGAAGACACCGCTGCTCCGGCGCGAAAAAACGTCTCACTTTGTTTAGGAGTCCGAGTTTCCGCGAGGCTGTTTTGATGATGCTCTCGATGTAATTTCTGTTATTCAGTTTGCAGCGAATATCCATGCCTAGGATATAGAGATTGTCCTGCAGTGGAAGTGGCGTGCTCTGAAGAGTGGGAAGGGGAAGGAAAGAAGATACCTTTGCTGTGAACGCACAAGCCTGCGTCTTCTTGGCATTGAACTCGACCATGTTCTCGGAGCCCCATTGAGAAATGTGATTCAATATCCGGTCCAGTTCAGTGACAAGAAGCTGTCTTTTTTCCACGATATCAGACTGTTTGGCCGCAGGTTGTCCGTGATAACTCCCGTGTAAGGTGCTATCGTCTGCATAGCAATGTATGCTGCCGGTGGACAGCATGTCGTTGATATGCAGAAGAAAGAGAGTGGGAGATAATACAGACCCCTGCGGTACGCCAGCATTTATTTGCAAGAACTCCGAAGCCCGTCCATCACAGAGGACGCGGATACGGCGCTCCTGCAGGAAACTAGCAATCCAGTTGCACAGTCTAGGAGGCAGACCAAAGGCTGGTAGCTTGGAGAGAAGCGATTTGTGCCAGACTCTATCGAAAGCTTTGGCGATATCAAGACTAATTGCCAGTGACTCGCCGTGCTTGTCCATAGCCTCACCCTAAAGATGGGTAACGTAAGCTAGAAGATCACTCGTTGACCGTTTCGGCCTGAAGCCATATTCCCGGTCATTAATTAAGGAGTGATCCTCTAGGTGATGCATGAGCTGTTTGTTAATGATGTGCTCGAAGACCTTGCACAGCACTGAGGTGACGGCTATGGGTCGATAGTTGGCTGGCTCTGAGCGATCCCCCTTCTTGGGGATCGGCTGTACATTCGCCTCTTTCCAAGCCGAAGGCACTGTACCCGAGCTGTAGGACAGTCGGTACAGCCGCGTAAGCATCGGAGACAACTCCGCTGCACATTTTTGTAAGACCACCGCTGGAATACCATCCGGGCCACTGGCTTTCCGGACATCGAGTGATTGAAGCACCGCACGAACATCGCATTGCCTGATACGTATTCCAGGCATTACGTGGTCACCATTGGGTAGTGTCGGCGGCTGTATACCGCAATCATCGACTCGGGAATTGGCCGCAAAGAGATTTACTAGCATATTGGCTTTCTCTTGCGGTCCATGGGCCAGGGATCCATCAGGGTAGCGCAGCGGTGGCAGCGAAGGCTGACAGAAGTTGGCCTGCACGGCTTTGGCCAGTCGCCAGTATCCACGGCTGCCCGTAGGATGTGCCACTAGCTCTTGACCAAGCCGCGCAATGCGCAGGGCATCCGCTTTGACGTAAGCCCTCTTGCAGACCTTTGTGGCTCTGTTGTACGCCGCCTCGAAGTGGCTCACATTGGGATCGTGCGTGGCACGCGCCCTTACCCAAGCGCGATACGCGGACTGCTTTTGATCAACAGCCCTCGCACACTCGCGCCCGAACCAAGGGCGCACTCCTCGGGCACCGGTGACATCAGTGTACGGAATATAGTATTCCATACCCAGACCGATCTCACCGGCAACAGCAGTAGCACAATCCGAGGGTTTCTTACCTTCAAAGCAGCGTTCAACCCACGGGATGGACGCAAAATAGTTGCGCAGCCCATCCCAATCTGCTGACGAGTAGTGCCAGAGACGCCGCTTCCCCTGCACGGGTCGTGAAGGCGCTATAATTGGCACCTTGGAGCAGACCAGACAGTGGTCGGAATTGCCTAAAGCGGCTTGTACCGAAACACTGTACAGGTCTGGGTGACTCGTCAGCAGAAGGTCTAGCAGAGAGGGTGCTAGGCCCGACCTTCTTGGTATTCTAGTGACCTCGTGTACCAATTGGGTCAGGCCATGCGCCAGAGCAAATGCATGGGCGGCTCTTCCCGCATGGTCTGTTTTGGAGGAGCCCAACCAGGTTTCGTGGTGGGCGTTAAAGTCCCCCAAAATTACCACTTCGGCGTTCGGAAACCGTTCCTGCGCATCATCTGCCGCCTGACTCAGATATTCAAAGAGTCGAGTTGTCTCAGCATCTCCTGTATGGGAACGGTAGAGGCACACATAGATCTGACTCGTAGAGCCATGGTCCTTAAGGCAGCGCAAACGGCGACAACAAACATCCGCCCTAACAAACACGCACATCCCGGCTTTTGCACGGAAATTTTCCTCGATAACATAGCCGGGGTAAAGCAAGTAGGTCGTGTCATCAGGGCGTCCTATTTGTGTCTCCGTGAGAAAGAGCATATCTGGTTTCGCCGTCTCAAGGTGTTGGTGAACGGCGTTGAGGTTCGCATGGAGTCCACAGATGTTAGTGGACTCCACCTCAAATAGCAAGCTTGTGGGAGTCTGTAGAGCCGCTGTGTTGCCCAATACTCTTAAATGCGCTGCCATGATGAAAAGGAGAAAAGGGCGTGAAAAAAAGAGGTGATTGTCGTCGCAGCACCGCGTGACAAAGTGCGGGATATTGGTTTTGTCTATGATTATGAGGCATGGCGTGAGCCGACACGCCGTACGGAAGGGCCCCCGTACCCCCCCGAATATGGTCGCCTGGCCCCCACTTCCGGTCACCAACCGGCACGACGAGCCATACCGGGATTATGCGCGGTCTGGTGAGGCAGCCTTCCAGGGTGGTTAGTCCCAGTTGGGCCTCTGTACTATACCGCGGGCGGCCAGCGGCACCACCGTTTCTACGGGTCTTCCTGACCGGCGCGTCGCCCCGCACCATCCTCACTAGACTACGCCAAGACCCACTGGTCCCACTAGTCCACCATCCACCATCACCCCTACCCGGCTATGCATTTGCTGATCCCTGAACGCAATCCAACCGAAATTGAATTACTATGAAGGGTTTTTCGCAATATTGCACGGTGGTACCAACCCGGTCGAAATTTGTGACAAATTTGTGCCGTCAAATCTCTACCATCTTTTGATTCATTGATTTCATTTATTGATTGATCTTTATACTACCACAATTTTTTTAAACGAGTAACTGTACTTGCAGACCCTCTTCGTTTCCACTTTAAAGTCGTACAAATTGCTAATAGGTATTAGGTAATAGGTATTATAGTTTTCGTGTATTTGTTACAGAATGACTTTGCCAGAGGAACAAACAATCTTAGGTGGTGCCGAGGATGCAGTCGCCTACACGGATGAGGTAGCTTCGAGACCTTAGCCAACTATGATCCCAGCATTTAAGTGACTCGGCGAGCGGAGAAGGTTCATGCTGATGCTCTTGAAGAATCCCACTAATGATCTGTGCACCGCGTGGTATGTGCTATTAACACATATAATTGCCGTCTTAGCCGCACAGCAAAATCCGTCGTTCAAATCCTATAAAAATACAGCAAACAGGTAAAAATGACAAGACAAGTATTCGTAGTTAAAAAACTAAGAATATCAATTTGCAGCGTACTGTCGCTAACAATTAAAAGGCGTACTGTCGGTAATACTGTTACTGACCAATCATAGGTATGTTGAAAAATTATAAAATGAGCTGCGAGTGTATATTTGTGTGTATTGATGTGGAATAATCGGTTAACGCGGGTAGCACCGATGATTATATATGATAAGTATACCCGCTACACTGAAACAACAGTAGCAGTATAGTCTATCGGGGGTTATAGCTATAGTTCAAGGAAAATAACATCGGTCATCTAACTTCTTCTTCTAATCTTCTAATATATGGAATAAAACCTGACTACTGAAAAAGTATTAGACAAGAAAATATCAAGGATAGCCGCATTCGTATGCCACTTTTTCCTTGAATGTATTGTTTTGTCAGACTGGTAAATAACCACGGCAATCTTTGATATTTTCTAGTCTAATACTTTTTCAGTAGTCAGGTTTTATTCAATATATTTAATCAATATATTTTATATATTCAATATATTTTATCCATAGGGTTGTGTGCACGTAAAAAAACATAGCCTGCCAAAATCATAACCTTCCTTTTGTTTCGCGGTAGTCACGTAAAAAAATCATGATGGGTTAATTTTGTCTCGCAGTTTTATTTGTTCTATTATTTTTTGAGGATTTCATACTAGCACCTCTACCTACCCTTGACACAGTTTTATGGAAGTTCTAGATAATTAACCCTCGACTCGTCGTATGAGGTCTTTGGGGATAATTATTACTAGGTTTTTACAAATATGCAAATTCGCATTTTTGAAATGTTTTATGGCTACCTACACAACACCACATGTTGTATTTTGATGATCATACTGGAATGAATTAGCTCATGTGCTCTTATCATTTGGTAAAGACGTGTTATTTCGCGCAACACTCCTTTTTTTTACGTGCGCGAAATCCCCGTGGGTACCCCCCCCCCCCCCCCGAGCCGGTGGAAGAGAAGAGGTTATGTCGGACTCCACTCTAAAACGCATCTCGCCTGTGGGTCGCTTTGGTTGCCGAAGGTGAGGTTGACAGGCCCTTGCACCCCGGCCAACCTAGGGTCATTTCTTACGATCTGGCCCTCTTCTCGTGTGTGGGGACTACGGAGTCACCCCAACTCATGCCCGGAAACGGGGAGTTAGTATACTAAATGCTTTAAAATTCAATTCAATAGTTAGTAGTAGTAGTTAGTAGTAGAATTAAAAAAAAAATATAATTCCATAGTTAGTAGAGGTAGTAGTAGTTAAAAATGATTGCAACATCATTAATTGATGCCGATAATTCGTGCGAATGTTGCTAGACGGCACCTAACAGTCGCCGTAAGACGGATATATGTATAGAAGAATTTGGATGGTTTCGAGATAAGATTCTGTGGCTTAGTGGGCAGAGCGATTCCCCTGTAAGAGAAAGATCGCGGGTTCGAATCCCACCTAAACCGATTTAATCTTAATAAATGATATTTTCATTTCCATACCCTCTATATTCATTAAACGTATGCTTTTCATTTGCAATAATAATTCTATTTTCAAACAACAAGAAGTGAATAAAAAAGGAAAAGATCACATTAAAGATCAAATTTTATTCTTTTACGTCAACAAAATCCGTTAATGTCTGATTTGTTTCGTACAAATACTTCAAAGTAAGTATGAGTTTAGCATATTCTGAAAATTTATTACTTAATGATAATTTTCTGTTACTGACATACAGTGTGGAAGATTTTAACCTCACCTGGAGAGGAAGTACTCTAAATATTGGAGGTAGCGAATTTCACATAAAGGAATCATCATCCTCCTGCCTTTATCCCAAGTTCATTTGGGGTCGGCGCAACATGTGTTCTTTTTCCATTTATATCTAGTTGCGGTCTCCTCAACTTACACTCCCTTCTTAACCAAATCATCATTCACACAGTCCATGCACACAAGACAAAAACGTTAGCCTATCCATCTAATAAAATCTATTTATCATCTGGGTCAAGTGGAAACACCCGTATGTTTTACAATATGTGTGTGAACAGTCAAAAACAATAACTCCATTGCTTTGAAGTCACATGTGTGCGTCATCGTTACAGGCGTATTAGTGTATTATGTTTATGTGTGCCAGTGTGCACGATCATGAATCGTGAACGATTGAATATGTGTTAGTGAGTGATTTGCCTGCCATCGAATGAGAAGGTAAATTTCATTAAACTAGCATAGGCTCACGCAGTTGAGTGGTATAATAATTGTAACTAAACTCCTTCTAAACAGTTAGACAGATTTTGATAAACATATTTGCTAAATAGTATTTAGTAGACCTAAGAATAGTCATATACTATTGTTCGGGATAATTGAAATCCATGTGGTCGTAGCCGAGTGCAACAGGTTTAGGTTTATAGATTACACATTCTTTATATAATAAATAGATTATTCAATATTATCCCTCTGGATGTTTAAATCAGACAAGCATGGACGCAGGTAAACTAATTAACTTTCAGTAACTAAAGTGTAGTGAATCACCATGTTAACGTTTAGAAATTATACTATATGCAAATATAATAACTTCTAATTTCGTTAACAATAACATCACTCACTTATTTTCAGTTCAATTTCTTTTTTTCTCAAAATGATACCACATGTCATAATTACCTACATCTTTTAGTTCCTAAGCACTAGTGGAGAAGAAATGGCGCAACAAATTCCAACTTTTATTATAAATATGAATTATAAAATAATACTTATAGATAATAATAGTCATTTATTTGCTTAAATTTGCCTATATATTAGATAGTATATAGTGGTTTTAATTATTCCAAGTTACCTATACCGAAATATATATACCAAGTATAATTGAAACCAATAAAATTCAGATTTGCAATATAATTAAACAGAAATAATTCAAGTAATATGACCACTAGACCTGCACGGTAGAATATTTTTTTTGGCAATATCGCTCACCTGTTTTTCTCCATAACATTTTGCGTCCATCCCTGTCTGATTTAAAATATTTTTCATCACTAAATATTACTATATTGTTGCACCAGTCAAAATTTAAATATCCCCTGGCAAACCTAAACCTACTTCGACGATGAAGATCCCACGTCAAAATTTTTCTTGCCGGTCTGCGACATCTGATCCCAGCTGCCCGAAGATGGTTCCTTACTGTTTGCAATGTAACATGGTGTTTGGTGGCCATAACACGGGTGGAAGGGGTTTTGAATATGTTTTTCAACCACCTCTTTATGCAAAGAACACGCATCGGTGTAGGCAAAGGCTTTGGGGCCAGACCGAAGACGGTCTCTGGTGCCTGAATCGCCATATCGGCGCACCCACCGCTGCTCTGTAATGGAAAAAAAGTAATAAAATTCCTTGTTAAAATTCTGTAAAATGTATATGACTACTTTTATATTTTTGTTTATTATTAGTATTGGGAGATATATAGATTCTCCAGGATAATGATGATTGTAAGATCAAATAACTTTCATAATAATAAATTGCAGAAAACACTACTTACCGATATGTTCAATTTTCGAGATATTTCATGTATTCAAATATTTTGCTCATGCAAAGTAATAATATGCGCTCTCATAATAGTTGTAAGTTGTTGATTCATTTTTATAAATAAAAAACAATAAATAAAAAAGTTGTTAATTAACCGTGTAGAAAGCACAACGTATCCAATTGTTGACAGATAAAAATAAAATTATCATGTTATTTTAATCATGAGAATGAGGGTAGCATAAATTCCAATACGAGAAACATTCATGCAATGTGTGTGCAACAATACTCGCTCAGTAATAATAAAAATACTACTGATTTAAGTTGCTATAAAATTATAACTAAAATATCAAGATACTTTTGTGATGTTACCTCAACATTCCCTTAATAGGTAAGTAATTAACATGAAGATATACAAATATTTAAAAGTTCAAAAAGTAAAATTTGACCGTGAATCGAACTCAAAATTTTTGCGATATTTTAAATCTAATAAAACGAAACTGTAAACCCCGAGGTCACGAAGACTTACTAAGATTCTGTCAAAAATTACGTTCATATCCTAGTAATAAGAATTTTATGAGTTATTCTTATTACTAAAGAAAGTTTAACTGATGGATGATAAATAAATACGAATGGTTTTGAATCAATTGTAATTTGCAAGTGTGTAAGTGTGTGTGAGTGAGGAAACGAATTATTGTTACACACACATATATGTAGAACATACTGGTGACCTTTTCTGCTTGCCAAAGTCAATATAAAGATGTGTATAATACTTATATCACTAGACAGGCTATCGTTTTTGTCTTGTGTACCTCATTATATATCTCCCTCTCCCCGTGTAGCCATTCGCTTCCTTAGTTAGTGCCTTCCTTACGACATTACTTTTACCCCTACGCATTGGTCAAACGATTTCCTCATAGCTTTCACTTAGAGTAAACATTCCTTTATTTTTAAAAAGATACTAAACTGCATTAACAGATTTTCCAATAAACCGACTAAAATCCGAAAATGTATCAGTCTGTATTTTACATCAATCGATTTTATAACATCAATCGGTGTCAATCATAAGAATCAGATCTGTCTAATAAACATATTGCTGCTTCACGAAGAGTTGCTGCGAGAAAAGAGGGCCAGGTGGAGACACTTTAGATGATTGCGTCGATATCGCGTCGCATAGTGCGTTGATATCACCCTATCCAAAGGGTTACTTGGGTGACGTCAACCTCACCACTACTGCTTCTGGCCCTCTCGCGCTGCTAAATTCACGACCACGATGAGCTGCTCTGTGTGAGTCGCTGCTCGCTGACCGTGGTGCACCGTGAGGAGAGCAGACTGGAGATTTTTTTCTTTTCCACCTCTTCGTTCTTTCTTTTTATCTAAATGTTGTAATAATTTCCTTACCAATAGTTTTATTATAAATTAGTCACTAGTATTTTTTTTTAATAATTTTATTATTTATTATTTATTTTAATGTATTTTAGCGTGTATAATATTATAGCATAAGTGTATTGTATTAATAGTAAGTCATTTCATTTGATATTTTTGTCATAAATTAGCCCCTGTATTATAGTCAGTTATTTGAGTTATTAAATTAATATTAAGCTGAAAAAATTTTACTTTATTGTTTGATTCATTCGAACTCTCTCTCCCTCTCTACTTTTTGAAAACTATAGTAGACCAGGTTGCGTAAAATCTTTCAAAGAAAATAACATTAGGTTTACAAAAATCTAGCTTATTTTTGACACATTATAAAGGGGTGTTTAGTTATAAATATTAGTGAGTTTATTGTTGTCTTACATTATTGTATTTTCTACTGTTCTTGAAGAACTTCATAATATGCAGTCTTCATAGTATATGTTCTGAATAAATAACTATTATAAAAGCGCTTTTGAAGCCACATGAAGTCATCACCCTAAATGTTAATCCTGTTGATTGACGGCGCTTGGTGAAACAGCAGTACACAAGTATTGAATAAAATACTTTGTACTTTTCCACTATATTTTATTTTTCACCTGACCGGTTTCACCGCACGGTTCCCATTTTCAAAAGTTTCGCCGGTTAGCCCCCAATACAAAACTAAAATAATTGTAAAAAATATTTGTTAACATAACCGCGTATTTGTTACAGAATGACGCCAATAACAGAAGAGAAGGACAGAAGCTCACTCGGTGCCGAGGTTGGTGGTGCCATCAACGATGATAATTTTATCGGATATATGAGAAAAAAGCACATGGTATCGGATATCGGCTGTCGTCATTCAACACCGATATTGGACCGGAAAATGTTAAAACGGCCTTAGCGTCAGATTAAGAATGTATAAAAATCTATACTTAATATTATAAAGAGGTTTAAAAACCTATGTATGATGGCTATTTATCATCACGCTACTCAGTAGTACTAGTACTAGTACTACATCAGCGATGAACGGTATCTGAAACCCACGGGGGCGGAGTCACGGGCCACAGCTAGTATGATATAAATTACACATAAAAATTGAGATTAAACAAATAGCACTTTAGTAATGGCTACAAACGACAAAAAAGATAAAGGATGAAAAAGTATGCAGAAATATCATTAGTGTTAATAAGTATTTGCTAAAAAATGTATGGTTATTTTTTTTATGCAAACGAATGGTGAACCTTTTTCAAAACATCCTTATCATGACATAATAGCAGGTTTACCCTTATGGAAGTTCTAGATAATTTGCCCTTGACCCGTCGTGTGAGGTCTTTGAGGATAGTTACCAGGTGCGGCCAGGTTTTTAGAATTATGCTAAATTAGGAGTTTTAAAATGTTATGTGACTACCTAAAACAAGTAAAATTTTGATGATCATACCAGAATACCTCAGCTCGTGTGCTCACATCATTTGGTAAAGAAGTGTTATTTAGCATAAGATTCTGATGGGTCCCTCGCGAGAACCGCTGTCATTAAAGCATCTGTCTAACCATTCACATTCGCACTATTGCATACAAATTGGTTTGAGAGATTAGAATCTATGAACATGAGAACATATGGTGTTTGTACATATACTAAAATTAATACAGTTTGTTACGTAGTGAATGCAAGACTACAGATAATCCAATGTGAATATTTAATCATAAAATTAATTTTAGTTTTGATTTGCATACCTCAGTTCATTTTAGATATATGCATGCTTTTCATTGACAATAATAAATAATTTATCAAAACAAAAAGAAGTATACAAAAAAAGACAAAGAACGCGTTAAGGTTCAAAATTTGTTATTTTATAATATAAAAATGCCGTTAATGTCTAATTCACTTCTTACAAATACTTCTAAGTGTTAGTTGAGTATATTCCAAAAACTGACGAAATGACATACTAATGTACTATTTGTGATAATTAAACATATTATAATCATAGTAGTTATACTCGTATATATACATTCAGTACAGTCCGCATTGAAGCCACGTAAACGCATTCGATGTTGTTGCACTTTCATACCAAAATTTTAAATGTTAAATTATTTTTATTATATACAACACATCGAAGTCGGGTACTTCGTGTACTTTCCTATGTGTACACAGCAAGTAGCGTAAATGTTATGAAATTAAACTACATTTTACTATGAGAGTCTTTTAAACGACTGCGGTGGACTAATTGACTGGCTGATGCCGCCGGTTCTGATTTCGTTTCCAGTTATAAATGTGTGCTTGCTAATAAGTGTTAATATGTAGGCACATTTGTTACAGAATGACGTCACAAAATAATAAGAGAGCCCTTGTGGTACCGAGGACAGCGGTGTCTCCAGGAATGAGCCGTGGCCGAAACCTAGGCTCTCAATCATTCCTGAGCATTTGCGCGCTAACGCAGAACGAAAAAAAATTCTGCAAATTTGCAAGGAGAAGCGTAGGACGAAGGACCTCCGACGAAAAGTGTGCATCAGAAGCACTTATCGTCGACTTCCTAAGGAGGTTCAAAGGGAGGAGGCTAGGCGAAAGTAACCGAACTTGGTGAATCAATCAATGCCTATCACAGTCCACTGCTGGACATGGGCTTCTCCCTACAGGTGTCTATGTATTCAAATTCCCGAATTTGTATACAGGGTGTATTTTTGAAACGGGGCAGTAAGGGCAAGTACCTTAACCGTTGCAGTTACAGCAAAACGTTCTTAAAAGACCTTCCCTAACTTTTTGGGACATTTTGAACTGCATTCACAGATTTTGTAAAAAACTTACAGTTAGCAAAAAAAATGCAAAAAGTTCAAATTTTTTTTTTATGCCAATCGATTCTATTTCATGTGGGGATCAAAAAACTCTATGGGACCATTTTAGCTTTCAGTACTAGAAAAGAAAGAAATCGCCAAAAACGTTTCCCATACACTTCGTACGGAAATATGATAAATCAACTCGAAACTCATAGGTCAGGTAAAATTTTGAACTTTTTTAAATAAAAAATATCAATTAAACATTTAAGAAATTAGTTTATGAAATAAATTGCTCAAAATGATTTCTATTTTCACGAATACATAAGTCTATCCTTTTTTGCACTGAACGAATGGCGGCTAATAAAGTTCTGGGATGAATATTACGTAAAATGGTCATTAATGCATCCTTGAGCTCTTGAACACTGGCGTACGTCGTCTTATACACCTCGTTTTTCACGAAGCCCCATAAAAACAAATCAAGTGGTGTTAGATCGGGGCTACGAGGTGGCCACTGTGTTGGACCATGTGTACCTATCCACTGTGTACCGAATAGGCGGCTCAAATTGGAACATGAAAGGTGACTGTTATGTGGCGGAGCACCATCTTGTTGAAAATGAACTTATCGCAATTCCGACAGGGGCCATTCGTCCATCTCGTTTTCAAGATGGTGTAAAATGACTTCATTATACATGGCAGAATTCAGTTTCCCTTCATAAAATTCCACCATTATGGATCGATTGGACATTATACCAGACCAACAGTTGAATGAGAAGTGAACCTGATTATGACTTGCCGTAACTCTTAGTGGATTTTCTTTGAACCAATAGTGGTGATTTTTTCTGTTGTACATACCGTTATTGGAAAAATTCGTTTCGTCTGACCACAGTATGTAATTTAAAAATTCATGATCTCTGCTTATTTTTCCTCTTATCCATCTGCAAAAAGTAAGCCTTCGAACATCATCACCCGGATGTAACACTTGAACTATGCGCCCATATCGATAGCACTTGTAGCCGTATTTCTTCCATATCTTTATCACAAGGGAGTGGGATATACCTACTTCAAGGGCGACTTGCCTGGACGATACCTCTGAAAATACTTCGACATAAGTCAGAACCGCAATCTCCGTGTCCATGTCCACACGAGGCTGCCGCTTTCTTTTGAAAGAACCCTGCAATTCTAGGTTTTTCAAAAGATTTGTAATAACCTTTCTTGTTGGCACATGCCGCAACGGATACTTATTGCGGTAGCACACTAATGCAGCTCCCGCATTTCGATTATTGACAAAATACGCTTCTAATAAGTCAATTTTTTCACGATTAGAAGACATTTTAGCGAAAATCCTTAATTAATAACTCATACGAAGTTTCTCAACTGAAAATAAGTATAACACACACAGATTTTCGAATCAAAATTCGAAATTTGAGGGTAAAAATTCTTTTTATTTACTTTACAGTCAATTCTACCCACTTCCTGGCCATTACAAAAAGTTACATAACATAACATAACATAAACTCACGCCTATATCCCCGAAGGGGTAGGCAGAGGTGCTAGCACCCACATTTCGCCAGTTTATGTTTAGGTCCCAATGTAATAGGTGGCGAGCCTATTGCCATTAACCGGGCACTTATAAACCTGCGATAAATACACACATAACTTCGAAAAGCATCGAAAAGTCATTGGTGTGTGCCATGGTGAAACCTGGGATCGAACCCGAGACCTCGTCTCAGCAGTCCATTACCCAAACCACTAGGCTACCGCGGTTGAACAAAAAGTTACACCATCGTAGAAATGCCGAAATGTATGGGAAACGTTTTTGACGATTTCTGTCTTTCCTAGTACTGAAAGCTAAAATGGTCTCATAGAATTTTTTGATCCCCATATGAAATAGAATCGATTGGCATAAAAAAAAATTTTTGGACTTTTTGCATTTTTTTACCAAATGTAAGTTTTTTACAAAATCTGTGAATGCAGTTCAAAATATGTCAAAAAGTTAGGGAAGGTCTTCTAAGAACGTTTTGCTGTAACTGCAACGGTTAAGGTACTTGCCCTTACTGCCCCGTTTCAAAAATACACCCTGTATAGTAGTCACCAGTCTCCTGCGCTTCTCTCCCCACCAGGCGCGTCCCTGTGGTGCGCCGCGCCATGAGGAAGACAGACAGGAGAATGTAATTCATTGCTAGTTTGTTATCTATATATATGTATAAAACTCAAAGGTGACTGACTGACTGACATAGTGATCTATCAACGCACAGCCCAAACCTCTGGACGCTTCGAGTTGAAATTTGGCATGCAGGTAGATGTTTTGATGTAGGCATCCGCTAAGTTAGGATTTGCAATAATTCTACCCCGTAGGTGATAAAATAGGAGATGAAAGTTTATATGAAGCTTGGTCAATTTTAAATCGATCGGGTTGAAACTTTGCATGCATAAAGCTACTATAACGTAGGCATCCGCTTAGAAAGTATTTTAATTAATTCTACCTCCAAGGGGATGAAATAGGGGATGAAAGTTTGTATGAAATCTGGTCAATTTAAAACATTAATTGCGTTGTGCCTCGATAGATGGCGTTGTGCATGAATTGTGAATCCGGTTATGGTTTCGTTACCAATCATTTTATAAGTCACCTTTGAGTTACGTATATTTAGAAGAGATTTTGTTTTGTTTCGGTTTAGTAGTTTTGGTTTGGTTACAGATTCTGCTTTGTATTTGGTATTTAGTTTGTTTTCGTTTGGTTTCATTTCAAGTACAGGTTTTGTCGGTTATACATACATACAGTCACACCTCTTTCCTAGTGGGGTAGGCAGAGTCCACAGTTTTATACTTGCTACCGTCCCGACATACATCTTTAGCTTCTTATACTTTCATACTTGTTTTCATAGTTATATTTTATTAAAATGGCTAAAGAAAACCTGAATTTTAATGGAGAAGTTGAAGAATGTACTGTCATCCCTATTGTTGGTGACGGTGCATGTTTGTTTCGTGCTCTCTCTTACTTAATGTATACAACACAAGATAGGGCGATGGAGGTGCGTTCAGAAATTGTAAGATATTTTTATTTTATTTATTTATATTTATTCTTTATGCACGATGTACATTGGCGGACTTAATGCCGTAGGCATTCTCTACCAATCTACCATTGGATGGTGCAGAGCTAGTACGTGGTAGGCGCATATTAATGAGGGATAATTTAGGTTCAATAAATCGATTTGATTGTTGGATAGCATGTAGATGATACTATAGATTAATTACATACACTTCATAAACAGTACATATACTTACATACCATAAATCATACATATCTGATTAATATACATTCATGGATAATATCCGAAAAAATAATGCATGTTTTCAAATGGGTGCGTATTTGAATACCTAAAATTATAATACCTAAAGTTAAATAACCTAAGTTCAAAATACTTAAAATCTAAATACCTAATGGTGGCTTGACCTAAATTTAAAACACTCGTACCGAAAGTTTAAAATGGGTAAGTATTTGAATACCTAAAGTTAAATAACCTAAGTTCAAAATACCTAAAATCTAAATATCTAATGGTTGTTTGACTTACTTTTAAAATACCCAAAGCTTTAAATGACAAATTGATAGTATAGTGAGTACGTATTACAATGCCTAATTTGAAATTATCGAATTTCATAAGCCCTACGAACGGAAGGCCGAATAATAAAATCCCGAATGTTTATATGATCGAAAGTTCTAAATACTGAAAATTAAAATACCGACAATTTAAGAAATAATATGTCGTACGGCTTAAAGAAAAAGGGACACTGCTCACCCCGACTCGAGCCTTCGTGGTTATTTTTTTTATAACCACTCATACAAGGATTGTCTGCTCCAATCCTAAAGTTCAAAATCCTTGTATGTGTGGTTATAAAAAAAAATTAACCATTCTAACCTAACCTATCCAAGTCGGAGTGGGCAGTGTCCCTGTTTTTAAAGCGCTGGATGCGGGCTGCTTTAGATCGGTCATTCTGGAAGTCTATGGGAGAGGCCTATGTTCAGCAGTATATTAAATTTTGGTATATCAACCTTTGTTGTTTTAACTTTAGGCATTTTAAACATTAGGTAATTAGTCCAATAGGTATTTCAAATTTAGGTATTAAGTATTTAGGTTTAGGTATTTTAAACCATTTGGTATTTAGATTTTAGGTATTTTGAACTTAGGTTATTTAACTTTAGGTATTCAAATACGTACCCTTTCAAATTACTTCTTTTGGTGGAAAACAACTAAACGAAGGCGGTTTTTCGCCAACTTTTAAAGTTCAAGGACAAGTCTATCATTTAATTGAAAGTATTTTACCGGAACCTGGGCAGAATGCACAGTTTCTGCAAATTTATTTCGTCTGAAATGGCTGGACCAATTTTGACAGGACTTTTATTGGCAGGTAGCTGATGTAATAAGGAGTAACGTAGGCTACTTTTATTTTAGATAAAAATTATGATCAATAACGTTGACTCAACACTAAGCGATATTTGTATTATAAGTTAGGTAGCCATAAGTATGAATATATTCTCATAAGTTAGTTTAATTTTTTGGCATTGTAAATTATCATTGTTATGGTTCTTCATTTAAAATTTATTTATTTGGACATGATAAAAATATACACTCTTTAAAGGAGATAAATAATGGCGCCTTTACGTTCAAATTTATATGAAACTAGTACTTTCATTAATGAAATATTTTTAGTTTTATAATTAAATCTTCGGATTGGATTGTCTGAGGTCTTGCATTCTTTCCGTAACAACCTATTCCTATACCATCTCAATATTGAAATACCACGTGCCACTATGTACTAAGATTTATTGTTCAAATGGAGTTTAATATAATTTTGCAACTTTGCAAAGAGTTAGTTTCAGCTAGGAACATCGACATTGTTTTAGTTTCATAATTAGATTTTTCATTAGATAAATAATTCACAAATTAAGTGTAATCACCTGAAAATTTATTAATATAAGTGAAACATTAGCATTAAGTAATATTATCACAATACATTAGTATGTCATTACCAACAAATTAACATTAAGTAATAGATTTTAGGAATATACTAAACTCATACTTTGAAGTATTTGTACGAACTGAAACAGACATCAACCGCTGTTTCAAACCATAAAAGAACAAACTGTGAACCTTAAAGTGTTCTTTTTTTGTATACGACTTTTTGTTTTGATAGTTAATTTATTCTTGTCAATGACAGACGGACAGATGGCGCTGTGCGTCACGATAACATCGACTCCGTATAAATATTTAAAATACAATTAATATATTGCGGTATTTTCTCCAAAAACAATAAAAAAGTATATAAATAGGCATAAAGTGACAGTGCAAGTGTTATCCAGTCTAACAAATTCATCTAAAAGTAAAATCTCATAGTGCTCATAAGGTGTAGTGAATTTGAACAAAACTAAATTGAAACTAGAAGATAAATGAACAATTTGGAAATAAAAAGTACCCATGCAAGTTAAGAATCAAAACAAGTGATCTCAGTCTAGAATTATAAGTGATTGATTATAAACCATTTCAATGAAATAAAAGTGCAGATCATCGTCCATAATATAAGGCTGACATTTTTGCAGCATGACTCATACTGGTGAAATTTTATAAATTTTTAAGACTATGCCGTATGTACTGAACATAAAATTCGATTCAAAAGTTGAAGTCACCGTGGCTCAGTAATACTAGCGATCGGATGCGGGCACGTGAGCTCTCGGATCGATTCCAGTGATACCCATCTCTTTTTGCGCTTTATTATGTTGTTTTTGTACAATTAGAATTGCTGTTTTGCTGTTTTGCTTTTTGAAAGTCATTTTGTTTATATAAATATTGTTTCTGAATAGAACACAATGGATTCTCAAAACATTACGCTGAGAAGACATAAGACTGCTATGAATGACACACTAAACTTGTCATTTATATCGAGCCATTCCGATTATTTATCGAAGAGTCTACCAGATTTATCGTCGGGATGCCTAAATAACGAGGAGGTCGAAGAACTTAGGAAGGTAAATGATGTGTTACGTGAACAATTACAAACGGCACACACAGAAATTGAAAACTTGATTTTGGAAAATACTTCTTTGAAAAAATTATCTACTGAGCAGGAGAGTATTATTAAAAAGCTGAAAACTATTTGTGTAGAACCAATACATAGTGCAAGAAAAAGTTCGCAAAAGAAAAGAAGTACGCCATTACAGAAAATAAGGAGGGAAAATTTAAACGACAGTAGCATTGGACTAGGTTTAAAACCGGATGCAGAGTCTATCACGAATAATTCAATAGCATTCACACAGCAGCCGTCTTCAAATATTGGCAACGGGACGACGCATTACTCAACTAAAACAAAAGATGGCGTCATAAGCGCGCGAAGTGTGCGCTCGCGACTGATGCTTCCTATGAGTTCAACTGATCACCACAAAAAATCAACAGATGGCGCTAAAACAACGCCTGAACCTACAAGAGTCAACAAGCGTCATCCCAATATACTGATAGTGGGTGGACAACAGTGCAGTGGATTGGCGTCGGCGCTTATGTATTCTAGACAAAATCGAGGATACGGCCGGTATAACATTACATCCATCACAAAGCCATATGCAAAATCAGAAGAATTTATACAAACTTGTTGTCAATTAGAAGATGTACCTGATAATTTTTTAATATTATGTATAGGCGAAAATGATACTAATCCAATCAAATGCATGATTAATCTGACTACCATTTTAAATTATTTTAAGAAAGCCAATGTACTTTTATTAAAGGTAAACAAAAATAGATATTTAAATGAAGTAATGTTAAATAACTCAATTAAAAATATCTGTAGAAACTTTGAAAATTGTACGTTTATAGATTTGACATTTACAAATCATTTTACTAAAAATCAGTTCATTATTCACTATTGTACTATAATTAATTCTACAGTTGACACACATTATTATGCAAGAAATTTCCTGACATTTCGAAATATTAAAAAGACCTTGTGTACAAATAATCTTAAACAATCCGGTATTAAAAAAGGCACAATCCCATATTATTTTCCGATAGTGAAACCGAAGCATATTCGTTCTTGTGATACAGATACCAGTAAAGACCAGTTGAATTCAACTTTTTTTCGTTAATAACGATCAAGTCAATACCAGTGTTAGTACATTGACATTATTGCATCAGAATATAGCGGGCTTATTAAATAAGGAGGATCAGCTAGAGATATGTCTGAATGGATTTGCAACAAATAAAAAGCCAATACACATAATATGTTTAACCGAATCGTTTGTACGGTCGGGTGATGAGTGTAACGTACATATTAGCAACTTTAAGTTGGTGAGTGCTTTTTGCAGACAAGATAAAGAGCGGGGGGGTGTATGCATCCTAGTCAGAAAGCATTTAGAATGTGAACCTATTAGTATTTGTAATGAGTTGGCTTTAGAAAAATCCTTCGAATGTTGTGGAATTAGAATACCTAAATTACAGTGCATTATTATCTGTATATATAGAATACCCAATTCAGATGCTAGTACACTTCTCGAAAGACTGGAAATATTACTTCACAAATTAAACCTTAAATCTAATACAAAACTAATTATAGCAGGTGACACTAATATAAACACATTGAAACATAGCACTTTTTCGGAAACTTTAATGAATCTGTTGTTAAATTACAATTTGTACCTACACATCAAGGAACCCACGCGCCAAAATAAGACATGTATTGACCACATAATAAGCAACATTCATGATGCGGAAGGGCACGTTCATAGGTTGTTTCTATCTGATCATGAAACTGGACAAACATTATCATTTCCAGCTGCAAGGGACCGGCAAACACCCGCATATTGGTATGCATTAAGGAGAGATTTTAATAAGGAAAACGTTGAAAAATTTAAAACCTACATCTCCTCTTTATCATGGTCAGAGGTATATAATGAACCAACCTGCAACAGTGCATTCGATCAATTTCATGATATGTTTTCACTCCTGTACAATCTGTGCTTTCCCATAAATAAAATTAAAATAACAGAAAATAACACGGGTCCTAGGTGGTTAACAAAGGGAATAAAAGTATCAGCCATGACAAACAGAAAGTATAGATACCAGTATTATTTAAAAAAAAATGTAGAAAATAAGAATAAATACGACGAATATAACACATTATTTAGAAAATGTATAATTATATCTAAAAAAAGTCACTACAAAAAATACATAACAAATTCGCAAAATAAATGTAAAGCATCATGGAAAGTTATAAAAAACGATAGTGGTATAACGAGGCATGATATTGAAATGGTTGAGTGCAATGGAGAGGAAGTGCGAGATGCAACACAGATTGCGAATAAGTTCAACGATTACTTCTTATCTCTTGTTAATTCAACAAACATAAACAATCCAGACTACTCGTTGATAATTAAGACAGACCCAACTATATTTTTGCAACCCATAACGGAATTAGAAATAGTTAAAATCATAAAATCGCTCAAAAATACAAACGCAGTCGGTTATGATGGTATATCTACATTTATTTTAAAACAATGTGATATGGAGCTGGCAGAGGTCTTGTGTCATTTGGTCAATCAAACATTTATACAAGGTGTATTTCCCGAAAAATTAAAGATATCTACAGTGAGGCCCCTTCACAAGAAACACAGTAGATTGCAAATGAGTAATTATAGACCTATAACTCTGATTCCTGTGTTTTCAAAAATCTTTGAAAAAGCCATGTGTGTTCGAATCAATGACTTTTTGAAAAAATTCAACATCATAGTCCCAGAGCAAAATGGTTTTCAGGCTAACAAGTCAACCACACTGGCAGCTTTTAACTTGTTTAAGAACATTACTGAAAACATTGATAGGAAGAGACAAGTATCTGCTGTGTTCTTTGATATGAGTCGCGCATTTGATTTTGTAGATCACAAAATACTGATCAGCAAATGTGAACGATATGGGCTCAGGGGCAAGGCTCTCGAATGGATAAGTAGCTATCTCCAAAATCGTACACAATGTGTTGAGATAGACCGGGTTGACAATAAAAAATGCTTAAATGCCTTTAGATCACAGTTTGCGCCAAATACATCCGGCGTGCCCCAGGGAAGTGTTCTGGGTCCTCTACTCTTTCTTCTCTATATTAATGATATACCTAAAGTTATAAAAAATCACTGTACTTTATTCGCAGACGATATATCAGTTGTAGTGTCCGACGTCAGGGGTGAACCACAGCACATTTCTGATGTAAATACTGCAATAAGCGACGTAATGAATTGGCTAAATAAGAACAATCTGACCGCCAACATAGCTAAAACAAAAATTTTACAATTTGAGAATTACAAATCAAATAACAAACCACTAAAGATCACCTATCAGGGTACAGATATAGAGACAGCAGTTGATACTAAATTTTTAGGTATTACATTAGACAAACACTGTAATTGGCACTTGCATATAGATGGCTTATGTTCCAAAATAAATCGGTTCGTTTTTGCTTTAAGACGACTACGCAAAACAGTGAATTTAAAAACTGCAATGACTGCTTACCACGGCTATATACAATCAACTTTACGATACGGTTTATTGTTATGGGGTAACTCAAATCATATCTCAAAGGTCTTTATATGTCAAAAAAAATGTATTCGAGCTATGGCGAACATTGGGCCACTAGACTCGTGTAGACCAGCCTTTAAAAGTCTTAGGCTGCTGACGTTGACGTCACTATACGTTTTGGAAATTGGCATATTTGTAAGGAAGCATCCGGAGTTGTTTAAAAAGGCCAGTGAAGATAAGTTGTACAAATCTAGGGATACCACGAAACTTCTGCTGCCTAGCTGTAAAACTTCTCTCCATCAAAATAATTCACATTATATGACAGCCAAAATTTATAACCACATACCCAGACCCATTAGAGAGCTAACCTTCAACAAATTTAAGAAAGCACTAACTACCTGGCTGATTGAGAAGTGTTATTATAGTGTCAAGGAGTTTCTTGAGGATAAATGATGATTTTAATGTATGTCATTTTAATGTATTATGTGGGACTTATTGTATTGACTTTTAATGTATTATTGTATGTGTAATTATTAGTAGGTAGGTATTGTGTATTCTTTTATATAAAAAATAAATAAATAATACTTGCATGTATTCTTGACACTAAATATTGACATTTTTGGACATTTTATATGTATTCTATTTTTAATTTTTAATTTTATTACAATTGAATTGCCTACATCATCATCAATCGAATATGTAACATTTTCAATGGATTTTGCATGCAGAGAAACTGCGAAGCATGTCGGACCTTATTTGTTTTTGTAACACCATTGTAACATACCGTGTTTCGAGCAATAAATGATTTACTTACTTACTTACTTTGAAAAGCGTGCGTATATCTAAAATGAACAGAGGTATGCAAATGAAAACTAAAATTAATTTTATGATTAAATATTCACATTGGATTGTCTGTAGTCTTGCATTCTCTACGTAACAAACTGTTCAACAACAATTCAGCAGTGAATTGATGCATCTATGTGTTTACCTACTTTAATAAATTATTGTTGTCCTGTATAATATCAAAAGGTACGATGGGATTGGCATATCTTTTATGGATAAAAATCCCTAATTAAAATTAAGATTAAAAAAAAAAAAAAACAATTCCCTTTTCTTTCGACCTCTCATCAAAATATTCTTTCCAGTTTTCATAACAAAATTGTCTGGTAGCTGGTAGATAGTTGGTGAAGTAAGGCAAAAATGAGACTGAAATACCATCAGTAGAGGCTTCACTCGCAAGTTTGTCCACAAGCAAATTGCCGACGATACCTATATGGGACGGAATCAATTGCAGTTTCACTATTTTACTTTGCAACTTTAATCTTAAAATTGTTCTTAAAATATCGTTGGCTATCGGCATACCTCGAAATATCGAGTTGCACCGAGCCAGATGCTGCAATGAACTTCTCGAGTCTGTTAGGATTACGACCCTGTTATAATATGCAGATTCTATGTAAGACAGGGACTCTGAAATTGCGAGGAATTCCACATTCATAATGGAAACATCCACATTAATTTTAAATTTAATGCTTGTATTCTCCTCAAGATCTAAGAAGGCTGCCCCAATATACTGGTTATTTTTTGAGCCATCCGTAAATATTTTATGGTATCCAGCAAAAGCGTCATTAATAAAACCGTCACATAAAACTTTCAAGACATGACTATTGTAATGATCTTTAGGTTTAGTTCATATGTCCATGTTGGGCAGTATGATATCCGCCACATCAATATTTGTCACCCACGTCTCCAATCGAAACATATCTAAACAGCTACTGGTATAAATGGGCATTGCCCTAAGCTTACTATGAGTATTGATTAGTAAAGGCTTCATCTTCTTAAGCCAGTACCGGTTCCGACACGTACTCTCCAATTCGTTAAGAATTGGTATAAGGTTGTTATCATTAGTCTTGGCCTTCAACCAATGTTTATATGCTAAGTATTGTCGACGTACGAATAAAGGGCAGAGACACAACTCACTTTCCATCACATGGATAGGCGTGCTCCTAATGAACCCTCCTATAATCCTCATAGCTTGATTCTGAATTTTATTCAATTTATATAGCTGATTAAGAGCAGCGTTATTATATAAAAAACTTGCATAGTCAAATCTACTTCTTATAATGGTCATATACAACCCTCTCAGGTGCTTTGGATGAACTCTCCAGAACCAGAACTTTAAATATATTAAGGAATGTCGTAGCTTTCTGTGCTATCTCCGTAATGTGTTTGGTCCACCTAAGACGGCGATCCAACCAGATACCTAGATGTTTTACCACGTCGACTACTTGTAACGGCCTATTATTTATGGTTAATTCTACAGATTGCTGTAGAAATCCTCTCTTGAAAGTGCACACAACAGTTTTACTAGCCGAAATATTTAAGCCAAGTCTACCTAAAAGGGTACAAATAAAGTTCAAGGCTAGCTGTAAGTCAGTGACACAGCTTACTACATTTTGAGAGCATGAATATAAAACGAAATCATCGGCATATTGAGAGATGTATATACTAGGTAACAAATTATGGGTTGAATTACAGATATCAATAGTTGCTACGTTGAATAATAACGGTGACAGAGGATCGCCTTGCGCCAGCCCTCTACTGGTATTTCGACTCATTTTGTAATCTAAAGTTTCAATGGTTAATGATCTGTTACTTAAATAAACCCAGAGGTAGTCAAAGTACTTAGAGCCAACTCCCAAGTTACCTATAAAATTGCTGAAATTTTCTTACAAATTCATGAGTTCGTTATTCCTGTAATTTAATAGCTATTTCTATTATTTATATTTTGTTTGAAAGTTGATTTCAAGATTCTACAACTCTGTATTAAATTTTGTTTTATTGGCCGCTGGGTAAATTAAATTCGATCTTTAAAAACAGTACGTCCGGAATGTTATCCATTTTGATGATAAATTTCGTATTATTTTTTTACAGCAGTCACTTTTCAAAAATGAAATAAAACTATTTGGTAGCTTAAATGTGATCTCATTCCTATACAAAAATATCATAAATTTTAGATTTGTCTTTCCTAAAAAATATGCATAAATGTTAGTACTGAAAATTGAGTTTCCTCCAATTTCTTCAAAAAAAACCTGTCATAAAATCCTGTTATAAAAAGTTGACCGTATTTCACTATATGAAGAAAGAGTGCGGCAGATTCTGCACACAATTAAAAAACGATTAATACAAACTCAAGCCTTAAGAAAAAAGCCTACTTTTGGATTCGGCCCTCGTAACTTCATAATTGTAAAGACCGACAACCGATCGTGGTTTGTATTGAATCAACCACGGGAGAATCTGTCGTTTATTGATTTATCTGTAATTTGTTGTACATTTACTGTTGATGGCAACACCCCAAAATTTCAAAATATTTAATTCTGCACCAAAACCTGCCTGCTTTCCAAAAGTCATAAATACTAATTGTAATTTAATTTGTACGAAAAATTTAAAACTAAACTTAATAGCATTAAGTAGAAGACGCTTTCATTGAAGTATAATTGTGGTTGGTAAGAAATTACCTTTTTCAGAGAGTCATATTTCAATATGTGGAAGAGACTCAGCACACAATGAAAATAAACTTAAGCCCAAAGAAAAGAGCGTACCTTAGAATTAAGTACATATTATTATGACCGACAATGTAATCAACTTGAAAGCGTTTTCACCTATCATCGCCAATATAAATTTAAAAAGAAAATTAAAAGCACATTTTTTGAACAGCCTGTAGATGCCTCGTGCAAAACCGGTTTTGCTCCACTCGCTGCTTTAACGTTAGGTTTATGTTATATTGTCATAATAAGTAAAGAAATGTAATATCTGCTTGTTTAATTGTGTGTTGTGCTTGTTTAATGGCGCACCAGACAAACTCCTAGTGGTTTTAGGATGTGCCAATGTATGTAACGATTGTATTATATTTTGTAAGTAAATAAATAAAATAAAAATAAAAAAAACCTTGTCTGCTTGGTGGGCCCGACAGCCGATGGTCCCCAATTAACTCATCATGGTTTGAATTGAACCAACGACGGGTTTCAGGAACTAGTGTGTATGGTTCATCGGAGCTCTTATTGATTTTTCTGTAAGTTGTTGGTGGGAACACCCAAAAATTCCGAAATATTGAATTCCAAATTCCAGCGAAACTAGCGCGGTATGGGTAATGGGGTATGGGTATGGATAATGGACCACCAATGACTTTTCGATGCTTTTCGAAGTTATGTGTCTATTTATCGCAGGTTTATAAGTGCCCAGTTAATGGCAATAGGCTCGCCAGCTATTACATTGGGACCTAAACATAAACTGGCGAAATGTGGGTGCTAGCACCTCTGCCTACCCCTTCGGAGATATAGGCGTGAGTTATGTATGTAAATTCCAGTATTCCGATTTTCAAAGTTCCAAATTTTATAATTCCTAGAAAACTAGGTATTTAAACTATCACGGTCACTGACATCAGTATCAGAATAAACGGGATATTTACCATGTTTCATTATTTTGAGTTTCCGATATAAACTCAAAATAATGAAACATGGTAAATATCCCGTTTATTCTGATACTGATCCTAGAAAACTGTTCGAAAGTGTAATTTAATTCTTCCGAATTTCATTAGCACGAATAATTTAAATCCCTAACTTTCTTTGATAGGAGTACGATAAGTAAAAGACGCTAGTTAATTTTTCAAAATATTATGTTCAAAATATTATAAACAATGAAATTGAGTCTAAATTCAAAACTATTATATTCCTGTTTCAATTTGAAATGGCATTTATTACGAACTATATACATGTAAACGCAACGCAGACTGAGATTTATTTTTGAATTAATTTAACTTAGTGTACCGCTAAGTTACTGAAGCTTGTGTGCGACCATGCAATTCTCACTTCAGTACAAAGATATTACAATTCTTTTAAATAATAAAAACGAAGAAGAAAGGCACAAATTTTCATTTAAAATCTTTGTAGAAGTATTAATAACAAAAATAAAATATTTTTTTGAATTCCAAGGCTATAATAAAATAAGCCAGTCAAGTGCGAGTCGGACTCGCGCACCGAGGGTTCCGTAAGCTACATAAACCGTAATATATTTTCAACGTTTTTTTTTTACTTAGAAGTTTGATGTTTGCACAGTTTCAAGACGATTTAGACCTGAGTATGTGGTACGAATTTTATCTTGATGCCTCTACGCATTCCTGAGAAAAAAGGTAATGACAGACAGGCAGATGGACAACGAATGATATAAAGGTTCCGTTTTTATTTTTATTTTTGAGGTACGGAATCGTAAAAAGATTCCGTTGAGTAGAGAAATTCCCATTGAGAAAAGAGGTACAGTTATAATAGAATAAACGGACCTCGGACTTCGAGATGAAAACTTCTGATTCGACCGGGATGAACGCAAGAATCAAAGAATGTTGGCAAATAATGGCACTTGGTGTTGATCGATAGTGCTATAAACTACATACATTTGTCCAGTAGTGTCATACACAGGTACAGCAGCGTACAAGTTAGCAGCGGAAGCTGATATAATATTATTACAACATATGAATTTTACACCCACAGAAATAGCCTTGACCTTGTAAAAAAGCTTGGAAATGTTCACCAGACGAAGCTATACTCATCTCCTTTAATGTAAAAAAAATGTTCCCAAGCATTGCTTTAAATGACTGCAAGATTGCAATTAAAATTAAATACAATCAGCAGTAGACCCACCAATTACAATGGACTTGAAACACACGATATCTATCTATCTAGCCCAAGTTAAGTTCTGTGTTTTAAGTTCTGTAATAAGTTTTATAAACAGAGTGATGTGTGTGAGCTTTGTGCAGATATTTTCAAATTCTAAACAACAATATGTACAAACCGTTGATTACTTATTATTATTATTACTTTTGTAGATGACATTTCCTATGGACCGGAAATATATCTACATTGAATAATTTTTTGACATTTTTTTTTTTCAAATTCAAATATATTTATTGTGAAAATGGGTTACAATGTGATGTTAATAATGATATAAAGTTTCTCCATTCTCCACCTCTAGGCATACAATAGGCAAAATTTTGTGTAATGTACTTAAATAACTAAACGATAGAATTAATTTTCTTGCTATCTGGTTGTGAAGATAGTCTAGCATTACCAAACTACCATCTAGCCACAGCATACAGCAGAGAAGATAAAAGAAGAGGCGGTGCGTGTATATTAATTAAAAAGGGACACCAATGTCAGGAAATACGGGAAGTACATAAACTAGCTGTTGCTGGTGCTTTTGAATGTTGTGCTGTAGAGCTGATCGATTGTAAGATTATTATAATATGTTTGTATAGAGTGCCCGTTGCGGGTAACTTGAATATATTTTTTGAAAAGATGGACGTGCTACTAAAAATGGTTTGTGGTAAGCACAATAAAAATGTTATAATAGCAGGTGATTATAATATTAATGTTTTAGCCAACAATAGTATTACTAGGGAATTTGAATGTTTACTATCACAGTATGGCTTGCAACTAGCTTTACGTAAACCTACGAGACTTAAAACTAAAACATGCCTAGATAATTTTATGCATAACTTCAGGAAACAATGTAATACTCAAATCTTGGAATACGGGTTGTCCGACCACACTGCGCAACTAATAGAGTGCCCAATCATGATTCAAGGTGAAATTAAGTTTTGGCGCATAAATAGGCGTAGATATAATCTAGAAAACATCAATAAGTTCAAGTCGTGTCTTGGTAGTCTATCGTTCTCTGACATATACTCAACCGAGGACCCAAATGTAGCCTACGACAGGTTTATGGATACATTTAATCTATTTTATAACTTGTGTTTCCCATATAAAATTATCACTATGAAATCTGTAAATAAGGTTAAATGGATATCTCGAGGTATAAAACTCTGCAGCAAGACTAAAAGAAAACTGTTATGGAATTATAGGTTAAACCCGAATGAAGCGAATAAAGTCAAATATAAAGAATATGCACGTAGATATAAAAATATAATAAGGTTGACACAGCGTTCTCGGAACATACATAGTATTAAAACCTCGACAAATGTGTCGAAAACCACCTGGCAAATTATAAATCAGGCCAAAGGGAACCATCCTCCAAATGCAATCTCTAAATTAAAAATAAGTGAAAACACCGTAATTACTAATCCACAGGAGATAGTCAATGCTTTCAGTGATTATTTTGTTGATAAAATTGTACCTATAGCCAATCGTGGTACAAACGTCACAACACACATCGATAGAAGAAAAAAATCTATGTTCTTATCGCCGTGTATTCCATCGGATGTTGAGACTATCATATCTGCATTAAAAAACACAAACAGTGTGGGGTTTGATGGTATATTAACTAAAGTAATTAAGTCTACAAGCCAATGTATATCGAAACATTTAAGTCATATAATAAATTTGAGCATTTTAACAGGTATCTATCCAAGTGGACTAAAGACTTCAGTGGTAAAACCGCTTTTCAAAAAAGAAAATAGAGAACTTATGGAATTCTACAGACCTATCACACTTACACCTGTTTTTTCCAAAGTCTTCGAAAAATATATTTATAACCAAATTAATAAATATGTAGAGAAAAATGAAATCTTAGCCATAGAGCAAAAAGGGTTTAGGCAGAATAAGAGCATAAATAGAGCGATATATGACTTTTTAAACATAGTTATGACAAGAATGGATCGTAGGGTACCGGTGTGTGCAATTTTCTGCGATATGACTCAGGCTTTCGATTATGTGGATCATGAAATCCTACTAGCAAAGCTTGACCATTATGGTATACGGGGAAATGTCCTAAGTCTGATAGAGTCATATTTGACTGATCGAAAGCAATATGTAGAGCTTAAACGTGTTGATAACTTAAATAAACGTGAAGAAACACTTGTTTCACATATACGCTCAGTTAAATATGGCGTGGGTCAGGGTAGCGTCTTGGGTCCTTTATTGTTCATTTTATACATAAATGACTTGCCTAAAGTAACTAATCATCCGGTTACATTATTTGCAGATGATAGTACAATTGCTATAGAGTGTCAAAATAGAGAGGATTATGAAAATGAAATTAATACTGTACTATTGAATATTATAAATTGGCTTGATAATAATAACTTAAAGATTAATCTATCTAAAACGAAATTAATGCAATTCACACAAAGACTGCCCACTATATCAAATCTGAATATAAACTATGAAAATATAGAAATTGAAGAAGTTGACTCAACAAAATTCCTAGGACTTACTATAGATAATAAGATGAATTGGCAATCACACACGGAAGCATTATGTAAAAAAGTAAGCAGCTCGGCTTATGCCTTGTATAAACTTGCCCGAATATTAAATACTGATGCTCTACTTACAGCGTACCATGGAATGACTGCGTCACATCTTAGGTACGGTATAATGTTTTGGGGTAATTCGACACATAAGGATACCGTCTTCAGAGCCCAGAAACGATGTATCCGTGCAATGTTTGGCTTGAATAGGAGGGATAGCTGTAAACCATATTTTTCTAAACATGGCATATTGACATTACCGTCATTGTATATTTTTGAAACGGCTACTTTTGTAAAGTCGAATACTGAACTCTTTGAGACTTTGGCAGACACAGTCACTCGAAACCGAAGAGCAAATACACGTAATAGGCTACGCATACATAGAGCAAATACGGCTCTATTGTATAAAAGTGTCTACTGTATGGCGCCAGTAATCTATAACAGAATACCTCCAGAAATTAAGACATTAAATATTAATCTATTTAAAAACCGACTACATGAGTTTCTGTCAGAGAAATGCTACTACACAGTCAGTGACTTTCTCGCAGGAAATTAATATGATGTATATCTGGATATTTTTACCTGTTACCTATAAATTTGAATTCATAATATACTTGACATTTATTTTGATAAATTAATTATTGTTATTTTGAATTACATAGTTATTGTGTTAATGGCCAGTACCTATAATTATGATTTTCCTTGACATATTTTTTTATTTTTTATTTTTTTATTGTTGACATGTATCTTCTGACTTCTTTGAGATCTTTGTTGACACTGATATATAACTGACATATTTGTATTTGTATTGAATTGGTTGTTTTATATTTTTTATTAGCATTTGTTAATTTTATTCAATGCATACATTTGATAATTTTTTAATTTTTAAAATTTTTACAATTTGATAATTTTATTTAATAATACCCAAGAAAATATATTATATTCTTGCATGCCAACAAGGTAGGCCGAAGAGGACTTTTAAAATGTACTTAATACCTTTGTAATACCTTTGGTCAGCAATAAATGATTTTGATTTTGATACATTTAAAATTTATAGAAAGTCCACTTTCGCTGACAATGTCATACATATAAACTCTAGATACCCACGGAGTCACAAACATGCTGCCTTTCACTTAATGATGCACCGATTACTGTCGACTCCAATGTCGCAGTCAGATTTTGAGGAGGAATTGGCAGTGATCAAAGTGATAGCGACGAATAACGGTTTTTCATCGTAATTAATTAATATTTTAAATACACACAAAAGATCCAGGGTAGTTCTAGACCTAGCATACAAGGGAGGCACACCCAACCAAAGCGACCTACAGGCAGCGTGGGTTTTAGTCGGTTCGAGTCCGACATAACCTCCTTCGCCGGCTCCGGTGGGGCGGTATCCGTGGTGATTTTGCGCACGTAAAAAATAAAGGGAGGCACACCCATGACCGCAGAAATACATAAAAAACTATGGGCTCGCATACCATAATTATTGGTCATATTTCATACAAATGTACTATAATTCTAACTAGTCTAAAAAACGTAATTTGCAATAATAAGGATGTAATCCCAATCGAGCAGATAATGGTATATATGAACTAACATGTTCCACCTGCAAAAAAATATTTCGGTCTAACTAGACAATCTTTTGAAATTAGAGTTGAGGAACACACTAGAGGCTGGAAAATCGAAAAAACCGAGTTCAATTTTGCAGAACACCTTCTGAAAAACCACTCATTTGACCCGATAGTTAACTTTAAAGCCCTGCGACTATGCACAAAAGGCCGAAAAATGAACGCATTGGAATCTCTACAATTATATAGACTAGTGAATGCCAACAGGAACATTATAATAAACCAACAACTAGATCTGAGCCGTTCACCTCTGTTGCAATGATGACCTCTACTCTCTATTACCTCTTTAATTGTAATCTAATATTGTGATTGACATTTTATCCGTAATAATTTAAGTTTGATATTATTGATTATTTTATTTTAATTTAATTTCATGACATTCTTAATTTGACATTAATCTCTAATACAAATATCGTTGTTGTAAAAATTATCAATTATTTATTTTAGGAACAAAATTTTTATAGGAAAATTTAATATCATTTCTCCAAATATGGGGCAAAAATTTGAAGCTGGAATACATAAATTTAAACATGTAAAATATCGTCAAATATTGTATTATTTAGAAATATAACTTTATAACCGCCAATTCAAACCTTTGAGAATGCTGAGAGGCGAAACCTAAGAAGGGGAAAATTAAATACGATGGAAAAGTACAAAGTATCTTATACAATAATCAAAGAATCAATTTCAATTATTTGGTATAAAGAGCACATCATGTGAACGTCTAAAATATTACAACCGTCAAGAAATACAATAAAAATACTAAATAACGTAGATAAACCATTGGGAAATGATTCTTTCGCCGGTTCTGTAGGTTGGTTCTACTCAGAAGATACTAGCAAGAAACTCAGAGACCTTTTTCGAACCAGATTAGCTTTTTAATATTTTAGGTTTTGTTTGAAATTTGTGTCTTTTTTTGAACGAGGAAGGGATTAGGATGACCAAGCATTTTTATCATTAAGATATTCATCTACCTACTTTATAATAACTATATTTTACATTAATTATTTGTTAACTGCTGTTTTAAATTTATTAAGTGGCATGTCAACCAAGTCCATGAGGGATTTAATTAAAAATTTTATACAGTTGCGTAAGTTTAGGCACTGCAAGTTTATTTTTATTTCTTGTATTAAAATAATGTTGTTGTTAGAAGCAATCATTATTTTTTTATTTTAAATAGTTCTTTCAGCGAGTCACGGGGTTTGAGGATGAAACTATAACTTTGAGAATAATCTTATTAACTTTTAACGGCAAGAAGTAAAATAAATTCATACGCTGAATTTAAAACCATGCACTTCTGTATTCATGGTTCTTAGTTTAAACTCTGACCGTCTTAGAAATGTGAAGAGACGAATGACAAGAACTAGGTACTTTAATTTTGTAAAAATAAACGATAAAAATATAAGTAACACTTAAAAGCACTGAATCGGTTAAGACGACACTCACACCTGCTGCCACGATACACATATCGCCACAGAGTAAGTAGTTATAGTACGTAACATTGTGTTCATTCTTTTCAGATCTACCCTCTTTTAAGAACTAAACATATTGAGCTTACGTTGTAGAAAATAACACAATTAGCTTACGTGACGTAAAAACCAAGTTACAATGTTCTGTGATGTGTTGAATGAACTCGTTTCGAATTCATTTTAAATGTCTGTTATGCTTTCGCCTAAACTACTAAGCCGATTTTAAACAATCTGCTAAATGTACAAGAGATTGAAAACGGACATAGATGTTGAAAATTTGTATGAAAATCATAATTTTTTATTAGCACCTCTCTCCCAAAGCAAGGAACATGTCGTTACCACCCAATTTCAGCCGGGCGGGAGTGATCCTATAGAAGGATGCTCGGTGCTTTTCTTATAGTCTCTTTAATCAGCAGAGAGTACAGTGGAGAGCAGATCAAGGGCCAGAAAGATATTTTAACGCAGGCCTGTCGGTAACTGTTAAAGCCTGTCACGGCAGCAGGCTTGTTCATTGTACGATATAAGGTGCTATAGTGAGTAAGTCCCTACTGTCTTCTAGTGCGATCTCAAAACCTATTGCCCAGCTGTCAATAGTATCAACTTGCCTGTGTATCGATTTATAAATGAATAGGTATTTTAAATTAAATTAATAAGAAAAAATAACTAGCGAGAAGTCTTAAAACTACTACCGAAATTGTTTTTGGCATGGGAGATTTAAAAAGACAACAGTGAGAAGGCGATGGTGGTCAAATTGCAGAAAATGGTCCTGTTCGATAATGACCACATAGTTTGGCGGTTCCTCATCCAATCGCCCTAATGTTCCGGACACAATACCTAACCACTTCCGTAGCTAGCGACACGTCGGCTATGTTAAATAACATTCATTCAAAATTCAGTCTCAATTTAATTCTTTCAGTCTCTCACATATCGAAAAAGATAAGGATGTCAAAAGTCAATCTCAAATTAAATCTTTCAAATTCAGTAGCGAGAATACAGTGTTTAATATTTTGGGATATTGAGATTAGATGCATACTGAATTTTTAACAGATTTTTACAAGAATGGGACCTATTGTGTATTTTCTTTTTATTCCGAGATCCCAATACTGCCAGACATCACGCAGGTATATTCTGACGAATGAAATGTGTGCTATTGACTAGTGTTAGACGACCGACATTAAGGTTATACAGGTATATCAAAAAATTCTGTACATTATAAAATTTCTCTTGTAGCAATGAGTACATTAAAAAGTTAAGGTGAGAAAAAGAGATGTCAACATTTAAGAATTTATGTCTCACTCAGTCGCATATGTGTGGATAATGCCCTCACCCTTCAGGTATTCAAATTGCCTTTAAAGGGAAGATTGGCCACTTAGACCGTCGATCTTCTTGTAAAACGTTTCAAAATTGTTTTCTAATTAATACACACATACATACACACCTGAAGGGTTAGGCAGAGGTAAATTAACACCCTCATTGCACAAATAATTGTATTCGGTCCCACGTAATAGGGAGTGAGCCTATTGCCGTACCTATTCCGGGCACTATGATTCGAGGCTTGCATCTGAGGCTGAGTCTGGGCTGTATATATCTGTCTGATTAATATTATATGAAATTTGGGCAGTGAATTTACGTGATTTTAAAAGAGCGGTAATAATTTCATCGGTTCTTATTTATTTTTTATAACTTATCGTTTTGACGTATAGTGAAAAGTAACTAATTTACTACACTATCAGTCAAATACATAATTCTTGTGAAAAATCTCAGGAATAAATCAATATTGGTATCATTGTTAAATTAAAACAATCGTGTTAGATTTCATATTTATATTTAGACTGGGTATCGCCACTTGGGCTGTACATCAGCGTGAAAGAAATGGCACTCCAATTTATTAGCGCAGTTGTTGCCGTAGCGGCATGGCTTCGGGTGGTAAAAATAACACGCCGGTTTAACGCAATTTGGGTAGAACTTGCACATGTTGGGGACCACTGCCGATATTGACTTGTAGTTCGCAGCTGGGACTACGTGAGATGCTGTAAAAACAAATGTAAAATTATAGATTTTTTTATATACAATTTAGATGGCAGACAAGTACACGGCCCACCTGATGGAAAGTGGCTACCATGACCTATGAACGTGTGTAACACCAGTGGAGTCACATCCGTGCTGCCGACCCGAACAGAGATTTTGTGCCGTCAGTGTAAAGGACAAAGCAGGGCAAGCCTTTGGTCATCCCACTGACAGCACAAAAACTCTCCAGTGAGCTCTGGCTACCCTACTCACCTCCGGGAGCACAACACGAAGTTATTATAACCGCGGTATTCTGTAGGGCGGAGGTACTTCCTCAGTCGGAAAGATTGTATACAGTAACGTAACGCTAGTTTTCTAGAACGACACAGTCCTGAATCTTGGGATTTGATGTTTGTGACATGCCTTGACGACTCAAAAACGTCAAATTTCATACATATGTCATTCTATTCTACAATACGCCGGTCAACGAATTGCTACTTGTCTGGCCCCTCAGCGTCAATGTATCTATACTTTCAGAGTGCAGAAGTATAGACATATTGACAGATTTAACCTATTGTCTATACAATCTGTCCTCACATAAATCAAGATTTAGAACTGATTACTATTCTAGAATACGAGCCTCAGCTATGGCGAACAGTGGTTGGTTGAAACATGTAGACAAACAAAATTCTGACACAATTAGAGATGATAGAGGTTAACATAACGTAAGGTTATGTTAGTTAAGTTAATACTAGCAAAGTCGAGTTTAGAATGAGTGACCATTCTTAGCTACGCATCATGATTATGGAGTAAGAGCCTATGATCCCCAGACCCTTGTCACTTTATGAAATCTGAAAGTTTGTCGACCCACGCTCCCAACACAGGAAAGAACAATGGCCCATTAGGTATCCGGTACTAAAGGTGTGTAAATTGAAAATCTACTTTCGTCAAATAATAAAGTGAGATTTTTAGATATTACCTTCAAAATGTTATAAGAAATCAGTTCATTTATAGACATCCTTCATGTTCATGAAAGTGTTTAGTTATAGAATAGAAGTTAATTTTTTTACAACATGTTCCAAAACTTATGGGCTAGCCGGCACAGGGTGAATTTAGTCATGGTTACTCGAGAGAAAAAAAGAAAAAATATTCTAAGGTCTGGGGTTCACGGGCTCTAAATCCATTAGTTTTGGAGCCTACATATTAACGATATATTGGAGGTCGCGAGTTGCTTCCCATCGAGAGTTAATACATCTAAGCATAAATATGAATATTAGCATAGGCCTGTGTGGTGTACTTACCGACATTGGGCGAGTGCGAGTACACACAGTTCCGCCGCGTACAGAACGCTAAAAACTTGCAACGAGGGTGTGCGAACGCACACGCCGAGCCGTAGCGACACGCCGGGAACAGCCGACACCATACTAGCTTCCGCTCCGCAGACGAAACTGTCAAAAAAAATCACTGCTTGTTAATCAGGTTTAGTCACAAACACACAGGACACGACAGTATACTTGTCCCAATTGAGCAGTCTGACTTGGGAAGTACCTCGGCCCTACGGAATACCGCAGTCATAATAATCTTGTGTTGTGTACACGGTGGTGAGTAGTGTAGCCAGAGCTCACAAGATAATTTTTGTGGCTGCTTTGTCTTCTCCACTCATCAGTGCCATCGCACTGAAATTCTGTTCTTACAGGGTCGGCAGCACGATGTGACTCATCTGCTGTTGTACACGGCCATAGGCCACGGTAACCACTTTTCATCAGGTGAAACGTACAACCTAAATTGTATTAAAGCAGGAAAAGGCGGACGCCGGACTCCGAGGTATTGGTCTCGGATGCGGCCGAGACTTATGCAAGTATGATAAGTCAAGCAGAATCAGCTTAGTCAACGATACCAGATAAGACTTGTACAACAATCAAATGAGCTAGCACTGGGTGCGTTAGGAGCTCAACAACGAGGCTGAAGAGATATGTCATCCCCAGTTTCAGAAATTCACACAGATACAGTGATTGTAGCTCTATCAAATGTTGGGGTTTCTTTGAAGGATAAAATTCGCACGCAGAATAAGCAAACTAAAGTGGCAATTAGCTGGTCATATTCATTGAAGCAAACGAGTGCCAAAGCTGATACCACGAATCGTCACAGAAGGCGAAGTTGGTAGCTGGGATAGATTGAATGGGGAAGGCGGAGGATCATATGCTGTGGCGCACATGCTGGGTGACCAGAAGAAATATGAAACAAGAACGCTGTGGAAATGAGAGATCTGAGGTAATATAGATAGAGAGGATGATGAAACAGATTCTAAGAATTTGATCTAGACGTATGTAGTGGATAATTTCATAAAAGAAAAGACTTGTAACTGAGTTAAGGGTTTACGAAGACAGAAAAACGTACTTATAAAATGACTGCTATTTTACTTGATGAAAATCGACATTTTTATTTTAAAATATCGATTATGTTTACATATTACTATTAATCAAGGTTGCATAGAACCCAAAAATAAGAAGTATAACTTCTTATTTTTCAAGGATTTTATGATATTAATTTGATTTGGAGGCACGTGGAATGAACCGAGTACTGAGCGAATGATACATTGAATAAAAGGGGAGGTTGAAAGCGGCGGGTTTTGATTTTAAGGTTTAATGTGACAGTAGAGAAAACTTCTGAAGTATAAGTATGATATTATTTAATACTTACGTGGTGGAACAGCATCATATTTATGAGTATTTGTAACAGTGGTGGCCGTCACGTGACTGTAGCTGCTCACACTCTCAGTTCTCTCCCGCACTCCTTTCGTCTCTTTGTCTTTCTTTTGTACGTCAAACACTATACGAGATGCTTTCCTTTTTTTGGCAATAGGCGGTTCTTCTTTATTTTCAACACTTTTTCGTTTATCGGATTTTTTGTCCTCTTTTCTAATAATAACCTGGGTTTCGCTCTCTTCGCTAGTATTGCTCAATCGCCTCGTTTGACATTCTAGAACTTTTACTGTTGGTTCAGGAACTTCTTTTTCTTTAGATTTTGGTTCTTTGACCTCTGGTGTGATTAATTTTTCTATCATATTTTTGCTTACTTCCTCTTCATCATTCAAAAGCCCCTCTGTCTGAAGTTTTTTGGCAAGGAATGCATTTGGATGGTATACATTCATTGTAACTGTGAGCTCAGTGTTTTTATCTTTGCCTGCTGATGAATTGTGGATGTTACTGTGGAAAGGTTAGAATAATATTGTAAATAGTTATTGCGGAGTAATAATATTCGTAACAGCAACAATACGTATGCCCCGTGTGTTGTGTCTGTCCACGACTGACACAGTTACAATCAGTTTTATTTCAATGTGTAACATTCGCCTTCCAGAGAGTGTCACTTTTTCCAAGATACTTACTTTTCGCTTTTTTTTTTTTTTTTTTTTTTTTTTTTTTTATATAGGACTATATCATCATCACTGTCCATGTCACCCCCGAGACTGATGCTGTCACCAGTCTCCTGGGAGTTATCTGCTGGGACTTGTATGATGATCTTCTGAGCATCGACCCGATGCATCGGCAACACAAGAGCGCGCTTTATCTGTTGTGATTCTGTATCCATTTTCGTGCCTGGAGTCTGAATGGTTAAAAAATAAAGAAAATTATTTAAAATATGAAATTTATATCGATACAATTAATTCAAAAGGATTATTTAGGTCCAGATGGACTTACATATGAACAGCTTACTATCCATGGATTATAAACTTTCATATTATCTATGGATAATAAAATAGCTCAGTGCAAATATTTGTGTGTAAGCAAATATTGTGCAAATATTTGCATTGGTCTAGGTGTTTCTATGTATAATATATATGCATTTACAAAAAAAAATGTATCTAAGTATGTTTAACCGTATTCTAGATTTCATAACACAAGCTAGTTAAGCTATGCTTACAACGGGTCTAGACAGCGTTGTGTAGAATGTTGTAGCTATATCTTAAATATAAACACCACGAGTCCCTACATTCCCACAATTTAAACTTTAAAACAGATTTTAATGAAATTCAACAAATGAGCATGATTGACTCCAGCTTCAAAAATGTGATATAAAATAACGTCACAATGATTTTAGTTCAACGTATAAATATTATGATCATATTATTTCATTTTCTTTTTACCCGCGACGGAATAGTGACGGTATATGCGTTTTGAGTGGAAGGATGTTTGTGTAAATCCATGATGCCATTTTCTTCCAATACTAATAGAACGATTTTCATTTTTGAAATTTTAAAAACAACGAGAGGTAGGACACGGCGGTATTACCGCCCGATTGAGCAGTCCGACTGGGGTAGTACCTCCGCCCTACAGAATACCGCGGCTATAATAACTTCGTGTTGTGTTCCCAGCGGTGAGTAGGGTAGCCAGAGCTCACTGGAGAATTTGTGCTGTCAGTGGGAAGACTAAAACGGTAATCACTTTCCATCAGGTGGGCCGTGTGTTTGTCTGCCAAGGAAGTGGTATAAAAAAAAATCGTATAAATATTGTGGTGCAATTTATGGCTACACGCCATTTTACGAGATTAAACGTTAGAATATATGTAAAATTGTAAATGAAATAATATACTGGTATTGTTAAATATTAAATTACTCAGAAGTGTCTACTTTCTAGAAATTTGCAATGAACTTGACACCATGACTATGCAATGTCATAAAATGCCACTAGACAGAATTTTTGTTTTATTTGTAATTAAAGTAACCTAACGGATTAAAAAAAAAGAGAAATAATATGCTCGCGTAGGTATTGCCTATCTATAATATATAGATATTAAATATCATTAAAAGAGGATAAATATTATTTAAGTGATTAAGTAAACTAATCGTGAAATAGTTATTTAATGCACAATTTTGGTTATATTAATAAAACTAATTTGCACTTTCTGGCCATCGAGCAGATACTAAAAAAAAGTTCTTATGAATTTATCTACTTAAAATATTCTAGGTGAATTGTCTGGGGTCATTGTATTTATCCTGTTACAGGTTGTATATCTTAATAAGATAAATACCACGAGTCACTATTTTCGCACACATTAAAGTTTAAAACCGATTTCAATTAAATTTATCAAATGTGCATAATTTATTCCAGTTTTAAAATCTGATATAAAACTAAGATAACAATCCTTTTAGTTTTATAAAGAAAGTTTGTGTAAACCCATGTTGATATTTTCCCGGTTCAAGCTTAGTTCGGTTTTAATTTTTTAAATTGCTAAGACGAAAATTAATATAACAACTAGTGCACTATAAGATTAAATTAGAATATCACTACACGTGAAATTGAAAATTAATTAATATTTTTTTTTAATTTTATATATTAGCTCACTCAAAACTTTCTAGTAATTTGCACTAAATTATAAAGCACCTTGAGACTATGCAACATTATAAAATGCACTGATAGACAATAATGCTTATTGTAAGTACACAAGTATATATTCCTAATGAATCTTAGAAAAAGGGAAAAGATATGGTCACGTATTTTCTAATCTAAATCCCAATAAACTTTTGGAAATCTGCATGGTTGATTTCTGTTGAAAAAACTATAATTTAGTTCAATTTAGTTTTTAGATAGTATAATAATATAATTGTTTTAATTTTTTATGTAATAATATTTTATTTTTAAAATTGATTAAATGAAAATTAGTCTCAGTATACAAAACTTAGTAACAATTTTCATACAACTATGAAACAAAATATTGCTCCACATAAAATTTAAATAAATAAAATTATAACAATAGTCAAACCGATTTCAAGAGGCAAAATAGAGGCCCTGAAAGGTAAGATTTTATTTATTTTCATCTTTAATGAGCTATAAGTTTAGTCAATCAGTTTAACATCATGAGAAGAATACAAATAAAAATACTCATCGAATTGAGCACCTCCTCTTTTTTGAATTCGGTTAAAAATATGAATTCACTTACTCAAAATGGGTCCTTTTTTAATTTTCAATTTTATTGCACTTGTATGTCACTGTAGTCACCTTGACGTCGCGATGTCTTAAAATACACTGAGAGAATAAAATGTAAATTGTAAGTTCTAATGAATTTTGGAAAAGAGAAAGGGGTGAGTGGGGATGGGTCTTATATTCTTTGTCCCTTTTACACACTGAGTCTATTGTATTATTAGGGTCAAAAGTTGTTTTCAACTCGAGTAAAACGCTAAATCATAAAATAATCTATTGTCCACCATTTTAGGAATATAATAGAAATATACTTTGGCTTAGCATTTTAAGAAAAAGGACTCGCATTCATGCCTTTCATAAATGAAATGTTGCAATTGAAAATATAATTTTATTTTTAAGATTAAATATTTTATGAGGGCCTGCATTCGTTCAGTAATAAATTGCATTTATCTCAGTATATGTACGAACACCACATGTCCTTGTATTCATAGATTCTGATTTTCCAAATCAACTTCAATGTAATTGTAGAAAAAAAATTATATCTACCAAACCATGCACATTCGAATACCATTTGTATTCGAATGTGCATGGTTTGCTAGATATAATCTTTTTTATAGTGGTTGTGCCTCTTTGTTTTATCAACCGTACTCATTACTGTTCCTACATCTTTCTCATAGTCTTTTGCAATAGCTCGCTTCCTAAAAGTCATAGCGCTCTTCTCTAAGGGTTGTGCGACGAAATGCAATAAAATTGTATTGATCGTGCAAGTAGTGTGTTCAAATCTAATCTTTAGCTTTATTTTTTGTATAGCCACTCAAACGTCCGGGCGACTATAGTAGCCTAAAACTTTTTGGAGTTGTACGTTAAGGCGACTATGGCAGCCTCTCTGACTCGTAAACTTTATATTGAAAAACGAGCTTGATAGAGTTTTAAAAGCTTCATGAGTGGATTACTAGATGGCTCTGTAGTAAAAAACGCGTCTATGTTGTGGTAAAACAGTGTGCAAGAAGCATCCAACATTAAAAAAAAAAATTGTTATACAAACGTTGTGTGAAGTGCTCCGAGGTGTATTCATACTCTGCATTTAACATTCAAGTAATAATTTATTTATTATCTTTCTAAATTAGTGTTATATATTGAAATAATCCTCAAGATTCATTGTTTCAAAATATTATAAGTATTATCAATACAAAGTTTGATAAATTGTCTTTACATGTAAATAAAGTCGACATGAGAAAACTTCGTCTTTGTGTGCCGGTTTTTCGTTAAGTTTTGTGTGTTAAATTATACTATTTTATTGAAATTCTTCTTATATTTGGAAGACCAGGGTCATAATTTATATTTAAAATAAATGTAAGCGAAAGAATAATACCGAGAAGAGTTATTAGCCCTTAAGTGGGCGTTTCGTTATCAGGAGCGATACCAGATTACTGCAGGAATGTGTTGGTTATTTTGGTTTAATGTACAACACTGCTCGTTCCAAGTAATGACTTATTGGTATCAAAAAAAAGGTTATATAATCTAGTTTAATAATGGGTAAAAAAACTTTGAGGAAAGTAATAAAATGTATCGTCAAAACTTGTGAAAACCAGTATTTTACTTAAATTTAACCCTTATTGTTAAGTTCAACATTTTTTTTATAAACTACTGATTAATTATTGCACTTTAATTAGGATACCATTTGATTCCTTAATAATTCAGCTTTATACTGGTATTTTTTAATTTGATGCAGTGGCAATAGTAGGCTAGAAAATACATTTTGAATCAGAAGCGGCATGGGACGCTCGACGCGGTTTTACACCGACCGCGCGCGCGGACGTACAAGGTGTTGACAGATGTCACACTCGGACGTTTGAGTGGATAGATGTTCTAATTAGAAACGTATGAAATAAACAAGTATTGATATTTCAGATCCAACACATATATAAATATAATAACATTATTATTATAAAATAACAACTGACTTCAGTCTTCGCGTGTGCCCCTCAAAAATTTATATTGGCAAACATGTCTGTATCTTAAATATAAAGCACACGAGCTGAATATCACCGGTTCGAGCATCAAAATAACTTTTTTTTAGAAGTCACATACAATTTTCAAACTACGTAATTCACTTTTTGTAAAATCCTACGCTCTTAAAGACCACGCGACGGTTCGGGGGTAATTATCTAAGAATCCCAAAAAGGTGTACCTGCACTATGTAAACAATAGAACAGTAAAATGTCAGACAAAAATAACACGGTGTTGTTTTTGTTTTTTTAATTCCTTTTTATATTTCTAACAATAAGCAGATAAGTAATTAGAAAACTGGTTGTATTTTCTTAGGAACTATTTTTATGCATTCCAGATTAACTTTAGTGTTGCTGTTGTCTCATATAAATCATTGTATCTAGAAGGTTAAGGGATGGTTTAAATCTTCTACTTTAAATGTTATTTCTTAACTTCCACTACCATCAAATACTATCGTTTTATCCGGTAATATAAGCGGATATTATGAAACAACTAATAAAAACCCATATTCACTAGGCCGGTTGGCGATGATATTTTGTAAAATCCTACGCTCTTAAAGACCATGCGACGGGCGTGGTCTTTAAGAGCGTAGGATTTTACAAAAAGTGAATTACGTAGTTTGAAAATTGTATGTGACTTCTAAAAAAAAGTTATTTTGATGCTCGAACCGGTGATATTCAGCTCGTGTGCTTTATATTTAAGATACAGACATGTTTGCCAATATAAATTTTTGAGGGGCACACGCGAAGACTGAAGTCAGTTGTTATTTTATAATAATAATGTTATTATATTTATATATGTGTTGGATCTGAAATATCAATACTTGTTTATTTCATACGTTTCTAATTAGAACATCTATACAAAAAATAAAGCTAAAGATTAGATTTGAACACACTACTTGCACGATCAATACAATTTTATTGCATTTCGTCGCACAACCCTTAGAGAAGAGCGCTATGACTTTTAGGAAGCGAGCTATTGCAAAAGACTATGAGAAAGATGTAGGAACAGTAATGAGTACGGTTGATAAAACAGAGAGGCACAACCACTATAAAAAAGATTATATCTAGCAAACCATGCACATTCGAATACAAATGGTATTCGAATGTGCATGGTTTGGTAGATATAATTTTTTTTCTACAATTACATTGAAGTTGATTTGGAAAATCAGAATCTATGAATACAAGGACATGTGGTGTTCGTACATATACTGAGATAAATGCAATTTATTACTGAACGAATGCAGGCCCTCATAAAATATTTAATCTTAAAAATAAAATTATATTTTCAATTGCAACATTTCATTTATGAAAGGCATGAATGCGAGTCCTTTTTCTTAAAATGCTAAGCCAAAGTATATTTCTATTATATTCCTAAAATGGTGGACAATAGATTATTTTATGATTTAGCGTTTTACTCGAGTTGAAAACAACTTTTGACCCTAATAATACAATAGACTCAGTGTGTAAAAGGGACAAAGAATATAGGACCCATCCCCACTCACCCCTTTCTCTTTTCCAAAATTCATTAGAACTTACAATTTACATTTTATTCTCTCAGTGTATTTTAAGACATCGCGACGTCAAGGTGACTACAGTGACATACAAGTGCAATAAAATTGAAAATTAAAAAAGGACCCATTTTGAGTAAGTGAATTCATATTTTTAACCGAATTCAAAAAAGAGGAGGTGCTCAATTCGATGAGTATTTTTATTTGTATTCTTCTCATGATGTTAAACTGATTGACTAAACTTATAGCTCATTAAAGATGAAAATAAATAAAATCTTACCTTTCAGGGCCTCTATTTTGCCTCTTGAAATCGGTTTGACTATTGTTATAATTTTATTTATTTAAATTTTATGTGGAGCAATATTTTGTTTCATAGTTGTATGAAAATTGTTACTAAGTTTTGTATACTGAGACTAATTTTCATTTAATCAATTTTAAAAATAAAATATTATTACATAAAAAATTAAAACAATTATATTATTATACTATCTAAAAACTAAATTGAACTAAATTATAGTTTTTTCAACAGAAATCAACCATGCAGATTTCCAAAAGTTTATTGGGATTTAGATTAGAAAATACGTGACCATATCTTTTCCCTTTTTCTAAGATTCATTAGGAATATATACTTGTGTACTTACAATAAGCATTATTGTCTATCAGTGCATTTTATAATGTTGCATAGTCTCAAGGTGCTTTATAATTTAGTGCAAATTACTAGAAAGTTTTGAGTGAGCTAATATATAAAATTAAACAAAAATATTAATTAATTTTCAATTTCACGTGTAGTGATATTCTAATTTAATCTTATAGTGCACTAGTTGTTATATTAATTTTCGTCTTAGCAATTTAAAAAATTAAAACCGAACTAAGCTTGAACCGGGAAAATATCAACATGGGTTTACACAAACTTTCTTTATAAAACTAAAAGGATTGTTATCTTAGTTTTATATCAGATTTTAAAACTGGAATAAATTATGCACATTTGATAAATTTAATTGAAATCGGTTTTAAACTTTAATGTGTGCGAAAATAGTGACTCGTGGTATTTATCTTATTAAGATATACAACCTGTAACAGGATAAATACAATGACCCCAGACAATTCACCTAGAATATTTTAAGTAGATAAATTCATAAGAACTTTTTTTTAGTATCTGCTCGATGGCCAGAAAGTGCAAATTAGTTTTATTAATATAACCAAAATTGTGCATTAAATAACTATTTCACGATTAGTTTACTTAATCACTTAAATAATATTTATCCTCTTTTAATGATATTTAATATCTATATATTATAGATAGGCAATACCTACGCGAGCATATTATTTCTCTTTTTTTTTAATCCGTTAGGTTACTTTAATTACAAATAAAACAAAAATTCTGTCTAGTGGCATTTTATGACATTGCATAGTCATGGTGTCAAGTTCATTGCAAATTTCTAGAAAGTAGACACTTCTGAGTAATTTAATATTTAACAATACCAGTATATTATTTCATTTACAATTTTACATATATTCTAACGTTTAATCTCGTAAAATGGCGTGTAGCCATAAATTGCACCACAATATTTATACGATTTTTTTTTATACCACTTCCTTGGCAGACAAACACACGGCCCACCTGATGGAAAGTGATTACCGTTTTAGTCTTCCCACTGACAGCACAAATTCTCCAGTGAGCTCTGGCTACCCTACTCACCGCTGGGAACACAACACGAAGTTATTATAGCCGCGGTATTCTGTAGGGCGGAGGTACTACCCCAGTCGGACTGCTCAATCGGGCGGTAATACCGCCGTGTCCTACCTCTCGTTGTTTTTAAAATTTCAAAAATGAAAATCGTTCTATTAGTATTGGAAGAAAATGGCATCATGGATTTACACAAACATCCTTCCACTCAAAACGCATATACCGTCACTATTCCGTCGCGGGTAAAAAGAAAATGAAATAATATGATCATAATATTTATACGTTGAACTAAAATCATTGTGACGTTATTTTATATCACATTTTTGAAGCTGGAGTCAATCATGCTCATTTGTTGAATTTCATTAAAATCTGTTTTAAAGTTTAAATTGTGGGAATGTAGGGACTCGTGGTGTTTATATTTAAGATATAGCTACAACATTCTACACAACGCTGTCTAGACCCGTTGTAAGCATAGCTTAACTAGCTTGTGTTATGAAATCTAGAATACGGTTAAACATACTTAGATACATTTTTTTTTGTAAATGCATATATATTATACATAGAAACACCTAGACCAATGCAAATATTTGCACAATATTTGCTTACACACAAATATTTGCACTGAGCTATTTTATTATCCATAGATAATATGAAAGTTTATAATCCATGGATAGTAAGCTGTTCATATGTAAGTCCATCTGGACCTAAATAATCCTTTTGAATTAATTGTATCGATATAAATTTCATATTTTAAATAATTTTCTTTATTTTTTAACCATTCAGACTCCAGGCACGAAAATGGATACAGAATCACAACAGATAAAGCGCGCTCTTGTGTTGCCGATGCATCGGGTCGATGCTCAGAAGATCATCATACAAGTCCCAGCAGATAGCTCCCAGGAGACTGGTGACAGCATCAGTCTCGGGGGTGACATGGACAGTGATGATGATAAAAGCGAAAAGTAAGTATCTTGGAAAAAGTGACACTCTCTGGAAGGCGAATGTTACACATTGAAATAAAACTGATTGTAACTGTGTCAGTCGTGGACAGACACAACACACGGGGCATACGTATTGTTGCTGTTACGAATATTATTACTCCGCAATAACTATTTACAATATTATTCTAACCTTTCCACAGTAACATCCACAATCCATCAGCAGGCAAAGATAAAAACACTGAGCTCACAGTTACAATGAATGTATACCATCCAAATGCATTCCTTGCCAAAAAACTTCAGACAGAGGGGCTTTTGAATGATGAAGAGGAAGTGAGCAAAAATATGATAGAAAAATTAATCACACCAGAGGTCAAAGAACCAAAATCTAAAGAAAAAGAAGTTCCTGAACCAACAGTAAAAGTTCTAGAATGTCAAACGAGGCGATTGAGCAATACTAGCGAAGAGAGCGAAACCCAGGTTATTATTAGAAAAGAGGACAAAAAATCCGATAAACGAAAAAGTGTTGAAAATAAAGAAGAACCGCCTATTGCCAAAAAAAGGAAAGCATCTCGTATAGTGTTTGACGTACAAAAGAAAGACAAAGAGACGAAAGGAGTGCGGGAGAGAACTGAGAGTGTGAGCAGCTACAGTCACGTGACGGCCACCACTGTTACAAATACTCATAAATATGATGCTGTTCCACCACGTAAGTATTAAATAATATCATACTTATACTTCAGAAGTTTTCTCTACTGTCACATTAAACCTTAAAATCAAAACCCGCCGCTTTCAACCTCCCCTTTTTTTCAATGTATCATTCGCTCAGTACTCGGTTCATTCCACGTGCCTCCAAATCAAATTAATATCATAAAATCCTTGAAAAATAAGAAGTTATACTTCTTATTTTTGGGTTCTATGCAACCTTGATTAATAGTAATATGTAAACATAATCGATATTTTAAAATAAAAATGTCGATTTTCATCAAGTAAAATAGCAGTCATTTTATAAGTACGTTTTTCTGTCTTCGTAAACCCTTAACTCAGTTACAAGTCTTTTCTTTTATGAAATTATCCACTACATACGTCTAGATCAAATTCTTAGAATCTGTTTCATCATCCTCTCTATCTATATTACCTCAGATCTCTCATTTCCTCAGCGTTCTTGTTTCATATTTCTTCTGGTCACCCAGCATGTGCGCCACAGCATATGATCCTCCGCCTTCCCCATTCAATCTATCCCAGCTACCAACTTCGCCTTCTGTGACGATTCGTGGTATCAGCTTTGGCACTCGTTTGCTTCAATGAATATGACCAGCTAATTGCCACTTTAGTTTGCTTATTCTGCGTGCGAATTTTATCCTTCAAAGAAACCCCAACATTTGATAGAGCTACAATCACTGTATCTGTGTGAATTTCTGAAACTGGGGATGACATATCTCTTCAGCCTCGTTGTTGAGCTCCTAACGCACCCAGTGCTAGCTCATTTGATTGTTGTACAAGTCTTATCTGGTATCGTTGACTAAGCTGATTCTGCTTGACTTATCATACTTGCATAAGTCTCGGCCGCATCCGAGACCAATACCTCGGAGTCCGGCGTCCGCCTTTTCCTGCTTTAATACAATTTAGGTTGTACGTTTCACCTGATGAAAAGTGGTTACCGTGGCCTATGGCCGTGTACAACAGCAGATGAGTCACATCGTGCTGCCGACCCTGTAAGAACAGAATTTCAGTGCGATGGCACTGATGAGTGGAGAAGACAAAGCAGCCACAAAAATTATCTTGTGAGCTCTGGCTACACTACTCACCACCGTGTACACAACACAAGATTATTATGACTGCGGTATTCCGTAGGGCCGAGGTACTTCCCAAGTCAGACTGCTCAATTGGGACAAGTATACTGTCGTGTCCTGTGTGTTTGTGACTAAACCTGATTAACAAGCAGTGATTTTTTTTGACAGTTTCGTCTGCGGAGCGGAAGCTAGTATGGTGTCGGCTGTTCCCGGCGTGTCGCTACGGCTCGGCGTGTGCGTTCGCACACCCTCGTTGCAAGTTTTTAGCGTTCTGTACGCGGCGGAACTGTGTGTACTCGCACTCGCCCAATGTCGGTAAGTACACCACACAGGCCTATGCTAATATTCATATTTATGCTTAGATGTATTAACTCTCGATGGGAAGCAACTCGCGACCTCCAATATATCGTTAATATGTAGGCTCCAAAACTAATGGATTTAGAGCCCGTGAACCCCAGACCTTAGAATATTTTTTCTTTTTTTCTCTCGAGTAACCATGACTAAATTCACCCTGTGCCGGCTAGCCCATAAGTTTTGGAACATGTTGTAAAAAAATTAACTTCTATTCTATAACTAAACACTTTCATGAACATGAAGGATGTCTATAAATGAACTGATTTCTTATAACATTTTGAAGGTAATATCTAAAAATCTCACTTTATTATTTGACGAAAGTAGATTTTCAATTTACACACCTTTAGTACCGGATACCTAATGGGCCATTGTTCTTTCCTGTGTTGGGAGCGTGGGTCGACAAACTTTCAGATTTCATAAAGTGACAAGGGTCTGGGGATCATAGGCTCTTACTCCATAATCATGATGCGTAGCTAAGAATGGTCACTCATTCTAAACTCGACTTTGCTAGTATTAACTTAACTAACATAACCTTACGTTATGTTAACCTCTATCATCTCTAATTGTGTCAGAATTTTGTTTGTCTACATGTTTCAACCAACCACTGTTCGCCATAGCTGAGGCTCGTATTCTAGAATAGTAATCAGTTCTAAATCTTGATTTATGTGAGGACAGATTGTATAGACAATAGGTTAAATCTGTCAATATGTCTATACTTCTGCACTCTGAAAGTATAGATACATTGACGCTGAGGGGCCAGACAAGTAGCAATTCGTTGACCGGCGTATTGTAGAATAGAATGACATATGTATGAAATTTGACGTTTTTGAGTCGTCAAGGCATGTCACAAACATCAAATCCCAAGATTCAGGACTGTGTCGTTCTAGAAAACTAGCGTTACGTTACTGTATACAATCTTTCCGACTGAGGAAGTACCTCCGCCCTACAGAATACCGCGGTTATAATAACTTCGTGTTGTGCTCCCGGAGGTGAGTAGGGTAGCCAGAGCTCACTGGAGAGTTTTTGTGCTGTCAGTGGGATGACCAAAGGCTTGCCCTGCTTTGTCCTTTACACTGACGGCACAAAATCTCTGTTCGGGTCGGCAGCACGGATGTGACTCCACTGGTGTTACACACGTTCATAGGTCATGGTAGCCACTTTCCATCAGGTGGGCCGTGTACTTGTCTGCCATCTAAATTGTATAAAAAAAAATCTATAATTTTACATTTGTTTTTACAGCATCTCACGTAGTCCCAGCTGCGAACTACAAGTCAATATCGGCAGTGGTCCCCAACATGTGCAAGTTCTACCCAAATTGCGTTAAACCGGCGTGTTATTTTTACCACCCGAAGCCATGCCGCTACGGCAACAACTGCGCTAATAAATTGGAGTGCCATTTCTTTCACGCTGATGTACAGCCCAAGTGGCGATACCCAGTCTAAATATAAATATGAAATCTAACACGATTGTTTTAATTTAACAATGATACCAATATTGATTTATTCCTGAGATTTTTCACAAGAATTATGTATTTGACTGATAGTGTAGTAAATTAGTTACTTTTCACTATACGTCAAAACGATAAGTTATAAAAAATAAATAAGAACTGATGAAATTATTACCGCTCTTTTAAAATCACGTAAATTCACTGCCCAAATTTCATATAATATTAATCAGACAGATATATACAGCCCAGACTCAGCCTCAGATGCAAGCCTCGAATCAATAATAGTGCCCGGAATAGGTACGGCAATAGGCTCACTCCCTATTACGTGGGACCGAATACAATTATTTGTGCAATGAGGGTGTTAATTTACCTCTGCCTAACCCTTCAGGTGTGTATGTATGTGTGTATTAATTAGAAAACAATTTTGAAACGTTTTACAAGAAGATCGACGGTCTAAGTGGCCAATCTTCCCTTTAAAGGCAATTTGAATACCTGAAGGGTGAGGGCATTATCCACACATATGCGACTGAGTGAGACATAAATTCTTAAATGTTGACATCTCTTTTTCTCACCTTAACTTTTTAATGTACTCATTGCTACAAGAGAAATTTTATAATGTACAGAATTTTTTGATATACCTGTATAACCTTAATGTCGGTCGTCTAACACTAGTCAATAGCACACATTTCATTCGTCAGAATATACCTGCGTGATGTCTGGCAGTATTGGGATCTCGGAATAAAAAGAAAATACACAATAGGTCCCATTCTTGTAAAAATCTGTTAAAAATTCAGTATGCATCTAATCTCAATATCCCAAAATATTAAACACTGTATTCTCGCTACTGAATTTGAAAGATTTAATTTGAGATTGACTTTTGACATCCTTATCTTTTTCGATATGTGAGAGACTGAAAGAATTAAATTGAGACTGAATTTTGAATGAATGTTATTTAACATAGCCGACGTGTCGCTAGCTACGGAAGTGGTTAGGTATTGTGTCCGGAACATTAGGGCGATTGGATGAGGAACCGCCAAACTATGTGGTCATTATCGAACAGGACCATTTTCTGCAATTTGACCACCATCGCCTTCTCACTGTTGTCTTTTTAAATCTCCCATGCCAAAAACAATTTCGGTAGTAGTTTTAAGACTTCTCGCTAGTTATTTTTTCTTATTAATTTAATTTAAAATACCTATTCATTTATAAATCGATACACAGGCAAGTTGATACTATTGACAGCTGGGCAATAGGTTTTGAGATCGCACTAGAAGACAGTAGGGACTTACTCACTATAGCACCTTATATCGTACAATGAACAAGCCTGCTGCCGTGACAGGCTTTAACAGTTACCGACAGGCCTGCGTTAAAATATCTTTCTGGCCCTTGATCTGCTCTCCACTGTACTCTCTGCTGATTAAAGAGACTATAAGAAAAGCACCGAGCATCCTTCTATAGGATCACTCCCGCCCGGCTGAAATTGGGTGGTAACGACATGTTCCTTGCTTTGGGAGAGAGGTGCTAATAAAAAATTATGATTTTCATACAAATTTTCAACATCTATGTCCGTTTTCAATCTCTTGTACATTTAGCAGATTGTTTAAAATCGGCTTAGTAGTTTAGGCGAAAGCATAACAGACATTTAAAATGAATTCGAAACGAGTTCATTCAACACATCACAGAACATTGTAACTTGGTTTTTACGTCACGTAAGCTAATTGTGTTATTTTCTACAACGTAAGCTCAATATGTTTAGTTCTTAAAAGAGGGTAGATCTGAAAAGAATGAACACAATGTTACGTACTATAACTACTTACTCTGTGGCGATATGTGTATCGTGGCAGCAGGTGTGAGTGTCGTCTTAACCGATTCAGTGCTTTTAAGTGTTACTTATATTTTTATCGTTTATTTTTACAAAATTAAAGTACCTAGTTCTTGTCATTCGTCTCTTCACATTTCTAAGACGCAAACCTAATTCGCCTTGGTCAGAGTTTAAACTAAGAACCATGAATACAGAAGTGCATGGTTTTAAATTCAGGGTATGAATTTATTTTTACTTCTTGCCGTTAAAAGTTAATAAGATTATTCTCAAAGTTATAGTTTCATCCTCAAACCCCGTGACTCGCTGAAAGAACTATTTAAAATAAAAAAATAATGATTGCTTCTAACAACAACATTATTTTAATACAAGAAATAAAAATAAACTTGCAGTGCCTAAACTTACGCAACTGTATAAAATTTTTAATTAAATCCCTCATGGACTTGGTTGACATGCCACTTAATAAATTTAAAACAGCAGTTAACAAATAATTAATGTAAAATATAGTTATTATAAAGTAGGTAGATGAATATCTTAATGATAAAAATGCTTGGTCATCCTAATCTCTTCCTCGTTCAAAAAAAGACACAAATTTCAAACAAAACCTAAAATATTAAAAAGCTAATCTGGTTCGAAAAAGGTCTCTGAGTTTCTTGCTAGTATCTTCTGAGTAGAACCAACCTACAGAACCGGCGAAAGAATCATTTCCCAATGGTTTATCTACGTTATTTAGTATTTTTATTGTATTTCTTGACGGTTGTAATATTTTAGACGTTCACATGATGTGCTCTTTATACCAAATAATTGAAATTGATTCTTTGATTATTGTATAAGATACTTTGTACTTTTCCATCGTATTTAATTTTTCCCCTTCTTAGGTTTCGCCTCTCAGCATTCTCAAAGGTTTGAATTGGCGGTTATAAAGTTATATTTCTAAATAATACAATATTTGACAATATTTTACATGTTTAAATTTATGTATTCCAGCTTCAAATTTTTGCCCCATATTTGGAGAAATGATATTAAATTTTCCTATAAAAATTTTGTTCCTAAAATAAATAATTGATAATTTTTACAACAACGATATTTGTATTAGAGATTAATGTCAAATTAAGAATGTCATGAAATTAAATTAAAATAAAATAATCAATAATATCAAACTTAAATTATTACGGATAAAATGTCAATCACAATATTAGATTACAATTAAAGAGGTAATAGAGAGTAGAGGTCATCATTGCAACAGAGGTGAACGGCTCAGATCTAGTTGTTGGTTTATTATAATGTTCCTGTTGGCATTCACTAGTCTATATAATTGTAGAGATTCCAATGCGTTCATTTTTCGGCCTTTTGTGCATAGTCGCAGGGCTTTAAAGTTAACTATCGGGTCAAATGAGTGGTTTTTCAGAAGGTGTTCTGCAAAATTGAACTCGGTTTTTTCGATTTTCCAGCCTCTAGTGTGTTCCTCAACTCTAATTTCAAAAGATTGTCTAGTTAGACCGAAATTTTTTTTTGCAGGTGGAACATGTTAGTTCATATATACCATTATCTGCTCGATTGGGATTACATCCTTATTATTGCAAATTACGTTTTTTAGACTAGTTAGAATTATAGTACATTTGTATGAAATATGACCAATAATTATGGTATGCGAGCCCATAGTTTTTTATGTATTTCTGCGGTCATGGGTGTGCCTCCCTTTATTTTTTACGTGCGCAAAATCACCACGGATACCGCCCCACCGGAGCCGGCGAAGGAGGTTATGTCGGACTCGAACCGACTAAAACCCATGCTGCCTGTGGGTCGCTTTGGTTGGGTGTGCCTCCCTTGTATGCTAGGTCTAGAACTACCCTGGATCTTTTGTGTGTATTTAAAATATTAATTAATTAGGATGAAAAACCGTTATTCGTCGCTATCACTTTGATCACTGCCAATTCCTCCTCAAAATCTGACTGCGACATTGGAGTCGACAGTAATCGGTGCATCATTAAGTGAAAGGCAGCATGTTTGTGACTCCGTGGGTATCTAGAGTTTATATGTATGACATTGTCAGCGAAAGTGGACTTTCTATAAATTTTAAATGTATGTTTATGGTCAAGAAAATTAATTCTATCGTTTAGTTATTTAAGTACATTACACAAAATTTTGCCTATTGTATGCCTAGAGGTGGAGAATGGAGAAACTTTATATCATTATTAACATCACATTGTAACCCATTTTCACAATAAATATATTTGAATTTGAAAAAAAAAAATGTCAAAAAATTATTCAATGTAGATATATTTCCGGTCCATAGGAAATGTCATCTACAAAAGTATTAATAATAATAAGTAATCAACGGTTTGTACATATTGTTGTTTAGAATTTGAAAATATCTGCACAAAGCTCACACACATCACTCTGTTTATAAAACTTATTACAGAACTTAAAACACAGAACTTAACTTGGGCTAGATAGATAGATATCGTGTGTTTCAAATCCATTGTAATTGGTGGGTCTACTGCTGATTGTATTTAATTTTAATTGCAATCTTGCAGTCATTTAAAGCAATGCTTGGGAACATTTTTTTTACATTAAAGGAGATGAGTATAGCTTCGTCTGGTGAACATTTCCAAGCTTTTTTACAAGGTCAAGGCTATTTCTGTGGGTGTAAAATTCATATGTTGTAATAATATTATATCAGCTTCCGCTGCTAACTTGTACGCTGCTGTACCTGTGTATGACACTACTGGACAAATGTATGTAGTTTATAGCACTATCGATCAACACCAAGTGCCATTATTTGCCAACATTCTTTGATTCTTGCGTTCATCCCGGTCGAATCAGAAGTTTTCATCTCGAAGTCCGAGGTCCGTTTATTCTATTATAACTGTACCTCTTTTCTCAATGGGAATTTCTCTACTCAACGGAATCTTTTTACGATTCCGTACCTCAAAAATAAAAATAAAAACGGAACCTTTATATCATTCGTTGTCCATCTGCCTGTCTGTCATTACCTTTTTTCTCAGGAATGCGTAGAGGCATCAAGATAAAATTCGTACCACATACTCAGGTCTAAATCGTCTTGAAACTGTGCAAACATCAAACTTCTAAGTAAAAAAAAAACGTTGAAAATATATTACGGTTTATGTAGCTTACGGAACCCTCGGTGCGCGAGTCCGACTCGCACTTGACTGGCTTATTTTATTATAGCCTTGGAATTCAAAAAAATATTTTATTTTTGTTATTAATACTTCTACAAAGATTTTAAATGAAAATTTGTGCCTTTCTTCTTTGTTTTTATTATTTAAAAGAATTGTAATATCTTTGTACTGAAGTGAGAATTGCATGGTCGCACACAAGCTTCAGTAACTTAGCGGTACACTAAGTTAAATTAATTCAAAAATAAATCTCAGTCTGCGTTGCGTTTACATGTATATAGTTCGTAATAAATGCCATTTCAAATTGAAACAGGAATATAATAGTTTTGAATTTAGACTCAATTTCATTGTTTATAATATTTTGAACATAATATTTTGAAAAATTAACTAGCGTCTTTTACTTATCGTACTCCTATCAAAGAAAGTTAGGGATTTAAATTATTCGTGCTAATGAAATTCGGAAGAGTTAAAATTACACTTTCGAACAGTTTTCTAGGATCAGTATCAGAATAAACGGGATATTTACCATGTTTCATTATTTTGAGTTTATATCGGAAACTCAAAATAATGAAACATGGTAAATATCCCGTTTATTCTGATACTGATGTCAGTGACCGTGATAGTTTAAATACCTAGTTTTCTAGGAATTATAAAATTTGGAACTTTGAAAATCGGAATACTGGAATTTACATACATAACTCACGCCTATATCTCCGAAGGGGTAGGCAGAGGTGCTAGCACCCACATTTCGCCAGTTTATGTTTAGGTCCCAATGTAATAGCTGGCGAGCCTATTGCCATTAACTGGGCACTTATAAACCTGCGATAAATAGACACATAACTTCGAAAAGCATCGAAAAGTCATTGGTGGTCCATTACCCATACCCATACCCCATTACCCATACCGCGCTTGTTTCACTGGAATTTGGAATTCAATATTTCGGAATTTTTGGGTGTTCCCACCAACAACTTACAGAAAAATCAATAAGAGCTCCGATGAACCATACACACTAGTTCCTGAAACCCGTCGTTGGTTCAATTCAAACCATGATGAGTTAATTGGGGACCATCGGCTGTCGGGCCCACCAAGCAGACAAGGTTTTTTTTATTTTTATTTTATTTATTTACTTACAAAATATAATACAATCGTTACATACATTGGCACATCCTAAAACCACTAGGAGTTTGTCTGGTGCGCCATTAAACAAGCACAACACACAATTAAACAAGCAGATATTACATTTCTTTACTTATTATGACAATATAACATAAACCTAACGTTAAAGCAGCGAGTGGAGCAAAACCGGTTTTGCACGAGGCATCTACAGGCTGTTCAAAAAATGTGCTTTTAATTTTGTAACGGAAATAAACAAATGGCAACATTGACTGGTGACGTGTTGGTGCGGAGAGGTGGGAGCGATGGAGGGGCGAGCCGAGGAGAGGAGAGGTGTAGTGTGGAGTCTATAAAAGGGGTGTGATTTGGTGTCTCGGGGCATTATTATTGGAAAAATCAACTGTTTATGTTTAATAAAACTAAAAAGTATTATTGTGTTAACGGGTATTTATTTCACTTCCAACAACGTCGTAACAATTTTCTTTTTAAATTTATATTGGCGATGATAGGTGAAAACGCTTTCAAGTTGATTACATTGTCGGTCATAATAATATGTACTTAATTCTAAGGTACGCTCTTTTCTTTGGGCTTAAGTTTATTTTCATTGTGTGCTGAGTCTCTTCCACATATTGAAATATGACTCTCTGAAAAAGGTAATTTCTTACCAACCACAATTATACTTCAATGAAAGCGTCTTCTACTTAATGCTATTAAGTTTAGTTTTAAATTTTTCGTACAAATTAAATTACAATTAGTATTTATGACTTTTGGAAAGCAGGCAGGTTTTGGTGCAGAATTAAATATTTTGAAATTTTGGGGTGTTGCCATCAACAGTAAATGTACAACAAATTACAGATAAATCAATAAACGACAGATTCTCCCGTGGTTGATTCAATACAAACCACGATCGGTTGTCGGTCTTTACAATTATGAAGTTACGAGGGCCGAATCCAAAAGTAGGCTTTTTTCTTAAGGCTTGAGTTTGTATTAATCGTTTTTTAATTGTGTGCAGAATCTGCCGCACTCTTTCTTCATATAGTGAAATACGATCAACTTTTTATAACAGGATTTTATGACAGGTTTTTTTTGAAGAAATTGGAGGAAACTCAATTTTCAGTACTAACATTTATGCATATTTTTTAGGAAAGACAAATCTAAAATTTATGATATTTTTGTATAGGAATGAGATCACATTTAAGCTACCAAATAGTTTTATTTCATTTTTGAAAAGTGACTGCTGTAAAAAATTAATACGAAATTTATCATCAAAATGGATAACATTCCGGACGTACTGTTTTTAAAGATCGAATTTAATTTACCCAGCGGCCAATAAAACAAAATTTAATACAGAGTTGTAGAATCTTGAAATCAACTTTCAAACGAAATATAAATAATAGAAATAGCTATTAAATTACAGGAATAACGAACTCATGACTTTGTAAGAAAATTTCAGCAATTTTATAGGTAACTTGGGAGTTGGCTCTAAGTACTTTGACTACCTCTGGGTTTATTTAAGTAACAGATCATTAACCATTGAAACTTTAGATTACAAAATGAGTCGAAATACCAGTAGAGGGCTGGCGCAAGGCGATCCTCTGTCACCGTTATTATTCAACGTAGCAACTATTGATATCTGTAATTCAACCCATAATTTGTTACCTAGTATATACATCTCTCAATATGCCGATGATTTCGTTTTATATTCATGCTCTCAAAATGTAGTAAGCTGTGTCACTGACTTACAGCTAGCCTTGAACTTTATTTGTACCCTTTTAGGTAGACTTGGCTTAAATATTTCGGCTAGTAAAACTGTTGTGTGCACTTTCAAGAGAGGATTTCTACAGCAATCTGTAGAATTAACCATAAATAATAGGCCGTTACAAGTAGTCGACGTGGTAAAACATCTAGGTATCTGGTTGGATCGCCGTCTTAGGTGGACCAAACACATTGCGGAGATAGCACAGAAAGCTACGACATTCCTTAATATATTTAAAGTTCTGGTTCTGGAGAGTTCATCCAAAGCACCTGAGAGGGTTGTATATGACCATTATAAGAAGTAGATTTGACTATGCAAGTTTTTAATATAATAACGTTGCTCTTAATCAGCTATATAAATTGAATAAAATTCAGAATCAAGCTATGAGGATTATAGGAGGGTTCATTAGGAGCACGCCTATCCATGTGATGGAAAGTGAGTTGTGTCTCTGCCCTTTATTCGTACGTCGACAATACTTAGCATATAAACATTGGTTGAAGGCCAAGACTAATGATAACAACCTTATACCAATTCTTAACGAATTGGAGAGTACGTGTCGGAACCGGTACTGGCTTAAGAAGATGAAGCCTTTACTAATCAATACTCATAGTAAGCTTAGGGCAATGCCCATTTATACCAGTAGCTGTTTAGATATGTTTCGATTGGAGACGTGGGTGACAAATATTGATGTGGCGGATATCATACTGCCCAACATGGACATATGAACTAAACCTAAAGATCATTACAATAGTCATGTCTTGAAAGTTTTATGTGACGGTTTTATTAATGACGCTTTTGCTGGATACCATAAAATATTTACGGATGGCTCAAAAAATAACCAGTATATTGGGGCAGCCTTCTTAGATCTTGAGGAGAATACAAGCATTAAATTTAAAATTAATGTGGATGTTTCCATTATGAATGTGGAATTCCTCGCAATTTCAGAGTCCCTGTCTTACATAGAATCTGCATATTATAACAGGGTCGTAATCCTAACAGACTCGAGAAGTTCATTGCAGCATCTGGCTCGGTGCAACTCGATATTTCGAGGTATGCCGATAGCCAACGATATTTTAAGAACAATTTTAAGATTAAAGTTGCAAAGTAAAATAGTGAAACTGCAATTGATTCCGTCCCATATAGGTATCGTCGGCAATTTGCTTGTGGACAAACTTGCGAGTGAAGCCTCTACTGATGGTATTTCAGTCTCATTTTTGCCTTACTTCACCAACTATCTACCAGCTACCAGACAATTTTGTTATGAAAACTGGAAAGAATATTTTGATGAGAGGTCGAAAGAAAAGGGAATCTGGTATAGAACGATTCAGCCCTATCCTCTACGCTCTCCTTGGATCGATGGTTGTGGTCTCAATCGACAAGATACAGTAATTGCACTTCGGCTTCGTTCCGGACACATTCCATCAAATAAATTTGCGTTCCTAATGCGGCAATCAACATCCCCAAACTGTACCACCTGCAATACACTTGATGACCTGTACCATATTTTGATGGAATGTGTACGGAATGAAACGCACAGGGATCCTCTGTTGAAGAGTAGCCTAATGGTGGGGAGTTGTAACAGTGCCCTGTCTGAGCCATTATCGGATACAGCCCGGACACTGTACAACTTAGTTTAGAGGTTAAGCATATGATAACTGTGCATATGTTTTTGATTTTGTTTGATTTGTATTTTGTTTACAATATGGGCAACATAATCGCTCTAGCGACAAAGCCCTTCAATAAAAAGAAAAAAAAATTGTAGGTAAAGGCCTAATATATTAATAAAAACAAATTTTCATACAGAGTTGTAAAATCTTGAAATCAACTTTCAAACAGAATATAAATAATGGAAATAGCTATTAAATTACAGGAATAAATGCTTAAATGAATGCTGCTTCAAGGTCCAGTAAAAAGGCAACGTCTAGATTGCTGTAGCTTGAGTTCATCGGCAGAATTGGCGAGCGGCTTGCGCGCTACCCATTTGGCAGTCGTGCATTTTGGTCGCTCGCTAAAGCTGCTGAGGGAAACTTCTGCCAGTCTTGCCTTCCGCCGCTGCAAAAATCCGACGGTAGTCTGGCCCATGGCGCTAAGGAGAAAGCCGATCTTTTGGGTAACCTCTTTGCATCAAACTCGACTATGAACGACGGGAATGCCAAACCACCCATCATCCCCAGCTGTGGTGATTCGCTGACAGAAATTAAAATCACACAACAGGTGGTCCGGTGCGAGCTTAGATCCCTAAATGTTCGGAAGTCGAGTGGGCCGGACGGTATAAGAAGTTAAGATGGTGCTTAAGCACTGTGCCCCCGAGCTGTGCCCTGTACTTACATGCCTTTTTGCACTCTCATACTCCGCGAGGCAGGTCCCGGCCTCGTGGAAGACTGCATTCATGCACCCTGTACCTAAGAAAGGGGACAGGACAGATCCGACCAATTACAGGCCTATCGCTATAACCTCCCTTCTCTCGAAGGTTATGGAGCGTGTTATTAATACACAGCTCCTGAGGTACCTTGAAGGAAACGATCTACTGAGCGACCGACAGTACGGTTTTCGCCACCGTCGCTCTACCGGTGACCTTCTTGTGTATCTCACAAACCGGTGGGCGCAAATCATCGAGAGTTGCGGTGAGGCACTAGCGGTCAGCCTCGATGTAGCGAAGGCCTTCGATCGGGTCTGGCACAAAGGTCTTCTTACGAAGTTGCCATATTATGGACTCCCCGAGGGATTGTGCGAATGGATCTCCAGCTTTTTGTCCAACAGAAGCATCCAAGCCGTCGTCGACGGCAGCTGCTCGGACCGCATGAACATAAACGCTGGTGTCCCACAAGGCTCCGTGTTGTCTCCAACGCTGTTTCTGCTGCATATCAATGACATGCTGTCTGATGGCTCCATTCATTGTTATTCGGATGACAGTACCGGGGACATGTGTTACACGGGCGGTGCAAATATCCCTCAGTCCGAGGTGGAGAAGAGTCGCGAACAACTTGTGTCTGAAATCGAGACTACTCTCTCTGGAGTGTCCGATTGGGGACGACTAAACCTAGTCTAATTCAACCCCACTAAGACACAAGTATGTGTATTCACCGCTAAGAAAACCCTATTCACACGGCTTACCATTTCCCCGAGTATCGGGATCCTTGGTGTCGATATCTCCAGTGACGTCCAATGCCGAAGTCATTTGCAGGACAAAGTTAAGTTGGCATCAAGAAAGCTCGAAGTGCTCAACAGGGCGAAGCAGTATTTCACTGCGGGGCAGCAACTCCTTCTTTATAAAGCACAGGTCCGGCCTCACATGGAGTACTGCTGTCACCTTTTTGCTGGAGCACCTGCATACCAGCTTGACCCCTTCGACTCGTTGCAAAGACGGGCATTGAAGCTGGTTGACAATCCCATACTCACAGGTAGAGTGGAAACTCTTAGCCTTAGGAGGGATTTTGCCTCACTGTGTGTGTTCTACCGCCTATACAATGGTTTGTGCTCAGATGAATTGTTGGACATGATGCCCGTAGCTACATTCTATCATCGCACCTCTCGCCTTAGGCAGGGAATTCATCCCTACACATTGCGACCTGTGACGGTGCGCACTGTGCGGTATGTGTGACACCCCTGGTGTTGCATACGTCCATAGGCCACGGTAACCGCTTCCCATAAGGTGGGCCGTGTGCTTGTCTGCCAACTAAGTGGTATAAAAAAAAATAACGAACTCATGAATGTGTAAGAAAATTTCATAGGTAAAGATCGAATATATTATATTATGCTAACAATTCACATGCATCATGTTTAAACAACAATTCATATTTCAATGGAAAATTAGCTATATTATCAACAGATAAAGTCACCTGCATTTTTACTGTATTTTTGGGCACCCAAAATTTTTATGCTGTATGTCCTCTATGCTTCGCTCTCTGTGATCAAATCATGCCATAAATTAAGCAAGAACTTCAACAGCCTCTGTCTATACAGTCCTAGCTGTCCTAGCAGTTCTAACTGTAAGTTTGGTCAGTCTGATCGTTGTATTACCATAATAGGCTTCCGTTACTGCCATGCCATGTACTCTAACATATAGTCGGAACTTACACAATTATAGAAAAATAAGCTTACATATTAGTCCCCTAAATGATGTTTAGTCTGTTACTCTAAGTACTTAATGAATAGAGGAGGATATATTAAAACTGGTTGTACATACTCTAGTTACAGTATGGTACAAACCATACCATTATTCCGGTGATTTATTGGCATCACTGTCAATGGACTTTAGTATTCGTTCCAACTCCTGCCCAAGCTGGCCCGCTCTTATACGAACTTGAAGTCCTGGCTGTGGTCGGGTAAGATCACCGAGGCTGGAATATGATTGATAAAAGAGTTCAATGAATATTTTATTAAAAACTTCTTACGTCATAGATTCTCTTTCTTTCGGCACATAATAACCGTTTTAATTTAAGTAATACCGCTATATTTCATTGATTAAACTACTGCACACTACTATCTATATAGGTCCTCCAAGAGAGTAGAAAATTGCACTGCGCTTGCTTTCGGTCTATAGTCGGAGTCCAAGTGGAATACGTTTATTTAGGTATAATATCTTCACAAACTTTCTCGTTTATAATATTAGTATTTTTTATACTTATTTATTAACTTTTGAACCTCCCGCGTTGAAAAAATAATTTGACTCTGTTGACAGTGACAATACAAATGGAATTGGTCACATGAAAACGAAAGTTCATAGACAAAAAGTAGAGGGTGTCGAGTCGACACCCTCTACTTTTCGACACTGTCGACCCAACGAATCGCATGTAAGAATACGAAATGTGACTAACTTTATCTACCAGTCGAAATTCGTGAACGTCAAAACGATGTCGAATGTCACCGTAGATTCGCTCCGGAGCGAATTAACATTGTCTAAGGCCCCAGGAGCCGATATTTTATATTTTTGTGGAGAATAAACTAAACAGTCAACAGATAAAGTGACCTACATTTTTACTGTATTTTGGTGCATATACTGAGATAAATGCAATTTATTACTGAATGAATGCAGGCCCTCATAAAATATTTAATCAATCAATTTTACGTATATTCTAACCTTTAATCTTGTAGAATGGCGTGTAGTCATAAATTGCACCGAAATATTTATACGAATTTTTGTCTTTGCAATTTCAAAAAAGAAAATCATACTATTAGTATTGGAAGAAAATGGCATCATGGATTTACACAAACATCCTTCCACTCAAAACGCATATACTGCCACTGTTCCGTCGCGGGTAGAAAGAAAATGAAATAATATGATCATAATATTCATACGTTAAACTAAAATCATTGTTACGTTATTTTTATATCACATTTTTGAAGCTGGAGTAAATCATGCACATTTGTTAAATTTCATTAAAATCTGTTTTAAAGTTTAAATTGTGTGTGTTTATATTTAAGATATAGCTACAACCTGTAGCAGATTAAGTAAAATGACATCAGGCAATCCAACTATAATATTATTACGTGCACGGGGTACAATTAAATGCCGTTTACTCAACGAAGAGATTTATTAGCTCACCACAAACTAGACAATTTAATCACTAGTACACACAGTACTCTTCAACAGTTCCAGTCGCTCAGTAGGTCACACTAGTCCACAGTAGTTGCTCAGGTCGCAGGTAGAATCTTCTTCGGTCACTTAAGTTCGCTGTGTTCGTTATCGATCTCAAAAACAGAATGAATGGTGTAGCTACGCGAGCGTGTTTTTATACCTCTCAATTAGGAGCGTCGAATCATCCAGAAAGTTCGCGAGCGATAAATACCTACTTCCTTTGATGTTACCGCCGCGCGCCGTCGCTGAACTTTTGAGTTCATTCTCGATATTTACCTATTGTTTGTTCTCATTTAGAAGAGTACGTACTCGTAGGTAGGTAGTGACTTGGTGTCGACGATTCTAGATTTTTCTATGCCATTCGGTAGAGTACCTCTTCACTAAAAATTCCTTTTTTATTTCTTGATGATTAGATTATTATTTTTCGAGATATCGACGGCGGTCGTAACAATATTTTAAGTATATAAATCTATTCGAACTTCTTTATTTAGTATCTACTTGATGCTCAGACAGTGCAAATTAGTTTTAGTACACAATATTACCAAAAATGGTTCAAGAAATAATCATTTCACGACATTTTTTTTTTTTTACGTGCGCAAAATCCCCACGGATACCTCCCCACCGGAGCCGGTGGAGGAGGTTACGTCGGACTCGAACCGACCAAAACGCACGCCGCCTGTGGGTCGCTTTGGTTGCCGAAGGTGAGGTTGACAGGCATATCCCTCGCACCCCGGCCGACCCAGGGCCATCTCTCACGATCTGGCCCTCTTCTCGGGTGTGGGGACTACAGAGTCCCCAACTCGTCCCCGGAAACGGGGAGGCGCGCCACGCGCGCCACCGCCGCGGCCTGCTTCTGCCAGGGTGACAGGCGGCTCCACCTGTCTCCCCCAGGCCGGCGCTCATGGGGGGCGGAGGTCGTTCATCGACCTCCGACGCCCGAGTTGCCTTCAAACGCGGGCAGCTTGTCTTGCGATCCTTCGTCGCTCCCGCTGCCGCTCCCGCCCCGCCTCCTCTTTCACGAGCATTACTTGCTCGCTGAAGGAGGCGCCGGCCGCCCACGCATCCGCGCAGCGAACCATCGCCGCGAGCAAGGTGGAGAGCGTGAGAACCCTCACTCCCAGGGCCGCCACAAGCTCCCGCCTCGGCGTCTCCCACGCCGGACACTCGGTGAGCGTGTGCGGACCTGAGTCCTCGCTCGCGTCGCAGTGATGGCACTCGGACGTTGGCTCTTTCTGCATCCGACGCAGATACTTTCCGAAGCATCCGTGCTCGGTGATCATCTGCGTCAGACGGTACGAGAGGCTGCCGTGTGGCCTCTCTAGCCACTCCCCCATGATGGGTCTTACCGCCGTTACTACGGCGTGCCCTGCGCCTGGTCGCCCAAGTCGTATCTCCCATTCCGCCACCATTTCCTTGTGGAGCCGGGATCCCACGGCCCGAATTTCTTCGGGCTCGGGGTCGTGACCCCGCTCCCGCGCCGCCTTTCGGAACCGGTATAGCGCCGAAAGGCATCTCGCTTCCAGGATCCATGGTGGCGATCCGGCGAGGAGACTCGCCGCGTTGAATGATATCGTGCGGTACCCCCTTATGATGCGGCACGCCAACTTCCGCTGCGGACGCTGCAGCAGGAGCATGTGACTGACTGTCAGACTTCGGAAGTGCTTCCCGAAGTCCCACCGGCCGTCGAGCACGAGCCCCAGATATTTCATCTGGGGCTTGATGCCGATGAGAGTGCCTCCCACTGTGAGACTGGAACCAGGAGGTGGCGTGCGCCGAGGTCCATGAAAGAACATGGCCTCGGATTTATGCAAAGCCACCTCAAGGCCCAGCCGCCGGATCCGTTCCACGACTTGAGCAACCGCGGTCGTGGCCCTCAGGATCGCTTCGCGGTATGTAGCCCCGCTCGCCGTCACTAGCGTGTCGTCCGCATAGCACGTGACGGCGGCGCCGTCCGCAAGCTCACCGCGAAGCACCCAGTCGTATCCAATGTTCCACAGTAGCGGCCCAAGAACCGATCCCTGTGGAACACCGCACGACATCTCACGCCGACCGACGCCGGTCGCACTTGGGTAGATGACGGCTCTCTCCGTCAGGTACGCCCCGACTATGCGGCGGAGGTAGAGAGGCACACCGTGGTACACGAGTGCCTCCCTGATGCAACTCCAGGGCAAGGTGTTGAACGCGTTGGAGATGTCCAAGGACACCGCCAACGTCACCTCACCCCGGGCAACTGCCTCCTCCGCCAAAGTCCTCACGCGCATGATGGCATCCACGGTGGACCGCCACCGGCGGAAGCCATATTGGGCATCCGCCAGGTCCGGCCCCCTACCAGAGAGGTGCTCGACGAGGCGCTTCGCAATAACTCTTTCAAAGAGCTTGCCCACCTCGTCGAGCAACACAATGGGCCGGTAGCCGGACGGTTCGTCCGCCGGGCGACCCTCCTTTCGGATGAGGACCAGTTTCCCCGTCTTCCACATCTTCGGAAACTGGCCCCGCTCCAAGCATGCGCTGAGGAACCCTCTCAGTCGGGGTTCGAGACCGTCTTCTCCCAGAGCTAGGACCCACGCGCGGCCTGGAATGCCGTCGGGTCCCGGGGCGGTGCTCTTTTTGGCTCTAAGCCTTCGCACCGCCAGCTCCAGTTCTACCCAAGTGACCTCGGGGACTTCGTCGTCAACTACCACACTGGGCGCCACAGGCGACCAAGGTGGCGGAGTCATCTGCGGCGGAACGTGTTCCGCTCGCGCCGGGAACAGGGACTCGACCACTCCACCGAGCAGAGCTGGCTGGAGAACCCGGGTCAACGGCGGGGCCCGGGGGCGCAGCTTTCCTCTTACCATAAGGTAAGGCCGCCCCCATGGGTCCCGCTCCAGCGTCTCCATGAGCTCCTTATAAGCCGCGGCTTTCGCCCGCTTAATCTCCGCTCGGAGGGCATCTCTGGCCTCCCTGTATCCCTCATGAAGCTCCGTCACTCGGGGCTCCGTATCTGCGGTTCGGCTACGCCTCCTACGGAGTCTGGTCCACCGGCGGTGCGCGATCACGCAGGCTTGCCTCGCGATCTCCGTAGGCCACCAGTAGACCCGACGCCTCGGACTATAGGGTGGTGCCCTAGGCATACCCGCATCGCAGACACGAGTAATCATTTCACGACTTATTCGCTTTATTAATATAATCAAGCGAGGGATACGATACGTGACCAAATATATTTTAATTTATTTTTCCGAAATAGAAAAGATATTTGGTCCCCTTAACTTTTATCTGAGATTAGGATACTTTTTTCCACTAGCCTGACTACTAAAATATTAAATTTTTAGTCCTCCGGGGTGTTCTCTTTTTATACAAACAATATAAGGCTTTAATCAAGCTCGACCAGTTTTTAAGTATTAATTAAATATCAACCTTATCCCTTTAAGACAAAGATTAAAATAGTAAATAACAGCTCGCTTTTTCCTTATCAGATCAGATTTTATGGTGTAAGTAAATTATTACAAAACTTGTATAAATATAACAAGGTTGATATTTAATTGATACTTAAAAAGTGCTTGAGCTTTTTTTCGCCTAATGTGAAGAACCTTTCTTACGTCATTTCTTTCAATTTGCTTTCATAGAAAGTTGTTAGTGTTTCTGAATTATTCTATTTATTCTGAACTAAAATGTTGCTTATTTTAATAAATAAAATACTTATTCATTACAGAGGAGATTAGTTTCGATTAATTTTAGATATCATTTGTCATACTGGTATTGTAATCTATATTCTATTATGTTAGATAACAATCACTGTATTTACAATATAATTTTTTCACAGTAGCATTCACAATCCATCAGTAGGTCAGGATAAAAGAACTCAGCATAATATAATAACTGATAAATACCACCCATCTACCATAGAGAGGCGATTGAGTTATTATAGCGAAATTCAAGAATTCAAGAAAAGCACTGTAAATGAAGAAGAGCTGCCAAAAAAAGAAAAGCGTCACCTATAATGCTGGGTGCAGAAAAGAAAGCTAAAACTGAGAGTGTCCCATCTCGTAAGTATTCATAATATCATACAGACAATAGCCTGTTATCTGCTTTCGTACTTATAAGTACTTCAAGAGCGAGCATGTATGAAATGTTAAATGAAAGTAGATAAATCTACTGTCGTTTAACTTTTTATGCATACTCGCTGTTTTCTTTTGTTTTATTAATTAGTATGTTCTGTGCGAATTGGGCCTACCTACCTATTGATGTGTCAATCAATCACTTGGTACTCGTTCATTTTGCGTACCCGAACTACTGTTGTTACGGATATATTATTAAACTGCTATTCACGTATATTAAGACATTTAGTCTTATTTATATTTAAATTCTAACCTGTTATTTTTGGCTCATCTTTATGGAAATACATATTTTTTATGATCAAAATGCAGATTTTCATAAAAATTAAACAACTGAGATTTTGAATATACGTTATTGTCTTATTGACTCTTACTGGTTTGTCCGTTCGTTCCCATTTTATGAATATGTTTAGTCCATCTTCTTTTGTCCATCCTCTCATTCTATAGTAAAGAATCTTTTTCCCTTTTTTCCCTATTTTGATCACTATATATATTCTTCTTACCCTATTACAATGTTCTCTTATCACACAGTTTTTTACTTCTCAGATCTCTCAATTCTACAGCTTTTAGTTTCATTCTTTTGTTAAACCCTACATTCGCTGACATGACAGTGGGTACCAGCATATACATGTAAAAGAATGCATGGCAGTCCACTGCTGGGCCTCCACTATGCTAATTTTATGTCGTAGCAAAACAACTATCGTACTACTAAACCCATTCTTCGTCTTCCATTCCAATTTAATCTTTATTTGCGAACACAGGTATAACTTGTTGGTACATTGGTTTAAAAGTTTGATCATTCCGCATTCCACCTAAAAGACATGCAAATTCACAATATAAGCTTAAAAATAAAATGCATTTTGTAGGAGTAGCTACTGATTAATAACGCAATTAATTTAGAATTTAATCATGTTAAATGGTTTAGTTATGTCAAAATTTTAAATTAAATATTAATATATATATAAGATTATTAATGGTAATACAGTATAGTCTCTTTCATTACAATTTGTCATTTAAATTTTCGTCAATAGTCTAGTACGCTTTCGTTATAAGTAAGTACAATATTTTTTTTATAAAAACAGTTGTATTTTCCACTTCGAAAATATTTCGTGGTAATTTGTTGTACAAACGAGGAGCCATGGAGGAAATACTTTTAACAAACAGCGCTGACCAATGCTGAGGCATACAAATTTTTTGGCAGTTACGAGCACTGTTGTATGCAGTGTAACGACTCAAATTACCTTTCACAAAATTTACAACTTCATATATATACATCTTCAATCGTGGCAACGGCGGCGCCCCGACTCTCAGATAGTGTCCTCCCAGTGTGCTACTACCTGGATGACGTTCTCGGAGACACACATAAATTCCTCCGGTGTACATATATATGAGCATGTTGTACACCTCTCTAGTTGAGCCATTATCTGTGGAGTGACCACATTCACATCACACGTCCGTGCCACCTGAGAGCCCCACCAGGACTGGTTTTCTTTGCTCCGGAGTCTGTTGAGGAACTTCCATGTGATCCAGGGAAGGTCATGTCCAGGCGGGAGATTCTCCGACCCTGGAACGAAAGGGGTCGGCAGTGAGTACAGTGCACTCCAGTGGTTTCGCTTCGCTTGGGAGGGGTCACCGTCGATGGAGGCGACGCATGTCCGAAAGCTCCTGCGGCTCTTCAGTCTTTGTGGCACCTGAAAATGCCTATACATGGCATTAGATTTATATAGGCATTTGATTTACTTAGATTGACTTCAGTTTGTCCCTCTTCACGGACGACGCCACACTTCTGCATGTGCAATGCCAGTCAGTAAATGCAGCATCCCCACTGGAGTCGGTTTGAGACAGCCAATTATTATCCGGCAAGTTTCATTTAGTGTTACATTCACTAGTTCAGCATAGGTGGATCGGCACCATGCAGGGCATGCGTATTCAATCGCAAAGTAACACAAGGCCAACCCTGTTGTTTGTAGCACCTGCGGTGTCCAGGAATGTATGGTCTGCTCTGGCAAGGATCTCTGTGGGTTTTCTGCACACTCAGGATATCGCAGCGGGTGTTCTGGCAGAGACTAGAGAGTATCTCTACCCTGTCCCGAGAGAAACCTTCGATGTTTATGGAGATGATTCACAAAGCTGACTTTGGGTGTGGACTATCAGAGTGGTTTTGAGTTGCCATCGTGTGTTTTTTCGTCTTGTCTATATCTGGTAATTAAGCAGTGATTTGTTTGGCAGAATCATCGACGGAAAACCAGCTAGAATGGTGTCAGTTGTTCCCGGCTTGCCGCTACGGCTCGGCGTGTGGGTTCGTGCACCCTCGGTGGAAATTTTTATTTACATGTAAACGGCCGAACTGCTTTTACTCACATTCGCCCAATGCGCCCTCTGCGCCAGTATTACCTTCGTCAAGTGTCGGTAAGTGGAACCTACATAATATGTTAATATACAGTGCGTTACAGAAGTTCGTAAACAGCTGAATCTATAATCCTTAGAGTACTTAAGTCTAATTTTAACAGAACGTTAAGTATACTAAACAAACTAAAAAGTATTTATTACACATAGAAGAAGATAAGGAAAGGAAGAAATGCATTTCCACCAATGTATTAACTGGAAATCCTTTCATTCTCTCGCGTCACTTGATACAATTTGGTTTCATTTTGTATACGAATTTCTGCAGCTAACTGTATATAGATTCATGCACGCACGTATTAACAATGAGAGGGAATCGATCTGCGGCTTAAAACATAACAGTCGAACACACCGTCACGCCACAAATATTGTCAATATGTAAGCCCAAAACTATGCATAGTACGTCAGGAAGAGTAATAAGAGTCTGGCGAAGGTAAGTTCCTGTTTAGCAAAACGTCCTCTCTATTGCACAGTTTGATTTCTTCTTATGACCGAGTGAGCGATGCGATGTGGTCCCCAAAATGAGCAAGTTTTACCCATATTGCGTGAACCGGGCGTGCCATTTCTACCACCCGAAGCCGTGCCGCAATGGCAACAACTGCGCCAACAAATTTAAGTACAATTTCTATCACCGTGATGTCCCGTCCAAGTGGCATTCCTTTAGTAACAATATATTGCAATCTTAATATAGAAAAATAAATAAATTATAACACCTAATATGACTGTTTTAATTCAACAACTTTACCAGGTTTCTTTCGTTGTACTTATATATTATTAAGCTGCCTAGTTCCTGGCAGAAGGCCGCGTGATTCCTGGCAGGGTAGAATTTGGGCCACTCTCTCTTCTCATGTACTGATGTACAAGGCAACTAAGGGATAGGGTTGTTTAACCTCACATATATACAGCCCAGACTCAGCTTCAGATGCATGACTAAAGTTAACAACAGTGCCTGAAATAGGGCAAAAGACTCACCCACTATTACATGGGACCGAATAATGTTAGTTCGCCTCTGCCTAACCTTCCGGGGATAAAGTCGTGGTTATATGTTATTATAATGAAGGACCAATTCTCGTTAAAATATCTTCAAAATTGAGATATATATATGTATAATAATTTTTAACATCAAATATGGATATCATATGACAATGACATCACTGTGAAAAAAGGAGAACTCGAAATAATACCCTGTACCAACCCATCCCGCCTGCGTGGAAACAGTAGGTAGTAGCCAAAGCCTTCCAATATTGGGAGGTGCATATTGGATTGCGATGGGCTAATTAACACAAAATATATCGTAAATGTTTTTTATATTTGGGAGTTAGAGATTAAATTGAGGCTGAATTTTAGGAAGATTTTATCACGAGAATCGGTCTTCTGATCAAGCTAATGCAATTTCATTAACAGCCATAAATGGGTACATAATTATAAGTACAATCAGAATTCAGTCAGCATCAGATTGATCAAGATCAAGATCAATCTGATGCTGACTGTACGTCAAGACGAATAAAGTACTCAAAATGAGCTTAAGAGAGGTGGCAAGATAACTACAGTCAGCAGTCTGTCAGAGCGATAGCATGATTTATTTCTTTTTTTTTAACACCTAGTTTCTCCGATATTAATATTTCGAAGTTCTTACTAAACAAATCCTTTTATTCTAGTTCTCGCTTGTACTGCTGCTCGTACTTTCATGCTTCATACTGGTTCTTTCGTACATTCGACCAGTCGTTTTGCTTTTCAATTTGCTTTTAAATAGAATAACTTCTACTATTCATTTATTACTTACTAGTTTTATAATTCTATCATCTCGGGTAAAATGGTACACATTTCTAGTCTTTACTTCCTTCATTCCTGTTAGGATATTGGGATGAGGTTTTACCGGTTTATTAATTCATTTCCTTTACACATTCTTTTCTTACACTAATAACTTTAATCTATTTTAATTAAATTTACTAAGTTATTTGCTTCGTCATAAATTATTTTACATTTTTATTTCTGTACACTGTTACTGCTATTTTTTATACAATGTTTCTTATTGTGGATATAATGATATTCTCAGGTTATCAATATATTAATAACTAGTCTACCTTATTTCTATTATTTGCTGATTTTACAATTTTTATGCAGAGTTCTAGTATCTGTGTTCTACTTTATTTGCTATTCACGTGCAGACTAAAATTTTACGATTTGACCTGTGTCTGTAATTTTTGTTAAAGGTTAAACCATTATTCTGCGTAAATGGGGCATTACGCTATCAAGTGGGGAATGTTTTCGGATTAATCCGGGTTGCAGGTGCACGATGAATTCTCCTTGCACCTGAACTTTGCCAAATACCCGGAGAATCCATCGTGTTCTGTCAGTAGCTGTGTTGTATGTTTTGTGGGTTCGAACTTCTTGATAGTAGTGTATGCATCCGATGCATACGAAGAAAAGCCTCGTGACTATGGCGGTTTCACCCGACACATACCTCCGGTGTCTGGAATGATACCGGGCAAAGGTCTTTATTAGAAGGTAGGACACAACGGTATTTCCGTTCAATTGAGCAGTCGGATGGGGAAATGCCTCCGCCCTACAGAAAACTAAGGCGTATTGCCGTCAGGAGTACTGCTGAGTGAAGGGAGACTGTGTGATATACTTTGTATATTTTTTGTGAAAAAGCCTCGTTGAATAAAGTTCAGCCTCTTCTGTCTTTCAGCTTCCCAACCACTGACACCCAAGTGCGGGCTGCATACAATACTATCAGTTCGACAGTGGCAGTGAAGATTGTATGAACCCCAACTAGTCTTTACCTTCCTGATAAGTTGTTTGTAAATGTTGGTGACTTTTTCACTCGTGTTGTCGATGTGCTGTTTAAAAGTTAGTTTGCTTTCGATAGTGAGGTCAAGAATCATAACGTCCTTTGATGTGCTTATACCTATCCCACCCATACTCAAACGTGGTGTGTCTTATTTAAGTTTTGATTTTTATTTAAGTTTTCTAGTCATGACCATTGGGTCATGACTAGAAAACTTAAATAAGACCAACGCAATCGTTGGTCTTGTAGTGTGCAAATTTGAGCTTATTTGCATCGCCCCACCTCTGAACACGGTTAAGAGCGGCATTGGCATGTCCCTCTATCTTAGCTGCTGTGTCACCGTACAAGACCAAGACTATGTCATCCTCCAATGCTTGATTATAATTAACCCTATCTTCAATACTTTGCAGCAGCGGATCCTGCCGGAGATTCTAAAGGATTGGCCCAGAAATTGAGTCCTGGATACAATTATTTCTTGTGCCTTGCTTTATACCGGCGTACCTCAACCAGACTTGTCTATCTTCCAGTATTTAAAAGTCTTTTAAGACCCTCTGAACACATCTCCACGAATCAGACTTCAATCACCGGCCACCTGGTGCTGTAAAAGGTGCCCTCTATATTCAAAAAGAACAGCACCATGATCTGCTTGTCATCGAGTATTGGTCCTAAACCCTGGTATACAGAGCGTCCTCACAGATCTTTTGTGGCATGAACCTGTATTAGCAGGCGCTGATATTTAGGTGGAGATAGTGCCGCGGTCTTGCCATCATCATCTTTTCAAATATCTTGCTTATGACTGGGAGTCAAGTCAAAAAGTCAAAAAGTTGTTTGCCATGGCAAGGAACAGCTGGGACTCATTTCTGCCGGAGAGATCACTGATGTCAGCCGTGAAACCGCCGGCCTTTCTCGCTATTTCTTTCAGGCAGACTTGTTCAGCCGTATCATCTTCCTCCAAGTCTTCTCGATAAAACAAGTCGGCTAAAAGCTTTACAAACTGTTCCGTGTTCGTGACAAATGTCAATAATTGCGCAGGAATTGTAGCACAGATCAAAATTATAGATGTGCGTTGATGTAGCATTCAGTCAACAGCCATTCGTAAACAACCGTAGCACCGTAGCACTCAGTAACGTAACAGAATGAGACTATGCGTTTGACAGCTATTTTGATGCACGTTGCTATGTACATGGTGGCGTGATATTTACGCACCTGAGTCTCATGCACCGCAACTAGTGACCTCTAGTACAAATCCTAGACAATCACAGCGCACCCTTTACGTAGAAAACAGGTGAAAATTACAAGAGAGTGACAAGGATTCGTTGTAGCAAGACATACATTTTCAATTTGAAGGGACGATCGATACTGCCCGTAATACTGTCACTATAGGTATAAGTATGTTGAAATATTATAAAATAAGTTGCGAGTGCATATTTTTGAGTATTGATGTGGAAAAATCGGTTAACGCGTGAAGCAATAATGGTTTATCTATATAGCAAAAACAAATGGAAAATATAATTCTTAATTCTTTATTGCACACAAACAGTACAGAGGTCATAAACAAAATAAATATATAAGAAATATGTACAAAGACGAGCTTTACACACCTGTTATCTAATTCATTCTACTAATCGTTTGAAATATTGAAAAAAGAAATACAAATAAAAATAATTTTGGGTTACTTTTGTCACAGCTTTTTGCTTGTTCTATTGTTTTATGAAGACTTCAAAATATACATAGTCTTTGTAATCACATTTTTAAATACCAGGATCACTTTTCAATATATTCTCTTATCTTAAAATATTAGCAGGTGCACCCTTATGGTAGTTCTAAATAATAAGCTTTTGACCCATCGTGTGAGGTCTTTGAGGATGGTTACCAGGTGCAGCCACGTTTTTACAATTATGCAAAATTAGGAGTTTTAAATTGTTATGTGGCTACCTAAAACACGTTAAATTTTAATGATCATACCAGAATACCTCAGCTCGTGTGCTCACATCATTTGGTAAAGAAGTGTTATTTAGCGTAAGATTCTGATGGATCCCACGCGACAACCGCCGGCGCCGTCAGTAATACATCTGTCCAACCATTCACATTCGCACTATTGCATTCAAATCGGTTTGAGAGATGAGAGTCTATGAACACGTGGTGTTTGTACATGTACTAAAATTAATACAGTTTGTTACGTAGTGAATGCTAGACTATAGATAATTCAATGTGAATATTTAATCATGAAACAAAAATTACTTTTCATTTGCATACCTCAGTTCATTTTAGATGTATGCATGCTTTTCATTGACATTAATAAAGAAATTATCAAAACAAAAAGAAGTACCTATACAAAAAAATAAAAAGAACACAAAAGGTTCAAAGTTTTGTTTTATGATATGAAAAAGCCGTCAATGTCTGATTCATTTCATACAAATACTTCAAAGTACGAGTTTAGTATATTTCGACAATTTATTACTTTTTTTTTATCATTGAGACGAGGGTAATATTTATTTCATTAATAATATTTACATGATATACACGGAATTTATCGAAATTAAAATATAAATAAAAAAGAATATATATCTAAATAATCCTGCAGGTTCAGGCGTCAAAGAATTCTTCCCCATCGATGTCAACCGGGAAGGTGGCCAGAAGGCTGGCGGCATTGCCACGTTGAATGGCAATACCAATCCTTTGCGCAAGGAATAAACCAGCCCTCTGGTCACGGGTAGCGTCAATTAAACGTTTAGAAATGTCTCTAAACAAAAGACGGGCACTTGAACCCCATGATCCCAGCGTCTCGACCACAAACGGCTCAAATATGTAATTACCACTTATATTACTATACTTGCGCCGTTTGAGGGTTTCTACCGACGCAGAAGCAGCGCAGGCGCAGTTTGCAGTCCCTGGAAGGTGTGAAGGCGCAAGGGTGTCAGCACATGTTGCATCCCACACCAAATGCCTGCCCATCTTCCAAGGCACCAATGACATTCCATCTGGCCTCCTGCCATCGTCGTGCGCCAAGCCAGTGGGTTCTAAAATGGCTGGAACGCCAGCGGTGACAAGAGCCCGACGGATTATGTCATTGATATACCCGTGCCGCGACAGCCATCCTGCGCTCCTGCTGCAAGAGAAACCATGATGTCCAAGGCTACCAACTTCTTCCCCACAGCGACATCGATGCGGAGAAACGCAAGGAGCACCTAAACGAAGGCAAGCAGCGATACGGAAGGTGTTATCGTCCAACATGGTACCAATGTTAGGCGACGGTAGGGCCTGAAGCCAAACACCGGATTCCCATTCCCCCACAGCCAAAAGGCGAGCACGCTCCGCAACATTGGTAGAACTAGAAATTAGATGTTTTCTTACCATGTTGCAGAGCGGCACGTCCCATTGTCTCTGGGAAGCTGGGTTGGCTGGCAAATCAGCGTTTGGGCAAAACATTTTCCAAGCATTAAAAGCTTCGGCCATGCTTGGCACTTCTGAATTAGTTAGGCTTAATGTTAATTTTCTGGTAATGACATAACTAATGTATTATGTTGTGATAATAGTACTTAATGCTAATGTCTCACTTATATTAATACATTTCTAGGTGATTGCACTTAATTTGGGAATTAATTATCTAATTATGAAACTAAACAATGTCGATCTTTCTAGCTGAAACTAACTCTTTGCATAATTGCAAAATTACGAATACTTAATTAATGAAAGTACGGGAGTGTATTTTTCATTACACACGCTATTTATAGTTAGATTTGCTTTTTAATTAAGATACTATTGAAATGAAACACCAAATTGCAAGCATCAATATCTCGGACATACTGCACTCTTTGCCCCGCGTAGAGTTTCTATTAGATAAAAAATAAAACATTATTTTGTGAAACCAAGTTTCTAGATTTAAAAAAATCTATTTGAACTTTTTTGGATCATCTATTCAGTAATAATTTTCTTACCGCATGATCTGCATATCAATATAAATCATTGTGAAAAATAAACAATACCTGCAGAGTGGTGACTGGCCTTGACCTAGTGGCTTGAAACACAGGCCTTGTCGCCTAATGTACCTAAGTGTGCTTAGGCATCAGTCACCTACAATATCTATTGGTATAGGTCCCAAAATATTTAGTAAGCTGCCAAAATGACCTGTAACATTCCACATGTGGGATATTGTTGTGAGAAAAATAAGTCATTATCATTATGACTTTATGACTCGGCGCTTTACCTGACGAACTTAAGATTAGTTGAAAATACAATAGACAGCGTTTGAAAGGGACAGGGACTACGACTACCCATCCCCACCATCCAACCACTGTCTCATTTCCCAGTATTCATTAGGACTTCAAATTTGCATATTTAGTTATCAGTGCAATTTACGCCTTTAGACGGACAAGTTGTTTAAAGTGAAAATTTGTTAAAAGTGGATACATTTGCGAGTGATATCGATATCCTGAAATCTTCAAAATTTAAAGTAAGTTTATTTATACAATTATTTGAACTAACTAATATAATTTTATATCATTTAAAATAACTTCATATGCAATTAAGTAAACTCAAATGCAACTCAAATAAACTACGGTTATTACATAGTATAATATGAGTATATCGTTGCACATGCACGCGCATGAACAATCATATTATAAGAATAATTAAATTAGTATGTACGTAACGTAAGTAGTTGTTAAATGAAAAAAAAAACATCGTGAGGGACACGGGACAAATTTTATCATTATTTATAACATTTTATCGTTTATAGTTTTGACAGCATTGCAGCTGTATACTTAGTAGCTTATCGAGATGAAAAGTCGTATTTTCAGGCTTTTACAAATATTTAATCAATTCAAATCGATGCTTTGTGGTCATTTTTCTAGTACATAGGTGTCTCTCACTAGATTTTGTAATTGCACAGACGAATTCATGGGTATTTTGATTTGGCCGTGGAACCGCCCAGTTGAAATGTTGATCACGCTTTCACAACCCATGGGAACCTATGCCCGGGATAAAATGAAACCTTAACCCGTAACCTATTTCCGTAGCATTTTATTTTAGAAATATTCGTTTATCGTAAGAGCGCGGTTTAATAACAAACATTTTCACAAAGTTTCTCATTTATTATAATATTAGTGGGATAGGATCGATGGGTAGGTACCACATTAAAAATATTTCAATGGCATTAATAATTTCTACTGTGTGATTTTAACTATGATTATAATCGTATCATTATAATATATACACTTTCGAAAATTGTTTTATGAAGACTTCACATTATACAAAGTCTTTGTAATTAAATCAGGAAATACCAGGATAATTTTTCAATGGGATCCATTTCGTAAACATAATATTACATGAAATCCTAAAATGTTATGGCATAATTGATTTTTAGCATCATATGTACTGTGGAATAATTATATTTAGGTCTATATATTACGCATAGTTATAATTTACACAATGTTTTTGTGCATAGGGTACAGTCGCCTAATAGTAATAGTCTTCTTTTATAGTTGTTTGAATCTGAAAAATAAAAAAGGTACTTTAACCAGTATTTCCTATATTATATAGTGTCAAAGTAAGTTTATTCATCAATTATTTGCATAAATAAAAAAACAAACATATAAAAATAAAAAGTTACTTCAACCAGTATTCTTTATGTTATAATATATAGTATCAAGCTTTTATGCCTTTATAAAGCTATGCTTATAAATGTTAAGCTTAAGACAAAAATACTTAATTTGATATCAATAAAAAATTATGCATAAATATCATTAGTCTAAATTACCATATGCCAAAATATTTTATGGTTATTTTTTTATGCACTTAGATAGTGAAGTTTTTTCAATATATCCTTATCATGAAATAATAGCAGGTACACCCCTTATGGAAGTTCTAGATAATTAGTCCTCGACCCGTCGTGTACAAAGACGAAGAAATATGTACAAAGACGAGCTTTACTCACCTGTTATCTAGTTCATTCTACTAATCGTTTGAAATATTGAAAAAAGAAATACAAATAAAAATAATTTTGGGTTACTTTTGTCACAGCTTTTTGCTTGTTCTATTGTTTTATGAAGACTTCAAAATATACATAGTCTTTGTAATCACATTTTTAAATACCAGGATCACTTTTCAATATATTCTCTTATCTTAAAATATTAGCAGGTGCACCCTTATGGTAGTTCTAAATAATAAGCTTTTGACCCATCGTGTGAGGTCTTTGAGGATGGTTACCAGGTGCAGCCACGTTTTTACAATTATGCAAAATTAGGAGTTTTTAAATGTTATGTGGCTACCTAAAACACGTTTAATTTTAATGATCATACCTGAATACCTCAGCTCGTGTGCTCACATTATTTGGTAAAGAAGTGTTATTTAACGTAAGATTCTGATGAATCCCACGCGACAACCGCCGTCAGTACCTAATACATCTGTCCAACTATTCACATTCGCACTATTGCATTCATATCGGATTGAGAGATTAGAGTCTATGAACATAAGAACACGTGGTGTTTATACATATACTATAATTAATACAGTTTGTTACGTATTCAATGCAAGACTACAAATAATCCAATGTGAATATTTAATCATAAGACTAAAATTACTTTTCATTTGCATACCTTAGTTCATTTCAGATATACGCATGCTTTTCATTGACATTAATAAAAAAACAAACAAAAAAAAACAAATAAAAAGAAACAAAAAGAAGTATACAAAAAAAGAAAGAACACATTGAGGTTCAAAGTTTGTTCTTTTATGAGATGAAAAAGTCGTCAATGTCTGATTCATTTCGTACAAATACTTCAAAGTACGTGTTTACTATATTCCGAAAATCTATTACTTAATATTATTTTTTTGGTAATGACATACTAATGGATTATATTGTGGTAATAGTACTTAATGCTAATGTCTCACTTATATTAATGTATTTCCAGGTGATTGCACTTAATTTGTGAATTAATTCTCTAATAAAAATCTAAATATGAAACTAAAACGATGTCGATCTTTCTAGCTGCAACTAACTCTTCGCATAATTGCAAAATTACATTAAACTCCCTTTGAACAATAAATCTTAGGACATAGTAGCACGTGGTGTTTCTATATTGAGATTATATAGGGATAAGTTGTTACGGAAAGAATGCAAGACCTCAGACAATCCAGAATATTTAATTATAAAACTAAAAATAATTCATAAATGAAAGTACGGAAGTGCTTTTTTGATTAGAAACTCTAATTATAATTAGATTTGATTTTTATATAAGATACTATCGAAATAAAGCGCAATACTAATATATCGTATATAATATATCGAAATACTATCGAAATAATCTTTTATGGAACGCGCTTCCTCTGGAAATCAGAATGTCTACAAGCCGTTTCATATTTAAGACCAGAGTACACCAGCTTTACAGCAACCCATAGTTGGCAAACAATTAATTATTTTATATATATAATTTATATATATATATATATATGTTCTTTTTAATTTTTATATTTATTTTATGCATATATCTATGTATATATTGGTCTATATGTGTATGTAGTTTATGATGTTTGTATATATTCATATTTGGATATATTATTATTTATTTATTTTCCATTAATTTTTATTATATATAATTATTATTTGTGTACCAAACATAGTGAACTATCACCACAACACTTCGTGCACCTACCTTTGATATAAATATCTCTGCATCACCCTAAGGTTGACTGGTAGAAAATGCCTGTGGCATTAAGTCCGCCTTTGTACAATACTTGTCTGTTTTGTGCAAAAAGTTCAAATAAATAAATAAATAAATAAAGCGCAAAATAGCAAGTATATTGGTCAGGGTACATATTAAATAAAAAATAAAACATTATTTTGAGAAGCCAAATTTATAGATCAAGAAAACTTTATTTGAACTTCTTTTGATCATCTATTCAGTACATAATCATTTTCTTACCGCATGATCTGCACATCAATATAAATAATTGTTCAAAATAAACAATACCTGCAGAGGGGTGACTGGCCTTGACCTAGTGACTTGAAACACAGGCCTTGTCGCCTAATATACCTCAGTGTGCTTAGGCATCAGTCACCTACAATATCTATTTATATAGATCCCAAAATATTTAGTAAACTGCCAAAATGACCTGTAACATTCCACATGTCGGATATTGTTATGAGAAAAATAAGTCATTATCACTATTACTTTATGACTCGGCGTTTTACCTGACAAACTAAAGATTAGTTTAAAATACAATAGACAGCGAGTGAAAAGAACAGGGAGTACGTGACCCATCCCCGCCATCCACCCCTGTCTCATTTCCCAGTATTCATTAGGACTTACAATTTGCATATTTAGTTATCAGTGCAATTTACGCCTTTAGACGGACAACTTGTTTAGAGTAAAGGGAAAATTTGTTAAAAGTGGACACATTTGCGAGTGATGTCGATATCCTGAAATCATCAACATTTAAAGTAAGTTTATTTTTACAATTATTTGAACTAGCTAATATAATTTTATATCATTTAAAATAACTTCACATGCAATTAACTGAACTCAAATGCAACTCAAATAAATACGGTTATTACGTAGTATAATATGAGTATATCGTTGCACATGAACGCGCTTATAACAATCATATTTTAAGATTAATTAAATTAGTATGTACCTAGTGCAAGTAGTTGTTAAATTAAAATATTGTGATATGAGACAAATTTAATCATTATTTATAACATTTTATCGTTTATAGTTTTAACGGCATTGCAGCTGTATACTTACTAGCTTATTGATATGTAAAAGTCTTATTTCCAGGCCTTTACAAATATTTGAACAATTCAAATCGATGGTTCGTGGTTTTTTGCAATTTTCTATCACATAGGTGTCTCACTAGATTTTGAAATTGCACAGACTAATTGATGGGTACTTTGATTTGCCCGTGGAACCGCCCGGTTGGAATGTTGATCACGTTTCCACAAGCCATGTGAAAATATGCCCGGGATAAAATGAAACCTATGTGTAACCTATTTCCGTAACATTTTATTTTAGACATATTTGTTAGCGCGTGGTTGAATAACAAACATCTTCACAAAGTTTCACATTTATTGTAATATTGGTGGGATAGGATCGATGGGTAAGTTAAATATATTTTTAAATGGCATTAATCATTCCTACTGTGTAATTAAAACAATGAATCGTATCATTATATTGACTTCCGAAACTTATCTCAAAATTCTTGTTGATTTCAACTTTAACTAACGGAACTTTTCCCTCTTGTATAAATTTTTATATTATTTTACTTATGCTAGATACCCTAGACAGAACGTGACTAATCAAGTTCTTCTGCAAGAATGGATTGGTTTATTTGTCAAACAATTTACGTAAGATTAACTGCGCATGCGTAAACAGAAATATTACTTCAAGCATTAGATCTCCAAAACCGCGACACCATTTGAATCCATATATTCGAACCTGGAACCAATTATTCACATTGTCGAAATAACATTGAAATCGGTATGTTGGTTTCAATTTGCGTAAAGTAATGATCGACATGTCAAATAATATCTTAATACCATCGGAACTTTTTTAAAAGTGTAACTTTTAATACCTGGCCCACTCCAAAAATGTAGGAATTGCTAATAGGTGTTAAAGTGTCCTATATTAACTATACATATTTGTTACAGAATGACTTTACCAGATGAAGAATTTACTTCAACTGGTGCCGACGTTGCCGACGCATACGCGGATGAGGCAGCCTCGAGACCACAGCCTTCACAGACTCCAGCCTATACGCGAGCCGAGGAGCGTAGACGATTTATGCGGGTGCTCATCGAGAACCCCACAGACGATCTGCGACGTGCCGTGTTAGCGAGGAACACATATTGTCGACTTCGCGCAGAGGCGCTTCGTGAGAAGAGAGCCAGGTGGAGTCGCATTAGGAGACTCCGTCGACGTCAGGCTAGAGAGAGGGAGTAGATTAAACTAGCCATATTTTTAATTTTTTAACATCTGTTCATCCCAAGGCTGCCTGAAAGAAATCGCTTCAGCGACAAGGCCGCATATTGTATATTGAACTGTATACATGCTACCTACTTATCCTTTTGTAAATCTGTTGGTGTACAATAAAGAATTATCTATCTATTTAGCCACTTACAGTGCTGGTTGACAAGACAAGGTGAGCCTGTCTTTTTCCCACGTGAGCTGTGTGGAACAGCGGGATTGTTGCCGGAGAATAAACAGAATCTCATATTGTTTTATATAATTATTGTAATAGTTCATGGTTAGTTCCTAATTTTGTAATTAGTTATTTATTTTATTATTATATAGTCTTTGTATTATAAGTAGTTCAGTTATCATTAGTTTAATTTTTGTGCACTGTAAAATAATATCATTGTAAATATTTAACTTTTTTTAATTCAAATCTTTTGACACGAGATCTGTATAGGTATAGCCTGTGATGGAAATAAAGTAATTGCACCCTTACATACAACTTCACATGAAAAGGTGTATACTTATCTTCTTTGTCGACTGTACATTCATTGATATTTCATTCTTAAGGAATCATTTATTGTAAACTTGACGTTTTGAAGAAAGCGGTGATAAACTTAGGTTACGTAGAATTTACGTCATTAAGATACAACGATGTTGTAATATTATATTGAGAATGTTGAATATTTTTTTCGGTAGGCAGTTATTAAAAGTGCATAAATAAATATTTAATTTAATCTATATGATCTGATTTTATTTACCGATTCGTGGGAACCTAAGACATCTAGTAAATTTCTTACACTAAGAATGAAATATATACCTCTAAACAAATTTCACTGAAGGTTAGGTACTTGCCAATTATTATTGATGAAGTAGACTCTATTGTAAACTTCCCTCTCAGAGTTAGGGAGTCAAATGCCAGTAATTTTAGTATAGCATGATTAGATAGAGAATGGAGAAGTAAGAGAGGAGAGTTAAATTATAAACATTCGATGCAACACTGGTTAGCGTACTGATGATGATGTACTAGTAAGTAAATTTACAAAAGCTCATTTTTATATAAAAGTACATGAGATAAAATAGGTATGTAAGAAAAACTCCATGTCATTTTATACCTGTTTATTGTTGATTCAATTATGCCTTACTGGCCGGAGGCTACTACTAAACTCAATAGTAAAGCAAATAATTGCATGACGTAGCGCACATCAAACCAATACATGCGCGACGGCGTAGCACTCAGTGACGTGACACAAGTTGCTATGTGCATGACTCGATGGTTACATATGCTGCCACCAGTGACCTCGAGAAATTCCAGCTAATGACAGTTCACTTTTAGTAGCTAACTTATGATTTTTCTAGTAAAATTGACCCGCTCTGGGATCAGCAAATGGGCTTTACAAATAGGTATTAATGAGAAGGGAGTGACAAAGATTCGTGGTTTCACCCTTACAACCATTCACAGAATTTAGAATAATAATGTACAATTTTTACACTTTCACTGATCGACTTTAGGATATTAATATTAAGGTAGTATAAGCTAGTGTAAAGTATAAACTTTTTAGAATGTGGGTTCACCTCTGCCTAACCCTCCGGGGATAAAGGCGTGATTAAATGTATGTAATTTTCTTTAAAGCCCAAAAGTATATGCATTAGTGCTGCAAAGTTGTTTCTCATATGCCACTATGTTGTAACGATATTCAGTGCAATTCTCAAAAGGAATAGCTTCTTACTTGTATTAACCAGACCCATTTTCATACCACTTAGCTGGTAGTCTAGCAAACGGCACAACTGATGAGAAATGGTTACCGTGCTTTAGGTGCTTTTGCGAGAGCTATACCGTCTGAACCGCTAACCTCGAGAGGAAGGCTTGCACCAAAGTTTTATCTGTGAATCAGCAAATTTGGTTTCCTGGCGTAGAGGCTGGTTCGGTTCATAAAATCTTGGTGAGGAAACTACACCATATTCCAGCATGAGACACACACACATAACGGGGCGTTATCATCACAGACGACGACACCAGTAGGAGCGAAGCTACGGATACATAAATAATCATATAATTTACTGTTCTCTTCAAACCACTTACAATGTCAGTGAAACGCACTCTACCAAAATTAACTTCCTCCCCTTTGTTTAAATATTCCACGACCTTCTACACAACGCTATCTAGACCCATGGTAAGCATAGCTTAACTAGCTTGTGTTATGGAATCTAGAATGCGGATAAACATACTTAGATACTTTTTTTTTTGTAAATGCATACATATTATACATAGAAACACCCATACCAATGCATAACATAACATAACATAAACTCACGCCTATATCCCCGAAGGGGTAGGCAGAGGTGCGAGTACCCACATTTCGCCAGTTTATGTTTAGGTCCCAATGTAATAGGTGGCGAGCCTATTGCCATTAACCGGGCACTTATAAACCTGCGATAAATACACACATAAATTCGAAAAGCATCGATAAGTCATTGGTGTGTGCCATGGTGAAACCTGGGATCGAACCCGAGACCTCGTCTCAGCAGTCCATTACCCAAACCACTAGGCTACCGCGGTTATATACCAATGCAAATATACATATTCATGCATACAAATATTTTCACTGAGCGGGAATCGAACCCGCATCCCCTGCATAGCAGTCGAATGCTCGTTTAACACTCCAACAACCAGTTATGGATCTCCCTGTCCCGTAGGCTGAAGCGCTAATGACTATACAACCTGTGAACAAACTACTACTCTCGATCATATGAAAGATATGTTTGATTCAATTCTTCACCAGCAGAACCCAAAATTTGATGACTCTCTTCCGAATAAGTACGATGTTGGAAAAAATGCTCTCGCCAGAGCAGAAAATTTAGTCTCTTGAGAGTAAATTTAATCATTTAGAATGCATTTCGGGCTTCAACTATAAAAATAAAAAACATTACAAAAACACAACAAAAACAAAACTGTTTTATGTATTATGGTCAAGGGAGTGGCTGACCTGATTGAACTTCCTTTATCTGATTCCGAAGTTGATGACATTTTTTGATTAAAATCAATGAAAGATGCAAACATACACATTTTAGTCAACTTTCAAACTACAATAATAAAGGAGGGCTTTCTTAAGCAATGCAAGGACTACAATAAAATTCATAATGGGAATAAAGTTAATAATTCTCACCTTTAATTGTCTTGGCCAGTTAAGCCTATTTTCTTATTGTACCACTACAATCTACACTCCAAACAAATACTAACTCTCACACCCTCCACACAGTATAATTACAAATAATGACTATACTTTTACGTATATGTTAGGTATAACCCTCTACCTCCACAATTTATACTATTTATTCGAAATCCGATAACACAAACTTCTTAAACAACAATCTTGATCAGGGTCCAATTGCACAATCATCGTTTTAATGATTTAGAACAGTGTCCAACACTACTCAAATCAGGAGAATCATCTTTAAAAATTGTTCCTCAGAACATCGTTATCATTAGTTATAATATGTCTCGCCTCCTGAAAATCCTGGAATGGTCTAAAACAGATATTTTTTTATTATAGGAACAGAGTATTGGTTACATCATACGCAATACATCCCTACTATAGACGGATAACATTTTGCACAAAATAATATAAACCTATCTTGCAGAGTATAACAATAAGTGAACCAAAGTTAAAAGAAGAGAACTGTCTATTAATTAAAGTTGACCGGCATACATCTATAATCGCGATTTATACTCGTATATATCCTTCTATCGATCTATTCTTGTCATCACTTGACGTCCTCCGTAGCAATTTGAAGTGTTCAAAAATTATTCTTGCCGGTGACATTAACTGAGATATTAAGGCAGGTGAAACCCAATTAGATCTGTAAAAAAGCGGTTCGTGGAAAATGTATAAAAGAATTTTAAAAAGCTATTACTTGTTACGAGTACAAATGTTAAAGTGCTAAAATTGGTTATTTTTAGTAAAAAATAATTTGAAATTATATGAATATTAATTTAATACAATATACCCAATAATTTCAGAAGTAGTCTGACTGAATGTCTAGTAGCGTCAAATTGACTGCTGTGATAGTATGAAGCCCGGCGCTTCTAGTGTTAAAGTTAATACGGCCTCTAGACCGGAACTGACACACAAACATAGATGTGGAAAAAAGCAAAATTGCCTCGCCTGACTCACTCGGTCAAAAAAATGATGTCAAGCTGTGCTACAGAGAGGACGCTTTACAAAACAAAAATTCAACTTTGCCAGATTTACTGACTTAATTTTCTTTTTGACGCACCATGCACAATATCTGTGGCGCAGGTTCAATTCCGTCTCAATTTTTAAACATGCATTCATGAATATATACGGTCGGCTGCAGAAGTCCATATTTAAAATGAAAGTAAATTGTATGTAGTGAAGCCACCAAAACAAACTGTAAATGAATGAATTTCTTTCTTTCCTTCTCTTCATAGGTGCTCAAAAGACTATAGATTCAGTTGTATAAGAACTTCTGTAACCTACTGTACATTTACATTTGTGCAGGTGTTCCACTTACCGACGCAAGGTGCGGTAGATAATACTGGCGCCGACGGCGCGTTGGGTGAATGCGAGTAAAGGCGTTCGGCCGCTTACACGTCAATGAAAATTTGCAGCAAGGGCGCGCGAACGCACATGCCAACTATATACACCATGCTAGCTTGTTTTTTTGCCGACGACACTGCCGAATAAATCACTTCTTACTAAGCAGGTGCGACCGAGACTAACACAAAGTTGCCAATGGGTGGATTAGGACGACAACACGCAAAGCTGAGGAGATGTGCTATACCCAGTCTCAGAGATATCCAAACTGATAATAGAGGACTGCGCTACAGTTATACACTTTCCAACTAAACAAAATTCGTACGATATCTCGGAGAATAAGCGAGCTGAAGCAACAATTAGCTGATCACGTTTATTGAAGCACGTTGTAGCAAAGAAAAGAAAAAAAGGAAAGAGTGTAAAAGTGTAGGTGTACGAAAAAAATAACTGGGGTAGATAAAATGAGCAAGTCGAAGGATCGTGTGCTGTGACGCACATTGGGAAACGTCTGTCTACTTTATGTCACTGCAATACTACTGTCATACAACTGACACTGCAAAAAATGACATTAAATTTTGGACTAAAGTCTAACTTTTTATTAGCTGCAGTAAAATGACGTTTTGTGGGTTGCCGGTTTTTGAAGAAAAATAAATAGGGATGTAGCTAAATGAGTGAATCATAAATGAACGAACAGTTTGGTTTTGTGTTTGAGATTTAATATTAAGTTGTAATGTATTTTTTTATTCTATTATTGTTACTATACTGGATTGATCTTTTTTATTGGAAGTATAGGGAGGTACATTTAAAATGAAACAAAAATGCCATAATAATGTACTTTAATCAATCTTTTTCGGAATTACTGTCACTGTCGCTTTCGGTAACACTAATAATAAATCTATCTGTCACTTCATCTATAATATGATCGAGGTGGCACATTTTGTCTTCCACTTTGAAAATTTAAAGGTAAGTTTTGGGCCAGTTTTTTCGGGAGGTTTTGGTGATTCGCTGTCGTTCTCCTTGTGCTCCTTTAAAACAGAATAAACAGTGCGGACGGATATTCCCAAGACTTCAGCCACCTTGTCAACGCATTCACTTGTTTTTGGTAATTCAATGTTTGGTTCTGAACATTTCACTTCAAACACATATTTGTAAACGTTTCTGACCCAAAGTTTTTCTGTTGCACTTAGAGCTACACGTGGCCTCTTTTTCTTAGGAGATAAAAACGTGTTTCCATCTTGTGATGTGCCCGGCAGAGTATCCATGTCTTTGATGTATCAAACAAAAAAACTAAAACTATTAACGAAAACAGGCAATGAAAAACAAACACAACGTAACATAAACTTAACAATAATGATAACAAAAACAACGCGCAGTGGGCAAATCAAAATTATTCGTGTACTTAAAACAGAAGTTAGAAGCTGAATGAGCGAATGACAACAACAAGCGTCATCGTAGCACCATAACCAAAAATCAGTACTACCAACTTGAGAGAGCGGTTGCTTGAGTGTTATCTTGCTTAATGCGTAAAAGGATCAACGTTTATACAGTCTTTTATTTACATTAATAGCAATCACTTCTTTTTTCACGCCTTCTCCCACCCAAACTCATGGCAGCGCAATTCACAGAAAAAGGCAACACAGCGGCTCGTCACACTCCCAAAAGCTTGCTATTTGAGGTGGAGTCCACTAACATCTGTGGGCTCCATGCAAACCTCAACGCCGTCCACCAACACCTAGAGACGGCGAAACCTGCCATGTTTTTTCTAACGGAGACGCAAATACACCGCCCTGACGACACGACCTACTTGCTCTACCCTGGCTATGTTCTTGAGGAAAGTTTTCGTGCAAAAGCCGGGGTGTGCGTGTTTGTTAGGGCGGATGTTTGCTGTCGCCGTTTGCGCTGCCTAGAGGACCCATCCTTCTCCGTCCTTTGGGTACACGTAGACCATGGCCCTACGAGTCAGATCTATGTGTGCCTCTACCGTTCCCATACAGGAGATGCTGAGACAACTCGACTCTTTGAATATCTGAGTCAGGCGGCAGATGATGCGCAGGAGCGATTTCCGAATGCCGAAATGGTATTTTTGGGGGATTTTAACGCCCACCACGAGATCTGGTTGGGCTCCTCCAAAACAGACCATGCGGGAAGAGCCGCCCACGCATTTGCTCTGGCGCACGGCCTGACCCAATTGGTGCACGAGGTCACTAGGATACCAAGAAGGTCGGGCCAAGCACCTTCTCTGCTAGACCTTCTGCTGACGAGTGATCCGGACCGGTACAGTGTATCGGTGCGAGCCGCGTTAGGCAACTCTGACCACTGCCTGGTCTGTTCCACGGTGCCTATTATGGCGCCTCCACGACCAGTGCGGGGGAAGCGGCGTCTCTGGCACTACTCGTCAGCGGACTGGGATGGACTTCGTGACTATTTTGCGTCCATCCCGTGGGTTGAGCGCTGCTTTGAAGGTAAGAACCCATCGGATTGTGCTACTGCTGTCGCCGGTGAGATCGGTCTGGGTATGGAATACTATATCTCATACACCGATGTCACCGGTGACCGCGGGGTGCGCCCTTGGTTCGGGCGCGAGTGCGCGGAAGCTGTTGAACAAAAACAGTCTGCGTACCGCGCTTGGGTAAGGGCGCGCGCCACGCGCCATCCCAATCTGGGCCACTTCAAGGCGGCGTACAACAGAGCCACAAAGGTCTGTAGAAGGGCCTATGTCAGAGCGGATGCCCTGCGCATAGCGCGGCTTGGTCAAGAGCTAGTGTTGCATCCCACGGGAAGCCGTGGCTACTGGCGACTGGCTAAAGCCGTGCAAGCCAACTTCTGTCAGCCTTCGCTGCCTCCGCTGCGTAACCCTGATGGATCCCTGGCCCATGAGCCGCAAGAGAAGGCAAATCTGCTGGCTAATTTCTTTGCGGCCAACTCCCGAATCGATGATTGTGGTACCCAGCCACCAACACTACCCGACAGTGACCACGCGATGCCTGATATCCATATCAGGCAACGCGATGTCCGTGCAGTGCTGCAATCACTCGATGTCCGGAAAGCCAGTGGTCCGGATGGAATTCCAGCGGTAGTTTTGAAAAAATGTGCAGCGGAGTTGTCTCCAATGCTTACGCGCCTGTACCGGCTATCCTACAGTTCGGGTACAGTGCCTTTGCCTTGGAAAGAGGCGAATGTTCAGCCGATTCCCAAGAAGGGGGATCGCTCGGAGCCAGCCAACTATCGACCCATAGCCGTCACCTCAGTGCTGTGCAAAGTGTTTGAGCACATAATTAACAAACAGCTCATGCGGCACCTAGAGGATCACTCCTTAATTAATGACCGGCAATATGGCTTCAGACCGAAACGGTCAACGGGTGATCTTCTAGCATACGTTACCCATCTTTGGGGTGAGGCTATGGACAAGCACGGCGAGTCACTGGCAATTAGTCTTGACATCGCCAAAGCTTTCGATAGAGTCTGGCACAAATCGCTTCTTTCTAAGCTACCTGCCTTTGGTCTGCCTTCTGGGCTGTGCAACTGGGTTGCTAGCTTCCTGCAGGGGCGCCGTATTCGCGTCCTTTGTGACGGACGAGCTTCGGAGTTTCTGCAGGTTAATGCTGGCGTGCCCCAGGGGTCCGTCTTATCACCCACTCTCTTTCTTCTGCATATCAACGACATGCTGTCTACCGGCAATGTTCATTGTTATGCAGACGACATACGACTAGGTATGGATGTTCGCTGCAACCTGAATAACAAAAACTACATCGAAAGCATCATCAAAACAGCCTCACGAAAACTCGGAGTCCTGAACAGAGTGAGACGATTTTTCACGCCGGAGCTGCGGTGTCTTCTATACAAGACACAAATTCGCTCCTGTGTGGAGTACTGCTCGCATCTCTGGGATGGTTCAGCAAAGTACTTACTAGATGCTCTCGACAGGTTGCAGCGACGTGCGATCCGCATCATTGGGAATCCCGAGATCACGAACACCCTAGAACCTTTACAGCTGCGTAGAGATGTTGCGTCCATGGCTGTATTTTACCGTCTGTACCATGGGGAGTGTTCTGATGAGCTCTTCCAATTAGTCCCACCCTCCCCTTTCCTACACAGGACAACGCGTGCAGGTCTTAGATGTCATCCGCACACGGTGCAAAACATCCGATCAAGAACCAAGCGGTTCGGAGACTCTTTCCTCTGTCGCACCATTAAGGCCTGGAATTCATTACCAGCTCACGTGTTTCCTTCTTCCTACAGTCCCGGGTCCTTTAAGCGGGGCGTGAAAAAGCATATGATAAGGCCGTCAAGCTGAGTGTCACCATTGTCACACGGTATGTGTATGTAATGGTGACCCTCTTTTCTGGGATTTTGCCTTCAGCTTACCATCAGGCAAGGCGAAGTCCAATTGACGTGTCCCATATAAAAAAAAAAAAAAAAAAAAAAAAATAGAATTTAGCATGATCATTATGAGGCAAATTATGGAACGATTAGATATTCCGTAAACTTTTGTGAACTGAATCACATCACTATTGAGATTAAGCTGTCAATTATTTTACGGAATGACATTTAGAAACGTCATTTTACTGCAGCTAATAAAAAGTTAGACTGTAGTGATAGACTTAAATTTCAAGATTAAATGAAAGAGTTCGTTACATATTTTCATTCACTCTACAAGATGCCATAATTTTAGACTTTAACAGCCAATCAGTAAAGTCTAAAATTAAATGATATCTTTGCAGTGTCTATGGTGTAGTGGGTTTGGTGGTATGATATATTTTGCTATGACATAAAATTAGCAGTAGCAATGGCATAGCAATATAGCAGTGAATTGCCGTCCGAGTCACATCCGATCGCCGACACAGCGAATCGATTTAATTGATTTTTAACAAACAATATTCATTCCATATTCCCACTTCGAATAGTTTTCACTAATTTTAATTAGTATTTAAGTTATTGTAATTTCTTTTATTAATTTAATTAATAAGTAATTTGGTTTTTTTTCGGACCTCCGGCCGCAGCTTATATAATTCACATATATAAATATAATAATATTATTATTTTAAAATAACAACTGACTTCAGTCTTCGCGTGTGCCCCTCAAAGATTTATACTGGAAAATATGTCTGTATTTTACATATAAAGCACACGAGCTGAATATCACCGGTTTGGGCATCAAAACCTTTTTTTAAAAGTCACATACAATTTTTAAACTACTTAGGTAATTCACTTTTTGTAAAAGCCTACGCTCTTAAAGACCACGTGACGGTTCGGAGGTAATTATCTAACAATCCCAAAAAGGTGTACCTGCACTATGTAAACAATAGAACAGTAAAATGTCAGACAAAAATAACACGGCGTTGTTTTTGTTTTTTTCAATACTTTTATATTTCTAACGATAAGCAGATAAGTAATTAGATAACTGGTTGTATTTTCCTTGAAACTATTTTTATGCCTTCCAGATTAACTTTAGTGTTACTGTTGTCTCATATAAATCATTGTTTCTAGAAGGTTAAGGGAAGGTTTAAATCTTCTACTTTAAATGTTATTTCTTTACTTCCAATACCATTAAATACCATCATTTTATCCGGTAATATAAGCGGATATTATGAAACAATTGTATAAACCCATATTCACTAGGGCTGTTGGCGATGATGGCCTTCAATTTCAAATGCTTCTCCTCTTCGTAGATCTGATTCTTCCTATCCTTACCCTCATTATTAACTACTCCTTATATTCTGTTTTCCTTCATAATGCGTAAATTGCAAGGCTTACTTCTGTCTGTTACCAAAGTTAGACTTGCACAAACATTATATTATTGTAAATTAAATAATACAATATTTTATTACATAATTATTGCATACAGCCTCTGTGGCGTAGCGGTAGTGAACGCGGTCGCTACGCAGGAGGTGCGGGTTCGATCCCTGCTCATTGCCAGTACTTATAATTATATACCCATTTATAGCTGTTAATGAAATTGCATTAGCTTGATCAGAAGACTGATTCTCGTGATAAAGTCTTCCCAAAATTCAGTCTCAATTTAATCTCAATCTCCCAAATATAAAAACAGTTACGATATATTTCGTGTTAATTAGCCCATCGCAGTCCACTGCTGGACATAGGCACCTCCCAATATTGGAAGACTTTGGCTACTGCCTACTGTTTCCACGCAGGCCAGATGGGTTGGTACAGGGTATTATTTCGAGTTCTCCTTCTCTCACAGTGATGTCATTGTCATATGATGTCCATATTCGATGTTAAAAATTATGTACGAGAATATCGGTATTTTTTATAGTTGGGAAAATGAGATTAAATCGAAACTGAATTTTGAAGATGTTTTAACGAGAATTTGCTCTTCATTATTATAACATATAACCACGACTTTATCCCCGGAGGGTTAGGCAGAGGCGAACTAACATTATTCGGTCCCATGTAATAGGGGGTGAGTCTTTTGTCCCTATTTCGGGCACTGTTGTTAACTCCTGTCATGCATCTGAAGCTGTGTCTGGGCTGTGTATATCTGAGGTTAAACAACCCTATCCCTTAGTCGCCTTGTACATCAGTACATGAGAAGAGAGGGTGGCCTAAATTCTACTCTGCCAGGAATCACGCGGCTTTCTGCCAGGAACTACGGAGCGTAATAATATATAACGAAGGAAACCTGGTAAAGCTGTTGGATTAAAACAGTGTTATAATGTTATAATTTATTTAATTCTCTATATTTAGATTGCAATATATTGTTACTAAAGGAATGCCACTTGGACGGGACATCACGGTGATAGAAATTACACTTAAATTTGTTGGCGCAGTTGTTGCCATTGCGGCACGGCTTCGGGTGGTAGAAATGGCACGCCCGGTTCACGCAATATGGGTAAAACTTGCACATTTTGGGGACCACCGCTGATATCGATTTATAGTTTGCAGCTGGGACAACGCGAGATGCTGTAAAACAAATGTAAAATTATACAGATTGAAAGAGATAGTATGTAGTATCCAGTGCAATGGCGAATATGGACTTGTTGAATGAAACTTATAGACTAACAATATTCTGATATACTTAAAAATCATAGATTTTAATACGTTGTAAGGTAATGCAATACTAGCCAAGTCAGTCTTAGGGTGTGTGACACTTGAGGTCCTCTGTGCCCCGGACGAGCACGTTAATACAGGTAATTTGGGCCTTAAGAACCTGAAAACTGGTCAAAATACAATTCTTTGACTTAGCTTCACGAAAAATATCGAATTACAGCCGCATTACAGTTACACTGTAAGAAGTGGACCCGGACTCCGACGTGAAGGGGGTTAATCGGAATTATGTTGTTTTTATAAATTGTTTATTAATATTCAATTAATTAAAACAGCTTTCGTTTCTGTACGTCCTAAAGAAAAGTTAGAATTCGGTTGAGATCGCATTGTTTCAATTCTGTAGCGCGTTCTTTCTATTGCACAGCGCATATCTATACCATCATAAAAAATTCAATACGATTTAGCGTTTATAGAATACTAGAACTACAACTACGGGTTTAACTACACTGCTAGTAGATATATGTGAACAGTAGTTCTCACTAGCACCCATTGCCATATATTTCTGGTGCCCTTAAATAACTCCTTGAAAAAGTAGAATAAAATAAGATGTGTGTCTTCTAATTTTAAACAACTCTAAATGTTTCACTTAAAATAATAACCATTCGTTCTTTAAAAAACGCTACAGCAAACTAACACCTACATTTGTAAATTAAATGAATTAACACCTACATTTCACCAATAATTGTATTCGGTCGTAATAGGGTTTTTTTTTTTACGTGCTCAAAATCCACGGATACCTCCCCACCGGAGCCGGTGGAGGAGGTTATGTTGGACTCGAACCGACTAAAACGCACGCCGCCTGTGGGTCGCTTTGGTTGCCGAAGGTGAAGTTGACAGGCATATCCCTCGCACCCCGGCCGACCCAGGGCCATCTCTCACGATCTGGCCCTCTTCTCGGGTGTGGGGACTACAGAGTCCCCAACTCGTCCCTGGAAATAGGGAGGCGCGCCGCGCGCGCCACCGCCGCGGCCTGCTTCTGCCAGTGTGACAGGCGACTCCACCTGTCACCCCTAGGTCGGCGCTCATGGGGGGCGGAGGTCGTTCATCGACCTCCGACGCCCGAGTTGCCTTCGTACGCGGGCAGTTTGTCTTGCCGAGTGATGGCACTCGGACGTTGGCTCTTTCTGCATCCGACGCAGATACTTTCCGAAGCATCCGTGCTCGGTGAACATCTGCGTCAGACGGTACGAGAGGCTGCCGTGTGGCCTCTCTAGCCACTCCCCCATGATGGGTCTTACCGCCGCTACTACGGCGCGCCCTGCGCCTGATCGCCCAAGTCGTAACTCCCATTCCGGGTCGTAATAGGGGGTAGGCATATACTTGACTCGAGCCATGCATCTGAAGCTGAGTCTGGGCTGTATATATTATGTAGAAACGGAAACTGATGTTCGCTCAAACTGTGCAATAGAGAGGACGCTTTGCTAAACAGGAACTTACCTTCGCCAGACTCTTATAACTCTTCCTGACGTACTATGCATAGTTTCGGGCTTAAATATTGACAATATCTGTGGCGTGACGGTGTGTTTGACTGTTATGTTGGAAGCCGCAGATCGATTCCCTCTCATTGTTAATACGCACTTGCATGAATATATTTACAGTTAGCTTCAGAAGTCCGTATACAAAATGAAACCAAATTGTATCAAGTGACGCGTGAGAATGAAAGGATTTCCGGTTAATACATTGGTGGAAATGCATTTCTTCCTTTCCTTATCTTCTTCTATGTGTAATAAATACATTATAGTTCGTTTGACACACGTGAAGTTCTGTTAAAATTAGACCTAAGTACTCTAAGGATTACAGATTCAGCTGTATACTGACTTCTGTAACGCACTGTATATTAACATATTATGTAGGTTCCACTTACCGACCGTAGGTAATACTGGCGCCGAGGGCACGTTGGGCGAATGTGAGTAAAAGCAGTTCGGCCGTTTACATGTAAATAAAAATTTGCACCGAGGGTGCGCGAACGCATACGCCGAGCCGTAGCGGCAAGCCGGGAACAACTGACACCATACTAACTGGTTTTCCATCGATGATTCTGCCAAACAAATCACTGCTTAATAACCAGATATAGACAAGACGAAAAAACACAACCCGGACGCTAACACGAGGGGACTTCGGATGTGACCGATACTAACAACTGGGTAGATTAAGACCTCAACAAATCACAAGACTGAAAAGATATGCCATCTCTAGTCTTAGAGAAATTAATACAGATAAAAGAGGAATACGCTACAGCTACACTTTTAAAATAAATGTTGGTCTTTGAAGGATAACATTAAGATAAACCTTCTCAAATAGCGATATCTTTGCTCTAACCCTCTCCGTGAGTAGCGGCGCTACTGTGAAACTGATTACGCCACCACGATGGCAACTCAAAACCACTCTGATAGTCCACACCCAAAGTCAGCTTTGTGAATCATCTCCATAAACATCGAACGTTTCTCTCGGGACAAGGCAGAGATACTCTCTAGTCTCTGCCAGAACACCCGCTGCGATATCCTGAGTGTGCAGGAAACCCACAGAGATGCTTGCCAGAGCAGAACATACATTCCTGGACACCACAGGTGCTACAAACAACAAGGAAGACTTAGCTCAGCTGCCTATGCGGTTAGAAAGATAAGGTCACTGACTGATGGGGAAACTGCACGATTAGTTTATTTTAGCTACTTTCATAGCGTTATGTCATACGGTCTGCTGCTGTGGGGCTCAGCTGCCGATATTGAAACTATATTCGTATTACAGAAACGAGCGATACGAGCGATCTATAGCCTCAGATCCCATGCCTCGCTGAGAGAAGTTTTCAAAGAAATTAATATTTTAACAGTTACTTCGCAATACATTCATGAAAATATCTTATATGTACGAAAAAACCTAAATATTTTCGAAAAACTATCTGATGTACACAATTTTTATACGAGAAATAAAGATAAACTAGTTGTACCAAAACTTAGGCTTCACAACGTTGGTGATTCGTTTGTAGGCAGCTGCATAAAAATATTTAATAAAATTCCTCAAGGCTTGATTAATATGCCAATAAATAAATTTAAAAAAGGAGTGAAAAAAACTTTAATGAGTTAAGGTTACTATAAAGTGGATGAGTACCTCAATGATGTTAATGCATGGTCAACATAAGTCTCTTGCTTGCTCGCACAAAATAAACACCTCAACAAAGTCTAGGGAACAAGATGACCCCAATTATTTTTTTTCGTGTAAATCTTGTTTTGCAAATAACTGGCAGCAAATAAATAAAAATAGAATAAAGTAGATTACAGAGTTGTTCGAAATTTAAAAATAAATTTAAATAAGTAATGATTTTCGAATATGGAAGGAAAACTTTTAAAAGTGTTTGATTGTGCAGTTTCTCTGAGGCAAAATAAAAATTTTTTTTTTTGATTGTAAATAACGTTTATTATCAATAATACGTCTTTTACGTATGGTTTGTGCATTTTTGTGACTGTAGTCATCATGTCACGTCGTCATTTAAGTCGCGAAGAGATGTTAAGGGCTGTTGGTATGCTGCAAGCTGGACGAACTCAACGCGACGTAGCGGATGCTGTCAACACCCAACCAAGCGTAATTTGCAGATTATGGGCACGCTACAGGTCTACAGGGGATGTTGCCGAACGTCACAGGGGACGAAATAGGGTTACTACCCCGCGACGAGATCGTTTCTTGCAAAATTCCGCAAGGCGGCAACCCACGATTACTGCTCGTCAGTTGGTCGCAGGCCTCCAGTCTCAGCATCAAGTGGTTATTAGCGATCAAACTGTCAGAAGAAGACTACACGAAGCCAATCTTAATGCTCGCAGACCGCTTAGGGTTCCAGCTCTTCGACGTGGAAATCGAGGTCGTCGCTTATTGTGGGCTAACGCACATTTACAGTGGACCGACCATCAATGGGCACGGGTTCTGTTTTCCGACGAATCTTGTGGTTTTCATCCTGATTCGAGAAGAGTGCGTATATGGCGAGTTCCTGGACGTCGGAGTCGTCTCCAGAATCCGCAAGAAGTTCATCCTTACCAAGGTGGAATAATCATGGTATGGGCTGGAATTCGCCTTGGTGGAAGGACCGACCTCGTTTGGATACGGGGCAATTTGAATGCAAACCAATACATTCAGGAGGTTATACACCCCATGGTAATCCCTCATCGACAGCAGTTCGGTCAAGATTTTATGTTCATGCAAGATAATGCACGGTCACACACCGCGAGGGTTGCGTGCACACAATGCGTTAAGCGAGCACAATATGACGACGTTGGAATGGCCTGCTCAGTCTGCCGACCTCAATCCCATAGAGCATGCCTGGGATTTGCTTGGGAGAAGAGCTTTCAGTGATTCTTTGGAAAATCTGAACACTGAAGAACAACTTTTTTTACACCTTCGCAGTGTATGGAGCCATATTCCACAGGCGATGATTGACAATCTCATACTAAGTATGCCACGCCGTTGTCGAGCTGTTGCTAATGCTTTAGGAGGTCCTACAGATTATTAAAAACGTTTAAAGTACGGTTAATTACTGTATTTCTTACTACCTCGTTATTTTTGTGCCTAATCATAGAAGGTTGTAATACTCAATATTGGCACTATTCAATTCTTTCTTAAAAAAAAAAAATTGGTTTAAAATGTTTTTATTAAAATTAAAATTAAAAACGGTATAAAAATACCCTTCTATTGTTATAAAACACTCACTATTACAAGAAAGGGTTTTTAAATAAAAACTAGAAATGTCCTTGTTCCCTAGACTTTGTTGATATGTGTAAATTGCAAACTAAAGCAAATTTAAAAAAGAAAAATAATCTAGTTCTAATATAGTTCGCTGAGTTTCTTGCTGGTATCTTCTCAGTAGAACTAATCATTTTCCAATGGTTTATTTTTCATTATTTAATATTTTTATATTATTTCTTGACATACATAATTGTAAAATTTTGACGTTCATATGTGCTCTTTGTGTGCCTAAACTGAATAAATGAAATTGATTCTTTGATTCTTTCCTTTAATTTTAATGTTATTGTTTTCCAAATAAATCGTTGTATCTATGGGGTTTGTAGTCATTACTAAAGTGCAACTGGTTTAATCTCAATTTTTATGTGTCATTTATATCATATTAGCTGTGGCTCGCGGCTCCGCCCACGTGGTTTTCAGATACCGTTCATCACTGATAGTAGCGTGATGATAAATAGCCATCATAGGCTATTTTCACTATTAGAAAGCTACATCACCAGGTACCACTAGAGGTTGATGGCCTGTTGATGTAGTTTCTAAGAGTGAAAACATTTTTGAAAACAGTACAATAGTAATTTTTGAGTTTACATCGTACACAAGACAAAAACGATAGCCTGTCTAGTGATAAAAGTATTATACATATCTTTATATTGATTTTGGCAAGCAGAAAAGGTCACCAGTATGTTCTACATATATGTGTGTGTAACAATAATTCGTTTCCTCACTCACACACCCTTACACACTTGCAAATTACAATTGATTCGAAACCATTCGTATTTATTTATCATCCATCAGTTAAACTTTCTTTAGTAATAAGAATAACTCATAAAATTCTTATTACTAGGATATGAACGTCAAATTCTACTTCAAATCGATCAAATTTTACTTTTTGAACTTTTAAATATTTGTATATCTTCATGTTAATTACTTACCTATTAAGGGAATGTTGAGGTAGCATCACAAAAGTATCTTGATATTTCAGTTATAATTTTATAGCAACTTAAATCAGTAGTATTTTCATTATTACTGAGCGAGTATTGTTGCACACACATTGCATGAATGTTTCTCGTATTGGAATTTATGCTACCCTCATTCTCATGACTAAAATAACATGATAATTTTATTTTTATCTGTCAACAATTGGATGCGTTGTGCTTTCCACACGGTTAATTAACAACTTTTTTATTAATTGTTTTTTATTTATAAAAATGAATCAACAACTTACAACTATTATGAGAGCGCATATTACTTTGCATGAGCAAAATATTTGAATACATGAAATATCTCGAAAATTGAACATATCGGTAAGTTATTTGCGATATCTCATATCATCGAAGTATTTGTCGTGGAATTATGTTCAAAGTGAATTGATTTAAAGTGTAAACTGCATAATATTCCTCAATTCAAAAATAATTTTAATTTTCAGTCACCCACATCAAGTGCCCCAGCAAAGTGTAGTTTAAAAACGCGTAAGTGACGCGATTTGCCTGGCGCTTGCGACGTTATTCTCGCGAGCTCGCTACAACGAAGATAATAGTCATTGACTTCAGAGGCGGCTTTAACTTGGAATCGCAACCGATTTAAATATTTTAAATACACAACTTTACCGACAATTTGAAGTGAGTACCTACCTTACTTTAGCAGAAATAATATGGCATCGAATTCTTTAACCTGGGGATGTTGTACCAAAGAGGGAACTGATGATCAGGAGCAGTTTATTAACTGCGTTAGATGCAGTAAAACATACCACTTTCTTTGTCTGTCAATCCCAGAAATACCCAGTGAGTCCGATGCTTACGGTAAATGGAAGTGTCCAGGGTGCATTCCCAAAACAGCGAGAAGGGACTCCCCTCACTACGAAATGCTTCTACTACAAGAGGAAGTAAGCGACCAGCTCTCAATTCTCCACCTAAATTAGCTGCGGTCACTGCTGAAGACGTACGATCCATAGTGCAGGATGTAATAAAGACTGAGTTTGCTGTAATGCTACAGAATATTAATAAAACTATTGTTAATATCATAAATAAGGAATTGGAACCAATAAAAAATGATGTTCAAGAGTTAAAAGAGTCGTTAAATTTTTATACTAGTGAATTTGAGAATTTTCAGTCTGAACACGTACCTGGAATGAACAGTTTGAAAGACTTAAAAAATGAGAATTCACATTTAAAGAACACCGTTTCTGAGTTACATCAAAGGCTGAATTATATGGAGCAGCAGGCTAGGTCAAGTAACCTTGAGATACAGTGCCTACCAGAAAATATAATGGAAAACTTACTCACGGTGGTCAAACAATTGGGTGACGTGGTGGGGAGTGTGTTAGAGGACAGTGATATACTGCACTGCACTCGAATAGCCAAACTCAACAATGCAAATGGCCGTCCCAGGTCCATCGTGGTACAGTTTTCATCCCCGAGAACTCGTGATCGAGTGCTGGCCGCTGTTATTGAATATAATAGAAAGAACCCAAAAAGTAAACTGAATAGTGCAGATTTAGGACTCGCTAGTAATAAAACTCCAGTTTACGTCATCGAGCATCTATCCCCTACCAATAAAGCTCTTCATGCGGCTACAAGGCTAAAAGCCAAGGAGAAAGCTATAAATTTGTTTGGATAAGGAGCGGGAGGATTTTCGTAAGGAGAAACGAACATGCCGATCATATCTTAATTAAAAGTTTGGAATCTTTGAATAAGTTAGTGTAAAGATTATTTATGGTATGAATTTTGCATGTATTTTTCTTGCATTCTTTATTTAAAATTCAACCACTTACAAGTTTACTATCAAAATTGTGGTGGTTTAAGAACCAAAACCCACACAGTGTGTCGTAATGTATCTTGTGGTAATTATGATGTGGTTATTATCTCAGAGACATGGCTTAATAGTTCTGTACATAGTAATGAACTATTTGATGATAGATATGTAGTTTATAGAAGGGACAGGGAGACCTCTACAATAACAAATTACAAAGTGCGTGATAAGGAGGGGGGAGGTGTTTTTATTGCAATTAAGAGTAAATTTAAATCAAAACGCTTGAAAATCTGGGAAAGTATTTGTGAGGATCTCTGGGTACTGATAGATGTTCCTGGATCGCGCTCTGTTTGTCAAGTGGTTTTTTGCGCAGTATACTTACCTCCTCCTCTACCTAGCCACGTTCTTGAATGTTATATGGACCATTGTAACGCGGCCTTTGAAAATTTTACAGATTCACTTGTGTGTATTGTGGGAGATTTTAATTTAAGTAGTATTAACTGGAAATTGGTAAGAACCTCATCTACTGATCTTGTATTATGTAGCAAATGTGAAAAATTTATAGATTTTATGAATGTCAACAGACTGAATCAATGTAGTGAAATTACCAACTCATTTGGACGTAATTTAGACCTTGTACTTTCCACAAATGCCTTAACTAGTGTAAGCGAATCGATCAATCCAATAAGTAAAGTTAGTGACCTGCACCCCCCTCTAGATATTCACGTTCCTCTGAATATTGAAGCAAGTCTTCCTTATAGTACGACCAAAGCTAGACCTAGTTTTCACCGAGGAAATTACCAATCGGCAAAAGTTGCACTACAGGAAGCTAATTGGGACGAATTATTTAGGGGAGCGGATAACGTTAATGAGATGTTAGATGTTTTCTATGAAACTCTGAATACAGTCATCAAACAATTTATACCGTTGCGCAGCCATAATAATACTAAATTTCCTCCGTGGTTTAACAATAAATTAATTAGGATGTTACGTGAAAAAAACAAAATTAGGATCCGTTATAAAAAGTACAAAAATCCACGAGATGCAATATACTTAAAAGACCTTGCAAAACAGTGTGACAGTTTCTCTACAGAGTGCTACAATAAATATATTACCTTTCTTGAAGAAGAACTTAGAAACAATCCCAAACTTTTTTGGACTCATGTTAAGGCTAAAAGAGGAGGATCGAGCTCATATCCATTTGCTATGACTAATGGATCGAAAACCACCTCAAATGGTACAGAAGTATGTAATCTCTTTGCTGATTACTTTTCCTCTGTCTATGGTGTCGACAATAATTCCCATCATAGTTGTAATTCTGAATACTTGCAGTCATTGACAAACTATAGTACATGTTTAAATAAGCCAGACCTGGATAGTAAAATTGTTCTTAAAAAGCTAAAGAGTCTGGATATCACAAAAGGTGCTGGTCCGGATGGCATACCACCATTATTTATTGTTGCCTGTTCTGGTGAGTTGGCACAACCGCTCTCACAGATTTTCCGTAAATCATTGGATTCCGGAGAATTTCCCTTGAAATGGAAAGTGGCAAAGGTGTTCGAGGTACCTATTCATAAATCTGATTGCAATGCAACTGTGTCTAATTATAGACCTATATCAATCTTATCTACTTTTTCTAAAGTATTTGAGTCATTAATATACCCTCATATTCAAAACCATTTAAAATTATACTTAAGTGAAAATCAGCATGGGTTTGTTGAAGGTAGGTCAACAGAGTCCAACTTAGTTCCTTTTACCGAATTATTAATTAGAGCTGTAGATGCTGGCCACGACGCTGACGTGATTTATACCGACTTTAGCAAAGCATTCGATAAGGTTTCCCACAGTATTTTAAAATACAAGTTACGCGCGTATGGTATTTCTGGGACTCTGCTTACTTGGTTAAGTTCATATCTTCATGAGAGGTACTTTTTTGTCGTGGTTAATGGCTTTGAGTCAGGATTACAAAGGATTACTTCAGGTGTCCCACAAGGCTCGCATTTAGGACCCGTGCTTTTTAACTACTTCATCAACGATATCTCGACCTGTTTCCAACACTCTGATACTTTCATGTTTGCAGATGACCTAAAGTTTGTAAGGGTAGTTAGATCTGAGGAGGACTCAAAACTTTTGCAAAGTGACATTGATAGACTTTTTCGGTGGTGCACCAATAATAAAATGCAGCTCAATTCTAAAAAATGTTATCATATCAAATATTCTCGAAAAATTAATTCAACAACATATGATTATTACATTGAACATGAAAAAATAAACAAAGTGGATCATATTCGTGATTTAGGCGTATTGTACGATAAAAAAATTACTTTTATACCTCATATGAATCATGTAATAAAAAAATCTGCGAGAATGTTGGGCTTTGTATTAAGAAACTGCATAGTTTTTAGAAATAATATAATCAAAACAATACTTTTCAACAGCCTTGTTAGAAGTATATTGGAATACTGTAGTACTGTCTGGCGCCCACACTATGCTACACACACGTTGCGCATAGAACGCATACAGAAACGGTTTGTTTGGCATCTTGCATTCTCAAATGGCTTGGCTAAGAAGATACGTTCATACAAAGGTCGTCTTAAGTACTTTCACATGAATTCCCTGGCAAGTCGTAGACTTTTAAACGATGGACTGTTTGCATGCAAAATTTTCGGGTCAAAAATAGATTGTCCCCAGCTTCTTGGTTTTATCAAGCTGCGTGTTCCGGCCAGGCTTCCGCGCTACTCGATTACACCACTTGTACCACCACTTAGAAGGACTGTTCTAGGTGCCAATTCCCCATGTTCGAGAATGTGTAAGGTTATTAACAACAATAGTGATCGAATTGATCTTCACTTTGACTCTGTGGCAAAGGTTAAATCTATCCTCTTGGGCTTACCCGATTTTGAGTGAATTATTAAATTCAGCTGTTTAAAAAACATAGATTTCTCTTTCTGTCTAATTAAACAGACTATTTTATTATTAACAATTAATATTTATAGTAATATTTATAGTAATATAGTGTAGTGTAAGGGTAACTTACTGTATATAGAACATGTAATTTGATACATGCGGTGTTTACCTATAATTATTTGTAACATTATTTTTTGTATTTTTTAATCTATTTGGTGTAAGTTGTTATGTTAACAATTGTTGGTAGACCTAAATAAATAAATAAATAGTGTTTTCTGCAATTTATTATTATGAAAGTTATTTGATCTTATAATCATCATCATCCTGGAGAATCTATATATCTCCCAATACTAATAATAAACAAAAATATATAAGTAGGCATATAAATTTTACAGAATTTTAACAAGGAATTTTATTACTTTTTTTCCATTACAGAGCAGCGGTGGGTGCGCCGATATGGCGATTCAGGCACCAGAGACCGTCTTCGGCCTGGCCCCAAAGCCTTTGCCTACACCGATGCGTGTTCTTTGCATAAAGAGGTGGTTAAAAAACATATTCAAAACCCCTTCCACCCGAGTTATGGCCACCAAACACCATGTTACTTTGCAAACAGTAAGGAACCATCTTCGGGCAGCTGGGATCAGATGTCGCAGACCGGCAAGAAAAATTTTGACGTGGGATCTTCATCGCCGAAGTAGGTTTAGGTTTGCCAGGGGATATTTAAATTTTGACTGGTGCAACAATATAGTAATATTTAGTGATGAAAAATATTTTAAATCAGACAGGGATGGACGCAAAATTTTATGGAGAAAAACAGGTGAGCGATATTGCCAAAAAAAATATTCTACCGTGCAGGTCTAGTGGTCATATTACTTGAATTATTTCTGTTTAATTATATTGCAAATCTGAATTTTAGTGGTTTCAATTATACTTGGTATATATACTTCGGTATAGGTAACTTGAAATAATTAAAACCACTATATACTATCTAATATATAGGCAAATTTAAGCAAATAAATGACTATTATTATCTATAAGTATTATTTTATAATTCATATTTATAATAAAAGTTGGAATTTGTTGCGCCATTTCTTCTCCACTAGTGCTTAGGAACTAAAAGATGTAGGTAATTATGTGGCATCATTTTGAGAAATAAAGAAATTGAACTGAAAATAAGTGAGTGATGTTATTGTTAACTAAATGAGAAGTTATTATATTTGCATATAGTATAATTTCTAAACGTTAACATGGTGATTCACTACACTTTAGTTACTGAAAGTTAATTAGTTTCCCTGCGTCCATGCTTGTCTGATTTAAACATCCAGAGGGATAATATTGAATAACCTATTTTTTATATAAAGAATGTGTAATGTATAAACCTAAACCTATTGCACTCGGCTACGACCACATGGATTTCAATTATCCCGAACAATAGTATATGACTATTCTTAGGTCTACTAAATACTATTTAGCAAAAATGTTTATCAAAATCTGTCTAACTGTTTAGAAGGAGTTTAGTTACAAACATTGTGACATATATATATATGTAGTTCTACGACACAACACAATTAAATTATTTATTTACTGAACAATCTTACTTTATTATTATATCGTTGAAATTGAAACAACGATGTTGTTTTATTTTCCATATTATTTTTGAGACTACGGAACACTAAGTATAAAAGACAACTGTATGGTTCCTTAATATAACAAACAAAATAAAGAACAAAAACAAAACTATTTATTAATCAAAACTACTACATCAATATAGTTGCGGTTCGAACTCGCTACCTCTATAAAGCCATTACGCCTATAATACCACTCAACTGCGTGAGCCTGTGCTAGTTTAATGAATTTTACCTTCTCATTCGATGGCAGGCAAATCACTCACTAACACATATTCAATCGTTCACGATTCATGATCGTGCACACTGGCACACATAAACATAATACACTAATACGCCTGTAACGATGACGCACACATGTGACTTCAAAGCAATGAGTTATTGTTTTTGTCTGTTCACACACATATGTAAAACATACGGGTGTTTCCACTTGACCCAAATGATAAATAGATTTTATTAGATGGATAGGCTAACGTTTTTGTCTTGTGTACATGGGTACCTATTTAAACCTCTTTATACATAGGTTACACTAAAAGTTTCCGGAACTGGCCACTTACATAAACAATATTTAAAAATTTATTACAACATTTGAAAATAGAACTCTTTGGCTGTAGAATACAGTTTGTTTCATCTGACTGTCTTTTGTTTTTACCTTGTGGCGCCATTTAAAAAATTGTGTGTCTGCATCAACATGGATTTAACTCGGGAAAATTTTCGTAGTATGATTTTCTACGATTTTAAGTGTAATTTGACGGCTCAACAGAGCATCGCTCGGCTTGAAACAGCTTTTGGCGATGAAGCTCCATGCAAGACGACTGTTTATAGCTGGTTTGCAGAATTCAAGCGTGGTCGTATCAATCTCAGTGACGAATCTCGCGATGGTCGGCCGTCCACCGCTGTGACCAACAAAAACATCGATGCTGTGCGCCGTATGATTGAAACAGACAGGCATGTGACCTATCATGAAATTTGCGCATCCTAAGAAATAGGCATGAGTCAAATACAATCAATCCTACACAAACATTTGGGTGTGAGAAAGCTGTGCTCGCGGTGGATCCCACATAACTTGACCGGGGATCAAAAAACGGACCGCGTCACTTGGTGCAGTGCCATGCTTACCAGATTCAACGAAGGTGCGTCAAATTTGGTGTGGGACATAGTAACAGGTGACGAAACATGGATTTATTGCTACGATCCCAAAACAAAGCAGCAATCGAGCGTATGGGTCTTTCAAGATGAGCCGAAACCAACCAAAGTGGTGCGCGTGAAAAGTGCATCTAAGCGGATGATTGCTTCTTTTTTTAATAAAACTGGACACGTGGCTACTGTTGCTTTAGAAAATCGTCGTACTGTGAATAGTGACTGGTACACGACCATTTGTTTGCCGGAAGTTATTGACGAACTCCGTAAAAATAACCGTAAACGCCGTATCATCCTGCACCACGACAATGCTAGTTCTCACACGGCCAGACAGACAAACGACTTTTTGAAGGCGAAAAATGTAGAAATCATGAGTCATCCTGCATACAGTCCCGACCTGGCACCTTGTGACTTTTATCTGTTCCCAAAAATTAAGAACCAATTACGCGGCCAACGATTTTCATCACCAGAAGAGGCTGTCGAGGAATATGAAAAACACGTTTCAGAGGTCACCACAGAGGAGTGGCACAAATGTTTTCAAAACTGGTATGATCGAATGAAAAAGTGCATAGACGCGGATATTATTTTGAAAAACAATAAATTAATTTTGTACCTTTAATAGTATTTTTTCATATTCATTCCGGAAACTTATAGTGCGCCCCACGTAATATCAAGTATAGATTTTTATATATTCGTTATCTTAGGGTTTATCCTAAGGCCGTATTCACATTATCCGGTGCGATATCGGTGTTGAATGACGAAAGCCAATATCCCATACTATGTGCTTTTTTCTCAAATATCCAGTAAAATTGGTTCTATACATCAAGGATAAGTCTCCTTAGAAATTTCTACTATTAATATCACATGACATTTGTTATTTTTCCTATTTTACTGTTGTGGTGACTGATTGATATTGTTATCTGATATCAGGCAAACACAGCGGTGTCAGTTCCGATATCCTTTATCGATCCGGACAATATGAAAGACGGATATATATTTGCGCCCTGTCGGCTATGGGATGTCGGATATAGGAGCCAACGGTATCGATATCGATATCGGATTAGTGCTCTAAGATTATGAATGTATTAAAATATATTAACATTTTGTAAGGCTAAAATACAAAATATTGTCGCTCCCGAGCCGTTTTTATCCTTTTGCTACGCCCACTAGGTGGTCCGTAAAGTCACTTTTACGTGAACCGTGAGAGGCTGGAATTTGAAGTCGAGGTCCATAGTAACGTGTATCAAAGTACTTGCGTCTGAACACTACGTGTAGTCGACATCTGTTACGTCACTGAGTGCTACAGTGCTACGGGTGTCTACGCATAGATGTTTACTGACTGCTACACGAAAGCGCATTTAGAATTTTGATGTGCGCTATGACTCCTAGGGCTGGAATAAATAAATCAACAAAAAACTGATGTAATATTATGTGAAGTTATCCTTACATACATACTCGTACGTATTATATTTTGGCTCAAGGCCTTTTTGATATTTCATAGTACTTTTGTAAATTTATTTCTTAGAAGGACAGCTTTCGATACAACTGTGATGTGCACTCTTATGATAACGATGATTAATGAGCGCCAATCACAGTAGTATTGGAAACTCACAATTCAACATCCCTCTCAGACTTTTCATTTCTCTATCTTATCATGCTTGACTGAAATGACTGCCATTTGACTTCTAACCCGAGAGGAAAACCTACGCTGGAGTGTAGTTCGACTATGAGCAAGTACCTCACCTTCAGTTAGATTTGTTCAGGGCTTATTTAATTCCTTCGATAGGAAATTAAAATAAGAACTTGGGGTTAATAAATCTTTTACAAAATAACATTTTACAGATTTGATTGAAAATTTATTTATTTATTTATTTACAATTATTGACCAAAGATAATACATTATTTTATCTTATTGACGCCAATTTTACTTAATCTAAGATTACCACCACTTCATAGGCGCTAGTGGAGAAGCGGCGCAACAAACTCCACTGCGGCGTTTGCTCCAAGACGTCAAGTTTACAATGAATAATTCCTTAAGACTAAACGTGAGCGAATGTACAGTTGGCAAAGGGGATAAGAATATAGCATAGAGATATCTCTTCATAAAAGTGGAACGTAAAGGTGACATTATTTATTTCCTTTACAGATTTTACATTAGTCTCATGTCAAAATAAATAATTTATGACTGAAAAATCTTTATAATGATAATTTACATTGTCAAAAAATTAAACTAACTTATGGGAAAATAACTACCTAACTAATAATAAAATTTACTACAAACAATGACTTATTACAATCTTCGCAAAACGTCCTCCTGTCTGTCCTCACGGCGCACCGCAGAGACTGATGATTGGTGGAGAATGGTGACTTCCTTACACAAATTCGGTATTTGAATACAGTAGGCACCCTAAGGAAGAGGGCCATGGCCAGCAGTGGACTACAATAATTATTGATTGCGTGACAACAATTTTTTGGTCACTTCCCCCTAGCCTCCTTCTCCCTTTGAACCTTCCTTCGTTCTACGATTCTACTTGCATAATTGCAGAATTTGTTTTCGTTCTGTTTACTATGACTTACTTATGGTACAATGATTTAATGATAATAATGTAACTATACCACCTAACTAATAATAAAAATACACCCTTTTTTTTTTACGTGCGCAAAATCCCCACGGATACCTCCCCACCGGAGCCGGTGGAGGAGGTTATGTCGGACTCGAACCGACTAAAACGCACGCCGCCTGTGGGTCGCTTTGGTTGCCGAAGGTGAGGTTGACAGGCATATCCCTCGCACCCCGGCCGACCCAGGGCCATCTCTCACGATCTGGCCCTCTTCTCGGGTGTGGGGACTACAGAGTCCCCAACTCGTCCCCGGAAACGGGGAGGCGCGCCACGCGCGCCACCGCCGCGGCCTGCTTCTGCCAGGGTGACAGGCGGCTCCACCTGTTACCCCCAGGCCGGCGCTCATGGGGGGCGGAGGTCGTTCATCGACCTTCGACGCCCGAGTTGCTTTCGTACGCGGGCAGCTTGTCTTGCGATCCTTCGTCGCTCCCGCTGCCGTTCCCGCCCCGCCTCCTCCTTCACGAGCATTACTTGCTCGCAGAAGGAGGCGCCGCGCCGGCCGCCCACGCATCCGCGCAGCGAACCATCGCCGCGAGCAAGGTGGAGAGCGTGAGAACCCTCACTCCCAGGGCCGCCACAAGCTCCCGCCTCGGCGTCTCCCACGCCGGACACTCGGTGAGCGTGTGCGGACCTGAGTCCTCGCTCGCGTCGCAGTGATGGCACTCGGACGTCGGCTCTTTCTGCATCCGACACAGATATTTTCCGAAGCATCCGTGCTCGGTGATCATCTGCGTCAGACGGTACGAGAGGCTGCCGTGTGACCTCTCTAGCCACTCCCCCATGATGGGTGTTACCGCCGCTACTACGGCGTGCCCTATAAAAATACACACTAACAATGAATTATTACAATATACATAACACGTTCGCCTGTCTTTGCTCCTCACGGTGTACCACACACAGTGACTCACGTGAGAAATCGCGTGCTTCTGACACGAGTTTTTTTTTTTTTTTGTTTGCGTGGTAGAATGCATTTACGCACTTCGCTCACCCCCCGCGGGGGCAGGGGGCTCGCTTCGTGTGGGACTCCTGGCCTCGGACAAAGGCCAGACTACCCACTAAACCACCATGGTGTTCCTCCTTCGCCTAATCCGAGCCGCAGGATAGTCAGTTTGCTCACCGCGACCCGGCTAGGGGCACCCTTGGTAGGCCCGCTACTCAAGATCCCACCATCCCGGTAATCAGCCCGGAATGGTGGGGGCTTTTCACCTCAAGAATGCACCCTTGGAACACACAGGGACGCATTCCGCCACATCAGCATAGGGGCATCGGGTCCCCCGACCCACTACCCGTGGCCACTCTTATTCGGGGACGTGGGCGAATTGCGTTCGCCGCCATAAGTCCAGCACTGTGACATGCGCAGGAGACTAATGACTACCTTATACCATGCACTCGTAACAAGTCTCACTGGTCACTTCCGACTAGCCTTCTCCCTTCGGACCTCCTCTCGAAGGCGGCGGTAGGTATTCTTAATAGTAACCTTTCGCCGCAAGTCTTTCCCTTGGTCGGTTTTCCTCTTTTCTTTGCATATTTGTATTATGCGTTTGCGCTCCGCGTTTGCTCGCATGTGCGCAGGTATTAAGCACGGTCGTGACCTCGGGATTGGCTCATCATTAATTGCATTGTCATCCTCGGCAACGGGTGAACTTCTGTCATCATTTTCTGGTATTGACGTCATTCTGTAACCAATACGCGGACATATTAACAAATATTGTTTTGTATTGGCGGTTAACCGGCGTAAACCTTTGAGAATGGGTACCGTGCGGTGAAACAGTGAAAAGCACTAAGTGTCTCATATGTGTACTAGTGTTTCAACAAGCGCCGTCAATCAACAGTATTAAAAATTTGTATAATGTCTTTATCTGGCTTCAAAAGTGTACTGTACTGAATAAATAACCAATATAAAAGTGAAGGACACGTGTTAGAAGGAAGAATTTTTAAGATTTCTGAAACAGAAATCATCAATTCTTATAAATGTCCAAATGGCTGGAATAAAAATCAAATAATTGACAGAAATATGACTGTTTGCTCGCACAACATATAAATGTAAACAAAACCATATTTAGTAAATTATTTAATTTTCATTTTCAATAATGCAAATATTATCATAGATTAATGTAGTTATTAATTTTTATTAATGTTAATATTGTCATAGATTTAATTAATCATGGCATATCAAAAGTAGTTATTTAAAAAATGATAATCTAGTTCTAATATAGTTCTCAGAGTTCGTTGCTCTGTCAACAGCTGTTTTGCGAGCTCCGTATTTAAAGTGCAAATAAATATAGTTAAAAGTGCTAAAACTACCTAAAAGTATCAAAAGTCAGAAGAAGTATGTTTGAAACTTTTATAATTGCTAGTGAACTCGTGTAAATCGACGAAGTAATTGTATTAAACAATAGAACTACTGACCATAAAACATACAGGTTATTAGAGCAAAAGATTAGAAGACAGAAAGGAACGAGGTAGAATCCAAAAGTATAAATAAACAGTAAACAAACACAAATTTGTTTTAGCTATCGAGATACATTAACATGGAGGGATAGACACACTGCAAGAATGGGCAATTATAGTGAATGTACTTGGAGGCTCGGTGATTTGACTAAGGGCAAAGGGCATGAACAAAGTTTTATCCAAGTTTAGTGATTGATGATGAAATGATTCCTTAATACCTTGCTAAGTACTACCACTACCAATAATTGTGGAATAATCGGCATAGGAGTAGATCCTGCCACCACCCAGGGATTGTCATTTTGCAGAGATCATTTATGTAGATTAGAAAGAGTGTAGGACCTAAGATACTGCCTTGCGGTACTCCGTATGACATAATTTTGTTCCACACTATATGTGGAGGCTATCTTAACTCGTTGGGAACGATTACTAAGATCTCCAATGGTATCTCCCTTACACCAATGGATTCTAATTTACTTATAGTTAAAAGTTTTAGAACACAGACCGTGTCAAATGCTTTGGATAAGTCCAGGAATATACCGAGACATCTATTCCTATTGTTTGGAGACCTGGCAACAGTTTGTGTCAGATCCAATAGAGCACCCTCTATGGCTAAGCCGTTCCTGAAACCATACCACAGAATGGTTAAATTAAAAATATCTTTTACACAAATGAAAAAAAGTAGTCTTCAATACAGAACCCTACGTTCTCTCTAGAAAAATGCTATGAAGCGATTATACACACAGGTCACCTTGAAAACTGGAGCATAATATACAATCTATAAAAATCAAAACGACAAGCACAGGTCAAAACTTATACAACAAATTAGAAAAATGTCTACTGGAAAGTATAAAAACTGACAGAAAATCAGTGAAACACAAAGTAAGCCACATTCTCTCTGAGGTAACACTAAATTTAATAAAACAACGTCACCAATTGCAAAATCTCAAACCAAAAAATCGAGAAGAAAAGGAAAGACTCAGCTCTATCTATAAAATAACAAATAAAAGTATAAAAAAGACTACAAGAATCATGAACTAAAAATTATAGAGAACATCTGACAGCCAGTGGTAGTTGCAAACGAGTACATAAAGATACAGAGTTCTTTCACAAATCCTAAATACATACCTTATCAAAAACTCTACTCAATCAATTAATAGAGCAAACATTTTCAAAATAGTGACGAATTTCTATATAAACCTTTACAACCCATAATACCACGGAGTCTTCGAAACTAAAAATCTTCACTCTCAAAATAATATTATTATTGACTGTAACGAATCAGAGATAGATCGAGAAATAAAGAGACTCAAATCTTACAAAAGTCCAGGATCGGACAGTATCCCAAACGAGGCATTAAAACTGGGAAGAATACTACTCACACTATTATATCATCATATTTAACTTAATAAACACTGAGCATGGAGTCCCTGAACAATGTACCAAATCAAACATTATATTACTGTACTAGAAAGGTGACCCACAGGACTTAGGAAACTACTGACCTATCAGCCTGCTACCCAGCCTCTATAAACTATTCCCACAATGTATCCTGAGTAGAATATCTGCGAAAATTTACATAAATCAGCCCGTAGAACCAGCAGGCTACGGGATGATTTACTTAAATTCCTTAAAGAGTTTTAACTCTCTAACTCTCTAAGGTCAAACCTTTAATAACTTTTAGTTTAATTTAAAACACAGCCTGGAAGCGAGTATCCCAGATACAAAAATTAAAAGAGGCGTAAAACAAGGTGACCCTCTATCTCCTAAGCTCTTTATCGTAGTACTAGAGACCATATTTAGAAGAGTTTGGACGGATTTGTCATAAAAATGAATGGCAAGTTTCTCCACCATTTACGCTTTGCTTACAATATTATTTAATCCGCAGAATCAAACTCACAACTAGATCAAATCAAATGATACAACATCTACAAGCAGAAAGCGCAAACGTAGGGCTAGAGCTGAACCTACAAAAAACAAAAATGATGACCAACTCTTTAAAATCACCAATAAAGGTAGGCACTGATAATCTGGAATATGTAGACACTTACATATAATATATCTTGGTAAACAAGTATTTTTCCATCGAAACAACAATATTGAAGAAATGATGGCAAAATACTGGTGAGATATCCCACTTTCTGTGAAGAAGAAAATAATGGAGAGTGGTATTCTTCCCTGTTTGAGATACGAGTCACAAACTTGGATATACGCAAAATTAGTGAAAGAAAAAAATAGAAAATGCCAAACAGCCATAGACAAGTTCATTTCTGGCAATACGAAAAATACAATCAGTACGCTACACTACGATAAGAAAAAACAAAGATAATAGATTTCTTACTGAATCATTGAAATTAAAGTGGAAATGGGTGGGACATCACGCTAGAGCTGATGACGCTCGGTAGACAAGTCGTACTGCTACATAGAAAGAACCCGAAGGAAAGGGAAAAGGAGGAAAACCACTATGAAGATGGGTAAATGATATTAGGGAATATATCAGGAAACGACTAACAAACAGAGGCAAGAGACAGAAAACAATGGATGAATGTGGAGGAGGCCTTTACCCTACATAGTAGTTTTCATTTAAAATAAAAAATAATCTCAACTAATTATGAAAAAGAAATGGATCATTTTGTTAAATTTAAATTATATATTATTATATATAAAATTACACGATAATAATATTTGTTTTACGAATGAATATCGTAAACTAGTGTTTATAATTATAATTTCTATTTGCATATATAAATACAAGAAAATTAAATAAAATTGAAAAATTAATAATTAGGGCTTACTTAGGCTACCATGGGTTTACTTATTATTATTGTTTTTATTATAGTCTCAGTAGAACTAACCTACCGAACCAGCTAAAGAATCATTTTCTAATGGCTTATAATATTTCTTGACATAATTGTATAATTTTGACGTTCATGTATGCTCTTTATGTGCCTAAACGTACTAAATGAAATTGATTATTTTATCCTTCTCTTCTTAGAGTCATAAAACTGTTAAAAATTAAAAGTATAAAACATAAAATTTATAACTATTAATAAAATTCATCTCGTGTCCTGTACGATGGTTGTAAATTGTACTGCAGAATTTCTTTATAAACTATTTTAATTTGTCATGAAATTATTGTAAATATAATAATATTATATTTTATAAATAAACTTACTCGAAATTGTGTCCGCTTTCAACTATTTTTGACATAACTACCAAAGAACAATTTTCACTGCACTTTAAAAACATGTATATGATGCTATGGCATAAACTGCACTGATATAAAATAAGCGAATTGTATATTCTAATGAGTTTTGGAAGACGAGAAAGGGATGGAGAGTGGGGATGGGTTACGTATACTCTATCCCTTTCACACGCTGATTCTATTGTATTAGCAACAAATCACACGTTGTTCAGGTAAAGCGCCGAGTCACAAAGTAATAATGAAAATGATTTATTTTTCTTACAACAATATTCCACATGTGGAATTTTTGGAATATATATTGTAGGTGAATGATGCCTAACCACATGCTTTATTATTGAAACTTAATCTTGGTACACACTGTATGACTTTGAATAGTATGAAGTCCTCATAAAACAATAGAACAAACAAAAACCTGAGACATAAATAACCCAGAAGTACGTTTTTTTTTTTTTTTTTTTTTAATCTTTATTTATTTTGGGGTTTTGATCCAGTAAGGATATGCCAACCCCATCGTACCTTAATTCCTAGTGGACAGTCTTATATTATTTGTTACAGTCTAGGTAGTACATTTATTATAGGGAATCATTGCTGAACTATTGTAATCAGGTGACATAGTTTTTGGGCGGCTTCGGAGCTTGGATAACTCATAATACTTTGTATTAGACCCACATCCAGAGTATTTACTTTTAATTCGTGGAGCAGAGCCACACGCTCTCTTTTATTCCGGTCACAATCCATCAGCAAATGTTGCACATCTTCAATTTTATGGCATACAGGGCAGTTAGGCGAATCAGCTTTTCTCATAAGATATGCAAACTTTGCTGATGGATAGTGACCAGATCTAATTCTAAAGGCTAACTTAATATAATGTCTGCTCAATCGAGCATCATCAAACCAAGGCACCTGAGGAGGTACTGCCTGAATAGACTTATACCAGATACCTTTGCCTATGGATGTATGGTTGAAATGCGAGACCCATCCCTCGTAACAGATTTTTTTAACTTTTAGTATTAATTCCCAATGGTCAGGTAGATAATTTATATCAGAGCCGTTTACAGATGCTACCTTAGCTATCCGGTCTGCCTGTTCGTTTCCCGTAAGGCCGATATGCGCTGGAACCCATTGCAATCTAATATCTTTACCACTATTATTTAATAAAATAATAAAATATAAAAAAAAAATAAAAAAAAATAAAAAAAAGAATAAAAAAGAAGTACTTTGGTTTTTATTTTTGTTTTTTTTATATTTCAAACGATTAGTAGAAGGAATTATATAACAGGTATTATTTTCCTAGAACCATTTTACCTAGACGGTATTAACCATTGGTGAAGCTTTTTTTTCTTTTTTATGAAACTATTAAATGAAATCGTTGGAAGAACAAAATTCATTTCAAATTTAAATATACTTAGAATCCTAAGGTAAACCCCGTGTTAAACAATTATTCCAAATCAATACATTTACACTTCTTCTTCACCCTAGCATTGATCCCAGTAGCATACGAAGCCTTAGCCTTGAATTCTGGGGTCCGCTTTACCTGTATAACTGCGGATTTTGCTAATCTTCGACATTTTCCATAAAGCAACTGCCATTTGACCTCCACAACCCAAAGGCGATATTAAAGCGTTGCAGTTAGACCAGTTTTTGGACTTTTTAGGGCTCCAACTACCATAAAAACGACATAATGACTATCGTAAATGTACGTGTAACGTGATGTCCGAGGCACGACCAGACCAATGCAAATACCTATTTCCATGCATACAAACTTTCATGCATACTAGTGCGTAGCGGCCGCGTCCTACTGTTCTACCTATGTATATATCGCACCTACGATGCAACAGCGTCACTTATGCAAATGATGTAATTTTTCAGGAGAAGCGTTTGAATATTTGACATCCTATAATTATATATAGTTCTTCTTTTCTAAAGAAATGAACATGTAATATTTAAACTACATATATAAACTTCATTATGAAATCAATGAAAACATTACCTGACGTTGTTATAAAAAAATATTTATAATTAAAATTTAAAACCCTCCCAGAAGTGACGTTATGGTACTAGAAAACTATTAATTGGGGATATTGTGTCATAAAAATTAAAACACAAAAATATTCATTTTTAAGTTTTATTAACAAAGTAGCAAAGAACTTATTTGGTAATTCTACATGGAGTCTTAATAATTAATCAGTCTTTCTAATTACAATCATGGCACCCGTATTAAAATATAATATTTAAATATAATTCCGCAATAATCAACAGTATCACAATCAAAATCTTTTACTTATCTTAATAATATCGTTTGACGAAATCTCTTAAATATCAAAAACTTAGAATAAATTGTTACCAGGAGAATCAGAGTTCTTAAGGATATAATTTTAAGAAACTTCTTTTCTCTGCTTGTGGAAATGTGACTATAAAGAATATAAAAAACGTTAAATAGTAAAACAGTAAAAAAAACATAGTATTAAATGAGATCATTGTAAAAACTTTCATAATATCTAGGGACGATATTTGCTTGTATTAATTGCAATAAATCATGCTTTTTGCGTTCTGTTATTTTTAGTTTTGAAGTGTATGCTTGCTTCAAGGGAATATCGGTTATCGAAGGATACAAGCGAGCATTGTCTCTATTTCTGCGTAAGTTTAGTCCTCTTGGTTGAATTATGGCTTTAGCTTCCTCCCAGGTTTCAGTTTTATAAGAGATTCGATATTGGTAATTTTCACAACCCTTTGTGAATTTAATATTTTTAATGTCTCCAGTTTTGATTACATCTCCATTTAAATTTTTCCCTGTATTGAAATTCATTTCTACCTCAAGTGACTTTAAATCAAAGAAATCATCGAAATTCATTTCTTTTACGACAAATACTTTACCAGTCTTTTTTGCTCCACGAATTAGGGATATATATTGGGCAGGGACATAAATTGAACCAGCATTTTTAGCTCTTGTTATAGATTTTTCAATTATCGAATGTGCTGTGTCGCCTTCATTTTGGGTATGACCACGAATTAAAAAGTTATGTTGAATCGAATTTATGTTAAACTTACTAACTGCATAATAGTACATGGCGAAAACAAATCTGTTCTTTTGTTGCCCACAGCAATTGTCCGAGTAAATAATTACATCGCAACCAGGTTTTTCAAGTGAAATCTGCTCCAAGTATTTATATACACATGATCCTATTTCGATGGCTCCTCTACTACCCAAGCCTTCGTGCCAAAAATAACAGGTTGTTTCTTGCTTATTAGCATTAGACATGGTTAAATTATAACAATTTAGTCTTGATTTGTAGTAAAAAGAGCTTGATTTACCAACAGGACAGGGTAAAACTGCTTGTAAATCGTACGTAAAAACAATCGTATTGGTATCAGCTTCACGACACTTTTTCATATCCTTGTCTTTTTCGAGTCTGCTTAAACTTTTTTCTTCCTGGTGTAACTTGAAACTATCACGATATTTATTCTTTTCTTCTTCAGATGCATTTTCGTATGCTTCACATTCATCGCAGCGATCTTTCTTTGGTTTGAAAAATCCGATATTAAAATCTTGGTTGAAAATCCGCGAGTAGGCATCATAGTTTACAATAGGTTTATTTTGTTGCTTCTGGATTTCAGAGTAATTTCTATGTAATTCAGCAACTGTCAAACCTCCATCAATGAATACTCTCGAAGTACTAGCTCTGAGGTAGTGACTTTCAATCTTTGGAATCGATTCGATATGAGCTTTAACTGCTTGTATGACTTCTGGATTCAATTTACATTGTTTGCCATGTTTACCACGTCGATCAACTGGAATAAATCCATCATTTTGTGCCTTGCCATCAATAACTGTCCGTATAATACGTTGTGTGATACCCAAAGTGTTGATTAGAAAAGTTTTACAGACACGAATTTCTTTATTGTCATTATATAAGTAATATGCAGTGTTTTGTTTTCTATCAAATGTTCTATTCGCTTTTATGCGGCGGTAAGTACAGTCCAATGTTCTTGTACAAGCATTTAAAAAATCGCGTTGCCTTTCTACACCACCTAACTTCCAGTAAGACTCAAATATTTCAGCTCTCCTTTGTTCAGTAAATTTTGAAAAACAAGACAATCGACATTTGTATGTACATGTAGGACCCATTTTTTTAGCTTGCATTACTTTTTTAGATTTTAGTGAGATATAAGCTTGACCATTATTTTTCAATCTCTTAGTAGTATTCTTTTTCCAGGTTGATGGATTACGAGTTCTTTTTTTGCCTCTTGATTTTGTTATAGGTGGTGTAGACTGATTGACCTCATGAAGAAGGCTCACATTATTACGAGGAATATTATTTTCAGCTGCAGAATCACTGGAACTGCTGTTAGAAGTACTACTGGAGCTACTGCCCGAAGTGCTGCTAGAGCTGCTGTTGGAACTACTGCTCGAACTGCTACTAGATGAATATGACCTTGAACGACGGCCAGGATTAGGATTGTATTCATCTCCAGAATCTGTGCCAGAGAAATCGCCTGTTGTGCTGTTATTAACATCGTCGCGTTCATTCGATCCATCGATATTAGCCAAAATTGACAGAGAGTTATTATCTTCTAAAGTAGTTCGCTCTATAGTAGTTGTTGTAGACTCACCTAGGCTAGGTCTTGTTGCTTGATTCTCAGAGCTTGTCTGATAAGACACTAAGTTATTTTGTTCTAGATGTTGCATGTCTTGCTCGATTCTTGCTGTAGTGCTAGCTAAATCTTGCAATTCAACCGAGCTTTGATTGCCGTTTGAAAGTGCAAGTTGCACAAGTTTTTTGCCTCGCTCCATTTGAGGTCTGGAAATAAAGAAAATACCTAAGTTTCTCGAAAATTACGTAATTTCAACTATTGTGTTTATTATTCAATTATAGTATTGTATTCTCAAGATCTGTTACATTATGGGTTTCGAACCTACTTCACACTCCAGCTCTAACCTCCTTCCTTCCCTTTAATAGTTAAAAGTGAACTTGCATAATACTAAATTATAGAAAAACAACTTGAACATAACGGTTTCATTTGATTCTTCAACATAACGGTTTGATAATCGATGTACAAAAATGTCGAATACAAGTATTTTTTAATAATAATTGGCAAATTAACATTATTTATGTAATTTTTCAGGCCAATTAATTCAACAAACATGACTTATTTAACGAAAAACTGAATAAACCTATGACCACGTAGTATAGCAGTTGAACGGACTCTTAAAATAATAGAATTGTATGCAAAATGAAAAAAAATCATGACGCAATAACTTTACATTTGTAAAAATATTTAATGTTTTTCATACAAATCACATTACATTATTAATAAACATTAAATTCATCATTAATATTTTGGACGGAAATTGTCACAATTTTTAATCGAACTTATAGTTTATACCATAAAATATAAGGATTGGGGAAACAATGTCATTACAGACACAAGTGCCGTTATTGCTCCAGAAATATAAAAATAATTTGTCACAATTACCTGAGTGACGATGTAGCTCCAGAAGACTGTCACTCGTGCGGGGGGCCGCGCGCAACTGACCAATCAAACGTTGTTTCTCCAAGTAGCGGTTAGATTCCCGCCTAAACCATAACGACACTACTGCCCTCACACGAAAAGTTTAAGTACTACACAACTGACAATTACGCACCAGGTAAAGAGGTACATTTGCCTTAATTTCTCATTATCAGCTCAATTTTGACAAAAATTGCATAAGTGACGTTGTTGCACCGGAGGTGCGATATATACGTAAACATAACATTAACTCACTCCTGTATCCCCGAAGGGGTAGGCAGAGGTGCTAGCACGCACATTTCGCCAGTTTATGTTTAGGTCCAAATGTAATATGTGGCGAGCCTATTGCAATTAACCGGGCACTTATAAACCTGCGATAAATACACACATATCTTCGAAAAGCATCGAAAAGTCATTGGTGTGTGCCATGGTAAAACCTGGGATCGAACCCGAGACCTCGTCTCAGTAGTCCATTACCCATACCACTAGGCTACCGCGGTAATATATATATCCTCAAGATATTTAATAATATTTCAACCTATCTACAGTTGGTCAGTAACAGTAATAGCGACTCTACGCGTATCGATCGTCCCTTCACATTGATATTATAAATTCTGCAATGGGTTCTAAGATGGGACTACCCAGACTTGTTCTTTTTTAATTTTTACCTGTTTGCTACGCTACACTAAAAGTGAGCTGTGATTGTCTGGGCTTTAAATTCGAGGTAACTAGTTGCGGTGCATAAGACTTGGGTGTGTAACTATCATGCCACCATGCACGTAGTAACGTACATCAAAATAGCTGTGTCCTACACTACGCATGGTCGCTTACAAGATCCGCTGCCGATTTGCATATGACATTTCTTTTGTCCCCGAAACCTTAGACTTATACTCTGTTGCGTTGTCTATTAAAACCATCATGTTCAGCAAAAATATAAAGTACACGAGCTGAGTTTTATCGGTGTGGCCATGAAAATAAACCTTTTAGAAAGTCATATACAATTTCAAAACTACTTAATTGGCATTTTTGTAAAAGCCTGCGCTTTTAAAGACCACGTGACGGTTCGGGTCTCATTTTTATCTAAAACTTTCAAAAAAATTACCTGCTATTGTTTTATTATAACAAAACGTACATAACAATATTCTTTTCATACACTCTAAAGACTTGGTAATTCTGTTTTGCAGTTCTCATAATACAGTTTGGAAAAGAACTAGAAAAAAATTACTCTGGGTTGTTTCACAAAGTCAGTTAAAGCTGAAATCAACAAGAATTTTGAGATAATTTCTGGAAGTGAATACAATGATACGATTGGAATCATTGTTTTAATCACGCAGTAGAAATGATTAATGCTATTGAAATGTTTTTAAGTGTAATACCTACCCATTGATCCTATCCCACTAATATAATAATAAACGAAAAACTTTGTGAAGATGTTCATCCACGATCTGAAGCTAAACGAATATATCTTAAAAAATGGGTTACAAATGGGTTTCATTTTATCCCGGGAATGGGCTCCCATGGGTTGAAAAAACGTTTTCAACATTCCAATTGGGCGGTTCCACGGGCAAATCAAAGTATATATATAATTCGTCTGAGTAATTTCCAAATCTAGTGAGGGACACCTGTACTAGAAAAATGTCATGATATGACAGGTCATTTTTTGAGTGTAATTTTGCGATTATGCAAAGAGTTAGTTTCAGCGCAAAAGATCGACATTGCTTTAGTTCATAATTAGATTTGTCATTAGAATATTAATTCACAAATTAAGTGCACTTACCAGGAAATAATGACTTTTGTATGTACTAGAAAATTAGCATTAAGTAATAGATTTTCGGAATATACATAACTCACACTGAAGTATTCGTTCGAAATGAATCAGACATTAACGGCTTTTTCATCTCATAAATGAACAAAATTAGAAGCTTAATGTGTTCTTTTTTTGCATAGTTCTATTTGTATTAATAATTTATTTATTAATGTAAATAAAATGCACGCGTATACCTATAATGAACTGAGGGATGCAAATGAAAACGTAATTTTAGTTTTATGATTAAATATTCACAGTGCATTGTCTAAGGTTTTGCATTCACCCAGTAACAAATTGTATTTATTTTAGCATATGTATAAATAGACTCATAGACTCTAATCTTCTGATAGATATATTACTGACAACAGTTGTTGCATGGGACCCCTCATTATCTTACCCTAAATAACTCAATATGCTTCTGTACCAAATGATGTGAGCACACGAGCGGAGCTAATCCGGTGTGATCACCATAATAAAACGTGTTTTAGGTAGCCACATAACATTTTAAAATCTTGCATTTTTGTGAAAACATGGCTGCAACTATCCTTAAAAACCTCACACGTTGGGTCGAGGGCTAATTATCTAGAATTACTAAGTAATTACTTTGGTGTTACTAACTCTATTAACGTCCGACATGTTTCGCGTTCTCTGTATCAATTTAAAATGTTTTACATATTTGATAGTTAAGAATTGTAAGAATATTAAAATTAGAATATATATATAAAATGGGAATTCATTTTTAAGTTCTAATTTAGTGTCAAAAATTCATGCAAGAATAAAAAAAAAACTAAAAATATATATAATTTTATAATAATAATTATAAATCAGACAGACATATTCAGTCCAGAATCCGCCTTAGATGCAATAAAATCACATTGTACAGTATCAATTTAATATTTATTTAATGACTTGAAATTACTTACTAAATAAAATACTTAAACTAACTACTAATACTTAAGTCTTAAAATAACTGACTAGATTAAAAATTATTTCAAGAATCAAAGAATCAATTTATGTTTTTCAGTTTAGGCGATGATGAACGAAAAAAATTCACAATATGTCAAGAAATAATATAAAAATATTAATTAATGTAAAAATAAACTATTGGAAATTTATTCTTTCGCTGGTTCCGTAGGTTAATTCTACTGAGAAGATACCAGCAAGAAACTCAGAGAACTATTTTAGAACTAGATTATCTCTTTTTTTTAATTTGCTTTAGTTTACAATTTATTTTATACCAGCATACAAGAGACTTACGTTGACCATGCATTTACATCATCAAGATACTCATCTACTTAATAGTAACCCTTATTCATTAAAGATTTTTTACTTCTATTTTAAAATTATTTATTGGCATGTTAATCAATTCCTGACTTATTATATTTAATAACTCGTTAATACAAAACATTAAACTTATACTAATGCAGTACAATACAAAACACTTAAATACGATATAATCACAACAAATAACATCAATAAACTTAAAATGACATTTTAACTACTATTAAAAAGCGATAAGGCTACACATTCCACATTAACATACTACCTGTTTGTCCTACTGTCTGTTGGTGTAGGTACAATAAAGAACCATCTAAAATAAGTCACAATGATAATAAATAAATTATTATTATTATTCTCAAAGAAATCATATTAAAAAAGTAAAAATAAAATTAGTAGAAAGAAGAGAAGAGGTTGTAAAGAAAACGTCGTCCTGCCTGCACCTGCTCTCCTCACATTGCATCACATATATGATCAGCGAGGAGCGTCTTGCACTGCGCAGCTCATCGTGGTCGTGAGTCTAGCACCGTGCAGAGTGTAGTACTGAGAGGCTCGTTGTAGAGACGCAGCAGTCTGTCCTGGCGCTACATACTTCACGCAGCCAATTTTGGTGTCACGCGATTACCCCCTAAGATACCGTCATGCTCTGCAGCAGAGCCATCCTAGGTTACATAACCACAGTGCTACGCGCTGTTGCCTCTCTGCCTAGCCTGGCGTCGACGCATGCGCCTCCTGGCCCTCTTCTCTCGGCGAGCCTCTTCTCGAAGACGGCAGAATGCGTTCCTCACACATACTGCTTGTCGTAGTTCGCCAGAGGGTCTCTCTAAGAACATCTTCATGATCCTCTTTCGTTCTTTGTAGAGTTTAGTGGACTCGTTCGTCGTTACACCTGGGTTCATAGAGTGGTTAGCTCCCGATACATCATTGGCACCACCTGAATTTGAGGTATTGACGACCTCGGCACCGCCTGAATTTGAGGTGTTGATAACCTCAGCACCGCCAGAACTCAACTCAACTTGTTCTTGCGACGTCATTTTAAAACACTGCACTTTATTAACACCTTCTCGATGCGATGGCGTAAACAGCACTGATAGAGAATAATGCGTACTGTAAGTCCTAATGAGATTTAGAAAGGGGTGGATAGTGGGGATGGGTCACGTATTCCCTGTCCCTTTCGTTCATTGAGCCTATTGTGTTGTCAAAAAATGAGTCAGGTAAAGCGTTGGCGTTGAGTCATAAAATTATCAAAATTTGCACATATTTTAGAAATAAATTTAACCGAGCCACCGAGTTAATAACCTAAACCAAAAGTTTAATTTGAATTATCTACTCCTTAAGGAGGAGGCACAGGGCAAAGACCAAGGGACCAGTTTGTCACAAATATTGATACTTGCGAATATGCGTTTTATTCGATATTCATTTTAAAATTGAAATAAAAAAGGACGCCCGTACCTTTTATTGATATTGTTTTCCAAATGACGATAACATTTTAGTTGTGTGATCAAATATCCTCATTGAATTGTCTGCGGTCTTGCGTTCACTTCGTTACCCTTTGTATATTTTTGTAGATAAACACCACGTGCTGCTGTGTTCTTTCACGCTTATCTTACATATATTTAAAAAATCTGATAAATTCTGTAATAATATTTACATGTATGAAGACAACAATGAAACTTAAACTGAAAAATATAATCACATAGTAGAAATATGTAAAGTTCGATTCAAACAAAAATAATTAAAGATAAATACTTAAAATATTATGAAAATAATCTTATTATACTGCCAAAAGCTTATGCGGTTTTCAACTATTGAAATTAAACAACTTTTTAACGGATTAAATCGTGGCTTAATTGGAATTACATTTAAAGCGAAATTTCGACTTCTTTTTAGCAATCTTGGTAAATTATACTTCAAACAATGGAACAACTACCATATTTTTACCCCGCCACCATGGCTAATTAAAAATTTCCGAGACATCGGGTTCAAACGAGCTTGTGAGCTCGTTTGAAAACAATTCAACTTGCACACGCAATTGTACTCAGTTACCATTCTAATATCATATATTTCGATTCAATAGATAAATATTAGGAAATAAATTATTGTAAGGACACAAGACAATGATTTAACGTAAGCTACTAGGTTATAATGTATGTCAAAATAGTAACACCATATATATCAATAGTACCACGCTATTAGTTCAGACTAAAGGACAAACAAAGGATATTTACTAACGTTAGTTGCCGCGTGGGGCTCCTCAAAGCTTTGTGCTGGAAACATGTCTGTATCTAATGATGTGAGCACATGAGCTGCGCGTTGCCCGTATGCAAAATATTTCACTTTTAGGGAGTCACACAATAATATAAAATTATTCATATTACAGTTTGTAAAAACTTTGGTTTTTAAAGACCACGCGATGGTTTAGGGATAACCATCTAAATCTTTCAAAGTAGTGTACCTGCTATTGTTTTGTGGTAAGCGCACTTGACGGTATTCTTATTCTTTAAGAAGTTTGACTACCTTGTTTGAAGATCTCACAAAACAATAGAACACAAAAATGCGGAACAAAAATAACACGGCGTTGTGATAGTTTTTTACATCCCTTTTAACATTTCTAAGAATAATCAGATAAGGAATTAGACGACCGGTGTTATTTTCCATGAACTGTTTGTTATGGCACCCAGTTCAGTTTAATGTTATTGTTTTCCAAATAAATCGTTGTACCTATGGGGTTTGTAGTCATTACTAAAGTTTTAATCTCAATTTTTATGTGTCATTTATATCATATTAGCTGTGGCTCGCGGCTCCGCCCACGTGGGTTTTAGATACCGTTCATCACTGATAGTAGCGTGATGATAAATAGCCATCATAGGCTATTTTCACTATTAGACAGCTACATCACCAGGTACCACTAGAGGTTGATGGCCTGTTGATGTAGTTTCTAAGAGTGAAAACATTTTTGAAAACAGTACAATAGTAATTGTTGAGTTTACATTGTACATAGGTATTTAAACCTCTTTATAATATCAAGTAAAGATTTTTATATATTCGTTATCTTAGGGTTTATAGGTCCTAAGGTCGTATTTACATTATCCGGTGCGATATCGGTGTTGAATGACGAAAGCCGATATCCGATACTATGTGCTTTTTTCTCGAAAATCCAGTAAAATCGGTTCTATACATCAAGGATAAGTCTCCTTAGATATTTCTGCTATTAATATCACATGACATTTGTTTTTTTTCCTATTTTACTGTTGTGGTGACTGATTGATATTGTTATCTGATATCAGGCAAACACAGCGGTGTCAGTTCCGATATCCTTTATCGATCCGGACAATATGAAAGACGGATATATATTTGCGCCCTGTCGGCTATGGGATGTCGGATATAGGAGCCAACACCAATATCGGATTAGTGCTCTAAGATTATGAATGTATTAAAATATATTAAAATTTTGTGACAGTTGTAAGGCTAAAATACAAAATATTGTCGCTCTCGAGTCGTTTTTATCCTTTTGCTACACCCACTAGGTGGTCTGTGCGTCACTTTTAAGTGAACCGTGAGAGGCTGGAATTTGAATTCGAGGTCCATAGTAACGTGTATCAAAGTACTTGCTTCTAAACACTACGTGTAATCGACATCTGTTACGTCACTGAGTGCTACAGTGCTACGGGTGTCTACGCATAGATGTTTACTGACTGCTACACACGAAAGCGCATTTATAATTTTGATGTGCGCTATGACTCCTTGGGCTGTAATAAATAAATCAACAAATAACTGGTGTAATATTATGTGAAGTTATCCTTACATACATACTCGTACGTACATTATAATATATTTTAACTCAAGGCCTTTTAGATATTTCATAGTACTTTTGTAAATGTATTTCTTAGAAGGAAAGCTTTCGATACAACTGTGATGTGCACTCTTATGATAATGATGATTAATGAGCGCCAATCACAGTAGTATTGGAAGTTCACAATTCAACTTCCCTCTCAAACTTTTCATTTCTCTATTTTATCATGCTTGACTGAAATGACTGCCATTTGACTTCTAACCCGAGAGGAAAACCTACGCTGGAGTATATATATATTATATAGTTCGTAGTATATATATAGTTAGGCTATGAGCAAATACCTCGCCTTCAGTTAGATTTGTTCAGGGTTTATTTAATTCCTTTGATAGGAAATTAATTTAAGAACTTGGGGTTAATAAATCATTTACAAAATAACATTTTACAGATTTGATTGAAAATTTATTTATTTATTTACAATTATTGACCAAAGATAATACATTATTTTATCTTATTGACGTCATTTCTACTTAATCTAAGTTTCACTACCAATTCATAAGCGCTAGTGGAGAAGCGGCGCAACAAACTCCACTGCGGCGTTTTCTCCGAGACGTCAAGTTTACAATTAATAAATCCTTAAGACTAAACGTGAGCGAATGTACAGTCGGCAAAATAGATAAGAATATAACATAGATATACCTTTTCATAAAAGTTGAACGTAAAGGTGACATTATTTATTTCCTTTACAGATTTTACATTAGTCTCATGTCAAAATAAATAATTTATGACTGAAAAATCTTTATAATGATAATTTACATTGTCAAAAAATTAAACTAACTTATGGTAAAATAAGTACCTAACTAATAAAAAAAATAAGTACTGTTAATGCTTTATTACAATATATACAAAACGGCCTCCTGTCCACCGCAGATACTAATGATTGGTGGTGAGAGAAACGCAGGAAACTGGTGACTAGAGAATTTGAATACAGTAGACACCCTAAGGAAGACAGCCAGCAAAGGACTACAATAATCATTGATTGCGTGACAACAATTTGTTGGTCACTTCCCCCTAGCCTCCTTCTCCCTTTGAACCTTCCTTCGTTCTACGCTTCTACTTGCATAATTGCAGAATTTATTTTCGTTCTGTTTACCGCTATCGCTTCCTATGCGCTAGCGGAAAGGAAACAGTGCTCGCAATAAATAATTCTTTACGACTAAAATGTGGACAAATGTACAATCGGTAAAGGAGATAATTATACACTTTTTCAGATAAAATTGTTGATGAAGTTGCAATTACTAATATAGGTACTTTATATTGATTATGTGTTAAGTAAAAATTAGAATGGCAAAAAATTAAACTAGCTTATGATAAAATGACTTACTTGTGGTGCAATGATTTAATGATAATAATGTAACTATACCACCTAACTAATAATAAAATTACACACTAACAATGAATTATTACAATATACATAACACATTCGCCTGTTTGTGCTCCTCACGGTGTACCACACACAGCGACTCGCGTCAGAAGTCGCGAGCTTCTGACGCGAGTGCGCCAGTCCCGCACGGCTCACATCGTGGAAAATAGGCGTACCTATGGCAAACTGTGGCCATAAGTCCAGCACTGTGACATACGTAGGAGACTATAGTGGCTACCTTATACGAATTCTGGGATTTGACTAGAGTAGACACCAGTAGCGCCATGCACTCGTAACAAGTCTCACTGGTCACTTCCGACTGGTCTTCTCCCTTCGTAAGTATTCTCAATAATACGGTAGACGGTAAGACGGTAAGTAACCTTTCGCCGCAGGTCTTTTCCTTGGTCAGTTTTCCTTTTTTGTTTGCATATTTGTATTATGCGTATGCGCTCCGCGTTTGCTCGCATGTGCGCAGGTATTAAGGACGGTCGTGGTCTCGGGGCTGGCTCATCGTTAATGGCATTGTCATCCTCGGCACCAGATGAACTTCTGTCATTCTTTTCTGGTATTGATGTCATTCTGTAACAAATACTATTGGAATATGAATAAATAGACAGGTTTAGCTAATCACTGTACTTATAATATGAATTATACAGAGCACAAACTTATGTAGGACCGAATGATACCATCATTACCAGTAGTTGCACCTCACACACACATACATGCATATGTCGGTACGCAGCCTGCTCACGAACATCGTTATTTTTAACACCTCCCCTCGAAGTCGTGAGGTAATTCTTTCACTTAAATACACTCATCATATAATCCTAAGTTACACATACATTCATGATGTTTCGGCCCATTCAAACCTTTGGTCAAAACATCTGCAGGCATTTTGTCTGTAGATAAGTATTTCAGATTGATAACATTCTGTTCGCACATATCTCGAATGAAATGATGCCTCACGTGTTTTGTACGTGAGCGGTAATTTTTTTTTGAACAAGTTTATTTGCACTTTGGCTATCATTAAACAATGTTACACAATCACACACCATTCCTACACTATTCAACATGTCACGTAAATATATGGCTTCTTTTGTGGCTTCAGAGAGGGCTATATAGCAAAGAGGCCTGATAATGCAGTAGTACGTTGTTTTCCTGCTTCCCAGCTAATTGGAGCACCTGCTAAGATAAATGCAAACCCAGAATATGACCTACGACTATCTACCGTATTTGCTCCCCAGTCTGCATCAACTACACCAAATAAAGGTAACCCAGTCCTTGCATACATCAAACCGTAACTATAAGCACCTTTAAGGTATGTTAATATACGTTTTGCTGCTTTCCAATGTTCAACCCCGTAGTAACTGTTGAACTGGATAAGATAATTCACAGCGCAAGCAATATCTGGCCGCGTGGAGACAGCTAAATACATCAAAGCACCTATCAAATTTTGATAAGGGTATTTATTCATCACTTCGTACAATCAGTCATACCGAAACGATCTAAGACCTTCTTTAAATATGTCTTCTGATTTAAGTACACTCTGCTTTGTTCACCTCGACGAAAATCTATACCTAAACAAGTACTTAATACCCATGTCTTTCATTTCAAAAGCATTACACAATTTCATCTTAACTTCATGCAACCACTCACTATCATTCGTAGCAAGGACAATATCATCGACATACACAGCAATTAACATAATTCACTCACCCTTTTGTGCTGCAAACACGCATGGATCTTAAGGAATTGCATCCAAACCAATACTTGTCAACGTTCTTACCAATTTTTTATGCCACTGCAACCCAGACTGACGCAAACCATACAGAGCCTTCATCAACATATATACACAATTATCGCACTCACTCATCTCTTTATACCAGCGTTTAGCTGTATCAAGTGTTTTCTTGTCACGTATGACTCCTCTCTGTGAACCAATCTGTTGGCTTTTCAATACCTTATCTAAAACCTCTCTTAACTGCTCTGGTACTTCCATGAATACTTCCTAGTTTAGGGTGCCGTTTAGATACGCAGTCACAACATCCATTTGGTGCATCTCTGGGCCAAATGCCGCTGACATCGCAGCTAACATTCTAATGGAAGATGATCTAACCACGGGAGACTAGATTTCATGGAAATCCTCCCCTGGGCGTTGCGAACATCCTTTTGCAACGAGTTTGAGATGTTTAATATTTTTCAGTTCAAAGAATCAAAGGATCAATTTTTTTTTTCAGTTTAGGCACATAAAGAGCGCATATGAACGAGAAAGTTTCACAATATGTCAAGAAATAGTATAAAAATATTAAATAATGTAAAAATAAACTATTGGAAATTGATTCTTTTGCTGGTTCGGTAGGTTAGCTCTACTGAGAAGATACCAGCAAGAAACTCAGAGAACTACATTAGAACTAGATTATCTCTTTTTTGAATTTGCTTTAGTTTACAATTTATTTTATGCCAGCAAGCAAGAGACTTTTAAAATTATTTATTGGCACGTTATACAATTCCTGACTTATTATATTTAATAACTCTTTAATATAACACATTAAACTTATACTGCATACTGCAGTACATTAAAAAACACTGAAATACAATATAATGACAACAAATAACGACAATAAATTTAAAATGTGACTTTAAGTACTGTTAAAAAGCGAAAAGGCCACCCATTCCACATTAACATGCTACCTATTTGTGCTACTATAAATCTGTTGGTGCACAATAAAGAACTATCTAAAATAAGTCACAATGACAACAAATAAATTATTATATTATTCACAAAGAAATAATATTAAAAAGGTAGAAAGAATCTCGGCACATAGGAAGCACTGTACACATCTCTACACATCTCTCTCTTAATAGATAGCACTACTTGTCATGAACTTTTTCATAGAAACCACTACCTTGGTTCACAGAAAGCGAACTATTCATATTTATAACATAACGTGACATCTGCCTGGCGAAGGGTTAGGTAGAGGTATACCTAATAGTGCACCCCCATTTCTGCAGTTATGTTGAAGTCCCACATAATTCCATGGGATTGAGGTGAGCCTATTGTCAAGACATCGCTAATAACTTCGCACGAACCTTTGTAAATAATGTAAAGGAAATAATCCCAAAATGCTCATTACCATTACTTAGAAAAGCAGACTATCGAACCACCGCTAACGTAACAATGCGCTTCAAACCAGCTGAGCCACAATCAATTAGCAAAATTATAATGACTTTAAATAATAATAAAGCTCCTGGTATTGACGGCATTAAGGCTATGAACATTAAACAGATTAGTAATAAGATCACTTTGACAATTTGTAATTTAATTAACCTATGTATAAAAAATGGCAAATACCCCTCTATGCTAAAAACCGGAATTATAAGACCTATTCATAAAAAAGGGAGTCGTACGGACTATGACAATTATAGACCGATAACTATCTTGCCCACCATTGACAAAATTGCTGAAAAATATATATGCAAACAAGTCTATGACTTCTATAATAAAAATAATATTTTATCTAATAAACAATACGGCTTCCAGCCTCACAAAAGTACTACACAACTGCTCACAGCTTTCACTGATAGTATATATAACCATCTTGATAAAAAACATCACGTTCTCGTCGTATTTATTGACTACAGTAAGGCATTTGATATGCTCAAACATACTAGACTAATAGATTGTCTCTCGGACAGCGGGATTAGAGGAAACATTTTGACGTGGTGTGAAGACTATCTCAAGGATAGAAGGTTTATAGTCAAAGTCGGTAACGCGTTTAGTCAAAATATCTTGGTAACGGGTGGCACTGCCCAAGGCTCTGTACTTGGACCTCTTCATTACCTGACATATGTCAATAGCTTAGAGAACATCATCAAAAATTGTGACATTTACCAATTTGCAGACGATACCTGCTTAGTCTCTGCGGGACCAAATGTAATTGAAGCCCAAAATCATCTTCAAAAGGACTTCGATATGCTATTAAAATGGTCGCACGATGCTGGTCTCGTATTAAATGCAAAAAAAACCAAAGTGATGTATATTAGTTCCAGTCAAAATAGAAGCACTTTTATACCTAAAATTACGGCACATTCTCACGAATGCCTACATAAGAATAATCAAGACAATCTAACCATTTCCTGTGACTGTGATTGCATAGAACATGTTGACAAACAAATGTATTTAGGATTATTAATTGATAACCACCTTAACTGGAAGGAACACATAAACCAAGTGTCTAACAAACTAAGAATAATTCTAGCTAAGTTTTCAATAATTAAATGTAAAGTACCCTATCAAATACTCCTACTTCTCTATAAATCTCTGGCAGAATCTATAATATCATACGGACTATCAAGTTATGGTAGAACATACAAAACCCATCTTGACCAAATATACACATTGCAACTAAGGATTCTAAAACGAATAGTCCCACACAATATCAAAGAGAAATTTAAAGACGATTACCACCAACTTTTTGATTTCTGCAAAATCATCCCTATACATCAAAAAATAGAATTAACATTACTAGTCGAGGAATACTTTAACGATGGCCTAAAAAATGTGAAATCATCTGATGAACATGGTATAATAACCCGTAGTATCAAAAACGCTAAATTATTACTGCCAAGATACACCAATCTATATGGGAAAAGAACATTAAAGTATATCATACCATGTCTAATCAATCAACTACCTAAACTTATAAAGAACTCAATAACCAATCGAAATATAAAAAAAATATTAAAACAATACTTCATAGAAAACAAAATAAATGCGTAAGAAGTTTTTGTTGGAGCAGCCTGTATAGTAATGCATAATATCGCCAAGGCACAGCGACGCGAGGCGGGGCGGCGCGGTGTGGCCGCCGACGACACGTTCATTCATTTTTGTATTCTACCTCCTAAGTTCTTACAATTTCTCACTTGTGTATAAAAAACTGTTATTATTGTAATCTGTGTGAACATTGATGGCACTAATGCACGGAAAAACTCTAATGAGTTTATGTGGCATTTTTATGACGAATTTTTTTGTATTTAATTAAATAAATAAATAAATTAAAAAAAAAAAAAAAAAAAAAAAAAAAAAAAACCGGGCACAAATCCAGTCTCTTTTTCTCAGTCAGCCATGGGGCTGCTGCTGAGAAATTCCTGATGGAAAAACCCATAACACTTTGCCCGACCCGGGAGTCGAACCCAGGACCTCAGCAATGTGGCAAGTCAAATTAAAATTTATTATATTAGTAAATTTTGATTTTCTGACTCAGATTCAGACACGCGTTATGTTAGCACTTAGTGCCGCTACGTTACATAGTATTCATACTAATAATTAATGTAATTATAACCATGTCAATAAATTAATATCTTACGGAAATCAATTAGATAATTATTTTATAATGTGATTATGCACTTTGCGTCGCGAAGTATTGTAGAAGTATAACAATAATATGAATGTAGAATAAAAAATGTAGGGTAGATCTAAACTATTTCACATTACAAAATAACGAACGTTTCCTACGCATTTAATTTTGTTTTTGTTATTGTCGCGACGCTAATGAAAACTATTTTTTAAAATGAGTGCGTGCAAGTTAGTAGAATCAAAACATGGAACAAGTATACTTACAGTGGATGGTTATTCATATCACGAAAATAAAAATGTGAATGATATATTTTACTGGAGATGCACACGGATAAGTCTTAAAGTTAATTTTGACATACCGGACTATCTTTCAAAAATTGGAGAAGAGCCATTTTTAATCAGCCAATATATTACCCAAAATGATAGTGTAGCCGTATTTTGCACAAAAAGTAATTTCAAACGACTTATTACAATTTTCTTAGAGTTATTAAAAATTGTGTCCTCAGAACATTTTAACTGATTTTGAAATAGCAGCTATAAATGCCGTTACGACTATGTTTATTCCATCTTACGCAGAGCATTTGGCGGCATGTATAGGTCGAGGGTTTAGCAAAATTTATGGAAATGATTTTTCATTTGCGCACAAAATTAGGCATTTATTTGCTTTGGCATTCCTAAAGCCCAACAAAATACCTGAAGCTTTTCAAGTTGTTAAAGATAAAGTATTACCAGAGGAAGCCGCAGGACTAGCGAAATGGTTCGGTAAATATTATGTCATTGGGACGTATATAAGAAACAATGTCAATAGTACAAAAATAACAATAAATAGAAAGCCACTATTAGTGTTGCGTAGGTCGATGAACGACCTCCGCCCTCCATGAGCGCAGGCCTGGGGGTGACAGGTGGTGCCGCCTGTAACCCTGGCAGAAGCAGGCCTCGCGCTCCTCCCCGTTTCCGGGCATGAGTTGGTGACACCGTAGTCCCCACACACGAGAAGAGGGCCAGATCGTAAGAAATGACCCTGGGTTGGCCGGGGTGCAAGCGATATGCCTGTCAACCTAACCTTCTAGCACACGAGCTAATTCATTCCAGTATGATCATCAAAATACAACATATTGTGTAGGTAGCCATAAAACATTTCAAAAATGCCAATTTGCATATTTGTAAAAACCTAGTAATAATTATCCCCAAAGACCTCATACGACGAGTCGAGGGTTAATTATCTAGAACTTCCATAAAACTGTGTCAAGGGTAGGCAGAAGTGCTAGTATGAAATCCTCAAAAATAATAGAACAAATAAAACTGCGAGACAAAATTAACCCATCATGATTTTTGTACGTGACTACCGCGAAACAAAAGGAAGGTTATGATTTTGACAGGCTATGTTTTTTTACATGCACACAACCCTACGGATAAAATCTTCTAATATATTGAATAAAACCTGACTACTGAAAAAGTATTAAACAAGAAAATATCAAGGATTGCCGTGGTTGTTTACCAGTCTGACAAAATAATACATTCTAGGAAAAAGTGCCATACGACTGCGGCTATCCTTGATATTTTCTTGTCTAATACTTTTTCAGTAGTCAGGTTTTATTCAATATATTAGAAGATTAGAAGAAGAAGTTAGATAATCGATGTTATTTTCCTTGAACTATAGTTATAACCCCCGATAGACTATACTGCTACTGTTGTTTCAGTATAGCGGGTATACAGATAAACCATTGGTGGGTAGCACCAATGGTTTATCTGTATATCCGTATAAATATCTGTATAAATATATATCTGTATAAATGGTGTTAACCGATTATTCCACATCAATACACACAAATACTCTATATACACTCGCAACTCATTTTATAATTTTTCAACATACCTATGATTGGTCAGTAACAGTATTACCGACAGTACGCCTATTAATTGTTAGCGACAGTACGCTGCAAATTGATATTCTTAGTTTTTTAACTACGAATACTTGTCTTGTCATTTTTACCTGTTTGCTGTATTTTTATAGGATTTGAACGACGGATTTTGCTGTGCGGCTAAGACGGCAATTATATGTGTTAATAGCACATACCACGCGGTGCGCAGATCATTAGTGGGATTCTTCAAGAGCATCAGCATGAATCGCTTTGTTGAGAACTCCTGCTAATTTCGTGTTAGCAATTTACATACCGTGGACCACGTGATATAAACTTCATCGATCTAATGTACTTTGGTAAATAAAGTTCATTCAATGTCACTTTTAAGCTCAACGCATTAACACATACTCACTGCATTTTATTTAAACCTTATAATTCCCTACATATTGGTCCATTACGAGCCGGATTGAATAATCAGCAAGAATCTGCATTATTATTAAGGATCATCGTTAATTAGCGGAATTATTAAGAAGACAATTAAACTGCAATTCAGACATAAGTCGGTGGTGCGGTTTGTGAAACAAGTACATCAAAACTGTGGTGTTAAATCTTAATTAATTAATATATTTACCCATCACTCGATAAGGTAGTATTTTAAAACTGAATTAAGGATTTAACAGGTTAGTGTTATTAATATTACCTATGTTATATCAGTATTTGTAATCAGTGTAATTAATTTCGTTTCTTAACCAACCTACCTACCGTATATTGCATTGTGATTAGTTTTTTCTTTCTACAGTTGTAGATTTGATTAAATAACATTATACTTTCTTAAAGTATGGTAATATTGATGTTAAGATAATATTACATTATTTTATTTAATTCGAATTGAAAGCTGTGAACTATTCACGTTAGTTTAGTATGCATATAGTTAATGTACATCTTACATTTGTGGGTGTTAGTTATTATTAGAGGCGAATTATTTGCAATATAGTGCAATTATTTACTGAATTATTAATTGTGTAATACTTCTGATAGTTATTGTATTTAATTTACCGTTGAGTTGTGTAAAAATATAACGCGTTGTTATTTGTAGGTATTCGCAATATAATTAAACATTGTATTTTAAGAATTTGTGTATTAGGTGCAATAGTAGGTGCATAGTTAAAACGTATAGGTGCCTAAATAAGCACTAAGTTATTGATTGTTAACTTCTTTACTTGTAAATTCCAGGCTTACGTCGCCCAGCTCCCAGTATGACCGACGAAAAGGATTTAATAAAGAAGCGAGGTAGCTTCAAGGGCCGATTAACTCTTTTTATTAATTACCTTGACGCGCTGGATGGAAAAGCACTAACAAGTCGTGATATCACGGAACTACAGCTGCGTGTAGGCAAAATTGAGTCGTTATATCAACAATATGATGAGGTACAGTTACAGCTTGAGTGCATTGTCGAGGATACTAAAACACAGTTCAATGAACGTTCCGATTTTGAGTCACTTTACTTTAAATCTATGTCTAGGGCTCAGAACTTGATAGGGGATTTTAATAAAGATGATGAATCTGTTCATAGTACCAAAAGTACTCGTACTAGTACCTGTAGGCCGGTTAAGCTGCCAACAATCCAGCTACCAAAGTTCGATGGGTCATATAATGGCTGGCTGGAGTTTCGCGACACCTATACGAGTCTCATTCATACTAATGATGGTATTGACGTTATCAACAAATTTCATTACCTGCGAACGTCTCTGGAAGGGACCGCCGCCGTAGTGATACAGGCAATTGAATTTTCGGCCACTAATTACTCTGTGGCGTGGAACTTATTATGCGAACGCTTTGACAACAAAAAGTTATTAATTCACAATCATATATCAGCTATTTTTAACATTGAGCCAATCACTAAGGAGTCTTCTGGGACGCTAAAGGGTTTAATTGATCAATTGAATAAAAATCTGCGCGCATTAGAATCGTTGGGCGAGCCCGTGAAGCACTGGGACACTCTTTTAATTTATATTGTTACACGTAAATTAGATAGCAAAACGTTCCGTGAGTGGGAGGAGTGCAAGGGTCGCGTAGACAAGGATAGTAATATTACGTTCGACACATTCCTTCAATTCATGCGCAACCGCGCTGATTTAGTTGAGACATTAGAGTTATCTCGTCACAATCAGTCTCACGCTAGTAACAAGTTAGGACCTAAGTTAAAGTCTATGGTTGCAGTTCAATCTAGGAATCATTCTGAAACTGAAGCGAGTGCAATGGTTTGTCCTAAATGCAAGGGCAACCATAATTTAAGTAATTGCGCACAGTTTCTTGCCTTGTCTAATGAAGCCCGAATGAAATTGCTACCGAGTTATAAAGTGTGCTTTAACTGTTTTCGTTTGGGACACTTTGCAAACCACTGTAAAAGGCCGGGTTGCAAACTGTGTAAGCGCAGACATAATACGCTTATTCATATGACGGATTTAAACAATATTGCGAATACTAGTGTTAATAAATCGGGTGATAACCAGTCGGCACGATCGCCTTCGACGTCAGCCACTACTGCCACTAGTGAACCAAGCAATGTCGCGTTGTCGGCGAACGTCACATCTTCTTTTGGTAGCGTTAACAGCGATGTGTTATTGTCGACCGCGTTAATTAAAATGCGAGATATTTCTGGGAGTGAGCACGTAGTTCGTGCTGTGCTCGATAGCGGGAGCACCTCGTCCTTTGTGACGGAGCGCTTGTGTAAACGCTTATGTTTGGAGGCTAGACAAGTAGATAGGTCGATATTAGGCATAAATAACGTGATTTCCCACGTGGGTACAACATGTCGAGTCCGTATAACGTCATTAAACAATTGTTTTACGACCGACATGCATTGTTTTATTTTACCGTCAATAACAAGTAATGTGCCATGTCGTGAAATTAATATATCTGCCTTAAATATTCCGTCTCATATATGTTTAGCTGACCCTACATTCTACAAGCCCGCTGACATCGATGTTTTGATCGGTGCTGATGTTTTCTGGGACATTTTAGAGTCACAAAGTATTAAGCTGGGTAAAGGTAAGCCCATCCTTTGTGAGACCAGGTTAGGCTGGATAGTCTCAGGTCCGATCAGTCATAATTATACTTCATTATTGTCTAGTAATATTAGGTGTAATTTTACAAAGGTTGATACTTATAAGAACGATAATATAGATCAACTTCGGTCTGATTTAACTCGTTTCTGGCAGCTGGAAGAGGTTGTTAACAAGTCTTCACCTTATTCACCAGAAGAGAGGCTGTGTGAGGAGCATTATATTAAAAATACGACACGATTGCAAGATGGTCGATTTTGTGTTCGTATTCCGCTTAAGCAAAGTCCTTCTCTTCTAGGAGACTCGTTTAAGAGGGCATCTCATTGTTTACACTCGTTGGAGCGTAGGTTGAAGACTAAACCGGATTTCGGTAAAATGTATAATGATTTCATGTCTGAATATGAGTTGTTAGGACATATGACCGAATTTATTCTACATAATTCAAGTCCGTTTGGTTATTTTATACCTCACCACGGAGTATTGCGTGAAAGCAGTAGCACTACCAAACTCCGCGTTGTTTTCAACGCGAGTTCTCCCACTTCGTCTGGTGTTTCGTTCAATGATTTACAGATGGTAGGTCCCACCATTCAAGATGATTTGCTGTCCATTCTTCTTCGGTTCAGACAGTATAAATATGTCATATCTGCGGATGTCGAGAAGATGTACCGACAGATAATCGTCCATCCGTCTGACAGGTATCTACAACAGATTGTCTGGCGTGATGGGTCGTCTGATTCTCTGCGGTATTTTAAATTAAACACTGTCACGTATGGCACGGCTAGTGCGCCATTTTTAGCCTTTCGATGTTTACATCAATTAGGTCTCGACTGCAAGAATGAGAGGATCGCTGACGTCATAAAACACGATTTTTACGCCGATGACCTACTCTCTGGTGGTGACGACTTAGATGAGGTGAGGTTCATTCGTGAGGAAGTCACCAAGGCACTTGCGTCGGCTCACATGCCTTTACGCAAGTGGAAATCAAACGAACCTCAACTATTATCAGATGTTGCTCAATCTTCGCTAGACTTAAATATATTAGGTTCCAGCGAGCCTGCCAAGTTGCTAGGTCTCGGTTGGCATGCAAGTTCCGATGAACTCGTTTATTCTTTGGACACCACATTAAAATCTTGTGTTGGTAACACTAAGCGTGATTTACTGTCAGTGATTGCAAGGATTTTTGATCCATTAGGGCTATTAGCTCCCTTTGTTATCACTATGAAAATGATACTACAGAAAATGTGGTTAGATAAACTATCATGGGATGAACCACTAACTGCTGAGGTTGGTTCACAATGGCAGGCCACTGTCAAAGCTCTGCCACTTTTAAACAAGTTTCGTATTCCACGAATTGTAGTTTGTGAAGCATATAAGGAGGTAGAACTTCACATATTCACCGATGCATCTGAGCGCGCATATGGTGCGTGTGCTTATATACGCAGCATCAATGATAATGGGGAATGTGTAGTCAGGTTAGTGATGGCCAAAAGTCGAGTTGCACCCATTAAACCCACAACAATCCCGAGGTTGGAGTTGTGTGGCACGGTGGTGGGGACTCGTCTGTACGAGAAGTTATCAAGGTCACTTAGGTTGAAATTTAATCGCGTCGTTTGTTGGACAGACTCGACCATTATCTTAGGATGGTTACAGATGTTGCCTTCTAAACTTCAGCCATTTGTACGCAATCGCGTTGCTGACATTTTAGATCAGGCAGGTCACTGTACCTGGAGGCACGTTCCAACGGACAAAAATCCAGCAGACCTAATATCTCGTGGTGTGGACATTAGCAATCTGCAGGGTTTAAACCTGTGGTGGTCAGGTCCAGATTTTCTCCAGCTAGACTCCTGTCTGTGGCCTTCTAATTTCAGGTTCTCGAAGTTAGATTCACTACCCGAGATTCGGCCTAGTGTATCATTGAATGTTGCTATCAGTAAAGATAAGAATTGTTTTATCGATTTTGAGAGATTTTCCAATTATTCACGCCTTTTACGGTCAATGGCTTATGTTATAAAATTCATTAAGTTATGTCGAGGAGGTCCCTGTAATAAATCATTATCAAATGACGAATTAAGGCAAGCATTAAACGTATTAGTTTATTATAGTCAGCTGGAATCCTTTCCAGAGCATAAACTCCTTTTAAATAAACAAGGTTTACCAAAAAAGAGCGTCCTATTAAAATTTAACGTGTTTTTAGATAATAATAACATAATGCGTGTCGGCGGACGTCTCGACAATTCAGATTTCTCGTATAATAAGCGGCACCCTATTTTATTACAGTCCAATCATCATTTAACAAAGCTACTATTTAATTTCGAGCATAAGAGGTTGATGCACGCAGGTCCTCAACAATTATTAGCGTCAATTAGAGAAACCTATTGGCCTATAGGAGGTCGTAACTTAGCTAAGGCCTGCTATCATAAATGCATTCTGTGCAATCGCATGAAGGGCAAGGTCGTTGCTCCATTGATGGGTAACTTACCGCGCCAGCGTCTTTTATCAGGAGGTTATCCATTCGAGAGTACAGGCGTTGATTATGCCGGCCCTATTATGTGCGCTAGTCGCCAGGGTCGCGGATGTAGACTCGTAAAGGTGTACATTGCCATTTTTATTTGTTTCACCACAAAGGCTGTTCATCTGGAGCTCGTGGGTGACTTAACTAGCCACACATATCTATTAGCATTGAACAGATTTATTGCTCGCAGGGGTAAACCCAGTAACATGTACTCCGATAACGGTACCTCATTCGTTGGTGCTTATAACGAACTGTCTAAATTTTTGAAAGTTAATAATAGTTCTCTTAGTGCAAATATGGCCAACGATGGAATTAATTTTCATTTTATCCCCGCGTATAGCCCTCATTTCGGTGGTCTCTGGGAGGCGGGCGTTAAGTCTGCTAAATATCATTTACAGCGAGTGATGGGCAATTGTAATTTAACTTTTGAACAGTTATACACCACTTTAGTCCAAATCGAGGCGATATTAAATTCGCGTCCACTAACACCGCTGTCATCGGACCCTGCTGACTGCACCCCGCTGACACCAGGTCATTTTCTCGTTGGTCGACCACTCACAGCATTACCACAGGACAATTATGAGGACCATCCTGCTACTCATCTGTCTCGCTACCAACGGATTGAGCAGCTCCGCCAGCATTTTTGGCAAAGATGGAGTAAGGAGTACGTTGCAGAGTTGCAGCAACGTACTAAGTGGCGTTCTTGTAAAGACGGCCTAAAATTGGATTCCTTGGTAGTCATAAAGGAGGAGAATCTTCCACCTCTAAAGTGGAGATTGGGGAGAGTAGTTGGTGTTCATCCAGGATCTGACGGGATTGTCAGGGTAGCTGACATCAGGACATCTAGTGGAGTCATCCGAAGATCCTTCAGCAAGATATGCCCATTACCTGTCTCAACGGCATCGGAGTCTGGTTGAAAGCACAACTTTCAACGCCCGGGGGCATGTTGAGAACTCCTGCTAATTTCGTGTTAGCAATTTACATACCGTGGACCACGTGATATAAACTTCATCGATCTAATGTACTTTGGTAAATAAAGTTCATTCAATGTCACTTTTAAGCTCAACGCATTAACACATACTCACTGCATTTTATTTAAACCTTATAATTCCCTACATATTGTGGTAATGCTGGGATCATAGTTGGCTGAGGTCTCGAAGCTACCTCATCCGTGTAGGCGACGGCAACCTCGGCACCACCTAAGATTGTTTGTTCCTCTGGCAAAGTCATTCTGTAACAAATACACGAAAACTATAATACCTATTAGCAATTTGTGCGACTTTAAAGTGGAAACGAAGTGGGTCAGCAAGTACAGTTACTCGTTTAAAAAAATTGTGGTAGTATAAAGATCAATCAATCAACCAATTAGCCCATCTCAGTCCATTGCTGGACATAGGCCTTTCCCAATGTCGGGAGGCCAATATCTAGCAGTAGTAAAAGATGTTGGTTGACAATGTAGATCATTGGTTTACAAAAAATGATACAGTAGAAGGAGACTGAATGGAACCTTATGAAATAAAATCTACTATAAACCTGAAGTTCCATCAGTATAGATTTAAAATAACAAGAATTTAGGGACAGGTCTTCCTAATCACTTCTGCCTGTTTTTCTCTCTTCGAACCTACTTTCGAAGGTGGCGGCATGTATTTTTAATAGAAACCTTTCGCCGCGTATTGATATCCCTTTTCTCCTTGAATATTTGGAGTATTTTCTTGCGCTCCACGTTTACTCGCCGAGCACTGGAGCCATCGTCCGAGTGGCATCACTGCGACGCGAGGGAGGATTCGGGGCTGCTCACACTTACCGAGTGTCCGGCGTGGGAGACGTTGAGACGGGAGCTGGTGGTGGCCCTGGGAGTGAGTGTTCTCACACTAGCCACCTTGCTCGTGGCAATGGTTCGCTGCGCGGATGCGTGGGCGTTATGCTCGTCAAGGAGTTTTATCGTACCTCTACCTGCAATAAAGAACCATAATTGAATGTTATTTATGGTACCATCATGATATTGCGTGGCTAGATGTTGGAGTATCCCGTTATGGGTTACTTGGAGTCCTAGAAACGTAAAACTAGACATCGGACTTTTAGGTGAAAGCTGCGAATGAAATAAATATGTTAAGAGTAATAAAAGTTCATACCTATTGTGAATAACAGTGAACTTCTTTATTCATAGTTCTCGGTTTTAACTCGGATCAAGGCTATTCAAGCTTGCGTCTTAGCAATGTGAAGAGATGAATGATAATAACTATGTTAATTTTGTAAAAGTGACGATATAAAAATAATAAGTTAAAATTGATTAAGACCACATTGCCACTGATACTCGCATTGCATTAATTCTTTTCAGATCTACCCTCTACTTAACGATTAAACATATTAGGCTGACGTTTTAGAAAACAACATGATTAGCTTACTTGGCGACGAATACGGCAGTACCAAGTTTGTTACAATGTTCTTCAATGTGACAATGTGTTCAATAAATTCGTTTCGAAGTCAATTTAAATTTAAAAATTATATAAGTCGCTCCAACTTGATTACATAATCTATGCCTCAACCCTAAATGTAGTTCTGAATGTCTGTTATGCATTTGCATCTAAGCTACTTAGTCAATTTAAAAGTAATTTGGTAAAGATGGCTTAGAGATTGGCAATAGGCTCGCCACCTATTACATTGGGACCTAAACATAAACTGGCGAAATGTGGGTGCTAGCACCTTTACCTACCCCTTCGGGGATATAGGCGTGAGTTTATGTTTATCTAGATATTAAAATAGGACAGAAAACCTTTTCTTTTCTCCAATTACACACATCAACAAAGTCTAGGGAACAAGGACATTTCTAGTTTTTATTTAAAAACCCTTTCTTGTAATAGTGAGTGTTTTATATCAATAGAAGGGTATTTTTATACCGTTTTTAATTTTAATTTTAATAAAAACATTTTCATACCACATTTTTTTTTTTTAAGAAAGAATTGAATAGTGCCCATATTGAGTATTACAACCTTCTATGATTAGGCACAAAAATAACGAGGTAGTAAGAAATACAGTAATTAACCGTACTTTAAACGTTTTTAATAATCTGTAGGACCTCCTAAAGCATTAGCAACAGCTCGACAACGGCGTGGCATACTTAGTATGAGATTGTCAATCATCGTCTGTGGAATATGGTTCCATACACTGCGAAGGTGTAAAAAAAATTTTGTTCTTCAGTGTTCAGATTTTCCAAAGAATCACTGAAAGCTCTTCTCCCAAGCAAATCCCAGGCATGCTCTATGGGATTGAGGTCGGCAGACTGAGCAGGCCATTCCAACGTCGTCATATTGTGCTCGCTTAACGCATTGACCACTACCCTCGCGGTGTGTGATCGTGCATTATCTTGCATGAACATAAAATCTTGACCGAACTGCTGTCGATGAGGGATTACCATGGGGTGTATAACCTCCTGAATGTATTGGTTTGCATTCAAATTGCCCCGTATCCAAACGAGGTCGGTCCTTCCACCTAGGCGAATTCCAGCCCATACCATGATTGTTCCACCTTGGTAAGGATGAACTTCTTGCGGATTCTGGAGACGACTCCGACGTCCAGGAACTCGCCATATACGCACTCTTCTCGAATCAGGATGAAAACCGAAGCAAGAAACGTCGGAAAACAGAACCCGTGCCCATTGATGGTCGGTCCACTGTAAATGTGCGTTAGCCCACAATAAGCGACGACCTCGATTTCCACGTCGAAGAGCTCGCAGACCGCTTAGGGTTCCACCCTAAGCGGTCTGCGAGCATAAAGATTGGCTTCGTGTAGTCTTCTTCTGACAGTTTGATCGCTAATAACCACTTGATGCTGAGACTGGAGGCCTGCGACCAACTGACGAGCAGTAATCGTGGGTTGCCGCCTTGCGGAATTTTGCAAGAAACGATCTTGTCGCGGGGTAGTAACCCTATTTCGTCCCCTGTGACGTTCGGCAACATCCCCTGTAGACCTGTAGCGTGCCCATAATCTGCAAATTACGCTTGGTTGGGTGTTGACAGCATCCGCTACGTCGCGTTGAGTTCGTCCAGCTTGCAGCATACCAACAGCCCTTAACATCTCTTCGCGACTTAAATGACGACTACAGTCACAAAAATGCACAAACCATACGTAAAAGACGTATTATTGATAATAAACGTTATTTACAATCAAAAAAATATATTTTTATTTTGCCTCAGAGAAACTGCACAATCAAACACTTTTAAAAGTTTTCCCTCCATATTCGAAAATCATTACTTATTTAAATTTATTTTTAAATTTCGAACAACTCTGTAATCTACTTTATTATATTTTTATTTATTTGCTGCCAGTTATTTGCAAAACAAGATTTACACGAAAAAAAATAATTGGGGTCATCTTGTTCCCTAGACTTTGTTGAGGTGTTTATTTTGATTTCTCTAACCTATTTCCGGCATTATATTAACATTTTCTGTAGGAGGTAGGACACGGCGGTATTTCCGCCCAATTGAGCAGTCCGACTGGGGAAGTACCTCCGCCCTACAGAATACCGCGGCTATAATAACTTCGTGTTGTGTTCCCAGCGGTGAGTAGGGTAGCTTAGGGTTCCACCCTAAGCGGTCTGCGAGCATAAAGATTGGCTTCGTGTAGTCTTCTTCTGACAGTTTGATCGCTAATAACCACTTGATGCTGAGACTGGAGGCCTGCGACCAACTGACGAGCAGTAATCGTGGGTTGCCGCCTTGCGGAATTTTGCAAGAAACGATCTTGTCGCGGGGTAGTAACCCTATTTCGTCCCCTGTGACGTTCGGCAACATCCCCTGTAGACCTGTAGCGTGCCCATAATCTGCAAATTACGCTTGGTTGGGTGTTGACAGCATCCGCTACGTCGCGTTGAGTTCGTCCAGCTTGCAGCATACCAACAGCCCTTAACATCTCTTCGCGACTTAAATGACGACTACAGTCACAAAAATGCACAAACCATACGTAAAAGAAGTATTATTGATAATAAACGTTATTTACAATCAAAAAAATATATTTTTATTTTGCCTCAGAGAAACTGCACAATCAAACACTTTTAAAAGTTTTCCCTCCATATTCGAAAATCATTACTTATTTAAATTTATTTTTAAATTTCGAACAACTCTGTAATCTACTTTATTATATTTTTATTTATTTGCTGCCAGTTATTTGCAAAACAAGATTTACACGAAAAAAAATAATTGGGGTCATCTTGTTCCCTAGACTTTGTTGAGGTGTTTATTTTGATTTCTCTAACCTATTTCCGGCATTATATTAACATTTTCTGTAGGAGGTAGGACACGGCGGTATTTCCGCCCAATTGAGCAGTCCGACTGGGGAAGTACCTCCGCCCTACAGAATACCGCGGCTATAATAACTTCGTGTTGTGTTCCCAGCGGTGAGTAGGGTAGCCAGAGCTCACTGGAGAATTTGTGCTGTTAGTGGGAAGACTAAAGGCTTGTCCTGCTTTGTCCTCTACACTGACGGCACAGAAACTCTGTGCTTACAGGTTCGGCAGCGCGAGTGTGGCTTCTCTGGTGTTACACACGTCCATAGGCCACGGTAACTACTTGGTGGGCCGTGTGCTTGTCTGCCACCTAAGTGGTATAAAAAAAAACATTTTCATAATATTTTAGGTATCTACCTATTAGTGTTTTTGTTAAAATCGGAATCCCAAACAGTTGGACAAATCAAAAGAGTTTAAGAAAAGAAAAGGTATTATGTCATTTTTCAAACTCTAGGCTATCTTTACCAAGTTATATCTAAATCGGCATAGTAGTTTAATCCCGAAAGCGTAACAGACAGACAGAACTGTTTCTCGGTCTTAGTATAAAAAACAATGGCAGACCTAAAACCTTTTCTGGAAGATTCAGAAAATAAAATATCTCAATGCGAATATATCGGACAAGGTCTGCAAAGTTATGTAGAGGATGCACGTGACTACGATGCTATGACTAAATGAGTGAAAGGGATAGAGAATACCTACGTGACCCAGCCCCATCGTACACCCCTTGCTATTTTTCCAAAGTATCTACCTATTATTGTTTTTGTTAAAATCGGAAACCCAAGCAGTTGGACAAATCAAAAGAGTTTAAGAAAAGTAAAGGTATTTTGTCATTTTTTAAACTAGGCTATTTTTACCAAGTTATATCTAAATCAGCGTAGTAGTTTAAGCCCGAAAGCGTAACAGACAGACAGAACTATTTCTCAAGTTGAAACTACTTATTTAATTTTCGAATTTAAATTAATTTTAAAGCGAATTAATCACATTGCCATCGTTGTTATATCAAGTAAGCTAATCGTGTTGTTTTCTATAACGTAAGCTTAATATGTTTAGTAGTTAAGTAGACCTTAAAATCACACACAAGGACAATATCATCAGTACTTGTAACGAGTGTACGTTCCTGGGCTTTGCGATGGACAAGTTTTGTAACTGGAAGTCGCACATCAATAAGATCTTGACTAAAATTGACCGTTTTGTATACGTACTCAGTAGAATTAGACAAATTGTTAATTTACATACAGCAGTTATAACGTATCATGCATACGTATCCTCGGTGCTCCGCTATGGAATTGTCATATGGGGTAACTCTGTGGAAGCGGATAGGGCATTTGTAGCCCAAAAGAAATGCATCCGTGCAATGTATGGGGTAGATAGGCTAACTAGTTGCAAACCACTGTTTAAGAGACATAAAATTCTTCCCCTACCATGTTTATACATACTGGAGATGTGCATTTTTGTGAAAAAACATTCACACCTGTTTATTAAATTGGGAGACATGCCAAACAGCCGAACAAGGCATAGGAATAGATTGCACATCCCAAAGGTGACCTTAGAGTTGTGCAAAAGAAACTCGTTTAATATGTGCATAACATTGTATAACCATCTACCAGACTGGTTAAAAGAACTCAAAGGAGCCCCATTCCGCAGGAAACTGTATGGAATCCTAAGCGAAAAGGGCTACTACGCGGTAGACGAATATTTAAGAGATGAAATAGCAGCTAAGAGTGAATGATTAATTAATTAATTGAATTTTCAAATTTTTATTTCGACATTGGGTATTTTATTGTAATTTCATCTTATTTATTTATTTTTAATTTTTTATTGATTGATTAAATTTAATTTTTAATGGAATTCTTTCAAATTGATTATCCAACAATTAGCTGTTTTATCTCATTTTATTTTAATTTAATTTATTTTGCATTTTATTTAAAGTTTCACTGATCCATTCTTTTTTTTTTTTATTATTATTTTTGCTCTGACATTGTGAATTTTGTTTTAATATGACTGGCTGAAGTCCTAACGACAGCGAAATTAGTTTGACTTGTATCCCTCAATAGGTATTATTATTTCAACGCCACACGGCAGAATGTGCTGTACTTGTGAAAATTATAAAACCTGATGTTGTAACCATGTTCTTTGAAATAAAGATGATTTGATTTGATTTGATTTGATTTGAGAGGGTAGAATTGAAAACAATTGATCCTGCGAGTATCAATAGCATTGTGAACGTAACTATTTTTTTATTGATTATTAAAATCAGTTTTTATTTTTATATCGTTAAAATTTACTAAATTAACGTACCTACTCGTAGTTATTGTCATTCATCATTACTCAAGGTTGAGTAGCCTTGGTCCGAGATTAAATTAAGAACTATGAATGAAGAAGTTCACTGTTTCACATTACGGGTATGAAATTTTATGTACTTCATGTTGTTTAACTTAATAATATATTTTTTTTACTTATTCATCTCACACACCTTGAAGTCCAGTCCACTTTTCTATTTTATTTGCATCACAGCTGAACTATCTCGTGAAACAACTGCTGGCCTCCACAATCCACAAGTCATTGGAGATATCGAAGTATTGCAGTTAGACCAGTTATTGATTGACTTCTTTAGGACTCCAAGTAACCCATAACGGGATACTCTAACGTCTAGATGCGTAATATTCTTAACTCAAAACAATCATTTCTATTTGTCGTTGATAATACTTCTACAAAGAATTCAAATGAATATTTGAAGTTTAAACTTAATAAACCTAAACCGTCGGACCTCCGTGGCGTAGCGGTAGAGCATTTGACTGCTATGCAGGGGGCGCGGGTTCGATTCCCGCTCAGTGCAAATATTTGTATGCATGAATATGTATATTTGCATTGGTCTGGGTGTTTCTATGTATAATATGTATGTATTTATAAAAAAAAAGTATCTAAGTATGTTTATCCGCATTCTAGATCCCATAACACAAGCTAGTTAAGCTATGCTTACCATGGGTCTAGATAGCGTTGTGTAGAATGTCGCGGAATATATTTATTTAAACTGGTTCATGAGGTTACTAGCACTTCTACCTACCCCTTCGGGGATATAGGCGTGAGTTTATGTTTATGTTATATGTTAAACTTTATGGTTTGATATGAACAACATTTTGCTGTATCTTGGTCTTAGTATAAAAAACAATGGCATACATAAAGCCTTTTCTGGAAGATTCAAATAATTAAAATAAAATCTCTCAATGCGAATATATCGGACAAGGTCTGCAAAGTTATGTAGAAGATGCACGTGTCCATGGCTGAGACTACGATGCTATGATAAGACTTAATGAGTGAAAGGGATAGAGAATACCTACGTGACCCAGCCCTATCATACACCGCTTGCTATTTTCCAAAATTTATATATTATAAATATCTATACAATTTGCATATTCTATGTTGGTCCGAATGTAATGATTGGTGGGTGTTAAAATGTGGGTGTAATCCACCCCTGCCCAGCCCTCCAGGGATAAAGACGTATCTATGTATGTGTGTATATTCCCTTTCAGTGCTATAGCATCGCATCGTCAATCATTGGAATATTGGCCATCATTTGGCAATTCCGTCGAAAAAAGTAGATAGCGGGCACAATTTTTATTAAGTTTATTTATAAATTTATTCCGTATAATGGAATTTATTTATAAATAAACTCTGTTATTATTATAACTATACACGAAAATTTTTTAATTACCAGAAAAATTTTGGCGAAGTGATAGGTATTCGATACTAAACACATACATGCAAAAAAAAATGAACAAAGTATGTATGTCAGTTTTTTTCTTAAAACCACCTAATATTATGTTCACGACGTACAAAATTTTTCTCAATGGAATATGACTAATTCACAAAAACAAAATCACACAAAGAAGTCATTGATAAAATAATAAACACGCACTCTCTCTTTCTATCATTCTACTACTGTCCTTGAAGGCGGGCGGCGCGTGCGACCACCCCTCCCCGCACCGCCTTACACGTGTCGTCAAGCCGGCGGCATCTCTTTGATATTAATAAAATTTAAATCATAAATGCAGTTCCGGTTGTGACGTCTCGATTCGCGCACGCATCCTAATCAATACTATCGGCACTATCGAGATGGCGTACCAATTTACCGACCGCGAATACGCATTAATGTTACGTAGTTATTTTTTATCCGGTGAAAATGTGAGTGCCGCTTTACGGATGTATCGTGATCTCTACCCGAATGCCCGACAGCCAAATTACTCCACGATGTTGAGCGTCTACCAACGTCTATTAGATCACGGCTCATTTCACGTACCGACGCACGCACAAGGCCGGGGCAGACCCGCCTATCCGCAGAACTTGTACGACGAAGTACTCGAGTTTTTTGAGGACGATCCGCGACGAAGTACAAACGATGCGGCACGTAGATTTGGCATCAGCCAGCACTGTGCTTGGAAAATTGTGAACTCGGCTGGTATGCACCCTTATCACTACAGAAAGGTTCAAGAACTGACAACAATCGACCGAGCACCCAGGATTACATTCTGCAACTGGGTGATCCTTCACCCGGAGACCAGCGTCCTTTACAGTGACGAATGTTTGTTCACAAGAATCGGGCTTTTCAACCAACATAACGAACATTGGTGGTCAATAAGAAATCCCAAGTTGGCGCGACAACATTCGTTTCAACACAGATTTAGCGTGAACGTTTGGGCTGGAGTCCTAAATGACAACATCGTGGGCCCATACTTCATCGAGGGACGTCTAACGGGTGAAACCTATTTGGATCTGTTGAGAACCATGGTATCAACCATGTTGGATGATATTCCACTCGCAAGCTTGCGAGACCTCTGGTTCCAACAAGATGGTGCTCCACCCCACTGCCACATCGCGGTAAGAGACTACCTCAATACGCAATTTGAAGGCAGGTGGATTGGACGGGGAGCTTCAGTCGCGTGGCCCGCTCGATCCCCGGATCTGACGCCAATGGACTTTTTCATGTGGAGTGAAGTGAAACGTAGAGTGTATGTCAGTGAACCCAACACCCGTGAGGACCTCCGACAAAGGATAATTGACGCCTTCGATGAAATTCGTCAACAAAGAGACATTCTCCTAAGTTTAAAATCAAACTTGTTAAAGCGGGCTCGTTTGTGTATTCAAAATGACGGAGGACATTTCGAGCAACAATTAAAGTACTTGTAGGGTAAGTCTTGCACGTGTTAAGTACAGAAATTAATCCTTAAGCTAATTTACTATTCCAAGTTCTTTAGTAGGTACCTAGTGTACCTATACCTACCTGCCAGTTGATAAGGTACTTAAAAAAACTACTGAATTACGTTAAAAGTTACTGTGGTTTTACCATTGTTTACTCAGTTCACCCAAACTTGTATTAAACACGGTATTAAAAAATTACTGCCACTAGAAAGTTCACGATGAAAGTTAAAAGTTCATTGATGACCTATTTACTATCCACACATCGTGCGTAAATAAAATGGTGTCTATTCTTTAAGCACGTATTGTGAGATTTTAAAAACGTTAATAACTTTGTTTTTTTGTATGGTGGGGTATTTGTATTATTCCATATATATTGAAGTATATACGTTCCATATCAGCCCCTGCAGTTTCTCTGGTAATTAAAAATTAGTAGTGTATAAGGTATTTATTTTACAATTATTTCATGTGCAATTATATTATCATGTTTGATAACGCATAACAATTATTTGTTTGAAAAAATTATTAATGAATAATGAATTGAAATAAAATGGATTTATATATAATTTTTACAACATTTGACGCCTGCCAAACTGTAAAATAATGGGGATAGTTTGTTTGCAGAATGAAGCTCCCATTTGTTATGCTGTTAAGTCTATTTTTTATATTATTTATTATTACAAGTAGTTACTAACTTAATTCTGTTGTGCAAATTTAAGCCATCCTAAGGGACACCAGATGAATTTTATCATCATTTATAAGTACATACCATTTTATTATATTAAACTCTTAACAAAAATTAAAATGTTACTAGGAGTTCAAAATTACTTGTTTTTAAATATTATTTAAATACTCTTGGTTTTGTTTCATTAAAAAATACCTAGTGATTATGACTTTACAGACATTCAAAGTTCTCAAATTATTAGAGTTAGAGTTCTCTTACGTTTCACTGAAAATCTCAAGAAATACAGGCCCGATTCAAAAAAATATTCCTTTTTTGAATAGCCCATTTGTTAGGGAGGTTATAGGCTATATTCTTCATTTTCGCAACATTAGCCTTTAACCTTCCTCGATGAACGCTATATATTATTGAAATCAGATCAACAGTTCCTAAGACCACTTTGAAACACCATTTCTTTTAACTAATTGATATATTGAAATAATAATTTTAAATATTTTTTACTTTCAACACAAAATACAATGAGGTTAACAGAAGGTCACGCAGTGCCGAGGTTTATGGTCCATCAAGGATGAGCCAGTTTGTTCGCAGGCATAAAGGAAGGCTGTGCTCTCAGGCACAGCCTTCCTTTATGCCTGCGAACAAACACAGAGCGCAAATATGTAGATACTCCAAATATAAATGGAGAGAATGAGTACCATGGCCCTGCGGCGTATGGTATCTATTAAGAATACATATCGCTGTCTTCGACTGGAGGTTCGTAGGAAGAACAAAGCCAGGCCGAAGTGACCAGAGAGACTTTCCCTAAATTCTTGTTATGTTAATCTTTTACTGATGGAAATTAACTTTTATCGTATTTTTCTTTTTATGATATAAGAAACCTTTCAGTCGCCTTTCACTGTATCGGTTTTTTGTAAACCAATGATCTACATGCTAAGCAGTATCTTTATACTATCAGAACTTAAAGTCGTGTGAATGGTTAATAGGTCTTAATGTGTCCATGTATTTCCTACAGAATGACTTTGCCAGAGGAAGTAACTATACCAAGTGGTACCGAGGTTGTGGCTACACGAATAAGCCCACTATTACCCAAACATTAACACGAGTCGACTAGCGCAGAAGTTTCAGCTGATACTCTTAGAGATCACACAAATGATCTATGACGTGCAGTTATAAACTTCTAGACAATTGCAGCTCAGCGTAGCAAACAGGTAAAAACCCGTTCACGTGTTGTATCTTGTTCCGTACAGAATTGTATTCAAGGACGAACTTATGCTACCATAAACCGCACGCAAACGCTCTTGTCGTTTTTAGGGTTCTGTACCTCAAGAGGAAAAAATCGGATCCATTATAAGATTACTTCGTTGCCTGTCAAGACTTTTTTCTAAGGAGCACGTGGACGTATCAAGTTGAAATTCATAACACATGCTCGAGTCTGTAACGTCTTAAAACTGTGCAATAATCAAACTAGATATAATATAAAATACATTATGTTTGTGTATATATACATATATGTATTATTATATATTCCGTTGAGTTAGAAGTTTGATTGTTGCACAGTTTCAAGACGATACAGACCCAAGTATGTGGTACGGAACCCTAAAAAGACAAGAGAGTGACATGGAGTGGTATTCACAAAACTTAGAATATCAATTTGAAGCACGATCGATAGGCGTGCTGTCGGTAATACTGTTACTGACCAAATGTAGACAATTTATAAAATAAGTTTCGAGTGTATATTTGTGTGTATTAAATATTAATAAATAAATATTCTACATCATTCTACACAACGCCTAGACCTATGGTAAGCATAGTTTAACTAGCTTATGTTATGGAATCTAGAATACGGATAAACATACTTAAATACTTTTATTTCGGAAATACATACATATTATACATAGAAACACCCAGACCAATGCAAATACCCATATTCATGCATACAAATATTTGCACTGAGCGGGGATCGAACCCGCGCCTCCTGTGTAGCAGTCGCGTTCACTACGGCCACGCCACCGAGGCCGTCAAACGTATTGATGTGGAATAATCGCTTACGACAGAGAGCACTAATGGTTTATCTCTATACCGTCTAGCTAAAACAATTTATTGAAAACAGCAGTAGCAGTAAAGTCACCCGGCGGTCATTACTATAGTTCAAGGAAAATAACACCTGTTATCTAGTCCTTCTAATAATTGTTTGAAATATTGAAAAAGAAATACAAACAAAACAAGGTTGTGTTACTTTTTTCCAAAGTTTTTGTTTAATCTGATGATTTATTACTACTTCAAACTATTCGAAGTCTTTGTAAACACATTGCAAAATATCAAGAATATTTTTCACGACATTCTCTTATCATAAAATAATAGCAAGTACCAGTCTTTGGGGATAGTTACCGACTGCAGTCAGGTGTTTACAAATGTGCAAAATTTAAAAGTTTAAAATTTTATGTAGTTTACTTTAACACGTTATATTTTGATGATCATACCGGAATGGCTCAGCGCGTGTGCTCACGTCATTTGGCACAGAAGACGTGTTATTTAGTGTAAGACGCTAAGTGGTCCCACACGACAACTGACATCAATAATATATATATTCAACCACGCAAATTCGTACTATTGCATTCAAATGGGTTTGAACGATTAGAATCTATGCACATAGGAACAAGTGGTGCTTATACATAAACTAAAATAAATACAATTTGTTAGGGTGTTTTTTTTATACCACTTAGGTGGCAGACAAGCGCACGGTCCACCTGATCGAAAGTGGTTACCGTGGCCTATGGACGTGTGTAACACCAGAGGAGCACACTCGCGCTGCCGACCCTGTAAGCAGAGTTTCTGTGCCGTCAATGTAGAGGACAAAGCAGGACAAGCCATTAGTCATCCCACTGATAGCACAAATTCTCCAGTGAGCTCTGGCTACCCTACTCACCGCTGGGAACACAACACGAAGTTATTATAACCGCGGTATTCTGTAGGGCGGAGGTACTTCCCCAGTCGGACTGCTCAATTGGGTAGATATAACGCCGTGCCCTACCTCCTGAATACGAGACTATATATATTCAATCATAAATACAAAATGACATTTTATTTGCATAATTCAATTAAACAGCGTGCTTTTCATTAACATTTTCATTTTGGTCGGCAGCGCGAGTGTGACACCCCTGGGGTTGCATACGTCCATAGGCCACGGTAACCGCTTCCCATCAGGTGGGCCGTGTGCTTGTCTGCCAACTAAGTGGTATAAAAAAAAATAACATTAATGATTCAATTGTCCAAACAAAAACAAGTAAACAAAAAAGGAAAAAAACACATTTAAAGATCAAATTTTGTTTCTTTATGATATCTAAAAGCCGTTTATGTCTGATTCGTTTAGTACAATTAATAGGTACTTCAAAGTAAGTATGAGTTTAGTATTTCGAAAATCCATTACTCAATGTTAATAGTCTATTAATGACATACTAATGTGTTATGATATGATAATAGCACTCACTACTAATCTCTTTCTTACATTAATCTATTACCTCGAGTCGTGGTAATTGCACTTAATTTGCGAATTAATATAATTATAATTGCACTTAATAATCTTATGATAACTCTAGTTATGAAACTAAAACAATATGGATGTTTCTAGCTGAAACCATCTCAATGCACAATCGCAAAATTACATTAAAATCTGTTTAAAAATAAATCTTAGGACATAGTGGCACGTGGTGTTTCTACATATACAGGGTGTTACAGAAAGGTGTGGTCATATTCGAGGAACGCATTACGTGTGATATAAATAAATTTTCCGCGGGAGTATAAACACCAATTTACTTTGTATCACGTAGAGAAATAATTTTCTTTTTTATCGACCATGTATTGTGTAAGCTAGTGGAAATTGTCGACAAACGCACAACACTAAAAAACTAACCAGGGCTGCAGCAGCTGCAGCGCGCTGTTATAAAAATGAACTCTACGGTTTGAACCTGAGTAGGTTTACCAAACGATCGGATTTGATAGGCCCTGTCTCAAGATCATCCTACTTACTTTCTACCTAAACAATTTTTTTTTTATATCGGGCAAAGAAATTCTGAAACAGCTTATAACTTGTTAAAATATTATTAAAATAAAACAAAATTTACTTTAGGCAATAATAAAACATTTTTATGTTCCTGAAATCATCCATGCTAAATGTGAGACTTGTCTCAAAGATACCTTAGGTAAAGGTTAACCTACATTCAATACCAGGAGTCGTGGACTACCGAATTTCCAGCCACGCCCCTTAATATTATACTAATTAAAATTGGTTCCGTACCCAATTTTATTGAAATGTTATGCAAAAAATAAATTTTCGGTTTTTATACAACTTAGGTGGCAGACAAGCACACGGCCCACCTGATGAGAAGTTAAATAGAACAAAATTTTAAGTTGTTGGGTAGGAACACGATACATAGAGATGCTTTTTTTTTTTTATACCACTTAGTTGGCAGACAAGCACACGGCCCACCTGATGGAAAGTGGTTACCGTGACCTATGGACGTCTGTAACACCAGAGGAGTCACAGTCGCGCTGCCATCCCTGTAAGTACAGAGTTTCTGTGCCGTCAGCAGAAGACAAAGCAGGACAAGCCTTTAGTCTTCCCACTGACAGCACAAATTCTCCAGTGAGTTCTGGCTACCCTACTCACCGCTGGGAACACAACACGAAGTTATTATAACCGCGGTATTCTGTAGGGCGGAGGTACTACCCCAGTCGGACTGCTCAATCGGGCGGAAATACCGCCGTGTCCTACCTCCTTACATGCTTGGTTGCGAACCTCCGCAGCGCAACTGCGCGTGAAGACGGCAACACCTCTCCTCTCCCAAAATCCCGACCGAGGCAGGAATGCCCTGTAAAAGGTTGCTGGGTGACTCTTCATGTGTGCTTGAGTAGCATAGGACACAGTGGAGAGCAGACAAAGCCTCAAAGGCTGGTTGAGGAGCCGCCCCTTTCCAGGGTAAGATAAGGATACCGTACTTTTCCATACGGAATTAACATGGCAACAGGTTCGAAAACAGGCCACGGTAACCACTTTTCATCAGGTGGGCCATGTGCTTGTCTGCCACCTAAGTGGTATAAAAAAACAGCATCCGCAACGCAACACTGATCGTTGCACGTTTGCCTTAGTTTGAGTTTAGTAGTTATTTACTATCGGATTTTATTTGAGATTTGTTTGTTCGTTACGTTTGGGAAACCAGGTGTCATGATAATGCGCACAATGGCGCACAACATAAATAACGGCGGTGTACAAAAATGCACACAGAACTTACTAAGGTATATCATGTCGTATCCGGATAACATAGACTCTAAGAGGTCCTTCACAAGTGTTCGTTAAAGTAACATTCATTGCGGTACCCTAAAATATTTCATAATATTAAAATAATCTTCTCTTTCACTCCAAATCGCCACGCCCTTTATTATGATAGGTTCCGTACCAATTTTTATTTAATACAAAACCTTTCTTAAAGCATAAAAAGGCATGCTAAAGTGAACAAAAATATGTTCAAATACCAGGATAACATAAAATGTAAGAGTGGTTTCTTTAAAAATTTTGAAACAAGATCTTTTACGGTACCCTAAAATAATTGATAAGAAAAAATCATTTGTTATTTTTTTCTTATACCTAAATAGGGTGAACTGATTAGTATTCGACCATGGTCACAATTTTATTATTTTCTGCATTCTTAGTATCCGATGTATTATCTACTGAATTACATACTCTTTTTAACAACAATGTTGTTCAGTCAGTGGGTCGTATGCTTGTTTGCCCACCCGTTATTGAATGATACGAAAATCACGGCGTCGAAAAAGTTGTCTCTTAAATAACAACAGACAACGAGTAGATTGAATAGTAGCTGCGATTTTTTTTTTCAGAGTAAGCACACAACTCTGATTTTGATTAAATTGGAGCGCGATAGCCCATTCATTGTCCAACCCAAACTCAATGCGAGGCGGTTTCCGCACTTAAAGAAACACCAAGTCATAGTTGAAAAATCCAGATTTAAATATTAAAATAAACATTTAAATGGACGTAAACTAGTACCTCTACCCTAATTTCATAGGTAATACGTTCGGCCGCGGAGTCCTTTGATGAGGCCGCGATGCGTGGCGGCGCTTTTGATGCGGACAATCGGTGCCGCCAAGGACATAATATTTGGCGCCAAAGTGCGTAAAACAGTAGGCATCAATGTTGCCATAACTGTTTTTATAAAATCTGTAGATGGCATGTTAAAAATAGTAGAAGCAACGTAGATTTCCAAATGAAAAAGTGGTAAATTTATTAGTAGATTAAAATGTATTTTTACGAGTTTATGCTTTTTAAAAGATAGAAGACGAAAAGCGGTTAGTTTGTTTTGCGTCTTATGATCCGCAGAGTAGGTAAGTTTTGTCATATGCAAAGAAAAATATCGTGACAATTTTATGTATTATTTCCTGATTTCTCCCCTTTCTCCTTTCCTCCTTCTCCTCTGGCTCTATCTCCTCTCGGTATGATTAAAACTTGTGATTTTCAGTAGCAAGGCCGACCTTAACCACTGAGCGCGAAGCTATCATTTACTTTTAAGTTCAGATTTTTAGCGCGAACAGATTGCAAAACGTACCTACGCAATGTACTTTTTAGTAGAAATAGAATATTGTTCTGAACAAAGGGATTGATTTAACCATTAATTAGTTAACTGCAGGTTTTTCAGTCATATTTACCTTAAAATTTAAAGGAAGGTCTGTGGATTTTTCAAAATTCTACGTATTAAATTAGATAATTCGAACTAGATAGATTAATGGTTGGCAACATTCGTATGTACTTGTGCCGACTTATTTTCTGTAGGTTGTTTACAATGTTTACATGTTTATTTGTAGACTAGGTAGTTGTTGTTCTGTTGTGCAGTGAAAATGTTGGTTTTTAGTAATAGCGAATATTAGATGATGCTTTGTGTTGGCGCAGCTGATGGTGGCTTGCGAAAAGCTCGTCAGCTGTACAGTGAGAGATTTGTGGACGAAAGACTAGAGGGTGACCGTCGGCGGTTTCCCTCTTTGGAGTGTTTAGGTAGATGGTGAACCTCCTTCAACACACTGGAAGTTTTCGTGGCGACCTTCTACGACGCCCACTGCTTTAGACGATCGTATTCTCGAGCATTTTGAAGTAGACCCGAGAACGAGTAGGTACCCGGCGAGCTGGAACGGTTATCGGAGTGAAACCCGTTCATTTCAAGGGGGAAGTTCGCGCGTATTTAAAGTTGCGTTTTGATCAGAGGATTGGGCGTGGCGGTGAAGTGAGAGTCGCTTGCCCGGTGAGGTCCTCGGATCTCACTCCGCTCGACTATTTACTCTGAGATTACGTGAAGAAAAAGTGTACAGTACAGCATGTGACAGCAGAGAGAATATGGATATCAGAGATTTTCAGTAGCGTAACCCCAGATATGTTTCGAAGCGTGAGTGGTAGCATGTTACGGCATTGAGCAACGAGGTGGTCATTTTGAGCAGTTGCGCGTTGCTATAATTTTTTAAACGTAGGTATGCCTTGGAGTTTCACGCATACTGTGGTGTCATAAACTCTTCTTCATGTACTCTTATGTTTTTGTGACCTACATAAGTGATAGTTTAAACTCCTTGTGTCGCGATCGTGAAGTGATAAATTAGTGCGTTCTTATGACTGTACCAGATCAGGTACATCACCGTTTCGCTGTAAGGAGAACACGCCCCGGTAAGTGATAGTCAACATATCTCTGATGTAACCTATCTCTAACTGTACCTACGCTTGGTAGGCCGGCTACCAGGCGCACAGCTGAGATTAGAGATTTTGCAGAGGTTATTGGACTCAATTGAACTTATCGCGAAAGAACAAAATACAAAAGTGTTGTGACCTACCGCTTTTGCTAAATATCGAAAAATTTGACGAATTTAACAACTTTGTAAGACGATTAACGATGTCATCACTTTATTACTATTTGTACATTGGCCGGTGCATATCGACTGGTTATCAGGCATGTGTAACGACCCTTAAATATGACCACACCTTTCTGTAACACCCTGTATATTGTGATTATATTAGGCGGAATGAATGCAAGACCTAAAAATTCAATCAGAATATTTAATTATAAAACTAAAAATATTTCCTAAATGAAAAGTACGCTAGTGCTTTTTAATTAGATACTACATTTATAATTAGATTTGCTTTTTGACTAAGATACTATCGAAATAAAGCACAAAATTGCGAGTATCAATATGTCGGACATATTGCACTCTTCACCCCGTGTAGTGTATCTATTAGATGAAAAATAAAATATTGTTGTGAGAAACCCACTTTATAGACAAATAAATTTATTTTTGATCCTTTTTTGATCATCTATTCAGTACGTTACAATTTTCTTTATATTATCACATTCTTGACGTAATATCTGCTTATCAATGTAAAAACAGCCTCGCGGAAACTCGGACTCCTAAACAAAGTGAGACGTTTTTTCACGCCGGAGCAGCGGTGTCTTCTCTATAAGACACAAATTCGCTCCTGCGTGGAATACTGCTCGCATCTCTGGGATGGCTCCGCGAAATACCTACTAGATGCTCTCGACAGGTTGCAGCGACGCGCGGTCCGAATTATTGGGAACCCTGAGGCCACGAACACCCTCGAGCCTTTGCAGATGCGTAGAGATATTGCTTCCTTGGCTGTATTTTACCGTCTCTACCACGGTGAGTGTTCTGACGAGCTCTTCCAACTAATCCCACCATCTCCTTTCCTACATAGGACAACACGTGCAGGCCTTAGATGTCACCCTCACACTGTGCAGAATATACGAGCAAGAACCAAGCGGTTCGGAGACTCTTTTCTTTGCCGCACCACCAAGACCTGGAATTCATTACCAGCACACGTGTTTCCTTCTTCCTACAGTCCCGGGGCCTTTAAGCGGGGCGTGAAAAAGCATCTGATGAGGCCGCCAAGCTGAGTGCCACCATTGTAGCACTTAGTGTCTGTAATGGTGACCCTCTTTCCTGAGACTTTGCCTTTAGCTTACCATCAGGCGAGGTGAGGTCAAGTTGGCGTGTCCTATATAAAAAAAAAAAAAAAAAAAAAAAAAAATATGCAAATCAAACAATACCCATAGAGGGAACCTGGTGATTTGAATCAAAGGCCATGCCACCTAATGCATCTAAGTGTGCTTAGACATCAGTAACCTACTATGTCAATTCGCATAAATCCTAATAATATTTAGCAAACTGCAAAAATGACCTGTGAAATTCCACATGTGGGATGTTGTTGTGAGAAAAATAAATCATTATTATTATTATCTTACGGCACGGCGCTTTACCTGACAAACTTATGACTAGTTTTTATCAACAATAGAGTACTTCAAAGTACTCATAGTCTTTGTAATGTGAGTCAATAAAATTTCCCAATACGTTCTTTTATCATACTGGATTTTTGGATACTTAACCACTAAAATTATTTAATTGGAATCACTTCATTAGTGAAAAGGTCAAGGTCGCCGGGAAGAAATTGCTTCCAGCGATAAGGCCGCCCAATGTATATTAAATTGTGTACATTGTTTTATTATACCTCTTAAGTTGCAGAATAGCATGTAAAAATGAATATCACGAACATACTGATCTACATTTTTTTTTGCCGTATAATATATCATTGTAAATAATTGTGCAGTACAAAGAAAAAAAGGTTAAGAATACCTGGTGACTTAAACCACAGGCTTTGCCACTTATTGAACCGGTGCTTAAGCATCAGTCACCAACATTATCTGTTTGTATAGATCCCAAAAATATTTAGTGTTCTATAAAAATTACCAATAACATTCCATATGTATGTTGCGGTGAGAAAATAAAACATTATCATTAAAGCCTTATGACTCGGTGCTTTACCTGAACCTCGTGTGATTTGTTGCTAATATAATAGAGTCAGCGAGTGAAAGGAATAGAGCATACCCATCCCCGCCATTCACCCTAATTCTCTTTTTCCCAAATTCATTAGGACTTACAATTCCCTTATATTCTGTATCAGTGCAGTTTATGCCATCGTACAGTGAAGGTCTTGTAGTGTTATGAAAACTGAAGGAATAATGTCAAAAGAAGTACAGTGTGGATATAATTCTGGGTAAGTTTATTTATAAAATTATTCTTATATAATATTATTTCGTTTACAAAAATTTCAAATGCAATGGTGTTCTCATGTTTAATAACCGCATAACTATTATTCGTATGATTAAATTATTCTGTGTCTAGTGCAAATAGTAGTTCAATTAATTCTGCTGTGCAATTCTAAGCCCTCGCAAGGGACACGTGACGAACTTTATTAATGTTTCTAAATTTTATGTTTTAAAGCTTAAATAGCTTATGCAGATATGAAAGTTTTATTTCTAGGCCGATCTAAAAATATTTTTTAAACCATTTGGTTTTTTGACCCCCGACGCAAAAACGACGGAGTGTTATAAGTTTGACGTGTCTGTGTGTATGTGTGTGTGTGTGTCTGTGGCATCGTAGCTCCTGAACGGATAAAACGATTTGGATTTGGTTTTTTTTGTTTGAAAGGACTATTAGTCGGTAGTGTTCTTAGCTAGCATTGTCGGGGGGACCTTGGATCGTTCCGATAATATGACGTAGTGCTTTACCAGTTAGGGTACCCCGACATGACAACACATGAATCAAAATATGTATTACCAGGTATATCAAAGTTATAGGGCGGTTGATATTTGTGACGGGGGTTTTAAAATTTTATTACAAATATGTGGATATGTATAGGAATCGATGGTTTATATTATAATAATCATTCAAATTCTTTATTCTCACACGTGCTCATTAGATTTTGAAATTTTACATACCTTGTAGAAATTCCAATTTATATGTTTAATAGATGGATACTACTTCTTTAGAAATCCCATATCTTAACATCGTATCATAATGTGTGATATCGGAAGATGGTCGTAAATTCTTATGTATTATAAAAAATGAATAATATTACCATAAGTAAATATTACTGGCCTACAGAACTTATTTCGTTGCCAATTTTTTTTTACATTTTACGTTCGCCGGAATGTTAACGCTATTATAGATGTACCAGTTTTACCTGATGGGATATCATTGCTAATTTTATTAGGCGCTTTGCCGCGTGGTTTCAGGCAGAGTAGAATTTTAAAGAAAGAAAGAAAGAAAATATTTTATTCAGGCCCCACACAGCGGGCACCCCACCAAAAACAGGTAGGCAGTACGACAGTTAGCAGGTACATCAAATCAAAAACAGTAGGCACATTAAAATTAAACTACGGGTGCAACACTCCAAAAATAGGGCCCCATCTCAGCATTGAGCGCTGGTTTTCAGATGGGGCAATTTGGGTTTGGCAATTTGGACCACCCTATCTCTTCCCATGCAGATACTAAGGGATAGGGCTGTTTATTATCAGACAAATATATACAACCCCGACTAAGCCTCAGATGCAAGGCTCGAGTCAACAATAGTGCCCAGAATACGGCAATAGGCTCACCCCCTATTACGACCGAATACAATTATTGGTGAAATCTGGGTGTTAATTCACCTCTGCCTAACCCTCCGAGGATAATTATGTTTTGTTAAGTCATCGAAGAACTTGTAATTCTCTGGCGATCATTAATCTGTACAAACATCATCTCCGTGTATCATTCCCAAAAATATAAACGCCCGCCGTCCCAAATACCCCCACCAGTGTTAATATGTCCGCGTATTTGTTTACAGGATGACGCAACCAATGGAAGATGGGAGCCCTCATGGTGCAGAAGACACCTGCACCAGCAAGAATGAGCCTAAGCCGAGACAGAGGCTCTCCATTATTCCTGAGCACGTGCGGGTTAATGCCGAACGCAAAAAGATCTTACAATTATGCAAGCAGAAGCGTAGGACAAAGGACTTCCGGCGAAAAGTGTGCATTAAAAACACTTATCGCCGTCTTCGTAAGGAGGTCCATAGGGAGAAAGAGGCTAGGCGGCAGTGACAGAAACACCTGCCATGAGTGCATAGCGCCATTGATATCTCAGTCAATTAGCCTATCGCAATCCACTGCTGGACACGAGCCACTTCCTATTGGTGTTTACTCTATGCAAATTCTCGAATTCAAATAGAGTCACCAGTCTCCTGCGCTTCTCACTGCAAGTGTGTGTGCTGGCACACTCGCATGCTTCTGCCGTGCGCCATGAGGAAAATACAGGAGAACGTTTGGAATTTATTGTGATAATTCATTGTTAGTCTGTTTATTATAAGGTAGTTATTTTATTACAAGTTAATTATTTTAGTATCATTAAGTCATTGTATCATAAGTTAGTTTATTTTTTTGTGATTGTATATTATAATTGTATAGTTTCTTCTTTTCATAATTTATTTATTTCGATACGAGACCAATGTTGGAACAGACCAATGTTATATAAAAACGTGTATACTTATCTCCTTTACCGACTGTACAGTCATCCACATTTTGTTCTTAAGGCAGTGAAGTTTGTTGCGCCGCTTCTTCTCCTCTAGTGCTTCAGAAACGGTGGTAAACATAGGTACAGTAGAATTAGCATTAAAAAGATAAAACAGTGTTATAATATTATGAGGAGAACATGTGACATTGAGTATCGAGTCCTTTTATCTGTAGTCAGTTATTGTAAGTAAATAAATAAATAATAATCTGTAAATGTGATTTTATTGACCAATTTATTGGTACCTGAGTTAAACATTACTAAGAATTAAATACTTGCCTCTAAACAAATCTCACTGAAGGCGAGGTACGTATACTTGCTCATTGATAAATTAAATTCTGGCGTAGGTTTTCCTGTCGGGGTTGGAAAGTCAAATGGCAGTCATTTCAGTAACACATAATAAGATAGAGAATGGTAAGCTTTTGATGCAACAGTGTTCTTGTCTAAGAAGTAAATTTACAGACAGAAATTCATGTATGTAAAAAAAATAACCTAAAGTATTCATAGTAAAATGTTCCAGCTCTAGGACCACCTAAGGGGCTTAACAATTAGGTAAAAATAAGACGGCAGTGACAATTTGTATCTTTTGAAATGGTTTAATCTGTAACCACGGCCCTTTTACCCCAATACTATTTGAAATAAATTTAGATAAAGATAAAGATAAATTTATTTGTAGAAACATGTGTACAGATGATGTTACAAAGTATATTACAATGCATTGCGAGTTTCAACACGTTCTGTCAATGTAGACGTACAAATATGAGTATTCGTGAAGTTGAAGTGAGTATTCGTTAGAGTCACCAGTGATTTCATATTAAACTAAAGTATCACCAAAGTATAAATATTCTGGATTTTTTATACTACTTTGGTGGCATACAATTACACGACTCACCTGTTAGGAAGCGGTTACCGTGGCCTATGGACGTTTGCAACACCAAGGGCGTTACACTCGCGCTGCCGACCCTGCAGAAACCTTCTAATGCCCCTATTGATGAACCCCATATGGCAGGCGCTTGGGAAAACCGCAGCAGGAAGTACATTCCTCAGTTTGATTGTGCAGGGGATGAAGGTTCTTTCATACCGCACAGTGCACACCGTCTCAGGTCGCAATGTGTGAGGATGTATTTGTTTATCTAATGCAACAGTAACACTAAACGTAATCATGAAACATAAAATAGTTCAAAGAAAATAATACCGGTTTATGTAACTCCTGCTTATTGTTTGACTTATTCAAAAGGGATGTAAAACATAAATTATAGCACGTTTATTGTTGTCTTTTTTCTGTTCTATTTTTCTAGCAGAACTTTAATAGTGTAGGCAAGGAATTTTTTTAGTACGTTTATATGATATTAGTTTTAGAAAAGGGGCAGGTCAGGAGTACCGACGAGCGACGAGCATGCATAAAGAATGTAATGTTATACGAATTAATGTATGCATGTAGGTTATACGAAATAAGACAATAGCAGGTACACCTTTCTCGGAAGTTACAGACAACTGACCCTCGACCCGTCGCGCACGATTTTTCTCACAGGCCCAGCTGTGAGCAGCGTTAAAAGTTTATGTATCTTCCTAAAAAGTGTATATTTTTGTAATCACATTTGAGGCGTCTAGTTTCAAAGTCCGCTAAAATAAGATACTAAAATTTTAGGGAATATGTGAATAACGCTTTTTGTTTTAATTTGCCCACTAAGACATAAAAATACTAACATGTTTTGTGAAATGTTATCTGGCAATACCGGAAATATCTTTAATACTTCGATATGCATGTGTAATTTTAAAATATAACGTAAACTATTTTCATTATAGCGTCTTTTGCTGTGAACAATGAATTTTAATGGAGTTTGAAGCAAACGTCATGAATTTTAGAGGGATTTGTTGCAAACAGGGACTAGCAATTTAAAAGCGTTATGCAATAACAGTTAATGAATTTTTGTTTAAAAAATAAATAAATCTCATTGGTAATCGAACCATGCAAGTTAGGTATATTTATTATACTTAATCAAATTTTATAAAATAAAAAAAAAAATAAAAATTATTTTATTATTTTTACACCTAACGATTTGAATGCTGCTGAATTAAGGTCGGCAGTAGACTGGCTACTTAGAAATGCTGTTGACAGGTTTTCGAAGCGTTAGGTGAATAAATAATGTAATATATGCGATTATGGACATATTAAAGTTTTAATCTCTTTAATATTAAGTTTTAATGACAGCCTCTGTGACGTGGCGGTAGTATACGCGACCGCTATGCAGGAGGCGCCGCGGGTTCGATACCCGCTCAGTGCAATTATTGTATGCTTGAATATGGGTATTTGCATTAGTCTGGGTGTTTTTATGTATAATATGTATGTATTTACAAAAAAAAAAGTATTTATGTATGTTTACCCGCATTCTAGATCCCATAACACAAGCCAGTCAAGCTTACCATGGGTCTAGATAGCGTTGTGGTGGAATGATGTAAAATATATCGTGCTTTAAAATATACATGCATACATAGCCATACATACATATATACATATATACATAGCCTGTCAAAATCATAACCCTCCTTTGGTTTTCCCGTAGTCGGTTAATTACTTCAGCTTCTCAACGACAGATAGCTAGACAAATCGATTTTTCTTCCCCGAAATTTATAGCAAATTTCATCGGATCAATTATTATGTATACCTACAATAATTGCTAGTTATAAGGTTGCTTGAATTTAACTTTATATAAATCAGTGGTCAATACATAGTACGTACGAAGTTAGTAACTAGTTAATTTAATAAAAATATACTACCTATTGAGACAGTATAGTAGAGTAGTAGTAGTAGAGTACAGTATATTTTTAAATTAACTAGGTACCTACTAAGATATTGATCGTCAAATAAACATCAGGTTGATATTAAATTCAATTTGACTAAATGTTGTAAATGAAGTTACTTAAAATATAATTTACCTATACCATTATACACTAATTACTCATTTTGCATAACACCATCAAAGTCACTTCGCAAGTAGTTTTTAAGTAATTTTGTACCTAACGTTTTAGGGTTTCTTTTGTTCTTTTCCGCGAAGATTTGTCGCGTATTTTCTTCCGTGCTTCTCTGGGATCACATTTTTGCACAAACTGACTTAAATTTTCCATGTTTTCTGATTAAAAATAATAAAAAACCGCCGCATACTTTCGTCTGTTATGAAAAAACGCCATACTATTTTGAATGTCACGTGATCACAATACCGCGCTGTCATTAGCTAATTTGCTTTAAGCGGATTTTGAGGCAAACTAGACGTATTTTAGCGGGATTTGCAACGAAAATCAATTTTTGGGTGCTACTTTTTTAGCGTTTTGTCGGGTTTTGATGAAAACTGATTATGACATGTTCTGAAGAATTCATACTGGCATCATTTTAAACTATTAACTAAATTTTTATCTAAAGGCATTTTAGCGGGTTTTGAAACTAGACGCCTCATTTATTTAAAATAAAGTGTCAAATCTTGTTCTTTAGGAAAATTGAAAACCAATTAATGTCTGATTCGACGTACTTGAGAGTATGAAAGTACAAGTAGAAGAATGGTGCGATGCGAGTATCAGTAGCAGTGTGATCGTAACTAATTTTATTAGAGTTAAAATTTACTAAATTAACGTAGTTATTGCCATTTGTCACTACTGAGCTTGAGTAGCCTTGGTCCAAGTTTAAACTAAGAACTATCAAGAAAGAAAGAAGTTCACTGTTTCACATCACGGGTATGAAATTTATGTACTTCGTGTTGTCTAACTTAATGACATTAGATTTTTTACTTATTCATCTCATCCGCAGCTTTCACCTTGAAGTCTAGGGTGCGCTTTTCCTATTTTAATTACATCGCGGTTGAACTATCAACGCTTAATGAAACACAATCCACAAGTCATTAGCGATATCGAAGTATTGCAAGTAGACCAGTTACTGCTTCATTTTTATAGGAGTCCAAGTAACCCAATACGGGATACTCTAACGTCTAGGCGTGAAATTAATGCTAAATAACATACATTTATGTCAGGTAGAGGTAGGATAAAAAGAGATATAACACAAAATTATATACCGGACTACTACCTAACATAGTGGTAAGTCCCGCGATCTATTGTTTGTTGAATATTTTATTATTTAATTTGGAATTCAAAAAAATATTTTATCTTTGTTATTAATACTTTTACTAAGATTTGAAATGAATATTTTAGGTTTAAACTTTATGGTTTAATGTGAACAAGATTTTTCTGTATTTTATCTTAATGTAATAAAAACAATGGCTCATATGAAACTTTTCTGGAAGCTTCAGATAATTAAAATAAAATCGGACAAAGTCCGCAAAGTTATGTAAAATATGCACGTGTTCTTTTTTAATTCTCATTGCTTCATGGTTTTTGTACTCAGATTTATTTCTCCTTTCATTGTCGACCACGGCTGAGACTACGCTAGTACGATGAGACTCAATGAGTGAAAGGGATAGAGAATACCTAAGTGACCCAGCCCTATCAGCCACCGCTTGCTATTTTCCCACAATTTATATTTCATAAATATCTATACAGTTTGCATATTCTATGTGGGTCCGAATGCAATGATTGGTGGGTTTTTAAAATGTGGGTGTAATCCACCACTGGTCAGCCATGAAAGATGTAGGTAATTACGTATGTGTGTATATTCCCTATTAGTGCAGTTTAAGCCATGTCATCGTCAATCATCGTGTATTGAAGTTCAGTGAAAATAGTTCTTTTGCAATTTCGTCAAAAAGTAGTAGTAGTTAGCGGGCAAATTTTAATAAGTTTATTAATAAACTTATTTCATTATAATATAAGGTATTTATTTTAAGATAATTTCATGTTATTATTTTTTTATATTTTTATTTAATGATTGGGTCATATATATTATCATGTTTGATAACGCATAACAATTATTTGTTTGAATAAATCATGAAATGAAATAAAATTTATTCACGTAAAAGTACATAATTTTTATATATATATACATATATATTATATATTATTGCAAGTAGTTATTAAGTTCATTTTGCTGTGCAATTTTAAGCCATCGTAAGGGACACCAGATGAATTTTATCATTTATAGGTGGCAGAAAAGCACACAGCCCACCTGATGGAAAGTGGTAACCATGGCCTATGGACGTTTGTAACACCAGAGGAGTCACAGTCGCACTGCCAACCCTGTAAGTAAAGAGTTTCTATGCGGTCAGTGTAGGAGACAGAGCAGGACAAGCCTTTAGTCTTCGCACTGACAGCACAAACTCTCCACTGAGCTTTGGCTACCCTACTGACCGCTGGGAACACATTAAATTTTATCGTAATAAACTCTTAACGGAAAAGAAAATGTTACTAGGTATTCAAAATTACTTGTTTCTTTCGTAAAGCTTTTACATATAATATAAATACACTTGTTTTTTTATTCAGAAATACCTAGTGGTTATTATTTTACAGGCATTCAAAGTCCTCAATATATCAAGTTCCGTTTGAACAAATGTGACATCATGTTCCATCGAGAGCGCTAAGAGTTCTTGGCCGATACCTAACGTTTCACTAGAAATCTCAAGAACTACTGGCCCGATTTGAAAAATTATTTGGTTATGAATAGCCCGTTTGTTAAGGAAGGCTATATTTTTTTCGCGACATTAATCTTTAAACCTCCTCGATGAACGCTATTCAAAACAATATAAATTTTTGAAATAAGACCAGTAGTTATTTAAACTATCAGGGTCACTCACATCAGTATCAAAATAAGACCAATAGTTCCTGAAACCACATATAAAATTCATTTCTTGGAAACTAATTGATATATCGAAGTAATAATTTCATATAATTCAACACAAAATACAATAAGAATATAATATGTGTACATATCGCCGTCTTCAAGTGAAGGTTCGTAGGAAGAAGAAAGTCAGGCCTAAGTGACCATAGAGACCTTTCCCGAAATTCTTGTTATGTTAATCTTTAACTGATGGAATTTTACTTATATAGTTTTTTACTTTTTTTATACCACTTAGTTGGCAGACAAGCACAAGGCCCACCTGATGGGAAGCGGTTACCGTGGCCTATGGACGTATGCAACACCAGGGGTGTTACACTCGCGCTGCCGTCTATGAAAAAACCTTCTGATGCCCCTCTTGAAGAACCCCATATTGTAGGCGCTTGGGAAAACCGCAGCAGGGATGTCACTCCATAGCTTGAGTGTGCGTGGGATTGGATGAGTTTCTTTCATACCGTAGCGCGCAGCGTCTCAGGTCGCAATGTGTGAGGATGAATTCCGTGCCGATGGCGAGCGGTTCGATGATAGAATGTAGCTGCGGGCATCATGCCAAACAATTCATCTGAGCAGAAACCATTGTATAGGCGATAGAACACACACAGTGAGGCAAAATACCTCCTAAGGCTAAGAGGTTCCACACTACCTGTGAGTATGGGATTGTCAACCAGCCTCAATGCCCGTCTTTGCACTGAGTCGAAGGGGTCAAGCTGTGTATAATTAGTATGTTTTTATTATTTCTATGATATAAGAAACCTTTCAGTCGCCTTTCACTGTATCGTTGTTTTTGTAAACCAAAGATCTACATGTTAAGCAATATCTTTATACTATCGGCATAATTATAGTTCAAAGAAAATAACCACAGTTATCTAGTTCTTTCTAATAATCGTTTGAAATATTGTAAAAGATATAGAAACGAAACAATGCTGTGTTACTTTTTTCTAAAGTTTTTGTTTAATGTACTGAATTATTAGGACTTCAAACTATTCAAAGTTTTTGTAAACACATTACAAAATACCAAGAATATTTTTCAAGACATTCTCTTATATGAAACAATAGCAAGTGCACCCTTATGGACGTCCTAGATAATAAACCCTCGACCCATTGTGTGAGGTCTTTGGGGATAGTTACCTATAACTGCAGTCAGGTGTTTACAAATGTGCTAAATTGAAAGTTTTCAAATGTTATCTGGCTACCTTGAACACGTTATATTATGATGATCATATCGAAATGGCTTAGCGCGAGTGCTCACACCATTTGGTACAGACGCGTAGACATTTAGCATAGGATTCTGAGGGGACCCACGCGACAACTGACGTCAGGCACATATATATGCAGAGATTAAAGTCTATGAACATAGGAACACGTGGTGCTTGCAGAAATGCAGAAATAAATGTACTTTGTTACGGGATGAATGGAAGACATTAGACAATCCAATTTGATTATTTTATTGTAAAACTAAAGTAATAACATTAATAATATAATATTTTCTGATAATGACATACTATTATGTTAGGATAATAGTACTTAATGCTAATCTCTTACTAATATTTATAATTATACATACATACATATTAACACGCCTTTATCCCCGGAGGGTGAGGCAGAGGTGAATTAACACCCACATACCTCCAATAATTGTATTCGGTCCCATGTAATTGGGGGTGAGCTTGTTGCCATATTCCGGGCACTATTATTGACTCGAGCCATGCATCTGAGACTGACTATATTAATATATATTGCCTGGTAATTGCACTTAAATTGATTATTTAATGATAAATTTAATTATCATACTAAAACAATATCGATCTTTCGAACTGAAATCAACACTATAATAATCATAAAATTACTCGTAAATTAAAATCTTAGGACAGCGTGCACGTGGTGTTTCTATATTGAGTATATATAGGAATAAAAATGCAAGACCTAAGAATCCAATCATTATATTTCATTATACAACTAAAAGTATTTCAATAATGAAAAGTTCATGAGTGATTATTTAATTAGATACTATATGTATAATTAGATTTGCTTTATAATTAAGATACTATTGAAATAAATGTCGGACATACTGCACTCTTCACCCCCCGTAGTGTATCTATTATATAAAACATAAAACATTATTGAGAGAAACCAACTTTATTGACAAATAAAATTCTTTTTGAACCTTTGTTGATCATCTTGTCAGTACGTCATAATTGTCTTTATATTATTGCATTCTTGCCGTAAGATCTGCCCATAAATAAAAAAAATATGCAAAATAAACAATAGCTACAGAGGAGACCTGATCACTTGAAACAAAGGCTATGCCATATAATGCATCTAAGTGTGCCTAGACATTAGTAATTTACAATGTCAATTTATATAAATCGTAATAATATCAAGCAAACAGCAAAAATGACCTGTAAAATGCCACATGTGGGATATTGTTGTGAGAATAATAAATCATCATTATTATTGCCACCGTGCCGTAATGGTGCTTTATCTGATAAACTTATGACTAGTACAATAGAGGACTTCAAAGTTATCTGGCTTATCTGTCTTTGTAATGTGAGCCAATAATATTTTCCAATAAGTTCTTTTATCATAAAACAATAGCAAGTACACCTTTATGGAAGTTTTGGATACTTAACCACTAAACTTATTTAATTTGAATCACTTCATTAATGAAAAGGTCATGGTCACATGGAAGAAATCGCTTCCAGCGGTAAGGCCGCCCATTGTACCTTAAACTTTGTACATTTTTTTATTATACCTCATAGGTAGCAGAATAGCGTGTAGGTATAAATATCTCGAACATACTGAACTACATATGTTTTTGCTTAAACGGCAAAAAAATATGTAGTTCAGTATGTTCGAGATACATGTCATTGGAAATAATTGTGCAGTACAAAGAATACCTGCAGTGGGGAGCTGGTAACTTAAAGCATAGACCTTGCTACATAATATGCCTGTGCTTAGGCATCAGTCACCAAAATTATCTGTTTGTATAGATCCCAAAAATATTTAGTATTCTATACAAATTACCAGTAACATTCCATATGTACATTACGGTGAGAAAAAAAAACATTATCATTTAAGCCTTATGACTCGGCGCTTTACCTGAACCTCGTGTGATTTGTTGCTAATATAATAGAGTCAGCGAGTGAAAGGGATAGAATATACGTGACCCATCCCCGCCATCCCCCCTTATTCTCTTTTTTCCCAAATTCGTTTGGACTTACAATTTGCTTGTTTTCTCTACCAGTGCAGTTTATGTCATCGTACAGTGAAGGTTTTGTTAAGTGCAATGAAAACTGAAGGAATAATGTCGAAAGAAGTACATTGTGGATTTAATTCTGGGTAAGTTTATTAATAAAATTATACTTATATAATATTATTTCGTTTACTATAATTTCAAACGCAATGATATTCTCATGTTTAATAACCGCATAATAATTATTCGTATGATTAAATTATTGTGTGTCTAGTGCAAATAGTTGTTTAACTAATTCTGCTCCGCAATTCTAAACCGTTGTAAGGGACACGTGACGAATTTTATTATTGTTTCTACATTTTATGTTTTATACTTACTAGGTTATCCAGATATGAAAGTTTTATTTCTAGGCCGATCTAAAAATATTTCATTAAACCATTTGCTTTTTATTATAAATATTTGGACATGTATAGTAATTGATGGTTTATATTTAAATAGTCATCAAAATTCTTTTTTCTTATATATGCGTCTCATTAGATGTTGAAATTTTACATACCTCGTAGAAATTCCAATTTATATTTTTAATAGATGGATACTACTACGTCAGAAATAAAATATCTTATCATCGTATCATAATGTATCATACATTTACATTTACATATCGGAAGATGTTCGTAAATTCTTATGTATTATAAAAATTGAATAATATTAGGCGCGTTAAGCACTATCTTTATACCATAAGTCTTTTCAAACGAGTAACTGTTACTGGCCTGTGAATACTGATTTCCAATTCTTTTTTAGATTTTTCGGTCGTCGGAATGTTATCGCTATGATAGATGTACTACCGGCTTTTCTTGATGGGATTTTATTATTCTAATTTTATTAGGCGCTTTGCCACGTGGTTTCAGGCAGAGTAGAATTTGGACTACCCTATCTCTTCCTTAGGGATAGGGCTGTTTAACATCAGACAAATATACACAACCCAGACACAGGCACAGATGCATGGCTCTAATCAATAATAGTACCCAGAATACGGCAATAGGCTCACCCCCTATTACGACTGAATACAATTATTGGTGAAATGTGGGTGTTAATTCACCTCTGCCTAACCCTCCGAGGATAAAGGTTTGATTTATGAATGTTTTGTTTCGTTAAGTCATCGATGAACTTGACATTCTCTGGCGATTATTAATCTGTACAAACATCATCTCCGTGTATCATTCCCAAAAATATAAACGCCCACCATCTCAAGTACCCCAACCAGTGTTAATATGTCCGCGTATTTGTTTACAGGATGATGCAACAAACGGACGACGTGAGCCCTCATGGTGCAGAGGACACCTGCACCTCCAAAAATGAGCCTAAGCCGAGACAGAGGCTCTCCATTATTCCTGAACACGTACGGGCTAACGCCGAACGTAAGAAAATAATCCAACTATGCAAAGAGAAGCGTAGGACGAAGGACCTCCGGCGAAAAGTGTGTATTAAGAACACTTATCGTCGTCTTCGTAAGGAGGTCCAAAGGAAGAAAGAGGCTAGGCGGCAGTGACCGAAACACCTGCCAAGAGTGCATAGCCTATCGCAATCCACTGCTGGACACGGGCCTCTTCCTACTGGTGTTTACTTTATGCAAATTCTCGAATTAAAATAGAGTCACCAGTCTCCTGCGCTTTTCTCGAAGATGAGACCGTAAGCCGTATTCCTTCATCCCCCAAGTGTGCCCTACGTGGCTGGCACACTCCCCTGCTTCTGCCATGCACCATGAGGACAATACAGGGGAACGATTTGTAAATATTGTGATAGTACATTGTTAGTTTGTAATTATGTTATAAGGCATTTAATTGTTCTTAGCTATAAGTTGTATAATAGTTATTTTATTTTTATTGTATTTAATATTTATAAATTATTTCTGTATAGATTACTTAGAATGAGAATAATTTAATTAACTTCTACCATCAAATATATTGAATAAATTATTATGTTATAAGGTAGTTATTTTAATACAACTTAATCACTTTTCTATCTTTAATTTCTCGTTATTGTAAATTATCATTGTATAGTTTCTTCTTTTCATAATTTAGTTATTTCGATATCAGATCAATGTTGGTACAGCCAGTAAAAGAAATAAGTAATTGCATGTTTGCATACCACATTACATAAAAAGGTGTATACTAATCTCCTTTGCCGACTGTACAGTCATTCACATTTTAGTCCTAAGGTAGTGGACTTTGTTGCGCCGCCTCTTTTCCTCTAGTGCCTAAGAAGCGGTGGTAAACTTAGGTTAAGTAGAATTAGCGTCAAAAAGATACCGATTTATTGGTACTTGAGTTAAACAATACCAAGAATTAAATACTTGCCTCTAAACAAATCGCACTGAAGGCGAGGTACGGTTTTCCTGTCGGGGTTGGAAAGTCAAATGGCAGTCATTTCAGTAATACATAATAAGATAGGTAATTGTAAGCTTTTGATGCAACAGTGTTCTTGTCTAAGAAGTAAATTTACAGAAATTCATGTATGTAAGAAAATCTCGTTATCATTTTATACCTGATACTGGCTGGAGTCAACTACTTAACTCAACAGCAAAGCAAATAATTGCATGTCGTAGCGCACATCAAACTAATAGTCGCGCGTTGGCGCCGGCGGCGTAGCATTGTAGCGCTCAGCTACGTCACACAAGTTGCTATGTGCATGACACGTTAGTTATTTGCCGCCACCAGTGACCTCGAGATCAAATTCCAGCCCAGACTCAATAATTAAGAATTGTCGCGATGCGAGTATCAGTTGCAGTGTGATCGTAACTAATTTTATTGGAGTTAAAATTCACTAAATTAACGTAACGTATTGCCATTTGTCACTACTGAGCTTGTGTAGCCTTGGTCCGAGTTTAAACTAAGAACTATCAAGAAAGAAAGAAGTTCACTGTTTCACATTACGGGTATGAAATTTTATGTACTTCGTGTTGTCTAACTTAATGATGTTACATTTTTTACTTTTTTATCTCATCTCTAGCTTTCACCTTGAAGTCTAGGGTGCGCTTTTTCTATTTTAATTGCATCGCAGTTGAACTATCCACGCTGAATGAAACACTGCCATCTGGCCTCCACGATCCACAAGTCATTAGCGATATCGAAGCATTGGGTTAGACCAGCTATTGATTGACTTTTATAGGAGTCCAAGTAACCCAGAACGGGATACTCAAACGTAACATTTATGTCAGGTAGAGAGTTAGGCAATCCGCCGACCTGCAAGATTGCTGACGATGCATCGTACGACATCGACACGCGCGACCGGAATTGGCGACGCATCGATTTCATCACAGTTTTGATTATAAGAATATTAAATATGTAAATTAGTCTTGTAGTACATTTCTTATTGTAAACACTTTTTATTAAATAAATATTTTTTAATAAATAATCGCGTTCGCCGTTATTTATCTGACGCAGTCGGTAGGATCGCGACACTCTAGCTTCGAATAGAACTCTTCAGCCTGAGTGAACGGTATCTATCGTTATCTTTGCGACCGCATATACGAATCTACGGACGGCGACAACCCTGCGGGAAATCCGGAGAATTGGAGATCCTGCTGTACTACAAGGCCCGACTAGGAGATGCAGAGGATACTAGGGTGAGTGCTTGTTGTATTCCCAGTTCCTGTGCTATATTTCCTGTCGTATTCTTAGAATTTTTTATGTGTTTGTGTGTAGGCTAACATCGCTGCAGACAAATAACATTTTTACATAGATAATCTTAAATAGGAATAAGTGTGTTCGTATACGTGCTAAACTCGCAGTATACGCTTCGCAGTGCATAATAAGTAGGTATATGATATTGCATTACCTTTGTGTTTATTTATAGCCAAAGCGGCCAGCAAATTGAAACCTACGACCCTAGAAGCGGCAATAGTAGCGGCTAGACAGAAAGAAGCGCGTCTAGCATTTAATAGATTAAATAACAGTTTTAATTCGCTTTCCATACAAGCCAAACCGAAAGAAATGCCTAAGCCTAACCCCACGACGCACTTTGCTAACCAACCAGGATTTAGCCGTAACTTTCCACCGCGTAATAACTGGATCCCAGACCAAAACCAGCACAGAGGTCCATGGAGGAATGGACCCAATCAAGGTGTCAGGCCTAGTGGCTCAAGGACCTTCAGGAACTCAGGTAATTTTAGACCTCAACTAAATATACCCCGCCAACAAGTGAACCCACCGCAGAGGGTATCTGACGTCACTATGAGGTCAGTGAATAAGCCCGAGAAGCCTAGCTTTACGTCTGAGGAACTTTTCTATACACAGCCCAGTCAGCCCACTCCAGAACATGGTTATCCAGATAACTACGAGCCATACTACAACGGTGAGTACGCTAGTAATAATTTACAGGATCATGAGCAGGACTACAGTCAGGAGTACTCACAGGAGACATCGATTGGAGGACCAAGCTATCAGGATTTTCCTGCGGACGAGACTCAATTGGACAACAGCTAATAAGTACGGTAGACCTTAATCATCACGGGAAAGACCATCTTCCTTACATAGAGCTTCCCGAATTCCAAGGTAAGTTTTTATTGGATACAGGAGCCTCACGATCTATCATATCGCCCGATGCAATAGCAGGTACTTGGTTAGAGGAGCACATCGAAAGCGTACCCTTCCAATTAAAAACCGCACACGGTGTATCCTTTCACGAACACATGATAGTCTTACCCCTACCCCCCCCAGTTTAAGTCCGATAAATCTCATAAATTCCTAATATTCGAATTTGACCCAAAATACAAAGGCTTGATACGTGTGGACCTCCTGAAAGAATTAGGATGCAACATAGACTTGAAAAACAAGTTGTTGCGAACCACTAACGCTGCAATTCCAATTTACTTTGACTATCCCATAAAAAACATCGAAGTAGAACCTAATTACGAGAAACTTATAGTAATAAAAACTAACTATTTAGATGGACAATACATTCATGACGACTTTCAGTGGACTAAAGGACTAAAATCACCCGCGGCTATCGTAACCGTTAAAAACGGAACATTTAGGACTTCTATTATTAACTACACCGATAAACCACAGATAATTAGCAACAATTGTACTTTACCCCTCGAACAGTTACCCCCACAACTATTAGATAGCTATACAGTTCACAAAATTAACACACTTGAAACTCGAACTGACATTAACAAAGAACTTTGCGACAACTTAAAGAAAATTCGAACTGACCATATGAACGAAGAAGAGAGACGTGAAATTACTAAACTTTGCTATCAATATAGAGAAATCTTTTACTTTGAAAACATACCATTGTCTTTTATTAGTGCGGTCAAACATCAACTGCGAGTAACTGACAACACTCCGATTTTTGGTTAGAAGTTACAGACAAGCCCCTCAACAGCGTTCCCTCAACAAGCCCCTCAGAAGCAAATTGATAACCTACTAAAACAAGGAATCATACGCGAAAGTATCTCACCATGGTCTTGCCCTGTTCATATAGTCCCAAAGAAACCCGACGCTTCTGGAAAGGTTAAATGGAGACTTGTAATTGACTATAGATGACTTAATGACAGAATTATAAAAGACAAATACCCTTTACCTAACATAAACGACATTCTTGATCGATTAGGACGCGCCCAGTATTTTACGACCCTTGACCTGGCTAGCGGTTACCATCAACTTGAAATGCACCCTGACGATATCGAAAAGACTGCATTTACCACCGAGAGAGGTCACTATGAATTCCTGCGTATGCCTTTCGGGCTAAAAAACGCGCCCAGTACGTTCCAGCGTCTCATGGACCACATCCCTAGAGGCCTAGATAACGTATTTACATATCTCGATGACGTCATAGTAGCATCTACGTCGCTACAAAGCCACAACGAAACTCTAAAGTTAGTCTTTGAACGATTTAAAGTTCACAACTTAAAAATACAGTTGGATAAGTCAGAGTTCCTACAGAAACAAGTTAACTTCCTAGGACATGAATTGACTAACCAGGGCCTTAAGCCTAACAAAGACAAAATAAAAGCAGTCTTAAACTTCCCCATACCACAGACTCAAAAAGACATTAAAGCATTTCTAGGTCTAGTTAGCTATTACAGGAAGTTCATTAAGGACTTCGCTAAACTGACAAAAACCTTGATAGTCTGCCTAAAAGAGAATGCTAAAATCATACACACAGATGAATTCCTTGACTCGGTTAAGAAATGTAAACAAATCTTAACAAACGCCCCGATCCTTCAATATCCCGACTTTGACAAGCAATTTATCCTAACAACAGACGCATCAGATTTCGCTTTAGGCGCTGTTCTCTCACAAGGAACGGTCGGCTCAAGACAAGCCAGTTGCATTTGCATCCCGAACACTATCCGATACAGAGACACGTTATTCGACTACAGAAAAAGAACTGTTAGCAATCATTTGGGCAACGAAGTACTTTAGACCATATTTATACGGTCGTAAATTCACAATCTATACAGACCATAGACCTCTAATGTGGCTTATGTCCTTAAAAGATCCCAACTCAAAATTAACTCAATGGAAACTAAAATTAGCCGAATACGATTTCCAAGTAGTTTATAAAAAGTGCAAACAAAATACCAATGCAGACGCACTATCTAGAGTCAAAATATTCCATAACAGTGTAGACTCCCTAGCAGTAAATCCCGGAGAGGACGATAATGAACACATTAATAGATTATTAAAAGACGTACATAGAGATGTTGAAGCAGATAAGAACCCGCTACGTCCTAATGACATCAATAGGGGCATGAGGGATGACGACGACATCGCTACCAGTAGTGCTTTGCCGTCAAATACTGACAAAGACACAGACTCGATGAGCATAACAATAATTGACCCCGACCAGTTAGTTTCGACAAATCACACACAGCTTGATAACGAAAACAATGGTATACCTACCAATAATTTCTGACGCAATAGACAAACAGCTTAAACAATTTTATATTAGATCCACCCCAGGATCCTCTTATAGGGTAGAAGATAGATCCACTAATTCCAGAAATGTTATTAAAGACGTTTTTATCCCAATTAATAACACTGAGTCTGAAATAATTCGATTCCTAAAGGAACATATAATTGCCAACCGTATCTTTCATTGCTACTTTTATGATGAAAACCTATATCTAGCTTTTTCTAGAGTCTATGCTACAATCTTTAATGACAGGGGTCCCAAATTAATAAGGTGTGCGTCACGTGTTACAGTCATAGAAAATAAAACTGAACAAGAAGAGATGATAAAACGGTACCATGAGGGTAAATCATCGCATAGAGGTATCCAAGAAACCCATAAACATCTCCTTAGAAATTATCATTGGCCTAATATGTTACTCTCTATCCAAAAATTCATAAATCAATGCGACGTGTGTCTTAGGGCGAAATATGAAAGACATCCTGTGAGAGCCACGCTAGCTATAACAGAAACACCCACTAAACCTTTTCAACACCTATTTATGGATCTATATTCCACAGGGGGCGCAACATTTCTGACAATAATAGATAATTTTTCTAAATTTGTACAAGCTGTGCCCTTAAACGCATCCAGTAGTATTCACATAGCTGAAGCACTGTTGCAAATATTTTCTGTTTTAGGTTTGCCACTTAAAATCACCACAGATTCCGACACAAAATTTGACAATGACGTAATAAAGGAAATATGTGCTTCTCATGATATCAATATCCACTTTACAACACCCTACAACCCAAACTCAAACTCCCCAATAGAACGATTTCATTCATTCAACTATTGGTGAAATCATTACAATACAACGAATGACCAACAAAGACGACCCGATACAGCTACTGATGAAATACGCAATTATAGCTTATAATAATGCCATCCACTCCACAACAGGATACACACCACGAGAACTATTATTTGGTCACACAGCTTCCAGGAACCCCTTAGAACTGTTTTACCCTAAAGAGTTCTACCAGGACTATGTACTTAAGCACCGGAAAAATGCAGAACCAGTACAGGAGTGCTTAGCAGCTCACGTATCGAAAAATAAAGAACAGGTGATACAAAAGAGAAACCATACTGCCGAAGCTATGATGTTTAAGGTGGGTAAAATAGTCTATAAGCAAGTAGCCAAGACTACGAGAAGTGGCAAGACAAAGCCGGTATTTAAAGGCCCTTACAAAATCATTCGCCTACAACCTAACAACGTAGCAGAAATTATAGGTAACCACCTGAACTCAAAATCCATAAGAGTTCATCTTAAGCTCTTACGCAGACCCCATCTTGTTACAGAATCCTCGTCACAGGAGCCTTCGTGCTCTACGCAGCCGCAACCGTAACCCTTAATCCTGTAGATAACGTGAATGGAATCCTCCTTCTAAACAAGGTCAGCTTTTGAAGCAGATTGACACTTTTAGTTTGGCTTGCGTGTATAACGTCTCATATTTATACGAAACTGCGATTAAGCTTATGGTTAAATATACCGATACTAAGCATGCTGAAGAAGATGAGGATTTACATAGAACCTATAAGGATCAAATAGAAAATAGTATAAATTTGATAAGTAAGAAAATTATATTTATAACCACAAAACATAGAGTTAGACGTGGTCTTATCAATGGTTTAGGCTCTATCCTTAAAACACTTACAAGCAACTTAGATTACGTCAATGCTGTTAAATTTAAAAATGAAATCTCCAGTTTACGCAATTCAGTTAATAAAGTAGCTTCATCTCAGAAACAAACGCTATTTGTAGTCGAACACGCTGTAAGCGAGTTTACAAAACAAATCAATCTTGTAAACCAGAATCAACAGAAATTAGGCTCAATATTAAGAAATACCACTCGTAATTATAATGTAATTATAAATAGGATACACTTTCTAGAGTTATATATCCAAATTAACTTTAGTTTACAACTACTTTTAGATAAGTTGGTAATCTTAGAAGATGCTATGACTTTTGCTCAGTTAGAGGTAATGCATCCTAGTATTATAAGTCCCCATAGCCTTATTACAGAGATGATCACCATACAAAAATTAAATGAGTGTAGGCCAGTAGATATTATTAGTATAAAGAACATACACAATATAGAGATATCTATTAGCGTTAAAGCCTATAGTACAGAGCACATATTAACATTCATATTGGATATCCCATCTACCGATCAAAATCCTTATGACCTTATCCATCTATACTCCATTCCCGACAAACAAGGCCTCACCATCATCCCCAAAGCCAAATACCTAGCACTGGGAAGCAGCGAGTACTCATACCTGGAGGAAGACTGTAAGAAAATCACACCAGACACACAGCTCTGCCAATCACTAACGACGCAACCATTGGACAAATCTGAGGACTGCGTAGTATCCCTGATTCAACACTAAAACACCAACTGCACCCGTGCCAGGATGGACATCAAGCAAGGAAAGATCCAACAGTTATAAGATAATAAGTGGCTTATTATTCTCCTAGAGGAAGAAACCGTAACAACCCACTGTGGCAGGAAGACAGAATACAAAAGGACCAAGGGAATATATATAACCAGCTTGACAAGCGACTGTCACCAGGAAGTGCTCAACCGGACGCTGAAGACGAACATCAATACAGTTATTATAGATGAGATTATACCCCTTCCCAGCCAACCAATTGTAACGGAGCAGAGCATCGAGTACAGCTTACAGTTAGAAGATGTCGATCTAGACAGCATCCACAAGATCATGGACCGTGCCCAAAAGCTAGAAGAACCCACCATCGACTGGCAAATGATGATGGCCACGCCCAGCTGGTCGACACTAGGCCTCTACCTGGCGCTAACAACAGTAATTGGATGGACAGCATGGCAATGGAGGCGAGCAAAACTAAGCCAACAGGAAGTCCGCACCGAACCCGCTTCAGGAAGCAGCGGGACGCGCTTCTGTCTTAAGGAGGGAGGAGTTAGGCAATCCGCCGACCTGCAAGAACCTGCAAGATTGCTGACGACGCATCGTACGACACCGACACGCGCGAACGGAATTGGCGACGCATCGGTTTCTTCATAGTTTTGATTATAAGAATATTAAATATGTAAATTAGTCTTGTAGTACATTTCTTATTGTAAACACTTTTTATTAAATAAATATTTTTTTATAAATAATTGCATTCGCCGTTATTTATCTAGAGGTAGGACAAAAAAAGATATAACAAAAAATTATATACCGGGCTACTACCTAACATAGTAGTAAGACCCGCGATCTATTGTTTGTTGAATATTTTATTATTTAATTTGGAATTCAAATAAATCTTTTATTTTTGTCATTAATACTTCTACTAAGATTTCAAACGAATATTGAGGTTTAAATTTTATGGTTTAATTTGAACAAGACTTTTCTGTATTTTATCTTATTATAATAAAAACAATGGCTTACATGAAACTTTCTGGAAGCTTCAGATAATTAAAATAAAATCGGACAAAGTCTGCAAAGTTATGTAGAATATGCACGTCTTCTTTTTTAATTCTCATTGCTTCATGGTTTTTGTACTCAGATTTATTTCTCCTTTCGTTTTCGACTACGACTGAGGCTACGATACTACAATGGGACTCAATAAGTGAAAGGGATAGAGAATACCTACGTGACCCAGCCCCATCATCCACCCCTTGCTATTTTTCCAAAATGTATATACAACTTGCATATTCTATGTGGGTTCGATTCCTATGATTGGTGGATGTTAAAAAAGGGCTGCCCAGCCCTCGAGAGATAAAGACATAATTATCTATATATGCGTGTTTAAGTGAAAAGTTTTAATAAAATATAGTTCTTTTGTAATTACGTAAAAACTGTAGAAAGCGAGCACTATTTTGGTTAAGTTTATTTATAAATTTATTCCTTTAAAATATAAGGTGTTTTATTTATAATTATTTCATTTACAATTATATTATCATGTTTAATAACAAGCAACGATTATTTGTATGAATAAATTATGAATGAATAATGAAATGAAATAAAATTTATTCAAGTAAAAGTACATCATTTTTACAACATTTGACTACTACCTATAATATAACTATAATACAGTTTGTTGGCAGAAACATTAGTTATTCTGCTAAGTCTATTTTTGTATTTTTTATTATTGGAAGTAGTTAATAAATTATTTTTATTCCGCTGTGCAATTTTAAGCCATCGTAGGGGACACCAGATGAATTTTGTCATCATTTATATAAATGTTATCATAATTAACTGTTATCAGGTGTGCAAAATTATTTGTTTTTTTTCGTATAGCTTTGATATCATATATATTACATACGCTTATTTTTGTTTCATTAAAAAATTAGGGTTTGTTAATATTTTACAGGCATTCAAAGTTCTTAAAATATCGAGTTCCGTTACGTTTACGTTTCTTTAAAAATTTTAAGAACTTACTGGCTCGATCCAAAAAAATATTTATTTTTTGAATAGCCCATTTATTAGGGACGTTATAGGCTATAGGTTATAGGCTATATTCTTCATTTTCGGGACATTAGCCTTTAACCTTCCTCGATGAACGCTATTCAAAATAAAAATATTTTCATAAAATCAGAACAACAGTTAGTTCCTAAGACCACTTTGAAAGACCATTTCTTGAAAACTAATTGATATATTGAAAAAGTAATTTTAAATATTTTTTACTTTCAACACATAATACAATGAGGAGGTTAACAGAAGGTCACGCAGTGGTGAGGTTTATGGTGCCATCAAAGATGAGCCAGCCCTGAGACCACGGCTTTCCTTTATGCCTGCAAACATGCGAACAAACTCTGAGCGCAAAAACATACTCCAAATATAAATGGAGAGAATGAGTACCATGTTCCTGCGGCACATGGTATCTATTCGCTGTCTTCGAGTGGAGGTTCGTAGGAAGAACAAAGCCAGGCCGAAGTGACCATAGAGACCCTTCCCTAAATTCTTGCTATGTTAATCTTTTACTTATGGAAATTCATTTTTATAGGGTAACCACTATAGTTATTGCCCAGTTAAGGGATTGATACAATATTTTTGTTTATAATATTTTTATTTAAAAATAAATCCACTAAAAAACTATTGCTTTTGGAACTAAAGTATACTTTCTAAAGGAACATCAGTCATTTCGTTTTTAAATCTTTGGAGACATAATATTTAAAAATTAACAAAAAAAAGTCCTCTGAAATCACAGTAATTACCCACTCGATTTAGTCATTGCCACTTATCACATACAGTTATTGACCACCTTATAGTAATCAAGTAATTCACCTTAATTCTAATTTATATGACTAAAAATTGAGATCTCTTCTTGCTTTTTGTACATTTAAATATATATTTTCACAATCAGAATAGGAATCATCATCAGAGTCATTAACTTTGTAGCAAAAATGACATAAAAACAGCATAATGTCGACATCATCGGGAATGTTATTTTTATGGCTATCTGGTACACATCTTATATGAAAGGCTAGGTGACAGCCACTGCATTCAATTTTGTGTTTAATAATGATATGTTTGCACACTGCACAAGCGTCATTGGATTTTATGTGTACTTCATCCAAAACAATGATCTTTTTCGATTCTGGAAAGACACTAGCATTGCTTTCTTCTAGATTAGTAATTACTTTCAGTTCTCTTTTTTCTGATTTAACTTTAGTTTTACCCTTGCTTTGAATTTTTTTATATTTCTCAGTCTTCTTCACTTCTCTCTCCATTTTCTTCTTTTCCTTCTCTTTCAATTGTATTTCTTTATCTGTTTGTTTTTTTTGTAAAGCTAGTTTAAAATTGTTTGACGTAATAGCAAATGGTTGTCTTTCTAGTTGACGCTTCCCTTTTCTTACAGGTGTTTTTGGATAGGCTAAATATTCTCCAAAAGAAGTTTTTATTTTAACCAACTTCGGACTCTCAAGAACACTTACAGTAGGGGTAATAGATTGGGACTGGCTAGATTGGTTTTGAATTTCAGAATTATCATATAAAATATTTGGACCAGATTTAGATGTCCCAGGGAGGCTATATAGGTAGTAAGGAGTTTCGTTACGTTTAGTTACAGTAGGAAGACTATTTATTTTTATTGGAGGAACTTCTACGTGCTGCATAACTTGTACGTCATCTAAAACTTCAATCTGATTACAATCTTTTGAATTCACATTAGTATTCTCATTAACGGATTGCAAAGATAATTGAGCTTGATTTGCTGTCGTCTCGTCATGTGTGACTGTATAACCTTGAATTTGTGAATAAAATGCTTTCCAAAGGTTGTAGATGATGCTCAAGTGAGGGTCAGTGGTATAAAATGATTCATCTTGGAATCTATCACAAAGAGAAGCTCCTGTTAAATTTTTGAATGTTTCGAAATTAATCGTTGCAGTATCTGGAACTTCCTTAGAAATCTCTCTCTGATTACTAACACTCTTGCCTAAGCACTTAGAATAATTGATGGAATCAGGGTTAAAAGGGCAAAGACCGCAAGTTCTAAAACCATTAATCAATATTTCTGGCCTCAGACTTACTTTGAGGACTTCATAGAGAATGGGTGCAAAATTAAGTTTTGTTATTCCCTTATTTTCATTCGAGAGTTGCCATTTCTTCAAATATTTTCTCCAGCCAACTTTCAAGGGTCTAAATGCGGAGACGTCAGCTGGTTGAATTATTCTCGTCGCATTGGGATACAAAGCTATCAACTCAATTTGAAGATGCCTGCATAACTGACTCAGATGATAATTTAAATGTGTTTTGTGACCATCAACATAAAGAATGACTGGAAACTCAACTGATTTGCTTACTAAATAAGGATGAAAGACGTTGGCTATATATTCGTAAAACACTTCGGTAGTCATCCAGCCATTGTCGGATTTTCCAATACCCCATCCTTCTGGTAAAGACTCACATATTTTTTCAGGTAGTCTTTGATAGGGATACACAATAAATGGACAGCATATGTCACCAGCAGCCGAAAACGTGAATAAAGCTGTTATAGATTCTTTCGCGTTAGAGTGTTCGATGTTATAAACATTTTTGGATCCTTTCTCAGCTACAACGAGTCCCGAACTTAGACAAATCTGAAAATTTGTCTCATCAGCATTGTAAACCCTACTGGGTTGACTAAGAACTTCAATTAAGCCCTTTTCGTCAGCGTAAGCGCGAATTTCATCAAACCATCCTCTGATGTCTTTTTCAGACACGTTTGAGCTGGCTTTAGTCACTCCTTCAGAAGTTCTTATGCTTAATTTAGAGTGCCTTTTTAAAAAAGCCTTCCACCACCCAATGCCAGGCCTGTTATTTGAAAATGGGTTAGGTCTTGGATTGTCAACAAGAAACTTCTGCACACTATCTAAAATATTTTCTTTATTCTTTGGGAAACCTTTACGAGCTGAAGTTATTATCCAGTCTTCAAGAAGAGCTTCTTCATTTATAGTTAAGATAGGCGATGGGCCCAGGCTAGTTTTATGACCTGGGTTACGTTTATAGAACCTTAATGTTGATCTTGGGACACCGTATTTCTGTGCTATTTGACGATCTGATAGTTGCTGGTCATTATGCTGTACTTCAGCAATCGCCTTTTCGAGGTTTTCTTGCGTATATTTTAACTTTGGTACTTTTGGCATTCTGAAAGATACAATTTATTTTCAGATCTAAAATTCTATCCCCTAATATATAATTATTGGCCGGGCAATAGCTGTACCAATTACCATTGGCAATATCTGAAACAATATATGGCAATAACTAAATTTGTCAAATATTTAACACAGTGATTACCCACCCCCTTTTAAAACTTTACGAATAAAGTAACGGTCAAAATGATACGTTATACACATACTAAAATCATTCTTTTAACCTATAAATTAATCGAAAATCTCTTATGAACCAGAAATCCCAGTAAGTATTATCAATTCAGATACGTTGTTCTTAAGAAAAATCACAAGAAACTTACTTTTTTAGCGGAACTGCACACCTGTTACACTGACTTCAACCATGACACTTAAAAAAGGGAAAATGTTGCCAGTATTTTAAATTAAAAATATTACCATAAGTCTAAAAGTGACCTCTATCGCAATTTATTTGAACTGGTTCCTTTAGAAATTAACAAAAAATGTATTCATGCTTAATGTTGGCAATCACTGTATGCTGGGCAATGACTATAGCGGTTACATATGTTTTTATTATTTTAACCTTTTAACCGCCTGAGTCGGATTTATCCAACAAAAAATTTTGGGCTTATTCCGCCTGAGTCGGATCTATCCGACATAAAATCCGATGTTTATATATTCAATTTCTAATCGTATTACGACGTTTTAGCCAGAAATACATTTTTTTTTCGAAAGTTCATCTATTACCCTTTTATTTAGTGTTATAATTCAAATTTACTATATCAAGAAACAAAATAAAATACTATTTCAATTAAGGTAAATTTACTAATATTATCCCTGAGAAAGTGACTTCCAACGCCTATGTCGTATTTTTCCGACAGTAGTGATGAGACAATATAAGAAGTTATAAGATATCGAAAATGCATAAACAAACATTATAATATTAAATAGCAAGCTATTAAATTTAAAAATAACATGAAATAATTTATTATGTAATATCGTGTTGTTTTTGCTTTGTTTAAATCTATATTTTTGTATGAAATTAGCGGTTTAGTAATTTTTATACGGACTACTATAAATGCAAATTCCCATCCCTAGACTTGTGCCCTTTTCGCCAGGACGCGGGTATAGCAAGCGCCTGCGTCGGATATACACGACCGTTCATGACGTCACAACAGAGTTGAGCCGTTTGGAATTTTCCACTAGTGCTGATCGTGTTTTTGTGATATAAGTTATTAAGTTTTACTTTCCTGTTCTAAAAATTGAAATTTACCATGACAACTGCTGAAGAATTAGAGAAGGCGATTGATTATACCTACTACCTATTACTGAAAAATGTTATCTGCCTGTGGTTGTAAGACTGATTACTTATATTATCAAGAAATTGTAACTGTGATTATTATTAGTGTAATACAAAATATTATTGTGATTAAATATGGTTACCATTAAAGGTGAACTATATTACTATAGATATAATTACATAACAGGTCTAGGAAGTTAAAAACCAACCAATAAGCATAATTATTTACCGGAACTTCATTATTAACTCAAACTGTATTGTTGTCAAACATATTTTGTTTGTTATCTGTATTTTTCGATTGATTATTTATACTTACTATACCTATTATCTAAAAATGTTACTTGTAATTGTCAGACTGATTAGGTACTACTGGGATATTAAAAGGCGAGGTTCATTCAGTAGGTACCTATAGTTATAGATCAGTATAAGAATACTTAAATAAATACTAAATAATAGATGTTTTATTTGCTTACAAAAATTTTCGGATATTGCCAATGAGTAATCAGTAGTAGGTAAGTATGTACATAGTTGATTATAATCAAGCTCGTAAATGCAAATATAGCGAAATATCGACATCGAAAAATTTATTTACTTACATCCCTATATGACGTAGGTATTTATTGGTCGATTTAATGTATCGGGCGCTGGGGGCACGCCAACTGATAAAAAGCTGGGTGGTTAAAAGGTTAATGATATAAGAAACCTTTCAGTCGTCTTTCACTGTATCGGTTTTTTGTAAACCAAAGATCTACATGCTAAGCAGAATTTTTAAACTATCACAATTGAAAGTCGTGCGAATGGTTAATAGGTCTTAGTGTGCCTGTGTATTTCTTACAGCATGTCTTTGCCAGAGGAAGTAACTATCTCAAGTGGTGTCGAGGTTGTGGCTGCCTACGCGAATGAGCCCACCGTTTAGTCGACATTTGACAGATTTTACTTTTGACATCATAGTCTACTATTGACAGATTCTACATATGACAGATTCTACGTATGACAGATTCTACATGTGACAGATTCTACATATGACAGATTCTACGTATGACAGATTTTACATATGACAGATTCTACATATGACAGATTCTACGTATGACAGATTCTGTATTTGACAGATTTTGAAAAAGTGAGACAAGTAACGGACACCTTGTGGAATCAAAAATAATACTGTTATATAGTAATCACTATATTTATTGATAAGCATAATTTGTTTTTATAACTAGTATTAAATGTTTGTATTATAGTACTAATATTTTTAGAAACAGTCACAATTACCAAATTAACGTTAAAATTATTATTTTTTTGTTAACATAATTACGTATAAACAATCACAGTGAAAACAGTGGAAACGTTATTAATTAACAAGCAACAATCATTTTTATCACATTAATTATAATTAGTATTCTCTTTATTCATTCTAAAAAAATACAAATTAGTAACATAGTTACATCGGTATTTAAACAATCACATTCAAAAAATGACACTTATTTGTAAGTAAATTAAGATTAAAAATAAAAATTACAGGAGCAGTTGTATATAAATTATTTTCTTAAAAAATCTTCGACCGATATTTCATCGCTTTGAAGTTTCTTGACAATTTTGCTGTATTTTTTATCAAAGTTAATGTCGCGGTACCGACGATTTTTCGCATAGATTGGAAGAGGCTATTAAAGCCTAATATTGCAGTGGTGGGCTTCTTTACGCAACTTTTGGATAAAATTGAACAGGCTTGGTCGCTTTGGGATTAGGACGTTAAGTCTGTGATGCCATCCTTCTAATGCATTGTTCGTTCGATGACGTTGGTTGGCACAACTTAAAATTGAAGGACTCAAACTGGACCATTGCCTCTTGTAATAATTACTGAACTCTTGCATTTTATTGGTATGAACAGATTCCATTTTGTCCAAAATCAATTGACGCCCCTCTGAAATGTACTGGGCTGGTAGTAAAGGTAGGATGGCAGCCATTCTTACAATTCGTCTTTCTTCACTAGTCCTATTCACTTTTATTTCTTTGGCTTTCTTCCACACAGCTTTTTGATAGTGATAGTAGCATCCACTTACATTTGATTCCGGGAAAACTGATCTTACAGCATTCATAATGCCTACTTCGTAGTCGCATTTGAAATAACGGATACTAAAACCCAATTTTTTTATTATTTCAAAAAGTCGAATGTATGTAGCTTGGGATTTATTCGGCAGTAACGCGTATAGCACAGGGACTATATTTGTTGAGTTTGTATCAGAATTTAGGTCTATGTGCAGAGTAAAAAGTTGGTAGAATGGCTTGGGAACACTTTTAAATGTACCATCACCGAAGCACAACCTTGCCCAGCGCAAAAATTTTTTGGCTAATTTAGTTATGAAGACCAGTATTTTCTCTTCTGTACCTTCTTCAGCAACTAGGAAATTCTCACCTAGGGCTTTGGGAATAAACACATCTTCAATTTTATTAAATGACAATCGTTCTGCGCTCAAATACTTTTTTCTTGCATTATAAAAGCTATCTTTTTTGTCGTGAAAGGTCGGGATTCTACTCGGTCCGTCGGTACTGTCAAAAATATGTTCAAAAATCATTTTAATCGGACCCAAGTTTTTACACACTTCCCTCTTCACCATGTTAGTTTTTATAAATAACTCGTTTCCGAGATGATCAGCCTGACACGTATGTGGAGATTTACGAAGAATTTTCATTAAATTAACATCCACTGTTATAGATGCACTGCACTCATTTCTCTTCACACAGCGCCAACACGTACTTTGATCTTTATTGACTCGTTTGATTTTGTTAAAACGGTATCCTTCGTACAAGATTGTGTTAAAACCTTTTTTATTTTTTTCTACAACAAGTTCCCTTTCTTCCGCCATATTATGAAAAAGACATACATAAACGTAACAACACGTATCAAACTTTGAGAATTATCACAAAAACACCAAACTGAACTAAGTAGATTAGCCGTCATAGAAAGAGATCGAATAAAGTTACGAAAAGTTTTAAAAGTGCCCACTATTTTTTTAATAATCTTTTTTCTCTATTTGTTCTAGTAACACGGCAAAGGAAACTGCCTAAACAGCCCATTATGGGACTTTTAAAAATTGATTGTAAACATGTTAATGTACTGTATGTAAATTATACTGGATATAAATTATACATTTGCATTAGAAGTGAACACGGAACGATTTAGCGGATGTTATTGATTAGCTATCTGGTTTTGTTTAGGAGTGTTATAGGTTGATAATGCCGATTATGTAGTTTCCGTTTTTCTATGTGTAGTGAATACTTTATAAATTACCAATACAAATAATTATTTCCAATGATTGTTTATACGTAATTATGTTAACAAAAAAAATAATTTAACGTTAATTTGGTAATTGTGACTGTTTCTAAAAATATTAGTACTATAATACAAACATTTAATACTTGTTATAAAAACAAATTATGCTTATCAATAAATATAGTGATTACTACATAACAGTATTATTTTTGATTCCACAAGGTGTCCGTTACTTGTCTCACTTTTTCAAAATCTGTCAAATACAGAATCTGTCATACGTAGAATCTGTCATATGTAGAATCTGTCAATAGTAGACTATGATGTCAAAAGTAGAATCTGTCAAATGTCGACTAACTATGACCGTAGCATTAACACGAGCCGACGAGCGCAGAAAGTTCATGCTGATGTTCTTAGAGATCACACAAATGATTTATGACGCGCAGTTAAAATCCTAGATAATTACAGCTCAGCGTAGCAAACAGGTACTAACTCATTCAAGTGTTTTATCTTATTCAATACAGAATTGTATTCAAGAACGAACTTATGCTACCATAAACCGCCATAAATATATAAATATATATATATATATATATATATATATATATATATATATATATATATTTCACACACACGCACAGTTTCAAGACGTTACAGACCCAAGTATGTGGTATAAGTTTCAACTTGATACGTCAACGTATTCCTGTAAAAAATGTCTTGAAAGACAGACAGACAACAAGGTGATCCTATAAGGTATCCGAATTTTTCCTCTTGAAGTACGGAACCCTATAACGACAATAGAGTGACAAGGAGTCATAGTCACAAAACTTAGAATATCAATTTGAAGGGACGATCGATAGGCGTGCTGTCGGTAATACTGTTACTGACCAAATACGCAATGGGTCCCTTTAGCAAGAACTATATATAGACAAAATTCATACCTATTGCGAGCATGTCGTTCTTTTAATGTGGCATGTCGGGAGGTTGATTTGGATTTGTTTTGCACTAGTGTTACTAGAATGAAGAAAGCACTATGTGATCAATACTTTGAATGATTTCCATTATCTCTAATATAGTTTCCTAATTTTCAAATAACTTAATTTGTCTTGAGAGTTTTTTGAGCATTAGCATGTAAAGATGTAATAATACCTAAATGTGGAAACTGATATTTGGCCTTCATACTATTAATTATATAATATTGAACCTTTTTTAGCTGTAAGTTTCCCTAAAATAGTAAAATAAAATAAAATTGTAAAATAAAATAAAATAATATAGACAATTTATAAAATAAGTTGCGAGTGTATATTTGTGTGTATTGATTTGGAATAAATGGTTTCGACGGGTAGCACTAATGGTTTATCTCTATACCGTGTGGGTAAAACTATTTATTTCACACAGTAGTAGCAGTAAAGTCTATCGGGGGTCATAATTATGGTTCAAGAAAATAACCTCAGTTATCTAGTTCCCTCTAATAATCGTTTAAAATATTGAAAAAGATATACAAACAAAACAATGCTGTGTTACTTTTTTCTAAAGCTTTTGTTAATTGTAATGAATTATTTGGACTTCAAACTATTCAGTCTTTGTAAACACATTACAAAATACCAAGAATATTTTTCAAGACATTCTCTTATCATGAAACAATAGGAAGTGCACCCTTATGGAAGTCCTAGATAATAAACCCTCGACCCATTGTGCGAGGTCTTCGGGGATAGTTACCTACTGCAGTCAGGTGTTTACAAATATGCAAAATTGAAAGCTTTCAAATGTTATGTGGGCTACCTGAAACACGTTATATTAGGATGATCATACCGGAATGGCTTAGCGCGAGTGCTAACATAATTTGGTACAGACGCGTAGACATTTAGCGTAGGATTCTGAGGGGTCCCATGCGACAACTGACGTCAGTAGCATATAATATATTTGTATGTAGAGATTAAAGTCTATGAACATTGGAACACGTGGTGCTTGTGGAAATGCAAAAATAAATTCACTTTGTTACGGGGTGAATGCAAGATATCAGACAATCCAATGTGATTGTTTTATTGTAAAATTAAAAAAATAGTATGTCATGTTAGGATAATAGTACATATTGCTAATCTCTTGCTAATATTAATATATACATACATACATACTATCACGCTTTTTATCCCTGGAGGGTTAGGCAGAGGTGAATTAACACCCACATTTCTCCAATAATTGTATCCGGTCCCACGTGATTGGGGGTGATTGTTGACCGGAGCCATGCATCTGAAGCTGAGTATATTAATTTATATTGCCTGGTAATTGCACTTAATTTGTAAATTAATTATCTAATGATAAATCTAATAATGAAACTAAAACAATATCGTTTTTTCGAACTGAAATCAACTCTATGCATAATCGTAAAATTACTCGTAGGTACATTAAAATCTTAGGACATAGTGGCACGTGGTGTTTCTTTATTGGGATTATATAGGAATAACAATGCAAGACCTAAGAATGCAATCAGAATATTTCATTATACCTACAACTAAAAATATTTAAATAATGAAAAGTACGATAGTGATTCTTTAATTAGATACTATATTTAAAATCAGATTTGCTTCTTCATTAAGATACTATCGAAATAAATGTCGGACATACTGCAATCTTCGCCCTCCTTAGAGAATCTATTATATAAAACATAAAACATTATTTTGAGAAACCAACTATATTGACAAATAAAATTCTTGTGGAACCTTTGTTGATCATCTATTCAGTACGTTATAATAGTCTTTATATTATTACATTCTTGCTTTCTTGTAAGATCTGCTCATAAGTAAAAAAATATGCAAAATAAACAATACCTACAGAGGAGACCTGATGACTTGTAACAAAGGCCATGCTAAGTGTGCTTAGACATCAGTAATCTAAAGTGTCAATTCGCATAAATCCTAATAATATTAAGCAAACTGCAAATGACCTGTGAAATTCCACATGTGGGATATTGTTGTGAGAAAAATAAATCATTGTTATTATTATCTTACGGCACGGCGCTTTACATGACAAACTTATGACTAGTTATAATAATAATAATAAATATTCTTTATTGTACACCAAAATACACAAATGAACATGGATTTTCTATATAATAATGTACAATGGGCGGCCTTATTGCAAACAACAATCTCTTCCTGACAACCTCTAGGCATCGGTCACCAACATTATCTGTTTGTATAGATCCCAAAAATATTAAGTAATCTATAAAAATTACCAGTAACATTCCATATGTATATTGCGGTGAGAAAAAAAAAACATTATCATTAAAGCCTTATGACTCGGCGCTTTACCTGAACCTCGTGTGATTTGTTGCTAATATAATAGAGTCAGCGAGTGAAAGGGATAGAACATACGTGACCCATCCCCGCCATCCCCCCTTATTCTCTTTTTCCCAAATTTGTTTGGACTTACAATTTGCTTGTTTTCTCTACCAGTGCAATTTATGTCATCGTACAGTGAAGGTTTTGTTAAGTGCAATGAAAACTGAAGGAATAATGTCGAAAGAAGTACATTGTGGATTTAATTCTGGGTAAGTTTATTAATAAAATTATACTTATATAATATTATTTCGTTTACAATAATTTCAAACGCAATGATATTCTCATGTTTAATAACCGCATAATAATTATTCGTATGATCAAATTATTGTGTGTCTAGTGCAAATAGTTGTTTAACTAATTCTGCTCCGCAATTCTAAACCGTTGTAAGGGACACGTGACGAATTTTATTATTTTTTCTACATTTTATGTTTTATACTTACTTGGTTATCCAGATATGGAAGTTTTATTTCTAGGCCGATCTAACAATATTTCTTTGAACCATTTGCTTTTCATTATAAATATTTGGACATGTATAGTGTTTGATGGTTTATATTTAAATGGTCATCAAAATTCTTTTTTCTTACATATGCGTTTCATTAAATGTTGAAATTTTACATACCTCGTCGAAATTCCAATTTATATTTTTAATATATGGATACTACTACGTCGGAAATAAAATATCTTTTCATCGTGTCATAATGTATCATACATTTACATATCGGGAGATGTTCGTAAATTCTTATGTATTATAAAAATTGAATAATATTAGGCGCGTTAAGCACTATCTTTATACCATAAGTCTTTTCAAACGAGTAACTGTTACTGGTCGACAGTTCTTATTTAATTGTACTGTATGTGTAATGTATGTGTGCTAAACATGTTCAAACACAATGTGAAAATTGTTAATGAATAAATACTGAATACTGATTTCCTATTCTTTTTTAGATTTTACGGTCGCCGGAATGTTATCGCTATGATAGATGTACTACCGGCTTTTCTTGATGGGATTTTATTATTCTAATTTTATTAGGCGCTTTGCCACGTGGTTTCAGGCAGAGTAGAATTAGGACTACCCTATCTCTTCCCATGCGGTATCGTACATGGCGACTTAGGGATAGGGCTGTTTAACATCAGACAAATATATACAACCCAGACACAGGCACAGATGCATGGCTCTAATCAACAATAGTACCCAGAATACGACAATAGGCTCACCCCCTATTACGACCGAATACAATTATTGGTGAAATGTGGGTGTTAATTCACCTCTGCCTAACCCTCCGAGGATAAAGGATTGATTTATGAATGTTTTGTTTCGTTAAGTCATCGATGAACTTGACATTCTCTGGCGATTATTAATCTGTACAAACATCATCTCCGTGTATCATTACCAAACATATAAACGCCCACCATCTCAAGTACCCCAACCAGTGTTAATATATCCGCGTATTTATTTACAGGATGATGCAACAAACGGACGACGGGAGCCCTCATGGTGCAGAGGACACCTGCACCTCCAACAATGAGCCTAAGCCGAGACAGAGGCTCTCCATTATTCCTGAACACGTACGGGCTAACGCCGAACGTAAGAAAATAATCCAACTATGCAAGGAGAAGCGTAGGACGAAGGACCTCCGGCGAAAAGTGTGTATTAAGAACACTTATCGTCGTCTTCGTAAGGAGGTCCAAAGGGAGAAAGAGGCTACGCGGCAGTGACCGAAACACCTGCCAAGAGTGCATAGCCTATCGCAATCCACTGCTGGACACGGGCCTCTTCCTACTGGTGTTTACTTTATGCAAATTTTCGAATTAAAATAGAGTCACCAGTCTCCTGCGTTTCTCTCGAAGATGAGACCGTAAGCCGTACTCCGCGTGGCCGTACGCCCTATGTGGCTGGCACACTCGCATGCTTTTGCCATGCGCCATGATGAGAATACAGGGGAACGTTTTGTAAATATTGTGATAATTCATTGTTAGTTTGTAATTTTGTTATACGGTAGTTATTTTATTACAACTTAATCACTTTTCTATCTTTAAGTCATTGTATCGTAAGTTAGCTTAAATTCTCGTTATTGTAAATTATCATTGCATAGTTTCTTCTTTTCATAATTTAGTTATTTCGATATCAGATCAATGTTGGTACAGCCAGTAAAAGAAATAAGTAATTGCATGTTTGCATACCACATTACATAAAAAGGTAAAACAATGAAAATGAATGAATGAAAAGATATAACAATGTTATAATATAATGTTGAGAATATATGATATTGAGTATTGACTCTTTTTATCTGTGGTTAGTTATTGTAAGTGAGTAAATAAATATTAAATTCAATCTGTAAATGTGATTTTATTGACCGATTTATTGGTACCTGAGTTAAACAATACCAAGAATTAAATACTTGCCACTTAACAAATCGCACTGAAGGCGAGGTACGGTTTTCCTGTCGGGGTTGGAAAGTCAAATGGCAGTCATTTCATTAATACATAATAAGATGGGTAATTGTAAGCTTTGGATGCAACAGTGTTCTTGTCTAAGAAGTAAATTTACAAAAATTCATGTATGTAAGAAAATTTCGTTATCAATTTATACCTGATACTGGCTGGAGTCAACTACTTAACTCAACAGCAAAGCAAATAATTGCATGTCGTAGCGCACGTCAAACTAATAGTCGCGCGTCGGCGCCGGCGGCGTGGCATTGTAGCGCTCAGCTACGTCACTCATGTTGCTATGTGCATGACACCTTAGTTATTTGCCGCCACCAGTGACCTCGAGATCAAATTCCAGCCAATCACAGTTCACTTTTATTAGCTAACCTAAAGTGTTCATAGTAAAATGTTCCAGCTCTAGGACCACCTAATGGGCTTAACAAATAGGTAAAAATGAGATGGCAGTGACAAAGACTCTTGGTTTCACCCTTACAACCAAACACAGAACTTAGAATATCACTGTACAATATGTATGTATATCGGTGGCGGGTGATAATTTGAATTTTTAAGCTATTGCATAGCTTTTATCGCGGGCCTTGAGCGTGGGGACCGAATCCAGAAATTTCGTAACGTAAAAAATCTAACACCCCCACCTCCGAGCTCGCACGAAAAGAGCAGAGCTGCTCCGAAGTAGCTCCGCTTAACGTAAGTAATTATAATTGCATAAGTTGTTAGTTTTCAAATTCAAATTCAGACTCAGACTCAGACTCAAATTCAAATTATATTATTATCTATACAAATATTATAAAGCTGCAGAGTTTGTTTGTTTGAACGCGCTACTCTCTGGAACTACTAGATTTGAATGATTCTTTCAGTGTTGGGTAGTCCATTTATCGAGGAAGGTTTTAGGTTATATATCATCACGCTACTACTTAAGGTAGCGGAGCATTGATAATAAATGTTAACAAATCCGGCAATTTTTCATACATATTTTGATGACTGAAACATACGAGCTCAAAGGGATATAAAGCTTCAAAATATACCCCGGGCGAAGCTTTGGTGGGTTAGCTAGTTTATTATAATTGCATAAGTTCATAAAAAATGCTATGCAATAGCTTTACCGCGGCAGTCCCCGAGTGCCACACGTCTTTTTTGTAAATAATTTAATCTGTAACTACGGCCCTTTTACCTGATAATATTTGAAATAAATTTAGAGTCACCAGTGATTTCATATTAAACAAAAGCATCACCAAAGTATAAATTAAGTATAAACATTCTGCATTTTTTAGACCACTTAGGTGACATACAATCACACGACCCACCTGATAGGTATATATACGGTAACCGGTACCGTGGCCTATGGACGTGTGCAACACCAGGGGCGTTACACTCGCGCTGCCGACCCTGAAGAAACCGTCTAATGCCCCTCTGGTTGAACCCCATATTGCAGGCGCTTGGGAAAATCGCAGCAGTTCGTTCCATCGTTCATTCCACAGTTTGATTATGCAAGGGATGAAGGTTCTTTCATACCGCACAGTGCACACCGTCTCAGGTCGCAATGTGTGAGGATGAATTTATTTATCTAAGGCTACAGTAACACTAAACTTGATCGGGGATCATAAAATAGTTCGAAGAAAATAATACCGGTTTACGTAACTCCTGCTTATTGTTTGACTTATTCAGAAGGGATGTAAAACATAAATAATTGCATGTTTATTGTTGTCTTTTTTTTGTTCTATTTTTCTAGGAGAACTTTATTAGTGCAGGCAAGGAAATTTTTTACGTTTATACTAGTACGTTTATATTAGTTTTAGAAAAGGGGCAGGTCAGGAGTACCCTAAACCAACGGGCATGCATAAAGAATGTAATGAGAGTGAATGAAGCGAGAGTAGTATGTCAGGATCGTAGCAAATGCAGGTCTGTGATCTCTGCCTACCCCTATGGGAAACAGGCGTGATTTTATGTATGTATGTTATACGAAATAAGACAATAGCAGGTACACCTTTCGCGGAAGTTACAGACAACTAACCCTCGACCTGTCGCTCACGGTTTTTCTCATAGGCCCAGCTGTGAGCAGCGTTAAAAGTTTATGTATCTTCCTAAAAAGTGTAAATTTTGATAATCACATTTATTTAAAATCAAGTGTCAAATTTCGTTCTTTTGGAAAATCGGAAACCAATAAATGTCTGATTGGACGTACTTGACAATATGAAAGTACAGGTAGAAGAATTGTCGCGATGCGAGTATCAATTGCAGTGTGTTCGTAACTAATTTTATTGGAGTTAAAATTCACTAAATTAACGTAGTTATTGCCATTTGTCACTACTGAGCTTGAGTAGCCTTGGTCCGAGTTTAAACTAAGAACTATCAAAAAAGAAAGAAGTTCACTGTTTCACATTACGGGTATGAAATTTTATGTACTTCGTGTTGTCTAACTTAACCCATTAGAGGTCAAATGAAAAGTACTCATGTTTTATTTAAATTTTCTTTATTTTTACATTAAAATAAGATCAAAAAAGCACAAAATGTAAGAAAAAGAAAGAAAAAAAGTATTTTTCACAGAATTTCAGGGGTGTACTCAACTGAGTACACTGACCGCCTACGTATGAAAATTTTCAAAACAGGCTTTTTCTATGCATAGAGTTTTTAGGCACTTCTTACATTGCCAACGCACTCTTGAATGACAAACAACACATCGTAGTTGTTTTTCAATTTTGGTGGGGTAGTGTCCAACTCCATCTTGAGGCAGCCCTACAACTAGTGATGCAGTCGGACGCGATGTTCTCAGTTTACCTTGGCGTAAATAATATCTTGCGATATGACGGCGGAACATGAGCTGATCCATCGGATTATTATTACTCAATACATGTAAACGCCACGAATTAGCAATGGTCATATCTAACATATAGGTAAAAATCACCCACCACCACTTTTTGTCATGAACAGCTATTCTATATAATGAGACAGACTGGTCCAGTTCATCCACTCCTCCCATATTTTTATTGTAGGTTTGGAATAAACGTGCTATCGCTACATCTATTTTCTCTTTCTTTATTGGGCACCACCGTTTGACAGTCCCTAGTGGCTCAATAGTATCATAGTTGGTGGCCATGGTACAAACACTGTTATCTTTCCACCTTACCAATAAAAGTTCACCCTTCTTGTCAAACCTGTAGTCATAGATAGCTCGCTCTTTCTTCTTCATTTCCTTTGTGCTAATCAGTGGACATTTTTTAGTCCTATTTTCTCGTACTGTTCCCGTATCCCGATAGCCTACTCTTTTCAATTCCAGTAAAAGATCATAGCTCGTAAAAAAGTTGTCAAAAAAGACTTGATGATTAGTTGGAGTGCAATTCAGTTTCTCCAATAAAGTTTTGACTACGCGGGAGCCCAAAGGAGCGGGAGACGGTGACTGGGATTTACCACAGTAAAAATCGAATGAGTAACAGTATCCTGTCGAGCTAGCCGCAACCCAATTTTTGTATCCAAAACGAACTGGTTTACCACGTACGAATTGTTTGGCGGGATGATGGCCGTAGTATTTCACCATAGATTCGCCGACAGAGATACTTTCATGAAACACTCCCCACTGTAAATATTTTTGCATAAGTTTGTCTGCCAATGGTCTTATCTTGAACATTTTATCGTTCGACGTTGCTGCTAAGTCATTATCCACAAGATGAAGGTTTCTTTTTATATCTCGAAATCTATGCCTCGATATGGCTTTGCTGACCAATTCTACGCCTATATCTTCATCTAGAGTCCAGTACATTGGTTCTCGAGGTAGCTTATGGTACCCAGATAGTATCAAAACACCTAAAAACTTTTTGAAATTAGATGAATTCAATTGAAAGTCATGTCGATTTTGTTGATTAGCGTATAGTATGCTATTAGATATAATCATGTCAACAATATCATCATCAAACAGTTTTTCGAATATTTGTACCGGGTTGAGGCCCTTTAGTTCATCGCAAACAGCACTTTTCCTGTCACTGGCTTCGAAAGTACTCTGAGGAATTGAAGAGTAATTAGGAATACATTTCCGCCAGGTTGGGGTCGAATCCGGAGTAGATAGATGTAGTCGTCTTCTTTTTGCCGCCAAAGGTTCGTCGTCACTCTCCTCGTACTCACTATCTTCATCATTCCTACCTTCTCGACTCACAAATACCTCAATAGTACCAGGTACATCTTGCGGTAACGAATATGTCGCCATATATTCATCAGCACCTTCCTCTTCATCAGTCAATGCACTTGGATCAGGAGGTATAATCGCCAAGTCATACTCCTCATCATCACTCTCCTGTAAAATGGCTTCAACGGCTTCTTGAAGTCCTTTGTAGCTCGTTTGAGATGTATATGTCTCTTTCTCCATTCTGAAATCAAAACCTTGTTATTTCACTTACGTATGTTGTCATTGTACTCAACCGAGTACAGTGACGTATAAATGACTACAGTTTTATTTTAGTAATAAATCATTGATTCTTTTAAGTATAATACTTTACTTTAACATTTATTTTATACCAATGAAGTAAAAAAAATAACCTATAAGCAGATATTACGTTAAAAAATATCAAATCATTTACTTACCTCCACAGTATTTCGGCGATAAAACTTCAACTGACACTTTTTCGCAAAAATAATCCAACTGCCCGCGTAATACTTTTCAATATACTTGAATGGTATTGTGATTAAACGAAATAACAAAGTACCCACCTGTAATGCTACATGTAGGTTAATTGACATTCAAGGATATGGCTGTACTCAACTGAGTACAGTGACTTCTAATGGGTTAATGATGTTAAATTTTTTACTTTTTCATCTCATCTCTAGCTTTCACCTTGAAGTCTAGGGTGCGCTTTTTCTATTTTAATTGCATCGCAGTTGAACTATCCACGCTGAATGAAACACTGCCATCTGGCCTCCACGATCCACAAGTCATTAGCGATATCGAAGCATTGGGTTAGACCAGCTATTGATTGAATTTATAGGAGTCCAAGTAAACCAGACCGGGATACTCAAACGTAACATTTATGTCAGGTAGAGGTAGGATAAAAAAGATATAACAAAAAATTATATACAGGGCTACTACCTATCATAGTAGAAAGACCCGCGATCTATTGTTTGTTGAATATTTTATTATTTAATTTGGAATTCAAATAAATATTTTATTTTTGTCTTTAATACTTCTACTAAGATTTTAAATGAATATTTGAGGTTTAAATTTTATGGTTTAATTTGGACAAGACTTTTCTGTATTTTATCTTAATATAATAAAAACAATGGCTCACATGAAACTTTTCTGGAAGCTTCAGATAATTAAAATAAAATCCGACAAAGTCTGCAAAGTTATGTAGAATATGCACGTGTTCTTTTTTAATTCTCATTGCTTCATGGTTTTTGTACTCAGATTTATTTCTCCTTTCGTTTTCGACTACGACTGAGGCTACGATACTACAATGAGACTCAATAAGTGAAAGGGATACCTACGTGACCCAGCCCCATCATCCATCCCCTGCTATTTTTCCAAAATGTATATACAACTTGCATATTCTATGTGGGTTCGATTGCAATGATTGGTGGGTGTTAAAAAAAGGGCTGCCCAGCCCTCCAGAGATAAAGACATAATTATGTATATATGCGTGTATTAAAGTTTTTATGAAAATAGTTCTTTTGCAATTACGTAAAAGCTGTAGAAAGCGAGCACTATTTGGAATAAGTTTATTTATAAATTTATTCCATTATAATATAAGGTGTTTTATTTATAATTATTTCATTTACAGTTATATTATCACGTTTAATAACAAACAACGATTATTTGTATGAATAAATTATGAAATGAAATAAAATTTATTCACGTAAAAGTACATAATTTTTACATTTTACTACTACCAACTATAATACAGTTTGTTGGCAGAACCATTGGGTATTCTGCTAAGTCTATTTTTGTATTTTTTATTATTTATTATTGGAAGTAGTTAATAAATTATTTTTATTCCGCTGTGCAATTTTAAGCCATCGTAGGGGACACCAGATGAATTTTGTCATCATTTATATAAATTTTATCATAATTAACTGTTTTCAGGTGTGCAAAATTATAAGTTTTTTTCGTATAGCTTTGATTTCTTTTATAAATACGCTTGTTTTTGTTTCATTAAAAAATTAGGCTTTGTTAAAATTTTACAGGCATTCAAAGTTCTCAAAATATCGAGTTCCGTTTGAACAAATGTGACATCATATTCCACCGAGCGCTTAGAATTCTTGGCCGATGCCTTACGTTTCTCTAAAAATCTCAAGAACTTACTGGCTCGATTCAAAAAATTATTTCTGTTTTGAATAGCCCATTTATTAGGGAGGTTATAGGCTATATTCTTCATTTTCGGGACATTAGCCTTTAACCTTCCTCGATGAACGCTATTCAAAATAAAAATATTTTTATGAAATCAGAACAACAGTTAGTTCCTAAGACCACTTTGAAAGATCACTTCTTGAAAACTAATTGATAAATATATTGAAAAAATAATTTTAAATATTTTTTACTTTCAACACAAAATACAATGAGGAGGTTAACAGAAGGCCACGCAGTGCTGAGGTTTATGGTGCCATCAACGATGAGCCAACCCTGAGACCACGGCTTTCCTTTATGCCTGCAAATATGCGAACAAACACTAAGCACAAAAACGTATCGTATACGTTACGTATCGCCAATACTTAGAATTTAATACTTGCCTCTACACAAATCCTTTCTGTAATGCATAATAAAATAAAGAATTGCAAGCTTTTGGTTCAACAGTGTTCTCGTCTAAGAAGTAAAGGGGGATGTCCAATTATGGCCATACTAAATTACCGAGTGCCCAAAAATATGCTATATAGCAAAAAAACCGACGTTATTTTTAATTACGTATCAAGATATTCGTATATCAGTATAACTTAGGAGCAATGTTCTAAAATAGTAAAGTACCGTCATGATTTCCTGTTTACTTTTTGCAAAACATAATGACATGGACGTAATGTTACCCGATTCTAAAATCGGTAATAAACTACATATCGATTATTATTATAATATATTTTTATTTAGCATTATTGATTATAAATCGATAAACAAAATAGGAAAATGAAAATGATTTTAGTATTGAGCACCATTTTTAATCATTTGATTAACTGAGAAAAGTAGATGACATCGATTATTTTATTTTATCAGTTGCAATATCCCGTGAGGCAGTAAAAAGTTAGAAAAGTACATTGGGTGTGAACAATTCATTTTTTGCATAATGATTTGGATTTTGCACTATCAATTAAAAAATCAATATATAAAATAAGAAATAAAAATAAAAAAAATATAACTGCAAAAAGTTGTACGCAATAAAAATGCAAAATATTATTCATGAATCGATTAATTATGTGTGTGATATCGATTTGCCAAATGTTTTATTTCATTTATGTTGCAACATCGACATGTAAGTTAGAAAATAAACTGTCAGAAGACTTTCAAACTTCGTATTTATAATATTATTCTCTTTCGCTTTTGAAAATCTTTTATTAATGAATAAGCATCATAAATGGACCACGACGATACGGCTTTAATTAACGGCTAATTTGGAGTATTTCGGCACGACATAATCTGCTTTGAACGTGAACTCGCATCTGCATACTCTAATAATAACCCAGGCTCCAGTTCTTCACAATCTTCTGGAGCTACAGTGCTAAGAGGGCATTTACGGTGCATTAATTGTGGTTTAAACATTAACCGGCTTCGTAGACATGTTTTGGAAATAGCAGAAGTTCGACATCTCTTACAGCGACAGCGGCAACAGGTAGGCGTTTATGTTCATGTTTTATTGTATTTGAGCCTCAGTCTAAAAGAAATGTGATCTCAATTGGTAAGTAACTAATGACATATTTCTTTTTTATTTCAGATACAGGTATCAAGCGACAGCCAGTTGACCGCCGCATGGAATCATATACGTCATCCAATCAGTCATGATATACCTATAATTGGTCATGGGCATGTATGCATCAGCTGTGACAGATCAGCACTCTCTCCAGTCTGAGACTCCACACGTTAACCGGATAAGAGATGCTGTAACACATCAAATCTGTCCACTTGAGGTAACACTATATTACAATTTCTATGGTGGTTTTTCACCTCCTTTTGGTTTAAATTAAATGGTTTTTATGTCTGCAAATGCCCTCCGATATCCCAACCTTAAGATGAAAGCCCACACTAGAGTCTCAACCATCAATCCTACTGGCTTAGACTGGCTGGCCTCATACACCCACACACTTCATACTGATGTTACAACTATATTCTAATTTGCCAAAAGCATATTAAACCACAACTTAACCTTTGCTTATTGTTATAGCTCCCACCAACGGCTCACCTTAGTCTCGATTGCTGGCGAAGGACTGACCAAGCAAAATCAGATTATACTGAGAGATCTCAGTAAGTGTGCCGGTGCAATCAGAATATTCCCATATTCCTCTACAAGAAAGACCTGCAGATGGTGTTACCACTAATGGTATTTTGCTACCTAATTATTCAAGAGCAGCAATAATACAAAATCAATGTTTTGTACCGAGTTGTCATGAACCTAATCGGCTCTCTGTTCCAACTGCGTTGTGAGTAGATTTGTTTTGCAACTGTAATTATAACATACCACCAAATTGTAGGATTTGCCAGTCATATACGTACCAACAACTGGGACTTAATCTTGGAGCAAGGTACTCCAATAAGAATATTCAGCGCTGAACAAATTGAAGATGCATTATGGAAGGTTTACGCTTTGGTCCTAACTGTTTATTAATTAGAGCAAGAATTGCATGTAAGCAGTAAAATATATTTTGTTTACACATTAGTAAGTGGTAATGAGACTGGTCATACTGCTATCCAACAGTATCATTGCAACTGTATTGTTGGTTGTCGAACAGTGGGAAGCTGTGCATGACTGTTAAATGGTATTTAGGGTGGGCACATCATGAAGTTAATATATCTCCCCTGCAGGATGTTTAGATGATATTTTAAATATCTATGAATAATTAATATATTAATTTTTATTTTCTTTTTTTTCTCTTTTCTTTTCTTTTTATTTTTCTTTTTTTTTTCTTTATATTTCTCTTTTTATTCTCATTTTCTATGCTATAGCATAGAAATAGTCATAAAGAGAACTTAAATATCATATTTGGTACCATCAATACAACAATATGTAGTTGAGTATGTAGTTTGAGTTTTAAAATCATGTTCAGCAGCTGTTAAAATTGATTGTATACGTGTTTTTCTGTGAAATAAAAACTTGATTTATTTTCTAAACTCGAAGTTTTATTTAAAATATTACAATTGTATTTTAATGGTGGTATGGTATACTACCATTTGCATACACTTTTTGCTGTGGGCACCACATGGCCAAAGTGTCTATGGAAAGTGGTCATCCCCCTTTACAAAAGTTCATCTTTATCTAAAAATCTTTGAGATATAATAAATGAGGTATGTAAGAAAATCTCCTCATCATTTTATACTTGTTATTTGTTGATTTAATTATACCTTACTGGCTGGAGTCAACTACTCAACTCAACAGCAAAGCCAATAATCGCATGTCGTAGCGCACATCAAACTAATATTCGCGGATCGGTGTAGCACTGTAGCGCTCAGTGACGTCACACAAGTTGCTATGTGCATGACACGTTGGTTACACACGCGAGCCTTAATCGCCGCCACCAGCGACCTCGAGTTCCGATCCTAGCCAATCACAGTTCACTTTCATTAGTTAACCTAATTAATAGAAATATAATTCTGGGAAACGTTAGTTGGCAAGTGATAATTGGGCAAACGATTTTTGGTGAAAAAGCAGAGATCCTATGATTTAACTAAACATAATGTGAAAGAAGCCTGTACTCAGACATAACAATATGTTTTATTTTTATCTATCGACAAAAATTATATAGCTTTTACAGCTATTGTAAAAGCTATATAATTTATGATAGTTCAAACATATTTGATTTTATCTTCTTTTAGAACTTCATGAACGACGTAACCGTGAGTAGTAAAATTTGGAAACCGATAATTAGATTAATCACTAAAACATTCGTGGATTTGTCACAACTAAGTAAGGAAAACGGCTGTAAGATTTTAATATTCCTAATTTGAGAATTTTTAAGTATATAAAAAAACTGGCAGATATTTTTTCTATTTAACGATATATAATATAAAATGACACTACCTTCCGCATCGCAACTTGTCTCCGTTTAGGTGCACCATGTGTTTCTCTGCATCAATGCCGTTGTGGAGAAGCCGTTGACAGACTCGGACACCATGGCCTGTCGTGCTGCAGGAGCGCTGGGTGAATTCCACGGCACGCCAGCATCAACGACATAATCCGCCGTGCTCTTGTCACCGCCGGTGTACCAGCTGTACTTGAACCAAACGGTTTGGCGCGTGACGATGGCAAGAGACCGGATGGCATGTCGTTAATGCCATGGAAGATGGGTAGTACTCTGGTGTGGGACGCCACATGCGTTAATACCATGGCTCCTACCCATATAACTGCTGGTGCTGGTGCTGCTGCTGCTTCTGCAGAGGCTCTCAAGCGGCGCAAATACTCCAATCTCTTCGGAGATTATGAATTTGTGCCATTTGGAGTCGAGACTTTGGGGTCATGGGGTCCGAGCGCTTGCAACCTCTTCCGTGAGATTGCGAAGCGTATGGTCGACGCTTCACGTGACCAGAAGGCTGGCCTCTTTTTAGGTCAGAGTATAAGCATTGCCATACAATGCCATACAATTTCTATATTATTTATTGAAATGATTGTAAAATTAATAAGAATAATAAGAAATAAATTTATAAACTGTAAAAAAAAATAGGATCAAAAACAAAATGGATATAGGTACCTGGTTAAACAGTTTTTTTGCTCTACTGTAAAGTTAGTGTTTTCATCTTACGTCTTTGTCACTCTGACGGTGCAAAATATATGTCTTTACTACAAATTTTCACTGCACTTTGGAACAGCGTGACGATATTAGATGAATAGGTACGTTATAAATAATTTCTTTTTTCTATAAATTTTCACTGCACTTTGCGACAACTGGATTCTGCGACGTTTTAAAAAGCACTGAATTCTGTGTATTCAAAAATTTTTTTTATTGTAAGGTAATTATTATATTTCAAGTTATTTATTTTATTATTTTTAAGTAATTTTATCATAAGTTAGCTTAATTTTTTGTGATTGTAAATTATATCATAATTCATTCATCATTCATCATCATCATTCATCTCAAAGATTTTTAGATAAAGATGAACTTTTGTAAATTTACTTCTTAGACGAGAACACTGTTGAACCAAAAGCTTGCAATTCTTTATTTTATTATGCATTACAGAAAGGATTTGTGTAGAGGCAAGTATTTAATTCTAAGTACGACGATATAACGATACGATACGTAACGTATACGATACGTATCGCCAATACTTAGAATTAAATACTTGCTTCTACACATATCCTTTCTGTAATGCATAATAAAATAAAGAATGGCAAGCTTTTGGTGAAATGGAACATAATCGTATATTTAGAATATAGATTATTTTATCATTTTAAAACTCATATTTGAAGCATAAATACACAACACGAAACCAAGATATTTTTTTTATTCATGTAGCAAGACACTTGTGTTAATTTTTTTCTTTCTCTTAACTAAAATACGTATTATTCTAAAGAGAGGTCGGCCGGTCATAAACTATATTTTTTTTGTTAGAGCGTCCACTTGAACTCTATGGGAACGATGGCTAAATCGAATTCGTGGGATATTCTATTTTTAAACACATGTATGCAAAAGACTGTTATGATGCTAATATTATTTACGTGAACGAGTGCAATATTACATAATTGTATAACAATATATTGAGAATATAATCATAATTGATATGGAATAGTATCATGATAAAGATGGTGGATTTTGATTATAATTAAGGCGTCTTGTTACGCCACACTTATTTGTAGGTTCATGCGAGTTTGACTCCATGGAATGATTAATCTTCGGATTAATCTAATAATTGGCACAAAGCATTACAAAATTACATCACAATACAATTCTATAAAAAAATAAATAAGAGCTCATCTTCACGACGAAAGCGCAAATACAGTATTTTTATACATACGTGCATGACCAGCTGGTTTACTATTGGTTTATTATTTAGTTTACTATTTAGTTTACTATTTAGTTTACTATTTAGTTTACTATTTAGTTTACTATTTAGTTTACTATTTAGTTTACTATTTAGTTTACTATTTAGTTTACTATTTAGTTTACTATTTAGTTTACTATTTAGTTTACTATTTAGTTTACTATTTAGTTTACTATTTAGTTTACTATTTAGTTACTGTATATTTGGTTTACTGTATTTTATATACTATTGTTTTGCATGATTGATATTCTGTAGAATATAATCATAATTGATTATATTGCATAAAGGCATGTTATATCTGAATGTGAACATGAGCTTAAAATTAACTTGCACTGAATTCCTTTGTTGACATTGTAAAAAATCCCATGATAAAAAAAGGACCCAAGCGTCCCCGCTCCCGCGCGGAGTTCACACTGGTATAAAAGGAAATCGGCTGATTTGCGGGGGACAGAGTTTGGTTCGATTAGTAGAAGCGCACAGACCATGCAACGGTTTCATTAAATAATTCTAGCCGTATTACGCCAGTGTAATTTGTGAGAAAGTGGCAAAAGTTCGGTGTGCGGAAACTGTGTCGGAACAACGCGCTTTCTGAATTATTTCGGAAGGTTCCTAATTATTTATATACCTATTCCAATACACACAAATACCAAACATCCTTGAGACGTAGTGTTGATAAGTTCTTGTAGGTAAAGATTGCTTTAAATTTCGGGGCTGAGACTGGCCTTCGAAAGCGTCTCAATACCTTTTCCTGGTCACCTAGGTTTCCGTGGTTTCGTTGTAGGAGAGTCTAAACGAAATCACTTCCCATTACCTTAGCTAGGTCACATTGTTGCTTTACACAATTCACAACACACACACACACATATAGCTGCAAACTCACCTATTAAGTTGGTAAGTCTTAATAGACCTAAGGTAAACACTAGGGCTCCTAGCTAGGTCTAGTTAGTTTTTCTGTTGCTACAGACATAGATTGTAGGAATTCTATAAGAATTATAGGTGTGCACTGTACATTAAGTTTGAAGTGAATCTGTTACGTTATCTTTGTGTTGATATAATAACTGTTGGGGTTACTTGGTATTCGTAAATTATATCTTGGTTAGATATAATACACAACTTGTATAGAGATTGAGTTGGGGTTTGTTATTTCCACATTTGACTGTAGCTGGAAAGAATTTGCAGTTGAATTATTAATGCGAAAGGCTTTATTTAGTGAGATCTTATTTAACAGCATACGTGCTAAAATGAACTATTTATGTTCTATTAGAATTACATTAGTAATTAATATATTATACTAGATCTCATCATTTATACTATACTGAGGCCTAAAATAGTAAAGTCATATATTTATTTCCAACTGTTAGGATTCAATTCTGTGGCTCCTGGATCATTTTGATACAGTATTAGAGCAACTCTGATTGAAGATATCAATAAAATTCCAATCAGAGCAGTTTGTAAAGTGTAGCGGTCCATAAACCTGCCAAAACTTATTAAATTAATTATATATTCATTAGTAAATGACAGCCATTACAGCCGTGAAGGCATAATATATTATTGTTGAAATAATATTATATCACATTCAATCATTATTCTAATTGTTTTGGCATCGTTCATGAGATTCGTGAGGCGTTAAAGGGCTACTACATTTTATACTGGAACCAGAAGCCGATAACTGAAGGATTACAGTATACAGTGGAGTTTAGTGGAGGTTTTACAAACTGAATTAAATTAACTGTGACGAAGTGGAGGAGAGCCTTGATCTTTTGATCAACGCTATCAGTTCTTCGGAATTGATCATAATCTCGCTCTTCGGGGCTTGAGATTCATATTCTCGCTCTTCGGGGCTTGAGATATTTAATTGATCCGGATCACATATCACAAATCATATATGATATCTTCGACATTAAGCCTATATAAAATATACAGCTGAAAAAGATGCCACAAAGTTCAAACTATCAAAGACCTATATTGAATCTAATATATATCTCATTTGAATAAAATATAAATCCACAGTCTTATCATCATACTATTCCGAACAGTTAAAAACTAAGTTAGAGTAACGATTTAAACTGTAGTGTCAGGATTATTAAAGTAATGAATGATAGATATTGGGTCGGGTTTTAAAGATTAGGTAAATAGACGATCACAGCTATAAGTATCGTGGGATTACCCCGGTAGTTCCCGTTACATTGGTTCAACAGTGTTCTCGTCTAAGAAGTAAATTTACAAAAGTTCATCTTTATCTAAAAATCTTTGAGATATAATAAATGAGGTATGTAAGAAAATCTCCTTATCATTTTATACTCGTTATTTGTTGATTTAATTATACCTTACTGGCTGGAGTCAACTACTCAACTCAACAGCAAAGCCAATAATCGCATGTCGTAGCGCACATCAAACTAATATTCGCGCGTCGGTGTAGCACTGTAGCGCTCAGTGACGTCACACAAGTTGCTATGTGCATGACACGTTGGTTACACACGCGAGCCTTAATCGCCGCCACCAGCGACCTCGAGTTCCAATCCTAGCCAATCACAGTTCACTTTCATTAGTTAACCTAAAGTATACATAGTACATAAATATGTACCAATGAATTGATAAATAGAATCACATTTACAGATTCAATTAAATATTTGTTTATTTACTTACAATAACTGACTACAGATAAAAAATCATATATTGTCAACATAATACATATTATAATGCCCAAGAAGCGGTAATAAACCTAAGTTTAATACCGCTTCTTGGGCACTAGAGGAGAAGAAGCGGCGCAACAAACTCCTCTGCCTTAAGACTAAAATGTGGATGACTGTACAGTCGGCAAAGGAGATAAGTATACACCTTTTTATATAAAGTGATATGCAAAGGTGCAAGTACTTATTTCTTTTACAGGCTGTACCAACATTGGTCTCGTATCGAAATAACTTAATTATGAAAAGAAGAATCCATATAAGGATAATTTACAATCACAAAAAATTAAGCTAACTTATGATAAAATTACTTAAAAATAATAAAATAAATAACTTGAAATATAATAATTACCTTACAATAAAAAAAATATTTTGAATACACAGAATTCAGTGCTGTTTAAAACGTCGCAGAGTCCAGTTGTCGCAAAGTGCAGTGAAAATTTATAGAAAAAAGAAATTATTTATAACGTACCTATTCATCTAATATCGTCACGCTGTTCCAAAGTGCAGTGAAAATTTGTAGTAAAGACATATATTTTGCACCGTCAGAGTGACAAAGACGTAAGATGAAAACACTAACTTTACAGGAGAGCAAAAAAACTGTTTAACCAGGTATATCCATTTTGTTTTTGATCCTATTTTTTTTTACAGTTTATAAATTTATTTCTTATTATTCTTATTAATTTTACAATGATTCAATAAATAATATAGAAATATTAAATACAATAAAATAAAATAATTATTATACAACTTATAGCTCCAATTAAAATGAGCCGTGGAATTCCTTCGCATCGCATGTCTCTTGTGGTAGCGTTCCCAGAAGACTGGCAGCATTGCCACGTTGTATGGCAATGCTTATACTCTGACCTAAAAAGAGGCCAGCCTTCTGGTCACGTGAAGCGTCGACCATACGCTTCGCAATCTCACGGAAGAGGTTGCGAGCGCTCGGACCCCATGACCCCAAAGTCTCGACTCCAAACGGCACAAATTCATAATCTCCGAAGAGATTGGAGTATTTGCGCCGCTTGAGAGCCTCTGCAGAAGCAGCAGCAGCACCAGCACAGCCAGCCGTGCTAGTTATATGGGTAGGAGCCATGGTATTAACGCATGTGGCGTCCCACACCAGAGTACTACCCATCTTCCATGGCATTAACGACATGCCATCCGGTCTCTTGCCATCGTCACGCGCCAAACCGTTTGGTTCAAGTACAGCTGGTACACCGGCGGTGACAAGAGCACGGCGGATTATGTCGTTGATGCTGGCGTGCCGTGGAATTCACCCAGCGCTCCTGCAGCACGACAGGCCATGGAGTCCGAGTCTGTCAACGGCTTCTCCACAACGGCATTGATGCAAAGAAACACATGGTGCACCTAAACGGAGACAAGTTGCGATGCGGAAGGTAGTGTCATTTTATATTATATATCGTTAAATAGAAAAAATATCTGCCAGTTTTTTTATATACTTAAAAATTCTCAAATTAGGAATATTAAAATCTTACAGCCGTTTTCCTTACTTAGTTGTGACAAATCCTCGAATGTTTTAGTGATTAATCTAATTATCGGTTTCCAAATTTTACTACTCACGGTTACGTCGTTCATGAAGTTCTAAAAGAAGATAAAATCAAATATGTTTGAACTATCATAAATTATATAGCTTTTACAATAGCTGTAAAAGCTATATAATTTTTGTCGATAGATAAAAATAAAACATAATGTTATGTCTGAGTACAGGCTTCTTTCACATTATGTTTAGTTAAATCATAGGATCTCTGACAGCCCAAAAACTCTCCAATGAGCTCTGGCTACCCTACTCACCGCCGGGAACACAACACGAAGTTATTATAACCGCGGTATTCGGTAGGGCAGAGGTACTTCCCCAGTCGGACTACTCAATTGGGCGGAAATACCGCCGTGTCCTACCTCCTCATTATGACGACATAGAAACTCTGTATTTACAGGGTTGGCAGCGCGACTGTGACTCCTCTGGTGTTACAAACGTCCATAGGCCACTGTAACCATTTCCCATCATGTGACATTCAAACTTACTTAGAACAACACCACCATTTATCTTAGGTGACTTCAATACGTGTTTACTAAAGGATGATACACGTAGTCGGAGACTCCAGTTTCTGGTTTCTTCTGTAAACGTGCTCATTCTTCCATTAAATGTGAAACATCGTACCCCCACTGTACTCCTTCTCTCTTAGACCTCATTATTATTTCGGACCGTGACAAAGTTGTTACTTATGCTCAACTTCCTGCTCCTTTCTCTTATCATGATATCATTTATCCCTCCTATGAAACCTAAACCTAAATTCTACATTCTTCAAAGTTTCAAAAATATCGACTAGGAGATTTTGAAGGCCGATCTAAGGGGAGCTGACTTTTCTCTTATCTACAATTCCGGGGATATTGACACTAAAGTAGACAGCTTTAACAAAATTCTTATGCGTCTTTATGAGAAACATCATAAAGACATACTGCCACATACTGCCGTCTTCGCAAAGCGGTGGTCCGAGAGAACAGGCCAGGTGGAGGCGCAAAAGAAGATTGCGTTGACGCCTAGCCAGGCACGGAGACACACGCGCATAGCGTTATTGCTGTCTACCCTTTGGTGGCTCAGCATGATGACGTTCATGGGGGGAAATTACGTGACGCCTACCTCAGCTGCGTGTAGTTTATCGCGCCAGGACAGACTGCTGCGTCTCTGCGAAGAGCCGCAGCTGCCTCTTGAACTCCTCAAGGTAATAGATTAACTGACCACGGGTGAGCTGCACTCTCACACACTGCTCGCTTATGCTCGCTCATGATGCAACTTGAGGAGAGAAAAATATCTTAATTTCTTTTCCTTCTACTTTCTATATTCCTAATTTTATCTGTATAAATATAGTAATAATTTCTTAATTAGTAGTTTGGAATTTTATTATTTTGTAAGTCACTTTAATTAGTATAATTTATTGTTAATCGGTTTTTGTTGTTTTTTAGTGAGTATTGCAATTATACTTATAATATAGAGTAGTGTATAGTATAGACATATTGTTATATTAATGATTAGTCATTATATAAATGGTAAACTGTACAATGTCATTTCATTGATAAATAGTAATGAATGACAAGACCATAATTAGCCTGTTCATTATAAGATGATTCAGTAACAGCTGTTACCGAGTAAGAACAAGTGATGGGACATTATTGATTAAATTGATTTATTTATGGATCATTAGTCACTTACAGTTTTGAAAACAATAACACCATAAATATTCATTTATGTATTTATTATCGCTCAACGTATATAGGTATCATGATATCATTATCCTCCTACTCGGAATGATCATCGTTAGTGCATCTTGCAAATTAATAATTTTAATTCTTGATCGCACATTGCATCAAACGAGGTATCAAATTGACATCGATACGCCACTTATATTTTTTTGAATGTTTATCAGTTGGTGATTAAGATCTTTGAGAAAAATCCCTCAAATCATGGTATTACTCCGGTAAATGGGTGAATACACTGGTTAAAAGCACTATTTAAGAAAAGGTCACCGACAAAAAACCAAAAAAAACCGTGACTTCAAAAGTCGAAGTATATAAAAAATACATTTATATAATTATAAATACATCCAAAACTAATCATTAGATAATAGGTACTCGATTGTGTTAACACAGTTTGAATACTAGATTCTCCATTTGATAATCAAAAGACTTCATCCCAATAATTTTGTGCTTGTGACATAACCTTCTATGAGCGTAATCATTTGGATTTACGTCTATTGAAACGTTTAGAAAAAATAATTTAGGTATCATATTTTATCCATAAATCAGTTAGGCATTATCGTGTTAATGCATAATAATTATGTAAGTTTCGATATTGTATTATTGTTAGTGAAGAAGCAAGATGGAATATGTTTTGATACGAGGTGTCAATTTAACGTCGTTCCAAAATTGAAGCGTCAGATTTGCTTTAAACTGTCACGCGAATCATCCTATAATGAACGGACTATTGTGTTAATTAGTCAGACGGCAGTCACTCTCATAAAAGCTAACATAAACCAATCGACAGAGATCAGGCGCGTACAGGTGGGGAGAACTTAGACATTAGCAAGGCCCTTTAGGCTTTAAATTTGCAAGCTTTTGACAGTTTGATAGCTGGTTATTTCGTTGAAAGATCATACTGAAAGAGTGTAGGTACGTGCCCGATACGCAGGAGGCGCGATTTCAATGCCCACCTTGTGCAAATATTTGTATGTATGAATATGAATATTTACATTGATTTAGTCGTGCCGTTATTTTTTTAAGAGCACGTTAATTTGCGGTTGCCTTAAGAACATTTAGCAGTTTTACGGGTAATTGGTAATATGGTATTGATATACAACTTCGATGTCGTCCAATAGTTGCTGGAGTCAGATGGTAGTCGCTTCAAAGTAGCTTGGCAAAAAAGTTGACTCCAACTGAGTTGGGATAAAGCTCAAAGAATGATAAGGGAAAAGGTGTGTGTGAGTAGGCTTTATATTGTGAGCTGCGGATGCAATAGCCCCGGTGATATGGCCCAGAGTCAGCCGGAGGGTTATCACGATTAGCTGAGCAACCATTGAATCATGCAGCCATTGTCAAACAAGCGAATCAGCTCCAGCGGGACTCGCATTCGCGATCTTTCCCTTAGGCACATAGGGAAAGCTGATGGTCATATACTGGTTCCAAAACTTCCTACGAGTATCAATAGATGGTTCCAACGATCACTTCAAGACAGATGTATAGGAAAAGTTGTCACGTGATTTACTCCAGAAACCCGGATTGTTAGAAATAATTAAAATCAGTTTTATATATTAATGGTCTCTCTCTCCCTCTCTTTGACAAGAAACACTGATTTTTTAAAAACTGTTTTATTATTAAAAGCGTGGATGTCAGCTACCGCTTAGTGTTGAGTCAACGCTACTGAGCATAAAAAATTCTAAAATAAAAGTAGCCTACGTTACTCCTTAATATATCAGCTACCTGCCTATAAAGTCTATCTGTCTGCCTGTTTGTATTGCCAGTGTACTTAACTAATACTTACAAAAATAATCTACATGCACCACTACTGAAATGAATCAAAGAAATCGTAACTCTTGGTGTTTTGCAGAAAAAACGTACCTATCGTAACGTCACGTAAATCGCGTTCGAAATTATATTTTTTGCGTTGGCAACTGTGTTACGTGTTAAATAATTGATGTGGTATTGTACGTTTTGTCGCTACGTGGCGTATTGTTCCTCTAGCATTGTGGCACTGATTTGAATCTCGCATTTTGTTTACCCTTACTGTGACTGTAAAGGTCTGGGAAATATGGACATTACTGTTGCACTTGATTAAAAATTGCAGATATATATTTGTAAATATACTAATAGTATATATACTTGTTAAATAATTTTAAAATATACTTTAAGTAGTGCCGTGAACTTTGTTAATTGCAAGTGAAACAAAACTTAAACAGATTCGTCTCATTATGTAGGTGCCCAGTTGTAGGTACCGTTTCATTATAAACTATGTTTGTAGTAAGTAAATACGTAAGTATAGTAGTACGTATTATATCTATAACTATATAATATATCAGAGTATAAATAAGAATATAAAATAAATAATATATGTACACCGGAAGCCGCCCACTAAATCTATCTATTTATCTAACTCACTCCATCCCATGGTTGCCTGGTAGAGATTGCCTTGTGCAATAAGGCCGCCATTTGTTATGCCACAATACTGTACCAAATTTAGTTTTTCTGTATCCATTCTCTGTGTACATACAATAAAGAGATATATTATTATTATTATGTTCCGTAGAACAAATTACGATTTGAACTAAATTTACTTGTGAATTCGATTTTCAAAAGCGCGTTACACACAAAAAAATTAATTATACCTACAGACTACAAGCAGTCAATTTCAACGTTCATAAATCTTACTTTCTAACACACCATAGCGAACAAGCTACGCTTCCTCGTTTAAAATTAGAAAATAAAAATTTCCAGAAAAATATTCTTGATAAATTTTCCACAACCGCTGGTCACGTGAAAACGAGCGGTTCGCGTGAAAACGCGAGTTGTTATTGTACATAATAACAAACGATTCGTCAGTTTGTTTACCTCTCCAATAGACAGAGTTGGTTTCAACAGCAGTACCATTGTTTTATACTTTTTTTTATACCACTTAGGTGGTAGACAGGCACACGGCCCACCTGATGGAAAGTAGTTACCGTGGCCTATGGACATTTGTAACACCAGAGGAGTCACACAAATACCGCCGTGTCCTACCTCCTAATAAATTATAACTTACAACCTAAATCGGTCTTTAGTCATCTTTTTAAACATGGGTGACATACATTGCTAAACAAAAGACAAAATCTCCTTATCCACACTCAAGATATTTCGAAAACAGTTTAAATTTCCTAATTTAAATTGATCAATCTAAGTAATTTAGTTGGGAGTAAACACACAAAAAGGCGACGTTTGATTAGCCGAATCTCTGAAATGACTGAACCGTATATGGATAATGGTAGATGTTATAAGGAGTAACGTAGGCTACTTTTATTATAGAAAATGTTTATGCTCAATAGCGTTGACTCAACAATAAGCGATAAACGACAACCACACTCTGCATCTCAAAATCCTTTCTTAGGGAATTAGGCATTCCCTAAGAAATCATAGTAGCTTTATGCATTCAAAGTCTCAGCCCGATCGGGTAAAAATTGACAAAGTTTCATACAAACTTTCATCCCCTATTTCATCCCCTTGGGGAAGACTTAACCAAAATTCTTTCTTAGCGGATGCCTACGTCATAATATCTACCGGCATGCCAAATTTCAGCCCGATCCGTCCAGTCGTTTGGGCTGTGCGTTGATAGATCACTATGTCAGTCAGTCAGTTACCTTTGTATTAAATATATTTAGATTTTCTTTTCTACTTTTTAGTTTCAGTAATATCACCTTATCTTATGTCCACTCAAAGTACTCTAAAGTATTCATCAAGACGAATCAAACGAGCTCGTACTCGATGGCATGCACGATGTACGCATGTACATTGGCGGACTTAATGTTGTAGGCATTCTCTACCAGTTTACCATTGGGTGGTGCAGAGGTAGTACGAGGTAGGCGCATCTCAATAAGGGATAAGTTAGGTTCAATAAAGTAAATCGATTTTGGAATGTTCGATAGCATGTAGATAATACTATAAATTACTTTCAAACACTAACATAAACAGTGCATATACTAACATAGCATCTTTTAGCTGACCAACAGAACCTGTTAACCATGTAGCACTAAAGTCCTCGTCAAGACAAATCAAACGAGCTCATACTCGATGGGGTCATGTCGTTAAATTACTGAGTTCCTATGGCCATTTAAACACACAATTGGCGTGTTTTGATAAGGTTCTAACAGAATTTTACTTAGTTTCCAAGAAAAGCTTGGTATTATTTACATTTAGCTCGCTGTTTTAGCTAGTTTTAATGAGTCTTGTTTGCGGGCTTTCTAAAGATGATAGTCGTCAGATAGTTTGCAGTGTAAGTTATAATGGTTGCTAAAAAGTAGTTGAAACGTCGGGCTCAATGTAAATAATACCAAAAATCTGTGATAGAATAAGTTAATCGCATAAATTGTGGGCACGCATAATCAAGATTTACATAATATTTTAGGTATTTACCTTAAATTGATTTTGTTTAATTTGGAATCCTAAGCAGTTGGAGAAATCAAAAGAGATTGAGAAAAGAAAAAGTACCATGTCATTTTTCAAACCCTAGGCGTTCTTTACCAAGCTATATCTAAACCACAATAGTACCTATATAGGCGCGAAATCGTATCAGACAGATAGACTTTTGCATCAAAGGGTGAGGTAAGATCAATCGAGTTAGAACTACTTATATACTATAATAAATTGATTTTAAAGCGAATTAGTAAATTCGTTATTACATCAAGTAAGCTAATGGTGTTGTTTTCCATAACGTAAGCTCAATATGTTTAATCGTTAGGTTGAGGGTAAATAATTGTTGCGATTCGAGTATCAGTAGCAGCGTGATCGTAACAAATTTTTAGTGATTGTTTGAGTTAAAATTAACTAAATCAACGTAGTTATTGTCATTCGTCACTACTTAGCTTGAGTAGCCTTGTTTTGAGTTTAAACTAAGAACTATGAATAAAGAAGTTCACTGTTTCACATTACGGGTATGAAATTTTATGTACTACATGTTGGCTTACTTAATGATATTTCATTTTTTACTTATTCATCTCATTCCCAGCTTTCACTTTGAAGTCTAGGGTGCGATTTTTCTATTTTAATTGCATCGCGGTTGAACTATCAACGCTTAATGAAACACTGCCATCTGACCCCCACAATCCACAAGTCATTAGCTATTTCAAAGTATTGCGGTTAGACCAGCTATTGGTTGACTTTTTCAGAACTCCGAGTAACCCATAATGGGATACTCTAACGTCAAGAAACTCTAAATTAATGCTAAATAACATACATTTATGGGTCCTTATGTCAGGTAGAGGTAGGATAAGGAAAGATATGACAAAAATTTATATACAGAATCCTAATATAGTGGTAAGGCCCCCGATCTATTCTTTGCTAAATATTTTAATATTCTGGTTTAGATTTAAAAATAATGTATTATCTTTGTCATTATTACTTACAAAGCTTTAAATGAATATTTGAGTTTTAAACTTTATGGTTTAATGTGAATAAATTTTTCTGTAACTTATCTTAATGTAAAAAAAAGTGCGGACATCAAACTATTCGGAAAGCTTCAGATAATTTAAATAAGATCACGCAATGCGAATATATTGGACAAGGTCCACAAAGTTATGTAGAATAGGCACGTGTCCTTTTTTAATTCTCATTGCTGCATAGTTTTTGTACTCAGATTTAATTTTCCTTTCATTGTCGACCACGGCTGAGACCACCGTAGTACGATAAGACTCGATGAGTGAAAGGGATAGAGAATACTTAAGTGACCCAGCCCCATCAGCCACCGCTTGCTATTTTCCCAAAATTTATACATCATAAATATCTATACAATTTGCATATTCTATGTGGGTCTGAATGCAATGATTGGTGGGTGTTAAAATGTGGGTGTAATCCACCTCTGCCCAGCCCTCTAGGGGTAAAGATGTATGTGTGTATATTCCCTTATAGTGCAGTTTACGCCATGTCTTCGTCAACCATCGTGTATTGAAGTTTAGTGAAAATAGTTCTTTTGCAATTCCGTCAAAAACGTAGATACCGAGCAAATTTTAAATAACTTTTTACAAACTTATTTCATGGCTTGAGATGCATGCCTTGAGTCAACAATAGTGCCCGGAAGACGACAATAGGCTCACCCCCTATGAGGTGGGACCGAATTCAATTATTGGTGAAATGTGGGTGTTAATTCACCTCTGCCTAACCCTCCAGGGATAAAGGCGTGATTATATGTATGTAAGATATTTATTTTATGATTATTTCATGTTATTATTTTTTTAGATATTTCTTTTATGATGGTTTCATGTATATTATCATGTTTGATGATAAATAACAATTATTTGTTTGAATAAATCATGAAATGAAACAAAATTTAGTCACGCAAAAGTACATCATTTTTATAACATTTTGCTACTACCAAACTGTGAAACAGTTTGTTAGCAGAATGAAACTCCCATTTGTTGTTAAGTCCATTTTTATATTTTTTGTTTATTATTGCAAGTAGTTATTAAGTTCATTTTGCTGAGCAATTTTAAGCCATCGTAAGGAAGAATTTTATCATCATTTATAGGTACATTAAATTTTATCATAATAAACTCTTAACAGAAAAGAAAATGTTACTAGGCATGCAATTTTACTTGTTTCTTTCGTAAAGCTTTTATATATTATTTAAATACACTGTTTTACTTTTATTCAGAAATACCTAGTGGTTATGATTTTACAGGCATTGAAAGTTCTCAAAATATCAAGTTCCGTTTGAACAAATGTGACATCATATTCCATCGAGAGCGCTAGGAGTTCTTGGCTGATACCTTACGTTTCACTAGAAATCTCAAGAAATATTTTTTTTATGAAAAAGTATTTTGTTATGAATAGCCCGTTTGTTAAGGAGGCTATACTTATTTAAACAATATGAATTTTTGAAATAAGACCAGTAGTTCCTGAAACCACATAGAAAATTCATTTCTTTTAAACTAATTGATATATCGAAATAATAATTTCATCTAATTCAACACAAAATACAATAAGAATAAAATTTAATATATATCGCCGTCTTCGAGTGAAGGATCGTAGGAAGAAGAAAGCCAGGCCAAAGTGACCAGAGAGACCTTTCCCGAAATTCTTGTTATGTTAATCTTTTACTGATGGAAATTCATTTTTATAGTCTTTTTCTTTTTTTTCTATACCACTTAGTTGGCAGACAAGCAAACGGCCCGCCTGATGAGAAGCGGTTATCGTGGCCTATGGACGTATGCAACACACTCGCGCTGCTGACCATGAAGAATCCTTCTGATGCCCCTCTTAAAGAACCCCATATACACAAGGCGCTTGAGAAAACCACAGCAAGGACGGTCATTCCACAGCTTAAGTGTGCGTTGGTTGAAGTTTCTTTCATACCGTACAGTGCGCACCATTTCAAGTCGCAATGTGTGAGGATGAATTCCCTGCCTATGGCAAGAGGTGCGATGATAGAATGTAGCTACGGGCATCATATCAAACAATTGATCTGAGCAGAAACCATTGTATAGGCGGTAGAACACACACGGTGAGGCAAAATCCCTTCTAAGGCTAAGAGGTTCCACACTACCTGTGAGTATGGGATTGTCAACTAGCCTCAATGCCCATCTTTGCACAGAGTCGAAGGGGTCATTGCTGCTACTGTGTATTTAGTATTTTATTATTATTACAATGATATAAGAAACCTTTCAGTCGCCTTTCACTGTATCGTTGTTTTTGTAAACCAAAGATCTACATGTTAAGCAATATTATCTTTATACTATCAGCATTTAAAGTCGTACGAGTGCTTAATAGGTCTTAATGTGTCCGTGTATTTCTTACAGAATGACTTTGCCAGAAGAAGTAACTATCCCAAGTGGTGCCGAGGTTGTGGCTACACGAATGAGCCCACTATAACCCCAACATTAACGCGAGCCGACTAGCGCAGAAGGTTCAGCTGATGCTCTTAGAGATCACACAAATGATCTATGACGCGCAGTTTAAATCCTAGATAGTTGCAGCTTAGCGTAGCAAACAGGTAAAAACTCGTTCAAGTCTAGTATCTAGTAGTGCAACAATCAAACTTCTAAGTCAATGCAATATATATATATATATATATATATATATTGTTGCACAATTTCAAGACGTTACAGACCCAACTATATGGTACGGAACCCATGAAGTCGTAGTCACAAAACTTAGAATATTAATTTGAAGCACGATCGATAGGCGTGCTGTCAGTAATACTGTTACTGACCAAATACAGACAATTTATGAAATAAGTTGCGAGTGTATATTTGTGTGTGTTGATGTGGAATAATCGGTTACAACGTGTAGCACTAATGGTTTATCTCTATACCCTCTGGTAAAACGATTTATTTGAATTAGCAGTAGCAGCAAAGTCTATCGGCGGTCATAATTATAGTTCAAAGAAAATAACCAGTTATCTAGTTCTTTCTAATAATCGTTTGAAATATTGTAAAAGATATACAAACGAAACAATGCTGTGTAACTTTTTTCTAAAGTTTTTGTTTAATGTACTGAATTATTAGGACTTCCAACTATTCAAAGTTTTTGTAAACACATTACAAAATACCAAGAATATTTTTCAAGACATTCTCTTATCATGAAACAATAGCAAGTGCACCCTTATGGACGTCCTAGATAATAAACCCTCGACCCATTGTGTGGGGGCTTTGGGGATAGTTACCTATAACTGCAGTCAAGTGTTTACAAATGTGCTAAATTGAAAGTTTTCAATTGTTATCTGGCTACCTTAAACACGTTACATTATGATGAACATACCGGAATGGCTTAGCGCGAGTGCTCACACCATTTAGTACAGACGCATAGACATTTAGCATAGGATTCTGAGGGGACCCACGCGACAACTGACGTCAGGAACATATATATGCAGAGATTAAAGTCTATGAACATAGGAACACGTGGTTCTTGTAAAAATGCAAAAACAAATTATTACGGGATTAATGCAAGACATAAGACAATCCAATTTGATTATTTTATTGTAAAACTAAAATAATAACATTGATAATATAATATTTTTGATAATGACATACTATTATGTTAGGATAATAGTACTTAATGCTAATCTCTTACTAATATTTATATACATACATATTAACACGCCTTTATCCCCGGAGGGTGAGGCCGAGGTGAATTAACACCCACATACCTCCAATAATTGTATTCAGTCCCATGTAATTGAGAGAAATGTTGACTCGAGCCATGCATCTGAGGCTGAGTATATTAATATATATTGCCTGGTAATTGCACTTAAATTAATTATCTAATGATAAATCTAATTATGAAACTAAAACAATATCGATCTTTCGAACTTACTCGTAAATTAAAACCTTAGGACATAGTGGCACGTGGTGTTTCTATATTGAGATTATAAAGGAATAAAAATGCTAGACCTAAGAATCCAATCAGAATTTTTCATTATACAACTAAAAATATTTCAATAATGAAAAGTTCGCGAGTGATTCTTTAATTAATTTATAATTAGATTTGCTTTATAATTAAGATACTATCGAAATAAATGTCGGAAATACTGCACTCTTCACCCCCCGTAGTGTATCTATTATATAAAACATAAAACATTATTTTGAGAAACCAACTTTATTGACAAATAAAATTCTTTTTGAACGTCATAATTGTCTTTATATTATTACAATTAAAAATATGCAAAATAAACAATACCTACAGAGGAGACCAGATGACTTGAAACAAAGGCTATGCCATATAATGCATCTAAGTGTGCTTAGACATCATAATGTACAATGTCAATTTATATAAATCGTAATAATAACAAGCAAACATCAAAAATGACCTATAAAATGCCACATGTGGGATATTGTTGTGAGAATAAGAAAACATCATTATTATTGCCACCGTGCCGTAATGGTGCTTTATCTGATAAACTTATGACTAGTACAATAGAGGACTTCAAAGTATTCATAGTCTTTGTAATGTGAGCCAAAAATATTTTCCAATAAGTTCTTTTATCATAAAACAATAGCAAGTACATTTTTATGGAAGTTTTGGATACTTAACCACTAAAATTATTTAATTTGAATCACTTCATTAATGAAAAGGTCAAGGTCACCTGGAAGAAATCGCTTCCAGCGGTAAGGCCGCCCATCGTACCTTAAACTGTGTACATTTTTTTATTATACCTCTTAGGTGGCAGAATAGCATGTAGGTATGAATTTCTCGAACATATTGAACTACATATTTTTTTGCCGTATAACATATTATTGGAAATAATTGTGCAGTACAAAGAATACCTGCAGTGGGGACCTGGTGACTTAAAGCACAGACCTTGCTGCATAATATGCCTGTGCTTAGGTATCAGTCACCAGCATTATCTGTTTGTATAGATCCCAAAAATATTTAGTATTCTATAAAAATTACCAGTAACATTCCATATGTATATTGCGGTGAGAAAAAAAAAACATTATCATTAAAGCCTTATGACTCGGCGCTTTACCTGAACCTTGTGTTATTTGTTGCTAATATAATAGAGTCAGCGAGTGAAAGGGATAGAGCATACGTGACCCATCCCCGCCATCCTCCCTCATTTTCTTTTTCCCAAATTCGTTTGGACTTACAATTTGCTTGTGTTCTCTATCAGTGCAGTTTATGTCATCGTACAGTGAAGGTTTTGTTAAGTGCAATGAAAACTGAAGGAATAATGTCGAAAGAAGTACACTGTGGATATAACTCTGGGTAAGTTTATTAATAAAATTATACTTATATAATATTATTTCGTTTACAATAATTTCAAACGCAATGATATTCTCATGTTTAATAACCGCATAACAATTATTCGTATGATTAAATTATTATGTGTCTAGTGCAAATAGTTCCTTAACCAATTCTGCTGTGCACTTCTAAACCGTCGTAAGGGACACGTAACGAATTTTATTATTGTTTCTACATTTTATGTTTTATACTCACTAGGTTATCCAGATATGAAAGTTTTATTTCTAGGCCGATCTAAAAATATTTCTTTAAACCATTTGCTTTTTATTATAAATATTTGGACATGTATAGTAATTGATGGTTTATATTTAAATAGTCATCAAAATTCTTTTTTCTTACATATGCGTCTCATTAGATGTTGAAATTTTACATACCTCGTAGAAATTCCAATTTATATTTTTATTAGATGGATACTACTACGTCAGAAATAAAATATCTTATCATCGTGTCATAATGTATCATACATTTACATTTACATATCGGAAGATGTTCGTAAATTCTTATGTATTATAAAAATTGAATAATATTAGGCGCGTTAAGCACTATCTTTATACCATAAGTCTTTTCAAACGAGTAACTGTTACTGGCCGACAGTTCTTATTTAATTGTACTGTATGTGTAATGTATGTGTGCTAAACATGTTCAAACACAATTTGAAAATTGTTAATGAATAAATACTGAATACTGATTTCCAATTCTTTTTTAGATTTTACGGTCGCCTGAATGTTATCGCTATGATAGATGTACCGGCTTTTCTTGATGGGATTTTATTATTCTAATTTTATTAGGCGCTATGTCACGTGGTTCCAGGCAGAGTAGAATTTGGACTACCCTATGTACATGGCGACTAAGGGATAGGGCTGTTTAACATCAGACAAATATATACAACCCAGACACAGGCACAGATGCATGGCTCTAATCAACAATAGTACCTAGAATACGGCAATAGGCTCACCCCCTATTACGACCGAATACAATTATTGGTGAAATGTGGGTGTTAATTCACCTCTGCCTAACCCTCCGAGGATAAAGGTTTGATTTATGAATGTTTTGTTTCGTTAAGTCATCGACGAACTTGACATTCTCTGGCGATTATTAATCTGTACAAACATCATCTCCGTGTATCATTCCCAAAAATATAAACCCCCACCGTCTCAAATACCCCAACCAGTGTTAATATGTCCGCATATTCGTCTACAGGATGATGCAACAAACGGAAGACGGGAGCCCTCATGGTGCAGAGGACACCTGCACCTCCAAAAATCAGCCTAAGCCGAGACAGAGGCTCTCCATTATTCCCGAACATGTGCGGGCTAACGCCGAACGTAAGAGAATAATTCAACTATGCAAAGAGAAGCGTAGGACGAAGGACCTCCGGCGAAAAGTGTGTATTAAGAACACTTATCGTCGTCTTCGTAAGGAGGTCCATAGGGAGAAAGAGGCTAGGCGGCAGTGACCGAAACACCTGCCAAGATTGCATAGCCTATCGCAATCCACTGCTGGACACGGGCCTCTTCCAATTGGTGTTTACTCTATGCAAATTCTCGAATTAAAATAGAGTCACCAGTCTCCTGCGCTTCTCTCGAAGATGAGACCGTAAGCCGTATTCCTTCATCCCCCATGTGTGCCCTGCGTGGCTGGCACACTCGCATGCTTCTGCCATGCGCCATGAGGACAATACAGGAGAAACGTTTTGTAAATATTGTGATAATTTATTGTTAGTTTGTAATTTTGTTATAAGGTAGTTATTTTATTACAACTTATTCGCTTTTCTATCTTTAAGTCATTGTATCGTAAGTAAACTTAATTTCTCGTTATTGTAAATTATCATTGTATAGTTTCTTCTTTTCATAATTTAATTATTTCGATATCAGATCGATGTGGGTACAGCCAGTAAAAGAAATAAGTAATAGCATTTTGCATACCACATTACATAAAAAGGTGTATACTAATCTCGTTGGCCAACTGTACAGTCATTCACATTTTAGTCCTAAGGTTGTGGACTTTGTTGCGCCGCCTCTTCTCCTCTAGTGCCTAAGAAGCGGTGGTAAACTTAGGTTAAGTATAATTAGCGTCAAAAAGATATAACAATGTTATAATATTATGTCGAAAATATAATTATATTATTTAGTATTGAGTCTTTTTATCTGTAGTTAGTTAATGTAAGTGAATAAATAAATATTAAATTTAATCTGTACATGTGATTTTATTGACCGATTTATTGGTACCTTAGTTAAACAATACTAAAAATTAAACACTTGCCTCTGAACAAATCTCACTGAAGGCGAGGCACGGTTTTCCTGTCGGGGTTGGAAAGTCAAATGGCAGTCATTTCAGTAATACATAATAAGATAGAGAATTTTAAGCTTTTGATGCAACAGTGTTATTGACTAAGAAGTAAATTTACTGAAATTCATGTATGTAAGAAAATCTCGTTATCATTTTATACCTGTTATTTGTTGATTTATTTATACCTTACTGGCTGGAGCCAAGTACTCAACTCAACAGCAACTCAAAGCAAATAATTGCATGTCGTAGCGCACATTAAACTAAAAGTCGCGCGTCGGCTCCGGCGTAGCATTGTAGCACTCAGTGACGTCACACAAGTTGCTATGTGCATAACACGTCAGTTACACACGCGAGCCTTATTCGCCGCCACCAGTGACCTCGAGGTCAAATTCCAGCCAATCACAGTTCACTTTCATTAGTTAACCTAAAGTGTTCATAGTATAATGTATTTTTTTTTATGGCTTTTCACCTCAAGCATTGATGTATCGCATGGGCTTGAATTGAGAACTTCGCCTGCTACGAGCTTTCTCGCTGCAGGGTTTGCCTTCACTTACTCGCCGAGGGATGCCGTGAGCTTGCTTTAATTTTTCTTTAAAACTTAACTTTAATATAATCTATTAAATGCATTGGGTGATGTAGGATCATATTGACATAGTGTCTAAAACTTTAATTTTAATTTAAGGCTTATTAGGTATGTGTCCTTAAAGTTATTTCTTAATGCACACTGGAGTTGATAATAAAACCTTAAACCTCACAGTTTGGTTTCATTTAGCTCACCACCGGAAGATTAAAAGTTTCCAATATCCGCTGATTATCCTAGGCATATGTATCTCCAAGGTGCCCGAACTTTTATGGTAATGTACTTACTAACCAATTTTTTTATTTCTTTTAAATAGGAGATTACACACTTACTTTGTCACATTTTACTTGCTCCATTCAAGAGTAAACAAAAAATATATGATATAATATATAATAATACAAAACCACACATATAATATTTTTTTATTATTACAATTAATCAGAATATGAGATGTGAACACTATTTTGTACCATATTCAACGAATAAAGACTTTGACTTTGACCTCAAATAGCGAGCTTGAGGGAGTTTGTGAAATAAAAGAGAGGCGTGAATATTCATTTTCAATTAATGACATACTAATGTGTTATGTTATGATAATAGCACTCACTGTTAATCTCTTACAATACCAATTTATTACCTCGTGTCATGGTAACTGCACTTAATTTGTGAATTAATTATCTAATGAAAACTCTCATTATGAAATCAAAACAATATCGATCTTTCTAGCTGAAACCAATTCTAGGCATAATCGCAAAATTATTTTAAATCCGTTTGAAAAATAAATCTAAGGACATAGTGACACGGGGTGTTTCTATATTGAGATTATATAGGGATAGGGATAAACTGTGATGGAAAGAATGCAAGTACGCAAGTGCTTTTTTAATTAGATACTATATTTATAATTAAATTTGCTTTTTAATTAAGATACTACCGAAATGAAGGTCAAAATAGCATAACATAACATAAACTCATGCCTATATCCCCGAAGTGGTAAGTGGTGGCAGAGGTGCTAGCACCCACATTTCGTCAGTTTATGTTTAGGTCTCAATATAATAGGTGGCGAACCTATTGCCATTAACCCGGTACTTAAATAGCAAGTTTTTTTATTTATATATATGATACGTCAATTAGACTTCGCCTTGCCTGATGGTAAGCTGAAGGCAAAATCTCAGAAAAGAGGGTCACCATTACTCACACATACCACGTGATAATGGTGAGACTCAGCTTGACGGCGTCATCATATCCTTTTTCAAGCCCCGCTTAAAGGACCCGGGACTGTAAGAAGAAGGAAACACGTGAGCTGGTAATGAATTCCAGGCCTTGATGGTGCGACAAAGTCACCGAACCGCTTGGTTCTTGATCGGATATTCTGCACCGTGTGCGGGTGACATCTAAGACCTGCACGTGTTGTCCTGTGTAGGAAAGGGGAGGGTGGGCCTAATTGAAAGAGATCATCAGAACATTCACAATAGAACAGACGGTAAAATACAGCATGCAACATGTCTAGGGTGTTCGTGATCTCGAGATTCCTAATGATGCGGACCGCACGTCACTGCAACCTGTCGAGAGCATCTACGAGTAGTAAGTACTTTGCTGAACCATCCCAGAGATTCGAGCAGTATTCCACGTAGGAGCGAATTTGTGTTTTGTATCGAAGACACCGCTGCTCCGGCGTGAAAAAAGTCTCACTCTGTATAGGACTCCAAGTTTACAAGAGGCTGTTTTGATGATAATCTTGATGTAATTTTTGTTGCTGCGAACATCCATACTTAGGATATTGAGATTGTCCTGCAGTGGCAGTGGCATGCTCTGAAGAGTGGGGAGGGGAAGAAAAGAAGATACTTCTGTTGTAAACGCACATGCCTGCGTCTTCTTGGCATTGAACTCGACCAGGTTCTCAGAGCCCCATTGGAAAATATGATTCAAAATCCGGTCTAGCTCAGTGACAAGATGCTGCCTTTTCTCTGCGATATTTGAAGGCTTGGCCGAAGGATGTCCATGATAACTCCCGTGTAAGGTGCTAACGTCTGCATAACAATAAATACTACCGGTGGACGTAGAAACGATGGTGCCGCTGGCCACCCGCGGTATAGTACAGAGGCCCAATTGGGACTAAACACCCTGGAAGGCTGCCTCACCAGACCGCGCATAATCCCGGTATGGCTCGTCATGCCGGTTGGAAGTGGGAACCCGGCGACCATATTCGGGGGGGTACGGGGGCCCTTGCGTACGGCGTGTCGGCTCATGCCATGCATCATAATCATAGACAAAACCAATATCCCGCACTTTGTCACGCGGTGCTGCGACGACAATCACCTCTTTTTTCACGCCCTTTTCTCCTTTTTTATCATGGCAGCGCACTTAAGAGTATTGGGCAACACCGCGGTTCTTCAAACTCCCACAAGCTCGCTATTTGAGGTGGAGTCCACTAACATCTGTGGGCTCCATGCGAACTTCAACGCCATCCACCAACACCTTGAGACGGCGAAACCAGATATGCTCTTTCTCACGGAGACAAATTACAATTGATTCAAAACCATTCGTATTTATTTATCATCAGTTACACTTTCTTTAGTAATAACAATAACTCATAAAATTCTTATTACTGGTATATGAACGTAGTTTTTGTTAAATTCTTGTAAGTCTCCGTGCCCCTGGGGTTTAGAGTTCACTTTTTAAGAGTTAAAATCCTGCAAAGTTTTGAGTTCGAATCCCAGTCAAATTTTACTTTTTGAACTTTTAAATATTTGTATATCTTCATGTTAATTACTTACCTATTAAGGGAATGTTGAGGTAACATCACAAAAGTATTTTGATATTTTAGTATTTTTTTTATAGCAACTTAAATCAGTAGTATTTTTATTATTACTGAGCGAGTATTGTTGCACACACATTGCATTAATGTTTCTCGTATTTTAATTTATGCTACCATCATTCTCATGATTAAAATAACATGATAATTTTATTTTTAACTATCAACAATTGGATGCATTGTGCTTTCCAAACGTTCTTTAACATCACAAACAAAATAAAGAACAAAAACAAAACTATTTACTGACGTAAACGACTATATTAATATAGTTGCGGTTCGAACTCGCTACCTTCGAAATATCTTTACGCCTGGAATACCACTCAGCTACGTGAGCCTGTACTAAAATGGTGAAATTTACCTTCTCATTCGATGGCAGGCAAATCACTCACACATATTCAATCGTTCACGATTCACGATCATGCACACTGGCACACATAAATGTATTACACTAATACGCCTTTAACGATGACGCACACATGTGACTTCAAAGCAATGAGTTATTGTTGTGTGAACACACATATGTAAAACATAGGGTGCTTCTACTTGACCCAGATCATAAATAGATTTTATTAGATGGATAGGCTATCGTTTTCGTCTTGTGTACCTCTACCGTTCCCATACAGGAGATGCTGAGACAACTCGACTCTTTGAATATCTGAGTCAGGCGGCAGATGATGATGAGGAACGGTTTCCGAACGCTGAAGTGGTATTTTTGGGGGACTTTAACGCCCACCACGAAACCTGGTTGGGCTCCGCCAAAACAGACCGTGCGGGAAGAGCCGCCCATGCATTTGTTCTGGCGCATGGCCTGACTTAATTGGTACACGAGGTCACTAGAATACCAAGAAGGTCGGGCCTAGCACCCTCTCTGCTAGACCTTCTGCTGACGAGTCACCCAGACCTATATAGTGTTTCGGTACAAGCCGCTTAAGGCAATTCCGACCACTGTCTGGTCTGCTCCAAGGTGCCAAAAAAAAAAAAAAATTCTTGATTGATTCTTTGATTCAACTATTTTGCGTCCATCCCGTGGGTTGAACGCTGCTTTGAAGGTAAGAAAAAAAGTGTGCAAGGGCTGTTGATCAAAAGCAGTCCGCGTATCGCGCTTGGGTAAGGGCGCGTGCCACGCACGATCCCAATGTGGGCCACTTTAAGGCGGCGTACAACAGAGCCACAAAGGTCTGCAAGAGGGCTTACGTCAGAGCGGATGCCCTGCGCATTGCACGGCTTGGTCAAGAGCTAGTGGCACATCCCACGGGCAGCCGTGGATACAGGCGACACTCTTCACGCCGCGCAATGTATGTATTAGATAAAAAATAGAACATTACTTTGAGAAACCAATGTTATAGACAAATTAAATTCTATTTGAATCTTTTTTGATAATCTATTCAATTCAATATCGACGGGTAAAAGGAAATAGGGCATAGGCGACATTTTGGTCAAACATTTTTTTTTTTTTTTTTTTTATTCATAATTCATTTATTACTGTAAAATAGTACAACATTCTCCTTAGGTGACAAAGATTTGTGAATAATAGTAAGTATCTATTAGAGATATAATATCCAAGGAGTGCTGTGGCACTCGTACTAGGTGACCCTGTGTCACGAGTGCCGTCACCTTCCTTGCAGTCTGAAAGTACATTGTTAGGTACATCACTTATACTACATTTTAATTAATAGAAATTGAATTGATTATTTACATAGTTAGGAATACAATAATGAGATTTGTAAAATTAATAATAACTTGTCATGCTATAAAAATAATTTCATTAATATTATGTTTAAATATATATATATTTTTTTTTATTATTATTCATAATGTAGATATGATTTACTTTGTGTATGTGTGTGTGTGTGTGCGTGCGTGTGTGTGTGCGCGCGTGTGTGAGTGTGTGTGTGTGTGTATGTGTGCGTGCAGCTTACCTAAGTAACTATACAGAGAAGATTTTCAGTCTCATCATAGGTCAATGTCTTGAGCCAGTTTCCAACTACGCGTATGCAACTATACCGAGTGAGTGTAGATATATTTAATTGTTGGTTTGCTTTATTGTAAAGTCTCGCACCAAGTATCCAGAAATGCCTTTCCGCAGCGGAGGTGCTGTGCCTTTCTGTGTTAAAAAGTTTTAATCTCCTGCGCATACCAACCCTAAGTTTTAAAGATTTCGGTGCGTCGGAGTGTTTGCGTGTTATTGTTTTGAGCACAAAGAGCTGTCTAATGGTGAAAACCTGGCATTCCTTGTAAAGTATTTCGGTAGCATATCTGTAGGGTCTCCTAAACATAACTTTAAGGACTGCTCTCTGTGCTCTCTCCAGTCGCAACATGCTTGAGGAATGGGTGCCTCCCCAGGCCGCAATGCAGTAATCCATGAGAGATTGTGCAAGAGCATAGTACACCATTTTTAAAGTCGATGGATCCGCCGCTGTCCTGAGCCTTTTGAAGACATAAATTAATTTTCTAATGCGAGGCACCAGAGCACTTATATGAGTCTGCCAACTAAGTGTGTTGTCCAAGTATACGCCGAGGTATTTAATTTCGGGTCTCCTAGTGAGACTAGTGCAGTTGCAGGAGATAGCCCCCACACCACAATCATGAACCCTGACAGAGTACCCCCCACTACCTGGCTGTCCCACAGACGTACACGAAAATGTTATGAAAGACGATTTTTCTACATTAAGTGTTAGTAGGTTACGGGACAACCATTCTGACATAATCTTTAGGCTATTCTCTGCGAAGGCACGCGCTTGACCCCAACTTTGACCATCAACCAGAAGTGCTGTGTCATCAGCGTATGTTATGACTTTGGCGTGAGGTAAGTTGAGTTTGCATAGAGAATTTATGTAAACCAAGAACAATGTTGGACCCAGCACACTGCCCTGCGGGACACCGTAGGTGACAGGTCGTTCATCACTAGTGACATTACCTATCTTAACATATTGACGTCTTTCAATTTCAATTTTCAATTTCAATTTCAATTTCATCTTTATTTGCGAACACAGGTACAAATTGTTGGTACATTGGTTTAAAAGTTTGATCATTCCGCATTCCACCTAAAAGGCATGCAAATTTACAATATAAGCTTAAAAATAAAATACATTTTATAGGAGTAGCTACTGATTAATAACGCAATTAATTTCGAATTTAATAATGTTAAATGGTTTAGCTATGTCAAAATTTTAAATTAAATAGTATATAAGTTTAATTAGTTGTAATACAATATAGTCACTTTCATTACAATCTGTCATTCAAATATTCGTCAATAGTGTAGTACGCTTTCGTTATAAGTAAGTGCAATACATTTTTTTTAAAAGTAGTTGTATTTTCCACTTCTAAAATATTTCGTGGTAATTTATTGTACAAGCGAGGTGCCATGGAGAAAATACTTTTATCAAACAGCGCTGACCAATGCTGAGGCATACAAATTTTATGGCAGTTACGAGCACTGTTGTATGCAGTGTAACGACTCAAATTACCTTTTACAAAAGTTACAACTTCATATATATACAGACAAGGTAGGGTTAGTATCTTCAACTGTATAAAGTGTGGTTTGCATGTGTCTGTCTGTTGTAATTTGCACACGGCTCTCAAACATCTTTTCTGTGCCTTAAATGCATATTCCTTGTCAGTAGAGTTGCCCCAGAACATGACCCCATATCTTAATATTGATGTCAGTGAGATAGTCACGGAAAACGTCAAGTACCACTCCCCTTATGCCTATTGATTCAAGTCTATTCACAAGGATGGGAATCGAAACCGTGTCGAACGCCTTTGATAGGTCCAGAAATATACCTAGGCATTTCTTGCCTGAGTCTAGCGTCTTTATGATATGATCTGTCAGACCAATAACAGCGTCTTCTGTCGATTTGCCCTGTCTAAAACCGAACTGATTCTGAGCAATAATATTATTTGTATCTAGGTACTGTATTAGTCGTTTGTTTAAAGTCTTTTCTATAATTTTAGACAGAGTGGTTAACACTGAGATTGGCCTGTAGTTCGTAACACTGCCCCGATCCCCAGCCTTGTAGATAGGATGTATTAGTGCCTTTTTGAAGATACTAGGGAATGCACCCTGCGAGAAGCATAGGTTTATGATATGCATTAAAAGAGGTATTATAAAGGCACGTGCTTCCTTCAGGAGTTTAGCTGGGATGCCATCCCAGCCAACAGCACAGTCATTGCGTAAGCCTAAGATAATGGAGTTCAGTTCATTCTCGTCCACACCTATGAGCCCCATAGAGGTACTCCGCAGGTTACAGGAGTCATTTGTTATGAGGGAAAGATTTGGGGGGCTTGGAACATTGTAACGGCCTTGTTGTGTACCAATTTTATCGGCTAGAGTTTTCCCTATATTTGCAAAGAAGTCGTTGACAACATTCACAGATGAGGATTCGTCGTCTGCAACCCTCAATAGTTCAACCGGGACGGATTTGTATTTATGCAGGTGCGTTATTTTTTTAACTACCTCCCAAGTTGCTTTTGGACTACCTTTTGCTTTCTGTAACTCTCCCTCCTCATAGGTTTTTTTAATCTTTTTTAGTAAGTCGTTACAAAAGTTGCGATATCGCGTGTAGGTAAGTCGAAGAACCATACTGTCAGGATTTTTATTAGATTCTCTGTGCAATTTGTCACGATGTCTGATACATCTTAGGAGCCCCGGCGTGATCCATGGTTTTAAATTTCTATTATTCCGATTTACTTTTTTTACTTTGGTGTGCGTTTTCACTACAGCCGAGATTAGAGACACAAAGTGCTCCGCCGCCACGTTCGCATCGTTTGAATGCAGTATAGAGCTATAGTCCATGTTTTCTATGTCAGTAACAGCTGACTGAAAATCGAGTACAATATGTGCACTATGTTTACACGTAAGCTGTTTTGACGCATATTCCACACAAAGTAGCGTGGGACGGTGATCAGTAATAGACGAGTCTATGACTAATACTTTTGCCGGGTTTTTTGTTTTCAGCATAACGTGATCCAAGCATCGGTCTTTTCGAGTAGGAAACTGATGAGCCGGTAGTAAGCCATGAGCAGCCGTCACACAGAGATATTCATCAGTATCAGGGTCCTTTGCATCAGGTGTAATGTTGATGTTAATGTCTCCTGTTACGACTATGGTTTCGTTTGAGGATAAACTAGTCAAAACCGAGTTTAAGCTTGTCAGAAAGTTGTCAGTTCGTTTGTGAGACGGGGAACGGTAAATTGCCACTATTGCGATATTTTGCAACTTTAGTATAAGACATGCACCGTCCAGGAACGTGGGTTCCTCGCATATTAACGAGGCCAAACTATCAGACACATACGCCACCACACCGTCATTCTGATTGGAGAATCCCGAATTATATGCCACGTAATTATCCAGTACTGGTATATCCGATACCTTGCTTAGCCAGCACTCTGTTAAGACCACAATATCGCATCTGATGTTTAAGTCGGCTAACAGAACATTGAGTTCATCAAAGTGACAGTTTATACTACGTATGTTCATGTGAAGGATTGTAATAGTTTTTACACCTTTATTATTGACAAATCCAGCACATTGTCTAGGGTCACAGATAATAGATTTCGCAATGGAAATGTCATCTATACTATTATATATTGCACTCAAATTCTCAGTGGCCATTGGATAAAGACAGTGTCTTCATGTATCATTATGTGTTCACAATATTCATAATATTGTGTTTTTTTGGTATTTAGATATAGGAAGGTATATTTGATAAATAAATCACTAACATACCCCGCCAGGAACGAACAGCGACAGGTTATTTTATGTATGTGGGTACTTTGAATTTTTTGTACAAGACATTTGTTTACTTCTTTCTCAGTGTCGGTGAGGTAAACAATTTGGTGGTCGTAGTACTCCAAGCGTACTATTATATTAGTCTTAGTGTTATACTTAAAGTGTTTTTGTATATATGTACGAGCTTGTTGATAATGTACACAGTGTTTATGACAAATCGTGTAGTGAATGTGAGTGTATAATAGTGAGTGTTTGGTGTTGTTTAAGATATAATAGTTTGTGTTTAGTGTGTTTGCGAATGGTATGTATTTCATGCTAGTATATATGTTTATCCAGTTATTGTGCATGCCAATCACAAAAATGGGACAGGTGTTAAGATAACAAAACATGTAGTTTAAAATGTGGATTACAAGCTTTTGTATAGCTAGTCATTTACTGTTTTTGAGCTTCAGTAAGTCTTCCTCTGAATCGATACGCGAATAGGGCTCGCCTTGCTTTTTCCGCAGATAAATCCGTCCTCGAGAAGACCAGCAGTAGTTGTAATTGTTTTGAGCGGCGAAATCTCGTGCCATGTAGAATAGCTTTCTTGTCCTGCTTGTAAGGTTCTCTGATATATACACAGGTAGTGGTGGGCCATCCAATTTCAGGTGTTGTGTGTTAAATTTATTTGTATGGTTCTGTTTATTAAAACTTTTAAGTGACTGAAGGAGATTTTCTTTCATGGTGACCGTGTTGAAATCCACTATTATTGGCTTACTAGCAGTTTTAGATGGGATCCTATAAATGTCCCGTATCTCAACTGGTTGGAGGGATATATTTAAAGTCTTCGTAATGCCATTTATTGTATTTAACAGGTCGTTTTTACTTTCAGAAGTTTTGTTAGGAATATTTCTGATTTCAATGCTAGATAACCTTTGATTTCGTTCTATTGTTTCGACCCGGTCCCTTAGGCTCTGAATATAGGCGAGATGATTTTTTCTTTCTGTTTCTAGAATCTCCATCTTGTTTTTCATCTCCTCGTACTGTTGCGAGATAAACAGCATACTAGTCTGAATATCATTTGTGCTATCTTTTATGGTATTAATACTTATTTGAAGTTGCTCCAACTTTTTATTTTGCTGCGTTTTAAAGTCCGAAAACATTTGTCGCATTTCGCTCATTAGATCGGACTTTTTAATACTTGGACTATCAAATCCTTCCAGCTTCCGCTTTTTGTTTGTAATGTCCGTGTCAGACGATATAGTGAGCTCATTCTCTGCACCTGGATTAAGTGCTGATTCGTCGCGAACTTTGGCACTAGTTAAAGCGCGCGGGGCTGGAGGAGAACGTTTCAGTGGCATCTTTACAGGAAAAATAGTTAATATCGATTAAACAGGTTATAGGCAAGCAGCACTCAACACTGTTGTTGTTCTTTGGATTTCAACTAACTACATCAATTTTGTTATTCCCTTTGATTGATATTTTTCCCTGCAACTGCAGATTTAGTTGTGGACTGGCAACATTTGGTAGCGGTAGTTTTGCTATTTCCAGCTAGATGGCGCTAGTGATTAGTGAATGATATTCAAAATTATACAGGCAAATGTCAAAAATTCTATTTAATCTATAGTATTACTCATCGAGTTGTAGTTCGTCTATTTGCCGCTGTGTGTCACTAGTAGTTAGTTATTTGAAAATATTTTTCTCAACGGTTTGTTTACATATTAGACACAGGTTTTAAGTGTATAGGATGTTGTTGGTTGGTACTTGATAAGACCACTTCACTTCAAATCACTCTGTGAACTGCTATAACTGTACAAAAATACGAGTTGAAGTATAAAATTTGAATACTTGTCACTTATAGCACTTATGTATTTAGCTTTCTTATTTAACGTTTTCACTGTTTTATGGTTAACACTAGTACTGTCACATAACTAGGGTTTTGATCTCACTTGATTGCATAGGGTTTTTCACAGGTTCTACCAATAATTACAATTTATAAGATTTTAAATATGCAGACGAAGTATAGCTGTGGCTGGGTAGCCAGTATAAAAAAAAAGAAAAAAAAAAATGAGTTATTTATGCCATTGGACTTAAAATTTTCTGCTCTTTCGAATGCGCTTACTCCCATGGCTCTACGATGACTTTTTTGGCGTTTATGCCCAAGCAAAACAAATACAATTTATAGTGTTATTTTTGCTAACCGACGAAAATTCTGGTCATTTTTGCTATAAAGGTGATTGTACCCCTACAAAAATGATTTATTTTGGGTTTGTTGTCGGTAATACCTTTTTACTTCACAAGGGTGCCAAGCTTTTGGTTGTTTATGCCTTTTAAGCATTTCAATTGAAAAGTACAAATGTTGCTTAAAGCTTACTTCCATTTTGTAATTTAACAGAGCTATGGCGCTTGTGCCCTTATATACAAAATGCATACTTATATTACTCTGGCGGTTATCCCCTATTTCCATTCAGTTCTTAATGACAGCCAAGTCGGTTATGCTCTATTACCTAAATTGATTTTAATATGACACTGGTGGTTGTACCTTACTTCCGTTTACTAATATAAATACGATTCGTGTTTTTATTAGTAAGGGGGTTAATTTTGATTTTTCTTGATTAAAAAGTATTAAAAAAACTCCTTTTTTATTTCAAGAAACATCACACTATCTGCTCGTTAGCAAATATGAAATGACGAGCTATATCTTTTAAATTTACCATTTAGTGTAAAATTATAGCAGGGTATACTGTAATAGGCTTATTAGTAAAATAGATCCTTAGTATGTTTCTGTGAAAATTTACTCCCAAGCAATTTCACCCTACTTTAGAAGTTAGAGACCCAATTACGGTGTCGTGTAATATCTGTTTTAGATATTTTCCTGATGAAGGATTGTGTTGGTTGCGCTACTTCATTACTTTTGGGGTGGCTTTTCATCCATATTTCTTTGCTTCGTAGCGACATTGTGTGTTACTAATGTCGTATATCCTGGTATTGTTTTGAATGCCGAGTGTTTCTTGTGCCCTATTACCTTTTATACAACCACTATGAAAAGTACCTTATCCTTCTTTTCCTATAATATTGATTGAACTGTCTAGTCGCTTATACCCTTTTACCTTGCGAAATGATAAATTGGAACGTCGCATATGCTTCTTATCCTTTAATATTTGATTTTGTCATTTGTATCTTATGCCATATTTCCTAATTCAAAAATTATAAGCTGTGGTTATAAGCGACAAAAACTACTTAAAATAACGTCAAATCACTAAAACTAAGAATACCAGTAACTGTTCCATTTCTACCTGATTTTATAACTGTTTCGCTTTTCACAATATCTTAATAAATGACAAAAATACGTCAGTTTTTCTAAAATTTAAAACTTTGAACGGCTCTCCTGAACATTTCATCTTTTGTCGCTTATCCCCTATTTCCTTTTAACCGTCGATATTTTCTTTTTTTACATTCTTAACGTAGGATCTGCTTATCAATTTAAAATATTATGCAAAACAAACTATACGAGTATTCCAACAGAGGGGACCTGCGGGTCTAAAAAGGTCACTTTGATGGAATCGTATTAGGATAATACACACATAAACAAAGTCTAGGGAACTAGGACATTTCTAGTTTTTATTTAAAAACCCTTTCTTGTAATAGTGAGTGTTTTATGTCAATAGAAGGGTATTTTTATACCGTTTTTAATTTTAATTTTAATAAAAACATTCTCATATCAATTTTTTTTTTTTAAGAAAGAATTGAATAGTGCCAATGTTGAGTATTACAACCTTCTATGATTAGGCACAAAAATAACGAGGGAGTAAGAAATACAGTAATTAACCGTACTTTAAACGTTTTTAATAATCTGTAGGACCTCCTAAAGCATTAGCAACAGCTCGACAACGGCGTGGCATACTTAGTATGAGATTGTCAAACATCGTCTGTGGAATATGGCTCCATACACTGCGAAGGTGTAAAAAAAGTTGTTCTTCAGTGTTCAGATTTTCCAAAGAATCACTGAAAGCTCTTCTCCCAAGCAATTCCCAGGCATGCTCTATGGGATTGAGGTCGGCAGACTGAGCAGGCCATTCCAACGTCGTAATATTGTGCTCGCTTAACGCATTGACCACTACCCGTGCGGTGTGTGACCGTGCATTATCTTGCATGAACATAAAATCTTGACCGAACTGCTGTCGATGAGGGATTACCATGGGGTGTATAACCTTCTGAATGTATTGGTTTGCATTTAAATTGCCCCGTATCCAAACGAGGTCGGTCCTTCCACCAAGGCGAATTCCAGCCCATGATTGTTCCACCTTGGTAAGGATGAACTTCTTGCGGATTCTGGAGACGACTCCAACGTCCAGGAACTCGCCATATACGCTCTCTTCTTGAATCAGGATGAAAACCGAAGCGAGATTCGTCGGAAAACAGAACCCGTGCCCATTGATGGTCGGTCCACTATAAATGTACGATAGCCCACAATAAGCGACGACCTCGATTTCCACGTCGAAGAGCTGGAACCCTGAGCGGTCTGCGAGCGTGAAGATTGGCTTCATGTTGTCTTCTCCTGACAGTTTGATCGCTAATAACCACTTGATGCTGAGACTGGAGGCCTGCGACTAACCGACGAGCAGTAATCGTGGGTTGTCGCCTTGCGGAATTTTGCAAGAAACGATCTTGTCGCGGGGTAGTAACCCTATTTCGTCTCCTGTGACGTTCAGCAATATCCCCTGTAGACCTGTAGCGTGCTCATAATCTGCAAATTACGCTTGGTTGGGTGTTGACAGCATCCGCTACGTCGCGTTGAGTTCGTCCAGCTTGCAGCATACCAACAGCCCTTAACATCTCTTCGCGACTTAAATTACGACGTGACATGATGACTACAGTCACAAAAATGCACAAACCATACGTAAAAGATGTATTATTGATAATAAACATTATTTACAATCAAAGAAAATAATTTTTATTTTGCCTCAGAGAAACTGCACAATCAAACACTTTTAAAAGTTTTCCCTCCATATTCAAAAATCAGTACTTATTAAAATTTATTTTTAAATTTCGAACAACTCTGTAATCTACTTTATTCTATTTTTATTTATTTGCTGCCAGTTATTTGCAAAACAAGATTTACAAGAAAAAAAAATTGGGGTCATCTTGTTCCCTAGACTTTGTTGAGGTGTTTAATATGAGTCATATTGAAAATCATAAAAAGGTCACACACTGATATGAACTGCGCTCAATTCTAATTTCGCAATTCAAATAGTTGACAGTTTTGTGTGGAAACTGTAAAATGGTTCACAAACTATGAATTGCTTTGATGTCAGTTAGCAGATTTTTAAACTTACTAGCTTATCCAGATATAAAAGTTTTATTTCTAGGCTGCTCTAAAAATATTTCTTTTAACCATATAGTTTGTACTACAAATATTTGGACATATAGGAATCGACGATTTATGTTGCGATAATCATCAAAATTCTTTATTCTTATGCCTGCTATTAATTAGATTTGGAAATTTTACAGACCTGGTCGAAATTCTAATTTATATTTTTAGTAGATGGGTACCACCACTACTTTAGAATCTGATATTTTATCAATCGGCTCATAGCATTTGAGATCGGAAGATATATATATATATATTATATTATAAAAAATATCGGATGAAAAGGGCCGCATGGATTCCGGCAGAGCAGAATTAGGGCCACCCCATCTCTTACCATGCGTTGTCGTACAAGGCGACTTAGGGATAGGGCTGTTTAACATTAGACAGATATATACAGCCCAGACTCAGCCTCAAATGCATGGCTCGAGTCAACAATAGTGCCTGGAATACGGCAATATTCACACCCCCTATTACGTGGGACCGAATCCAATGACTGGTGAAATGTCGGTGTTACTTCACCTCTGCCTGGGTTAGGCGTGATTATATGTATGTATGTATAAAAAATAAATAATAAGATTAGCTTTAAGCACTATCTTTATACTACTTATAAACACTTATGTTCAAACGGGTAACTGTTACAGGCCGGCAGTTCTTATTTCGTTTCCATTTCTTTTAGGTTTTTACGGCCGCCGGAATGTTAGCGATATTATAAATGTACCGGTTGCACCTGACGAAACAGAATGATGATAATTTTAATAGGGGCTTTTGTTTAATTAAGTCTCATCAAAACTTGTAATTCTCCGGCGATTATTAATCTGTACAAACATCATCTCCGAGTATAATTTCCAAAAATATAAAAAAAATTAAAAAAAATTAAAAATTCTTTATTTATAAAATCCTAGTTTATACATTGTTGGGGCTTCCCAGTAAGTAGTCATGGACACTTGTGTTGGGAATGCCTCGCTCTTCCTGTAACATATTCTTGGATTTATTAAAAGTTATAGCTTAATCTAGACAGATGTGGAGTTAGTATGTGAATACTAATTTATATGTGTATTTATTTATCTATTGTTATTGATATTTATATATGCTTATTATATGTATGTATGTGTAGGTGTGTGTGTGTGTGTGCGTATGCGTATGCATATGCGTGAGTGTGTGTATGTGTGTATGTGTGTGTGTGTGTGTGTGTGTGTGTGTGTGTGTGTGTGTATGTGTGTATACGTGCAAATGTGTATTTACAAATAGAGAGATTAGCCATCTTACCTAAGTAATTCTTGTTAAAAGTTCTTCAACTTTTTCATAAGTAAGCGTGTTCAGCCATTTTGAAATGGAGACCTTGCAATCATGAAGTAACATGGGGTATAACTGAAGAATTTTATTTATCTTATTATATAAGTATGGGGCTTGGGCAACATACTGTCGTTGTGCAAACGCTGTACGCGTGGGGCAAGTGGTGGCTACCAGATAATTTCGTCTCTTCCTTAAAACATTATGGTCGTAAGGTAGGTGTTTGTGGTAGTTTAAAATTATGCACTGAATATATAGTTTACGAACTGATAGTAGATTGCTAATAGTGTACAATTCAGTAGTAGGAAACCTGTATGGTTTGGAGTGCATAACTTTGATTAAAGATCTTTGAGCCCTTTCAAGCTCCAAAAAGTTAGTTTTATTTGCCCCACCCCATACTGAGATGCAGTATATTATCACTGATTGTACCATAGCCACATAAATATTTTTTAGTACGTCTATACTCATCAATTGTCTTAATGATTTAAAAATCCAATTAAGTTTCCTAACTCTGCTCATGGTTAGTTCTAGATGTGCGTGCCAGGTCAATTTTTGGTCTATTATAATCCCTAGATATTTTACACTATCAACCTTTTGGATGAGTGGACATGTACAGTTTGTGGAGCTTGTATGTTGGTGATTGTGTAGTGAAATACTGAAACCAGGACTTGGCTGGGAGTTTAGGTAAGGGCCGAAACAGATGTAATTTGTTTTGAGGATGTTAAGGGTTAGGAGGTTATTGTTTAGCCATTCTGAAACCTTCACCAGTCCATCTTCGGCTAACTTTCTTGCCTCATCCCAGGTTTTACCAGAGAACACAATTGCCGTGTCATCAGCATAGGAGACTATCCTTCCTCCAACGCCACGAAGATTACATAGCTCATTTATATACACCAGAAATAACGTTGGACCAAGGACACTCCCCTGTGGGACACCAAAAATTACTTGCTCTTCTTCACTGGAATAACCATCAATTTTAACTGTCTGTTTTCTATTAGAGAGGTAGCTAGTGAACAAGGACAGGGCTATACCGCGTATACCAAGCGATTCCAGCTTGTCCACAAGGATAGGTACAGAGACGGTGTCAAATGCCTTTTTGAGGTCTAAAAAGACTGTCAAGCATTTAAAACCCTTATCAGTCTCCCCAGTAATTAATGAGGTGAGTTCTAGTATGGCATCTTGAGTGGAGCGGCCCACTCTAAATCCATATTGCCGTTCGGAAAGAATTTTGTAATTGTTTAAGAAGTTAATTAATCTGGAATTCAGTAACTTCTCAATTATTTTGGAAATAGAGGGTAAAACAGAAATAGGTCGGAAATTATTAATATCGTCTCTGTTTCCACCCTTATGGACAGGAGTAATTATGGATCGCTTAAGTACGTCAGGAATGATTCCAGTCTGGAAACACAAATTAGCTAAATTACAAATTAATGGTACCAAAAAGTTTTTTGATGACTTCAAAAAGTAAGTAGAAATACCGTCCCAACCCGGTGCGCTGTTGGAGTCTAAATTTAGCAGAATGGATTCAACTTCTTGAGGACAGGTTTCAAGTAGGACAAATGAAGTCAATTGTGAGTGGGGATGTACAATACCGGAGGAGGGACTTAGGGATTTTATATTTTCAGCAAGAGTTTGACCTATTTTAACAAAGTATTTATTAATATGGTTTACAGATAGTTGGGGACTCGGTTGTATATGAAGTAGGTCAGTGTTTGGGGTCTTGGGTGGCTTATACTGGGTAACTTCATTGACAGTGGACCAAAGTTTTTTAGGATGTTTAATATATTTAATAATTTTATTTTTCAGGTAAGCCCTTTTTACTTTTTTTATTAAATTACAACAAAAGTTTCTATAACGTTTATAAGTGATAGCTAATATATGATTTTGTGGGTCTAATTTTAGTTTCCTTTGCATATTATTGCGTAAAAGTATACATTTTAAGATCCCCGAACTAATCCAAGGCTTAATTGCTCTTTTACATTTAAAAGTTGGACAGGTTATGGTGTTTTTACTTATAGCGGCTCTTATCATTTCTATAAGTACAGTCGCATAAATATTTGGATCTTTGTAAATATTAAAGTGGGAGACATCTGTGGAGATCAGACTTGTAAGTGCATTACCATAGTTTGTTACATTCTTATGTCTAGAGTATGTAGTATGTTTGTGTTTATTAGTAACAAATATAGCGACCAAGTTATGGTCCGTCACAGTGGTGTCTAACACTGCAACATAGGCGGAGATTGAATTTCTATCTTGTCGTATCAGTAGTGAATGGGCAGACATAACTCCGTGTAGGGAAGTAACACTTAAATAACTTAGTCTGTTGCTTCTTTCGTATGAGTTTTCTTTAGGGGATATTATAAGGTCGATGTTTATGTCGCCAAGGATTAGTAAGTTTTTGTATGTTTTAATAGTTTCAAGGTAAGAATCTAGCGAGTGAATGAAATTAGTGGCATTATGGTGAGATGGAGAACGGTAAATACCTAATATTAAATAGTTATTGATTTCTATTTGTAGTCCCGTGGCGTCAGTGAGGTTAAGTTCTTTAATTTTAGCGGTTAGGTTATTTTTTATGTATACTATAACTCCGTCGTTTTGGTTGAGAAGTTTGTTTGTTTGATATGATGTATAATTAGAAATTTGTGGGATATTTTTCAAATGGTTTAGCCTGCATTCAGTTAAAATAAGTACGTCTACTTCGATAAATAATTGGGACAGAGTTATTTGAAGGTCATCGATATTTTTATAAATACTACGAATATTTTGTGTTATAATAGAAAGATTAAAAATCAAGTGGCATAATTTCATTTTTAGGTCCTGAATATTACATTTAAATGATTCTATTGGTTTAATCTCGTCAATTTCTAGTAGGCTATTAAAACTATCCATTAGTATGTGGGTAAAGATAATTTAAGTTATAACAAGGTTGTAATATTTGTATAAATGGCTGTAATTGTTTTCTTTGTATTTGCTTAACGCACGTTAGTATACTAGTGATTTTAATGAATGGTATAAGGTTGATTTCAATGAGTGGGAGGTTAGATAAGCGTAGTAGTGTATGAATGAGTGTATTATGTGTGAAATTGTGTGTGAAGTTGTAATATTGTGATGAATATACGGGTGTAGTGTAATTAAATCTAATTGGTACAAAAACTGAGAGAAGATATAAAACTAACTTAAGTACTTGTAGACTAATCATAAGTATTTGCACTTTAAGATATTTGCATATAAATATGGGTATGTTGTAAAATATGGGAATGTTGTAATACTGTGAGGGATATAAGAGTGGATTGTACTTAAGTAACATAAGTACACATTTACTAAAAATAATTATTTGCACTTTAAAATAGTTAAATAGTCATTTTTCATTCATTAGTTGCTGTACTTGGGCTTCATGTTGGATATGAATCACTTTTGAGTTGTCGTCTTTTCTAACTAGCACTTTGCCATGGGAAGTCCAGCAGTATTTAACCTTATTTGATCGTTTAAGGTCCCGAGCCAGGAAGAACAGGCGTGAGCCCTTTATGGTGAGCTGTTCAGATATATAAATTGGCGTATCTTCTAAAATAGTTATGCCTAGGTGTTTTGCCTGTAATCTAGATTTGTACAAAGTGTTGAAATTTTTAACTTTTTCTAGAAATTCAGTTCTGAGAATAGTTGAATGTAGTTCAACAATAATTGTAGGTTTTTTTTCCTCCTCGTTTCTGGCTCTTAATCGGAAAATATCACGTATATCTCGATTGTTCATATCAACTTTTATAGTTTTTGACAGGTAAGTGATATAGTTAATTAGATCATTTCTGGATTCCTGAACCTTTTTTGGTACGTTTTTTATTTCTAAACTTGATTTTAGGGAGTTTCTCTGCAAGATTTCTAATTTGTCCTCGAGAATGTGAATATATTCACGATCTTTCTTTACTTGCTGTTCAAGAAGTGTTATTTTATTGCGAAATTCTTCGTTTTGCGCGGTTAATAAAGACAGAGTGGTTTCGATTTTGCAGTTTGATTCCTTAATTTCCTGAAAATCTTGTTTTTGAGAACTAATCAGCGCCGAAAACATATCTTTCATTTCCTCTTTGAGCATAGTAAATTGAGAAGGTGGCGATACTTCGGGTTTTGATCGTTTGGAACGATGCGAAACATAATTAGGGGTTACAGGAATGTTTTCTCCGGTTTCATTCGGCTTGTATAATTGTGGGTCAGAGTTATGAAGCTCTCCCGGCAAAGGCAAATTTCTCATAGTCGTAGTATTTGTTGGATTAGGTGATTGAGGAGGCGGTGTACGTTGAAGAGACATTTGTTTATAGTTTATTGTGAGTAGCGTAGGCCTATTTGAGTCGATTACCGTCGGCGGTATAAAGTGAGTACTCAAGTAAGCGGAGATTTCCAACTATAGTAAAAATTAGTGGGTGCGTAGAAGTAATTAGTCGTCTCGTTTACGCTGAGTATGTCGGTCTCACTCTGAAAGTGGGTGGAGTTTTGATTCCCCCGGTAGTCTCACTTACGCAGTGCGTCTCGCTTCCGAGTGGGGAGGTTTCTTCTGTGGGTGGATGCAATGACCGGCGCGGGCGCAGGCTAGTTGTCTCACAATTCTGGCTATTTTGGTCTTCTTCACACTATCCGGGCGGCGTCAAATGTTGTTTGCTTACACAGTGGATGTCGTTTGCTGGTAGCCTGGTACACTGAGTTTATATTTTAACTGACTTAATTTAAAATAAGTATTTTAAACAATTTGCGCGGAACAATTAAGCACGTCCGTATCGAACGGAGTCCGGGGGGGAAGGGGAAATATAAACGCCCCCAACCAGTGTCAATCTATCCGTGTATTTGTTTACAGGATGACGTGTATTTGCAAACGGAAGAAGGGAGCCCTCATGGTGCAGAGGAGACTTGTACCTCCAGGAATGAGCTTAAGCCGAGTCAGAGGGTCTAGATTATTCCCGAGCTCGTACGGGCTAACGCCAAACGTAAGAAGATAATATAATTATGCAAAGAGAAGCGTAGAATGAAGGACCTCCGACGAAAAGTGTGTATTAAAAACACTTATTGTCGTCTTCGTAATGAGGTCTATAAGGAGAAACAAGCTAGGCGGAAGTGACCGAAAACACCTGCCACGAGTGAATGGCGCTTATGGTATCTCAGTCAATTATTATCATTATTAGCCTTTATTGCTGATACTAAAAAAATAACTTAACATGTTACAAAGTGTTATAACTTAAATCTAATATATCGGGTTTCCCGGTTCAGTGATGAGCGTGTCCTGTGACATATAGGCCTCTTCCAGCTGCTTCTATTCTTTTCTATTGTTAGCTTTTCTGGACCAGATTGTTCCTCCAATCATCTTGATATCATCTGTCCATATTCTAGCTTGCTTACCTCTATTTCTTTTGCCATCACGTGGCTGACATTCTGTTATAATTTTTGTCCATTTTATTCTGCTTTCCCTTGTCATATATCCTGTCCATCGTCATTTTAACCGTCTTATTTTCTCTAGTACGTCTCCCAGAGCCAGTCAATCAGCCTATCGCAATTCACTACTGAACACGGGCCTTTTTTTTTATACCACTTAGTTGGCAGACAAGCACACGGCCCACCTGATGGGAAGCGGTTACCGTGGCCTATGGACGTATGCAACACCAGGGGTGTCACACTCGCGCTACCGACCATGAAGAAACCTTCTGATGCCCCTCTTGAAGAACCCCATATTGTAGGCGCTTGGGAAAACCGCAGCAGTGAGGTCATTACACAGCTAGAGTGTGCGTGGGATGAAGTTTCTTTCATACCGCACAGTGCGCACCATCGCAGGTTCCAATGTGTGGGGATGAATTCCCTGCCTATGGCGAGAGGTGCGATGATAGAATGTAGCTACGGGCATCATGTCAAACAATTCATCTGAGCACAAACCATTGTATAGGCGGTAGAACACACACAGTGAGGCAAAATCCCTCCTAAGGCTAAGAGGTTCCACTCTACCTGTGAGTATGGGATTGTCAACCAGCCTCAACGCCCGTCTTTGCAACGAGTCGAAGGGGTCAAGCTGGTATGCAGGTGCTCCAGCAAAAAGGTGACAGCAGTACTCCATGTGAGGCCGGACTTGTGCTTTATAGAGAAGGAGTTGCTGCCCCGCAGTGAAATACTGCTTCGCCCTGTTGAGCACTCCGAGCTTTCTTGATGCCAACTTAACCTTGTCCTGCAAATGACTTCGGTATTGGACGTCACTGGAGATATCGACACCAAGGATCCCGATATTTGGGGAGATGGTAAGCGGTGTGCCCAGGAATTGCGGCGCTACAATGAATGGGGTTTTCTTAGTCACGGCATGTCAGACTCGCGTAAAGAATATCATTAAGGTTCACCGCAGCGTAACTCCTCCAGCACCCGGCAATAAACGCAGCAAAAGATCCGTGTGTCCTGTGGTTCGCAGTAGGACAGCTTTCGCTAGGCGCCAATTTAAAAGTTTGGGCTGTAAGGTATACAACTTGCTCCACAAGAATAAGAACATTGTGGGTCTAAATCGTCATGAGGTGAAGAGCATAGCAACCATCTGGTTACTTCAGAGAGATGGCCCTGGGTCGGCCGGGGTGCGAGGGATATGCCTGTCAACCTCACCTTCGGCAACCAAAACGACCCACAGGCGGCATGCGTTTTAGTCGGTTCGAGTCCGACATAACCTCCTCCACCGGCTCCGGTGGGGAGGTACCCGTGGGGATTATGCGCACGTAAAAAAAAAAAAAACTCCCACATACACAATACGAAGTTACTTAGGAGGAAATGTAATGACTTATAGTATATTGTATGATCACAAACTAACCTTATAGAAGAACTCCTGTAATTAGAATCATTGTGTCCTAAAATGTCACAAATAGTTAAAAGAGCACTTTTTCTCAAGATACAGGTTTTTTCCTAGTTTGAGAATCAGTATCGACATAAATTGTAAAAATATATTAGCACAGCATTGTTTGTAAACACATTGTAAATAACCATTGGAGTCAAATAAATATTTATTATTATTATTATAAACACTCTGGAGTCAAGCGTGGAGGATCTTGAGACCCAAGTAAAGGAGCGTCCTCCGTCTGCGTCTACCACTACGTTGGATTTAATTGTCGATCATCTCAAACTAAAACTGAACGATCGAGGCCAGAAACTGTTGGCGAATGATCTCATGATCACAAATAAATCGGAGTCCATATCGGAGAACACGATTCATCTGGTGCAGTAGATGGCTACGAAGATGGGAGTACAAATCGACGAGGAGGACATCGTCTGCGCTGAACGTGTCGGCAGGCGCTTGACCGGACCCAAAGCTATGCCTAAGACCGATAACAGCGAGGAGGCTGAATCACTGCAACGCCAGGCTGAATCACCGCGAACCCAGGCATTGATGGTGAGGTTCGTGCGCCGCGAGCAGCGTAATGCCCTATTGAGCGGTGCACGAGTACTTCGGGGGGCCACAACTGAAGGTCTGAGAGTGGCGGGACCAACCAGGCGGTTCTTCATTAATGAGCGCTTGACCAGGACCTTTTTCATTAATGAGCGCTTGGCCAGGACCAACCAGCTGCTGTTTTGGAGGGCGCAGGAGGCGATGGACTGTCATGGCTGGCGCTATGTGTGGACAAGTCAGGGCCGTATTATTGCCCGCCGCAAGTCCGGGGAGCCCTGGCATCAGATTGCATTGGACGGAGACTTATCAAAGATTATTAGGAAGTGTGATGAATAGGTGCGAGACTGATTTTGTTAGTTATGGGATATTTATTGTTTTAATAATATGTTTGTTGTTTGTTCTATGAAGTGATATCTTTTACACAAAATACAAACTAATGTCTATGTGAATGTGTTCAGTACAATTTACACGACCATCACAAACAAATAATTATTATCCATGTATCTATATTTCTTTAATACCACTTAGTTGGCAGGCAAGCACACGATCCACCTGATGGGAAGCAGTTACCGTAGCCTATGGACGTATGCAACACCAGGGGTGTCACACTCGCGCTGCCGACCATGAAGAATCCTTCTGATGCCCCTCTTGAAGAACCCAATATTGTAGGCGCTTGAGAAAACCGCAGCAGAGAGGTCATTCCACAGCTTAAGCTTAAATATTAGCTTACATTCTTATTATACATGGTAGGACACGCTAGACTCTATATACGGAAAAACCATATACTTGTTAAAATTATATAAATCTTCTTATTTATACTGTGCCTCTTTGTTTCTGTGTTGTCAGCTGTAAACGTGTGTTAGTTCTTGTTATTTTTTGCACAAATGATCGTAAATACATTTTTAAAGTTTGGTCCACTGAATACGGGCTCTCTATCGACCAAGCACGAGGAGTTTAGGGTCGTCATGCTAAACCACAATGTGGGCATAATGGCGATAGACGAGACCTGATTAAGGACCAAGTTAAAGGACAGGATGCCACGGCCCCAGCGGTGCAGAGCTCTAATATTCCTAATATTCCTTCAAGAATTAGATCTCAAAAACCGCGCCACCATTTGAATCTATATCTTCGAAGTTGGAACTAAATATACACATTGACAAAATAACATTGAAATCGATATGTTGGTTTAAATGTTCGTAAAGTAATGATTGACATGTCAAGTTTATATCTTTATACCTTTTTACTTACTGGCCCACTTCGTTTCTACTTTAAAAACGTAAGATTTGCTAATAGGTATTAATGTGTTCGCGTATTTATTACAGAATGACTTTGCCAGAGGAAGGAATTACCTCAAGTGGTGCCAACGTTGCCGACGCATATGCGGATGAGACAGCCTGGAGACCTCAGCCCTCATTGACTTCAGCCTATACACGAGTCAACGAGCGCAGATGGTTTATGCGAGTGCTCATAGAGTATCCCACAGACGATCTGCGACGTGCTGTATTAGCAAGGAACACGTATTGTTGGCTTCGTGCCGAGGCGCTCCATGAAAAGAGGCCAGGTGGTCCCATAAGAAACTCCCTCAACTCATGGCTAGAGAGAGTAACTAGAGCCGTTCAAATTCGGGACACCAATCTCCTGCGTCACTTGCAGTGCTGGCTAGCAAGACAAGGTGTGCCTGTCTTGTCAAACTCGAGAAATCAATCTCCTGTGCCATTAGCAGTGCTGGCTGACAGGACAAAGTGAGCCTGTCTTTTCCCCACGTGAGCCGTGTGGGACAGCAGGGCTGTTGCCGGAAAATAAACAAAAGAACTTTTTGTAATTATATTTAATTTTATTTGGTTATAATTTTGTTAATAGTTCATAATTTTGTTAATAGTTTATAATTTTATTATTATTAAGTCTCTGTGAATTAACACCCACTTTTTTTTTGGTGAATTTGTGAAATGTGGGTGTTAATTCACATCTGCCTAACCCTCCAGGGATAAAGGCGTGATTATATGTATGTAGTTAGTGTTGAAGATCTTCTGAGGGTGACTGTTTCGGTACCTCATAGGAAAAGCAATAAGGTTATTTATCCGCACCCTTATTCTGTAACTCTCTCGCCCATCTCGCGTCGGCAGCGGATAGTAATAGCATGTCAAAACATAAAGTCTCTGTATTATAAGTAAGTCATTTATCATTAATTTAATTTTTTACCACTGTTAATTATATAATGTTGTGTGTGTATATTGTACATTTATCCATATTTCATTCTTAAGGAATTGTTTATTTTAAACTTAAGGTTTTGAAGAAAACGGTGGTAAACTTAGGTTAAGTAGAATTGACGTCACTAAGGTACAACGATGTTGTAATATTATATTGAGAATATTGAATAATTTTATAGGTAGGCAGTTATTGAGAGTGTATAAATAAATATTTAATTTAATTATATGATCTGATTTTATTGACTGATTCGTGGGAACCTAAGTTCTCTAGTAAATTCCTAGATGAAATACATACCTCTAAACATATTTCACTGAAGGCTATTTACTTGCTCATTGATGAAGTAGACTCTATTCTAAACTTTCCTCTCGCTATTAGGAAGTCGAATGGCAGTCATTTCAGTACAGCATGATTACATAGAGCGCATAAGAGGCAGAGAAGTATAAGAGGGGAGTCCAATTATAAGCAAACGATGGAGCACTGATGATGATGTACTACGAAGTAAATTTATAAAAGTTAATGAGATAAAATAAAATAAGTATGTAAGAAAAACTCCATACCATTTAATACCTGTTTTTGTTGATTTAATTATTTCTTACTGGCTGTGACCAACTACTAAGCTCAAGAGCGAAGCAAATAATTGCATTTCGTGGCGCACATCACACAAACAGATAAATGTTGGCGTAACACTGTAGCACTCAGTAACCACATACGCTGTCACTAGTGACCTCCACACACACCTAGAGTTCAAATCCCAGCCAATCACAGTTAACTTTTATTAGCTAACTTAAGATGTTTAAAGGAAAATTGTCCCGCAAGTAATAATAATAATAATAAATAGGTAAAAATGAGAAGGGGTTTTTTTTAATACACCTTAGGTGGCAGGATGTCGGGGTGACAACCAATCACAGAATAATAATATACAATTTTTAACACTATCACTGACCGACTTTAGGATATTATATTCAAATAGTGTAAAAGAAAGTGTGTACTAGTTAATGTAAAGTACAAGCCTTCAAGGAACAGCGATTTATATGGGATAGCAGTAATAATAATGTTAATCTCAGGAGCATAAAATATTGGGGTGCGAGGTCGGGTAACCTACACGTTGGCTGCCCCATTTCTCCTCCCTAGGAAGTGGAAGCGAGGGGGCTGGTGCACCCTGGACAACGGCTAACAGACACCTATGTCTAGGAGCCTGTTTGGCGTTGACGAATAACTCGACAAGCGGACCTCAAAACAATGAATAATGGTAGTTGTCCCGTTTATTTTGATACTGAAAAAAGGCTAAGATCGGGCTGAAATATTGTAGGTATATATATAAATCACCTTCTATCTGACGAGAAACAACATATAGGCATGCACCTGGCACGGTAACAGGCGACCGTTTCTGTCACCTTAAGACCTGTGCTAAGAGAGCCAGCCCACCCTTGGTATGCTCTCCGCTGTGCTCTCTGCCAATAAAGGGGACACTTGAAAAACGCCCAGCAATCCTCCACAGGGCCTCTCCGACCCTGACCCTGACCGTCGGCGTCAACGATATCATCACCATCTTCGTCGATTAACACGTATTTTAACGTTTCGGATAGTCATAAAAGTACGTCTGTTCCACACATTGATGAATCTGTTCTATTCTACAAGCGTACCTCCACTTGTCACTTTGGATAGATATTAATTTGTTAAACTAATTCTGCTGTGTAATTTTGATATTGTTTATACCCCTTATATTCTATACTTACAGCAGCATTGCGACTATGTACTTACTAGCTTATTCAGATAAAAGAGTTTATTTGTAGGCTTTCAAAATATATTTCTTTAGACTCGATCAATCAATAATCCTACTGCAGTCCACTGCTGAACATAGGCTACTCCCAATGTTCTCCACTAGCGCCTAAGAAGCGGTGGTAAACATGGGCTAAGTAGAATATTGATATTAATTTTTATTCATATAGCAATGTTATAATATTAAATTGAGATTAAATAAAATTGAGTGTTTGTTTTGCATCCATAGTCAGTTGTTGTAGATTTGTAAAATGTTATTTTTATGACTGATTTATTAGATTTTTAGACCTTAATTAAAATTAAAATTAAAAGAATTAAATCAATCCTTCAAACCAATCACACTGGAGGTTAGAAAGAGTCAAGGAATAGTATTCCTTGATATCGATAGAAGTAAGTAATTGTAGTGTAGGTAGTCAATAAACATCTAGTGTAGACGCCCGAAGCACTGTAGTACTCAGTGACGTAACAGATATCAATCACGCTTAGCGTTTTGACACAGCTCCTTTGATATACGTTGCTGCGAGTACGTGCATAGTGGTAGAACCAGCGACATCAAGTTTAAATCCCAGCCACTCATGGCTCATATAAAAGTGCTTTTTCCGAAATTTATTTGTGACCTGCTCTAGGACCACTGAGTGGACGTAGCAAAAAGATATTTATGGCTCGGGGGCGACAAACATTTGTTGTTTTGCCCTACAGCTATCATAGAATTTTAAATAACAATTTTAAAGGATGATCGGAAGAGAACACTATCACTGAACGACTTAGTTACATATTTTGAGGTATATTAAAATGTTATGGTTTAATCGGTTACGCGTTTTTATTTGTATTATTGTATGTTGCGAAACAGCTTAAACGACTGGACTGATTTCAAAATTTCTTTCTCCATTAGAAAGCAACATCATCAGGCACCAATATATACTATATATCATCACGTTACTATCAGCGAGGAATGATATGAATATATTTATGTGAATATAATATATATATATATATATATTTAGACACGCTTGATATTAAAAAACTGTTAACAAGTAGCACTGAACTTACACATTTGGGAGTACAAACCCAACACGCACAACGATTTATTTGAAACAACAATAATATTAAAGTGAACTAGGTGACATAACAAATAGTTCAGAGAAAATAACACCGATTATCTAATTCCTTATCTGCTTACCGTTAGAAAATTTATAAAAGATGTAAAGAACAAAAACAATACCGTGTTATTTTGGACCCGTGTTTTCTGTTCTATTATTTTATGAAATCTTCAAACAAGATATTCAGTGTTTTTAAGAATACTGTGAAATACGATTACCACAAAACAATTACAGCAGGTACACGTTTTTGGAAATTTCACATAATTATCCCCAAACCGTTGCGTGGTATTAAAAAACCTAGGTTTTTACAAAAATGTAAAATAAGTAGTTTAAAATTATTATTTGACTGCTTAAAGGAATAACATTTTGGTTGCTGGTAAAACGCAGTTCATGTGCTTAAATCTTTAGATACAGACCTGTTTCCAGCACAAGACTTTGAGGAGCCCCACGGTTGCGTGGAGTTGTGGCGGACTGACGTGAATAAAGTTCTACCATCCTTTGGTATTTTATAACATTTACTGATTCTAGAGAGAGAGATTATGTATGTATGTTTAAACCAAATGCTAGTACCTGATGAATTTATATACGACTAGCAAGGCACTACTAATTTAATCACTACGATTAATAAATGATTAATAAGACTAAATAATATAGTTAAGTATACCATCATGACATCTTATGCTCACTACGATTCATTACCGACTTCGAATTAGTGGTGGCTGAAAGCCACTGAGTTTCGACCTCCGCTAATTCTACTACACCAGTAGAATATAGAAAAGAAAGTTACCGTTGTTTATCTAATAGGCTCCGCCCGCGTAGATGTCGGTTATCGCGACAAAACATAGCCTATGTCCTTTCCCAAGATCTAATCTACCCCTGTACCAAATTTCAGCAAAATCGGTTCAGTGGTTTAGGCGTGAAAGCGTAACAGACAGACAGACAGACAGACAGAGTTACTTTCACATTTATAATATTAGTAAGGATTCACAGTAAAGTCAGACCACTGACATACGGTTCTGTTAAAAAGGCTACTTTATTTGAATATTATTAGGATAATATTTCGTGTGCGGCATATATTTTGTCGGCCAATAATTAGTCTGAATTAATAGCGTGTACTAATGACATTATCTTGTGTATCATTATTTTGACATACATTATAAACCTAATAGCTAATTTTGAGTCACTGTCTTGTGTCATTATAAAAAATTATTACTTAATATTCATCTATTGAGAATCGAAATACATAGATATTACAATGGTATCTGAGTATAATTGCTTGTGCAAACTCGATTGTTTTCAAAAGAGCCCACTCAATTATCTATTTCCAAAATTTTTAATTACTCTTTTTGAAGCTAATGCATTCTTGGAAGTCCTTGTTAATTGTGTGCATTGTTCCTGGAAGTCATGAATTTTGTACTTTTAGATTTTAACAAGTTTTGTTTACACATTTGGGCTCTTTCAAAAGTTTGGAATAGAAATTCTAGTTTTATTAAAATAATGTTAGTTACAATTTTTGTTAGTTGTCCTATATCACAAACTTGAATAAGGGAAAAAATACCAAATAAAAGAAAGCAACAAGATTGCGATCAGCTACAAATGGACCTTGATGCTATAGCATACTGGTGTGTTATCAACAAAATGTCACTGGAGAGGTTATTTGCTGTCAGTGGGAAGACCAAAGGCTTAAATTGACCCCGCTGACTGGTGGGGGCGTGAAATGTTGGCGCGGTGGTCAGGGAGACCCGGTGAAACGGTTATCCGCTGGCCGCCCGCAGGCTGCACGGTTCCCGAACCTGGGGATTACTTAATCTCCGCCCCAGGAGGCTGAACCAGCAGCCTGTGTAAAGTTCCAGGTGCTGTAGCCGTGCCGGAGGAGGAAACCGGAGTGGACTCAGCTTCAGTATCTGGGAGGGGACCAAGGGCCCTTCCGCCCACCGCGCCATCCAGTCACACAACCCCAAATTGTCTGTGGGGGTGGGACGCCTTGCTTTGTCTTCTACACTGGAGGCACAGAATCCCCCCCCAACTCAAACACGAAATTTACAAAAGGCAAGAGCAACATTACCACAGCGGCTCCATCATCCACATTTAATGTGGATTTCTGCAACATCAGGGGCCTACACTCCAACCTTAATGCGGTCGATCTCCACTTAGAGACCGCGCAGCCTACCTTGCTTTTTCTGACGAAGACGCAAATATCATGCCCGGCCGATACAGCCTACCTAATGTACCCCGGGTACAAACTCGAGCACAACTTTATGAGTCGCGCCGGGGTATGCTTGTACGTCCGGGATGATATTTGCTGCCGCCGTTTCCATGGTCTTGAGGACAGAGACCTGTCAACTATATGGGTACGTATAGATCACGGTGGCCACACCCGTATCTATGCGTGCCTATGCAGGTCTCATAGCGGTGACCTGGGCACGGCTCAACTGTTTCAGCATCTGCAACGGTCGGGGGACAGCGTAATTGAGCAGTACCCCACTGCGGATTTAGTATTCTTGGGGGACTTCAACGCTCACCACGTGGAGTGGCTGGGTCTCCCAGGACTGATTTCGCGGGAAGGGCTGCTCACGACTTTGCTCTGACCTATGGGCTCTCTCAACTAGTACATTCTATCACTAGAACACCAGAAATTGAGACCCACAGAAGCTCTATACTGGACTTTCTGCTGACTACGCGCCCGGATGAATATTCCATAAGGGTGGAAGCACCTCTTGGTAATTCAGACCACAGCCTCGTCCGGGCGCAAGTGACACACGCGCGGCCTGAACCACCGCAGTCACCTCAGTGGCGACACGTGTGGCACTATAAGTCGGCAGACTGGGACGGACTGCGAGAATTCTTCGCACCGTACCCGTGGAGGCAGCTTTGCTTCACTTCTGATGATCTAAGCTCCTGTGCAACAGCAGTCGCTGACGCGATTCTAGTGGGTATGTAATGCTACATCCCAAACCGCTGGGTCGCGACAGGAGCGAACAAACGCCCGTGGTTTAATAGCCTTGCAGGAAAGCTAGAGAAAGCAAGCAATCTGCATACAAGGCTTGGACCACGGCTCTTGCCAATAAGTTGAAGTTGAATGCTGCTTCGAGGTCCAGTAAAAAGGCAACGTCTAGGGCAAAGTTTGAGTTCATCGGCAGAATTGGCGAACGGCTTGGGCGCTACACATCTGGCAGTCGTGCATTATGCTCGCTCGCCAAAGCTGCCGAGGGAAACTTCTGCTAGTCTTGCCTTCCGCCGCTGCAAAAATCCGACGGTAGTCTGGCCCATGGCGCTAAGGAGAAGGCCGATCTTTTGGGTAATCTCTTTGCGTCAAACTCTATTTGACGTATTTGAAAGATATTATCATAAATGTATTGAGATGCAACTGTTAAAATATTAATTTCTTTGAAAAATTCTTTCAGCAAGTCACGGGGTCTGAGGCTATAGGCTATAGATCACTCGTATCGCTCGTTTCTGTAGTACAAATATAGTCTCAATATCGGCAACTGAGCCCCACAGCAGCAGACCGTATGACACAACGCTATGAAAGTAGCTAAAATAAACTAATCGTGCAGTTTCCTCATCAGTCAGTGGCCTAATCTTTCTAACCGCATAGGCAGCTGAGCTACGTCTAAGCTGAGCTAAGTTATTCCAAGAAAAACTATGGTATTGACTGTTTGGACAGATTCATTATTCATTTTAATATTAATATCTATAGTAAACTTCACACATTTAGTTTTCTTCGCATTGAGCAGCAAGTTCTTACTTGTGAACTAACGCAAATATTTCAGAAAGAGTATTATTCACATCATCAAGTACTACTTTATGTCTATCAATCTTAAAAATTAATGATGTGTCATCAGCAAATGATACAATTTCACAAAGATTTGTAGCGAAGTAAGGAAGATCATTAACATATATCAAGAATAGAAGGGGTACTCCCATAACCATAACTAATGGGGCACCAGAAGAGTCAGTGCCATTAACATTAACTTTTTGAATTCTGTCAGTGAGGCAAGACGTAAGTAATCTAAGTGAGCCGCTCGAGACACCATAATATTCTAATTTTAGTAACAACGTCTCATGATAAACACAATCAAAAGCTTTTGATAGATCACAAAAAAATACCAATGGCATCCTGCTTCTTCTCCCATGCATCGAATATATGTTTGACAAGTGCAACTCCTGCATCTGTCGTGTTTTTACTTTAGTGAAACCAAACTGTTTATCATGATGTAAATTATTTTCTGTAAAATGTGAAAGCAGTTGATTAAATATTATTTTTTCAAAAACTTTACTTAAAACTGGAAGTATGGATGCTGCTTTGAATAACGGAATGATTTTACTGTACTTTTTAAAACAGATTCGATATTGATAAATGCTATCTGTCGCTTAAAATAAATATTCAAATAGAATTTATTTTACTTCAATAATAATTTATTTTCTAAATATACGTTTATGTCAACAAAATGGAATTTATTTTGATTATGAAATGCCATTGCATGTAAAGTTTGATTGAGCTTATGTCTTAGATTGTTTTCTGCCAGTGACAAACTACAACTATAAGGAAGTGTGAATAGTATTATATTTTTAACCTTTAATGACTTCAGTGATTCAGAACAATTTATAAGTGCATTTCTGTTTGCATTTCCTCTGTCTCCCACTAAAATGATAAGCATATTGTTGCTGTTTAAACTATAATTCTTTATTTTTTTAATGATGTTACAGTAAGTTAATCCCGGCATACAATAGTTAGTACCCTTATATGCTAAATATGAACTTAGTAACTGGCCCATTGATTTCTCCAATTCATCAAAATACATCACTATTTCAGGTTTTACATTAATAATTGTGCAAAACAAACAATACCCGCAGAGAGGACCTGAGGACTTGAAACACACACCTTTCTACCTAATGTACCTAAGTATGCTTAGGTATCAATCACTTACAATATCTATTTGTATAGATCCCATAAATACCTAGAAGCCTGCTAAATACCTGTAAAATTCTACATGTGGGATTTACTTGTAATAAAAAAAATCATCATTGTTGCCTTTTGACTCGGCGCTTTACCTGACAAACTAATGGTTAGTTGTTAATACAATAGATAACGAGTGAAAGGGACAGGAAACACGCAACCCATCCCCACCATTCACCCCTAACTCTATTCCCAAATTGCACTTACAATTTGCATATTCAGTATCAGTGCAATTTACGCCATCACACGGGCAAGTTTTCTTAAAGTGCGTTTTGCGTTAAAGTGTAAAGTGAAAGTGGACACGGTTTCGTCTGGTATATATATCCAGAAAGCATCAACTATTTTCAGTAAGTTTTTTTCATCTATAAAGTTATATGTACTAATAGGAATATTAATTCATTTACAATAATTTCATGCGCAATAATATTCTCACATATAATACGGTTATTAAATAAAATGATACTAGTATATCGTTGTACATTAACGCGATTATTACAATAATATTATTAGAATAATTCATTAGTGTGTTATTCGTGGAAGTAGTTATTAATTGGTTTCGATTGCAATTTGAAAACATCGTGAGGGACACGGGACGAATTTTATAATTATTGTTATTGTTATAAAATTTTATCGTTTATACTTTAGCAGCATTACAGCTGTATACCTACTAGCTTTTCGAGATTTTTATTTCTAGGCCTTTGTACAAATTTTAAACAATACAAATCAAGGCTTCGTGGTCCTTTAATCAAGTAGTACAAGTACAAAGTGTATCTTTCACTAAATTTTGAAATTGCTCAGAGGAATTGACCGGTATTCTGATTATCCCATGAAACCGTTTGGAATTTTTATTACGTTTTCACAATCCGTGGGAAACCATTCCCGGGATAAAACGAAAACCAAGTACATCCCATAGCCATATTCGTTTTGTGATAGACCATGATTGAATAACTATTTTCTTTACACACTTTAAATGTTATTATAATATCAGTAGGTAAGTGTGATTAATACAATCCTATTCACTCCGAAATTTATTTTGAGAGGCTAGTTGATTTCTACTTTAACTGATGGAACTTTTCACTTTTACAGTAATATTACTATTATTTTACTTATACCAGTTACCTATTAGTCACGTTCACCGATGGCTTAGCGTATTTGTCATATTAAATAAGTCAGTTTAAATAAGATTTACAGCACACGCCCACATTGATTTTTAAAAACTGGGGGTCTAATTCGTGTAGAAAACGAATTACTTTTTCAAAATCTTCACATTTGAATCCAATCGTATCTTCAAAACTAGAACCAATTTTACACAGTGACGAAACTTCATTGAAATCGGTATCTAAGTATCGATATTTAAAAAACAATAACCGGCATGTTAAGTAATATTTTTATACTATCAGAACTTTTATAAACGAGTATCTCTTACATGCCGGCCCACTTCGTTTGTACTGTAAAAATGTACGACTTGCTAATAAGTGTTAATGTGTCCGTATAATTGTTACAGAATGACTTTGCCAAAAGAAGAAACGACTCCAGGTGATGCCGATGTTGCCGAGGCATACACGGATGAGGCAGTCGCGAGACCTCAGCAAACTTGGACGCCTGCCTATACACGAGCCGATGAGCGCAGAAGATTCATGCGGATTCTCATAGAGAATCCCACGAACGACTTGCGACGCGCCGTAGTAACCAGAAACACCTATTGCCGGCTTCAAGAAGAGGTGCTCCGGGAGAAGAGGGCCAGGCGGAGACGCATGAAAAGATTGCGTCAACGCATGGCCAGGCAGAAAGATGAGAACGCGCAGCATTAAGTTGCTGTCTACTCTGCCCCAGCCTCCTTTGTGGCTGTGACCTTTCCCAGACTAGACTGTTTAGTGCGTGGGAGAGGTCTGGACTGAGCAGAGAATACGTCTACCCAGGAAGCATGGATCAACTTCCTACCTGCACACTCCTGTGCAGGTAGGAAGTAACCAGTAAGGATCCCGTCCGTATACGTGCCTACTTAGCACTATACACGACCGCACACTCGCGACACTTGGCACCATTTTCCGGTATCAAGATTCAACGGTTGGATCCCAGCAGGGAGGATCTCTTATATTAGAAAGCCAGCCCCGTAGGGGGAGAATACGGCTGGGGACGGATAAAGAATTTGTAGGGAGTCAAGACCAGTGCCCCCGGAGAAAGCTATCAAGCAAACCGCAACGGGCACTCTCCCGTGATTCGGTCGGTACGCGCCGTGAGGCAGTATGACCATGGGAGGATGGAGGGAATGTCCCAGGGGGTGGGGGGGATAAGTTGACGCCAACCTTGGTTGCACATATTGGAACATACCAGGACAACCTGCTGCATCAGGATGAGCCACTGCTGACTCCTGCACTCTTCAAAGTGCTAGAATCACGACAACGGTGAACTGCACCGCGTGAGTCGCTGCTCGCTGACAGTCTGTAGTGCACCGAGAGGAAAGCGAGCAGGAAAACGTTTTTGTTCAACCTCTTCTTTCACATGTCATTTCTTCATATCATCTTCTTGTCTTTCTAAATGTTGTAAAAATTTATTCTTTAGTTGTTAGTCACTTTTCTGTGTGATTGTATTTTAAGGGTATGTTGTAGTTTATTGTGTAGCACAATTGTATTATTAGTTAATTGTTAATTTATAGATTATATTTTTACCATGAATTGGTCATTGTATATTAGTTAATTATTTTATGCTGGTAAATACATATTAAATGTCAATTGTACAATGTTATTTTATTCATTCATTACAAACTTAAATTTGCCACTAAGCCGCCCGCCAGCCGGCACACCTTCTCATCGATCGACAAGATTCTAGCGTAGACATTCCTCTCAGATGGCAGTCATTCCGACAAGGCTAAGAGAAGTGCTTTAAATATCAAAATTGAATGCAAATGTGAGAACGACTCCCCCAGGTATTTGGGAAAGGTGGCAAGGTAGCTCTAGCAAGGTGGGCAACAGTTAGCTGGACCTATAACACGATTGACAGAGGAACCGTGGAAGCACATGGGCACTGTCGGACAAGACCAATATCTGCATCTTGGCCGCTACTGACTTACCTAATTTGATCTGCAGCATTTTTATAAATCCCTACCCAAGCAAGTTGAAAGCTGGGCAATCAATACTAAGATCGGGCTGAAAGATTGTAGGTATATATATAAATCACCTTCTATCTGACGAGAAACAACATTTAGGCATGCACCTGGCGCGGTGACAGGCGACCGTATCTGTCACCTTGAGACCTGCGCTAAGAGAGCTAGCCCGTGCCCTCTGTCAATCAAGGAGACGCTTGCTTGAAAAAACGCCTAGCAATCCTCCCCAGGGCCTCTCCGATCCTAACAAAATTGACCGTAGGCGTCAACGATATCATCATCATCTTTGTCGATTGACACGTATTTTAACGTTTCGGGTAGTAATAAAAGTACGTCTGTTCCACATATTGATGAATCTGTACTATTCTACGAGCGTATCTCCACTTGTCACTTTGGATAAATATTAATTTGTTAAACTAATTCTGCTGTGTAATTTTGTCATTGTTTATACTCTCTATATATTTTATACTTACAGCAGCATTGCAACTATGTACTTACTAGCTTATTCAGATAAAAGAGTTTTATTTGTAGGCTTTCAAAATATATATCTTTAGACTCGATCAATCCATAAGCCTACTGTAGTCCACTGCTGAACATAGGCTACTCCCAATGTTCTCCACTAGCGCCTAGGAAGCGGTGGTAAACATAGGCTAAGTAGAATATTGATATTTATTTTTATTCATATAGCAATGATATAATATTAAATTGAGATTAAATAAAATTGAGTGTTTTCATCCGTAGTCAGTTATTGTAGACTTGCAAAATGTTATTTTTATGACTGATTTATTAGATTTTTAGACCCTAATTAAAATTAAAATTCAAAGAAATACATATAATCCTTCAAACCAATCATACTGGAGGTCAGAATGAGTCAAGGAATACTATGATAGAAGTAAGTAATTGCATAGGAGTCGTAGAAGTTTTCAAAATTTGTAAATGCGCGTTGGTGTGGTAGTCAATAAACATCTAGTGTAGACACCCGAAGCACTGTAGCACTCAGTGACGTAACAGATATCAATCACGCTTAGCGTTTTAACACAGCTCCTTTGATACACGTTGCTGCGAGTACGTGCATAGTGGTGCAAACAGCGACATCTAGTTTAAATCCCAGCCACTCATGGCTCACATAAAAGTGCTTTTTCCGAAATTTATTTCTGACCTGCTCTAGGACCACCGAGTGGGCGTAGCAAAAAGATATTAATGGCTCGGGGGCGACAAACATTTGTTGTTTTGCCCTACAGCTATCATAGAATTTTAAATACCAATTTTATAGGATGATCGGAAGAGAACACTATCACTGAACGACTTAGTTGCATATTTTGAGGTATATTAAAATGTTATGGTTTAATCGGTTACGCGTTTTTATTTGTATTATTGTATGTTACGGATCAGCTTAAACGACTGGACCGATTTCAAAATTTCTTTCTCCATTAGAAAGCAACATCATTAGGCACCAATATATACTATATATCATCACGCTACTATCAGTGAGTAATGATATAAATGATACTAAACACTCTTGATATTAAACAACTGCTAACAAGTAGCACTGAAGTAAAGAGTACAAACCCAATACTCACTACGATTTATTTGAAACAACAATAATATTAAAGTGAACTAGGTGACATAACAAATGGTTCAGAGAAAATAACACCGTTAATCTAATTCCTTTTCTGCTTATCGTTAGAAAATTTATAAAAGATGTAAAGAACAAAAACAATACCGTGTTATTTTGGACCCGTGTTTTCTGTTCTATTATTTTAAGAAATCTTCAAACAAGATATTCAAAGTGTTTTCAAGAATATTTAGAAATACGATTACCACAAAACAATTACAGCAGGCACACGTTTTTGGAAATTTTACACAATTATCCCCAAACCGTTGCGTGGTATTAAAAAGCCTAGGTTTTTACAAAGCTGTAAAATAAGTTGTTTTAAATTGTTATTTGACTTCCTAAAGGAATAACATTTTGAGTACTGGCAAAACGCAGTTCATGTACTTAAATCTTTAGATACAGACATGTTTCCAGCACAAGACTTTGAGAAGCCCCACGGTTGCGTGGCGTTAGTCGTCGGACTGACGTGAATAAAGTTCTACCATCCTTTGGTATCTTATAACATTTACTGATCCTAGAGAGAGACATTATATGTATGTTTAAACTAAATGCTAGTACCTGATGAATTTATATACGACTCACAGTAAAGTCAGACCACAGACATACGGTTCTGTTAAAAAGGCTACTTTATTTGAATATTATTAGGATAATATATCATGTGCGGCAAATATTTTGTCGGCCAATAATTAGTCTGAATTAATAGCGTGTACCAATCACATTATCTTGTGTATCATTATTTTGGTTTACATTATAAACCTAATAGCTAATTTTGAATCACTTTCTTGTGTCATTATAAAAATTTATTACTTAATATTTATCTATTGAGAATCGAAATAGATAGATGTTACAATGGTATCTGAGTATAATTGCTTGTCCAAACTCAATTGTTTCCAAACGAGCCCACTCAATTATCCATTTTCTGAATTTTTAATTACTCTTTTTGAAGCTAATTCATTCTTGGAACTCCATTGAAGCCTTGTTCATTGTGTGCATTGTTCCTGGAAGTCATGAATTTTGCACTTTTAGATTTTAACAAGTTTGGTTTACACATATGGGCTCTTTGAAAAGTTTGGAATAGAAATTCTAGTTTTATTAAAATGATGTAACAATTTTTGTTAGTTGTCCTATATCACAAAATTGAATAAGGGAAAAATACCAGATAAAAGATAGCAACAAGTTTGCGATCAGCTACAAATAGACCTTGATACTATAGTAGACTGGTGTGTAGAAATGTGTGGGAATGTTGATTTATTCACCGATACGCTACCACTTTTCAAAAAGTCTGTTATGTAGCATTTTAGACGCTTTCTTTATAATGCTATCTATGTGGGGCGAGAAACTTAGCCTAAATCCCTCAGCCCTTTCCGTTCCTGTAACGTTGCCCCGTTTAGCTGATACTGAGTTTTTATTATGTTAAGGTTGCGCGTGAATGTTATAGTGTAGCATTTACTTGTGTTCAAGTTTCAGTACTCAAGGTTGTGATATAGGACCACTAACAAAAATTATAACATCATTTTAATAAAACTAGAATTTCTATTCCAAACTTTTCAAAGAGCCCAAATACGTAAACCAAACTTGTTAAAATCTAAAAGTGCCAAATTCGTGACTTCCAAGAACAATGCACACAATTCCAAGAATCCATTAGCTTAAAAAAGAGTAACTAAAAATTCTGAAAATGGATAATTGAGTGGGCTCGTTTGGAAACAATTGAGTTTGCACAAGCAATTATACTCAGATACCATTGTAACATCTATGTTTTTCGATCCTCAATAAATAAATATTAAGTAATAAATTTTTATAATGACACGAGAAGGTGATTCAATATTAGTTATTAGGTTTATAATATATGCCAAAATAATGATACACGAGATAATGTCATTACTAATGACATTATCTCGTGTATCATTACGCTATTAATTCAGACTAATTATTGGCCGACAAAATATTTGCCGCACACGAAATATTATCCTAATAATATTCAAATAAAGTAGCCCTTTTAACAGAACCGTATGTCTGTGGTCTGACTTTACTGTGAATCGTATATAAATTCATCAGGTACTAGCATTTAGTTTGAACATACATATAATCTCTCTCTCTAGGAACAGTAAATGTTATAACATACCAAAGGATGGTAGAACTTTATTCACGTCAGTCCAACGACGAACGCCACGCAACCATGGACCTCCTCAAAGTCTTGTGCCGGAAACTTATCTGTAACTAAAGATTTAAGCACATGAGCTGCGTTTTGCCAGCAAGCCAAATCTTAGTCCTTTAGGAATTCTAATAATAATTTAAAACTACTTATTTTACAGCTTTTTAAATACTTTGGTTTTTTAATTTGGGGATAATTATATAAAATTTCATTTTTTAAAATGTTTACCTGCTGTAATTGTTTTGTGGTACACGTATTTCACAATATTCTTAAAAACACTTTGAATATCTTATTCGAAGATTTCATAATATAATAGAACAGATAACATGGGTCCAAAATAACGCGGTATTGTTTTTGTTCTTTACATCTTTTATAAAATTTCTAACGATAAGCAGATAAGGAATTAGATAACCGGTGTTATTTTCTCTGAACTACTCGTATTTGTTATGTCACTTAGTTCACTTTAAAATTATTGTTGTTTCAAATAAGTCATTGTGCGTATTTGAAAGATATTATCATAAATGTATTGAGAAGCAACTGTTAAAATATTAATTTCTTTGAAAAATTCTTTCAGCAAGTCACGGGGTCTGAGGCTCGTCACTCGTATCGCTTGTTTCTGTAGTACAAATATAGTCTCAATATTGGCAACTGAGCCCCACAGCAGCAGACCGTATGACACAACGCTATGAAAGTAGCTAAAATAAACTAATCGTGCAGTTTCCTCATCAGTCAGTCTTACCGCATAGGCAGCTGAGCTACGTCTAAGCTGAGCTAAGTTATTCCAAGAAAAACTGTGGTATTGACTGTTTGGACAGATTCATTATTCATTTTAATATTAATATCTATAGTAAACTTCACACATTTAGTTTTCTTCGCATTGAGCAGCAAGTCGTTACTTGTGAACTAACGCAATATTTCAGAAAGAGTATTATTCACATCATCAAGTACTACTTTATGTCTATCAATCTTAAAAATTAATGATGTGTCATCAGCAAATAATACAATTTCACAAAGATTTGTAGCGAAGTAAGGAAGATCATTAACATATATCAAGAATAGAAGGGGTACTCCCACAACCATAACTAATGGGGCACCAGAAGAGTCAGTGCCATTAACCTTAACTTTTTGAATTCTGTCAGTGAGGCAAGACGTAAGTAATCTAAGTGAGCCACTCGAGACACCATAATATTCTAATTTTAATAACAACGTCTCATGATAAACACAATCAAAAGCTTTTGATAGATCACAAAAAAATACCAATGGCATCCTGCTTCTTCTCCCATGCATCAAATATATATTATGTTTGACAAGTCAAGACAAGACAAGTTATAAAAATTTATTACTTAATATTTATCTATTGAGAATCGAAATAGATAGATGTTACAATAGTGCTTGTGCAAACTCAATTGTTTCCGACGAGCCCACTAAATTATCCATTTTCTGAATTTTTAATTACTCTTTTTGAAGCTAATGCATTCTTGGAAGTCCATTGAAGCCATGTTCATTGTGTATTGTTCTTGGAAGTCATGAATTTTGCACTTTTAGATTTGAACAAGTTTTTTTTACACATATGGGCTCTTTGAGAAGTTTGGAATAGAAATTCTAGTTTTATTAAAATGATGTGTACAATTTTTGTTAGTTGTCCTATATCACAAAATTGAATAAGGGAAAAATGCCAGATAAAAGATAGCAACAAGTTTGCGATCAGCTACAAATAGACCTTGATGCTATAGTAGACTGGTGTGTAGAAATGTGTGGGAATGTTGATTTATTCACCGATACGCTACCACTTTTTAAAAAGTCTGTAATGTAGCATTTTAGACGCTATCTATAAAATGCTATCTATGTGGGGCGAGAAACTTAGCCTAAATCCCTCAGCTCTTTCGCTTCCTGTAACGTTGCTCCGTTAAGCTGATACTGAGTTTTTATTATGTGAAGGTTGCGCGTGAATGTTATAGTGTAGCATTTACTTGTGTCCAAGTTTCAGTACTCAAGTTTGTGATATAGGACAACTAACAAAAATTGTAACATCATTTTAATAAAACTAGAATTTCTATTCCAAACTTTTCAAAGAACCCAAATACGTAAACCAAACTTGTTAAAATCTAAAAGTGCCAAATTCGTGACTTCCAAGAACAATGCACACAATTCCAAGAATCCATTAGCTTCAAAAAGAGTAATTAAAAATTCTGAAAATAGATAATTGAGTGGGCTCGTTTGGAAACAATTGAGTTTGCACAAGTAATTATAGTCAGATACGATTGTAACATCTATGTATTTCGATCCTCAATAGATAAATATTAAGTAATAATTTTTTATAATGACACAAGAAAGTGATTCAATATTAGTTATTAGATTTATAATATATGCCAAATTAATGATACACAAGATAATGTCATTAGTACACGCTATTAATTCAGACTAATTATTGGCCGACTAAATATTTGCCGCACACGAAATATTATCCTAATAATATTCAAATAAAGTAGCCCTTTTAACAGAACCGTATGTCTGTGGTCTGACTTTACTGTGAATCGTATATAAATTCATCAGGTACTAGCATTTAGTTTAAACATACATATAATCTCTCTCTCTAGGATCAGTAAATGTTATAAAATACCAAAGGATGGTAGAACTATATTCACGTCAGTCCAACGACGAACGCCACGCAACCGTGGGCCTCCTCAATGTCTTGTGCTGGAAACATGTCTGTAACACAAGTAAATGCTACACTATAACATTCACGCGCAACCTTCACATAATAAAAACTCAGTATCCGCTTAATGGGGCAACGTTACAGGAACGGAAAGAGCTGAGGGATTTAGGCTAAGTTTCTCGCCCCACATAGATAGCATTATAAAGAAAGCGTTTAAAATGCTACATAATAAACTTTTTGAAAAGTGGTAGCGTATCGGTGAATAATAAACATTCCCACACATTTCATTGTATATCTTTTTAGGCGTTCTTTTCGACTAGAAATTAATTTTCTCGCCCCACATAGATAGCATTATAAAGAAAGCGTTTAAAATGCCGGGTTTCATCATTAGAAATGGTAGAACATTTCGCAAACCGGCCACGAAAAATATTATTTATAATGTTCTCGAACGAAGTCAACTTGAGTATTGCTCTCAGGTTTGGTCACCTCAATACGCTGTGCATCAACTTAGATTGGAGCGCATACAAAAGAGATTTCTTCGACATCTTGCTTTTTCTTGTGGGTTACATAGGGTGCTGCCTTCATATAGTGATAAATTGAGACACTTTAAATTGGATAGCCTATCAATACGGCGACAACCACATGACATGGTTTTCCTATTTAAGGTTATAGGTTATAGGTTTAAGAAATAAATTCGACTGTTCGATGCTCTTGAATTCTTTCGGTCTTAGGGCACCACGTTGCGTGCCCAGACGTGCTCAGCTTAACAGAGGATTGTTTCATCAGCCGTTGGCTAGAAACTTACTTAAAACAACATTCAACCATATCCCGTTTGTCGAAGATATACAATGAAATGTGTGGGAATGTTGATTTATTCACCGATACGCTACCACTTTTCAAAAAGTCTTTTATGTAGCATTTTAGACGCTATCTATAAAATGCTATCTATGCGGGGCAAGAAACTTAGCCTAAATCCCTCAGCTCTTTCCGTTCCTGTAACGTTGCCCCGTTTAGCTGATACTGAGTTTTTATTATGTGAAGGTTGCGCGTGAATGTTATAGTGTAGCATTTACTTGTGTCCAAGTTTCAGTACTCAAGTTTGTGATATAGGACAACTAACAAAAATTGTAACATCATTTTAATAAAACTAGAATTTCTATTCCAAACTTTTCAAAGAGCCCGAAATACGTAAACCAAACTTGTTAAAATCTAAAAGTGCCAAATTCGTGACTTCCAAGAACAATGCACACAATTCCAAGAATCCATTAGCTTCAAAAAGAGTAATTAAAAATTCTGAAAATAGATAATTGAGTGGGCTCGTTTGGAAACAATTGAGTTTGCACAAGCAATTATACTCAGATACGATTGTAACATCTATGTATTTCACACACAAGTAAATGCTACACTATAACATTCACGCGCAACCTTCACATAATAAAAACTCAGTATCCGCTTAATGGGGCAACGTTACAGGAACGGAAAGTGCTGAGGGATTTAGGCTATTTGTCGAAGATATACAATGAAATGTGTGGGAATGTTGATTTATTCACCGATACCGCGGTTATAATAACTTCGTGTTGTGTTGAAATGTGTGGGAAGACTAAAGGCTTGTTCTGTTTTGTCTTCTACACTGACGGCACAGAAACTCTGTACTTACAGGGTTGGCAGCGCGACTGTGACTCCTCTGGTGTTGCAGGTGTCCATAGGCCACGGTAACTACTTTCCATCAGGTGGGCCGTGTGCTTGCTGCCAACTAAGTGGTTTATAAAAATAAAAAAAAACGCTACCACTTTTCAAAAAGTCTGTTATGTAGCATTTTAGACGCTATCTATAAAATGGTATCTATGTGGGGCGAAAAACTTAGCCTAAATCCCTCAGCTCTTTCCGTTCCTGTAACGTTGCCCCGTTTAGCTGATACTGAGTTTTTATTATGTTAAGGTTGCGCGTGAATGTTATAGTGTAGCATTTACTTGTGTCCAAGTTTCAGTACTCAAGTTTGTGATATAGGACAACTAACAAAAATTGTAACATCATTTTAATAAAACTAGAATTTCTATTCCAAACTTTTCAAAGAACCCAAATACGTAAACCAAACTTGTTAAAATCTAAAAGTGCCAAATTCGTGACTTCCAAGAACAATGCACACAATTCCAAGAATCCATTAGCTTCAAAAAGAGTAATTAAAAATTCTGAAAATAGATAATTGAGTGGGCTCGTTTGGAAACAATTGAGTTTGCACAAGTAATTATAGTCAGATACGATTGTAACATCTATGTATTTCGATCCTCAATAGATAAATATTAAGTAATAATTTTTTATAATGACACAAGAAAGTGATTCAATATTAGTTATTAGATTTATAATATATGCCAAATTAATGATACACAAGATAATGTCATTAGTACACGCTATTAATTCAGACTAATTATTGGCCGACAAAATATTTGCCGCACACGAAATATTATCCTAATAATATTCAAATTAAGTAGCCCTTTTAACAGAACCGTATGTCTGTGGTCTGACTTTACTGTGAATCGTATATAAATTCATCAGGTACTAGCATTTAGTTTAAACATACATATAATCTCTCTCTCTCTAGGAACAGTAAATGTTATAACATACCAAAGGATGGTAGAACTTCATTCACGTCAGTCCAACGACGAACGCCACGCAACCGTGGGCCTCCTCAATATCTTGTGCTGGAAACATGTCTGTATCTAAAGATTTAAGCACATGAGCTGCGTTTTGCCAGCATGCCAAATCTTAGTCCTTTAGGAGTTCTAATAATAATTTAAAACTACTTATTTTACAGCTTTTTAAAAACCTTGGTTTTTTAATTTGGGGATAATTATGTAAAATTTCATTTTTAAAAATGTGTACCTGCTGTAATTGTTTTGTGGTACACGTTTTTCACAATATTCTTAAAAACACTTTGAATATCTTGTTCGAAGATTTCATAATATAATAGAACAGATAACACGGGTCCAAAATAACACGGTATTGTTTTTGTTCTTTACATCTTTTATAAAATTTCTAACGATAAGCAGATAAGGAATTAGATAACCGGTGTTATTTTCTCTGAACTACTCTTATTTGTTATGTCACCTAGTTCACTTTAAAATTATTGTTGTTTCAAATAAGTCGTTGTGCGTATTTGAAAGATATTATCATAAATGTATTGAGAAGCAACTGTTAAAATATTAAGTTGTTTTCTGCCTGTGACAAGCTACAACTATAAGGAAGTGTAAATAGTATTATATTTTTAACCTTTAATGACTTCAGTGATTCAAAACACTTTATAAGTGCATTTCTGTCTGCATTTCCTCTGTCTCCCACTAAAATGATAGGCATATTGTTGCTGTTTAAACTATAATTCTTTATTTTTTTAATGATTTTACAGTAAGTTAATCCCGGCATACAATAGTTAGTAACCTTATATGCTAAATATGAACTTAGTAACCGGCCCATTGATTTCTCCAATTCATCAATATACATCACTATTTCAGGTTTTACATTAATAATTGTGCAAAACAAACAATACCCGCAGAGAGGACCTGAGAACTTGAAACACACGCCTTTCTACCTAATGTACCTAAGTATGCTTAGGTATCAATCACTTACAATATCTATTTGTATAGATCCCGTAAATACCTAGAAGCCTGCTAAATACCTGTAAAATTCTACATGTACGATTTACTTGTAATAAAAAAAATCATCATTGTTGCCTTTTGACTCGGCGCTTTACCTGACAAACTAATGGTTAGTTGTTAATACAATAGATAACGAGTGAAAGGGACAGGAAACACGCAACCCATCCCCACCATTCACCCCTAACTCTATTCCCAAATTGGACTTACAATTTGCATATTCAGTATCAGTGCAATTTACGCCATCACACGGGCAAGTTGTCTTAAAGTGCGTTTTGCGTTAAAGTGTAAAGTGAAAGTGGACACGGTTTCGTCTGGTATATATATCCAGAAAGCATCAACTATTTTCAGTAAGTTTTTTTCATCTATAAAGTTATATGTACTAATAGGAATATTAATTCATTTACAATAATTTCATGCGCAATAATATTCTCACATATAATACGGTTATTAAATAAAATGATACAAGTATATCGTTGTACATTAACGCGATTATTACAATAATATTATTAGAATAATTCATTAGTGTGTTATTCGTGGAAGTAGTTATTAATTGGTTTCGATTGCAATTTTAAAACATCGTGAGGGACACGGGACGAATTTTATAATTATTGTTATTGTTATAAAATTTTATCGTTATACTTTTAGCAGCATTGCAGCTGTATACCTACTAGCTTTTCGAGATTTTTATTTCTAGGCCTTTGTACAAATTTTAAACAATACAAATCAAGGCTTCGTGGTCCTTTAATCAAGTAGTACAAGTACAAAGTGTATCTTTCACTAAATTTTGAAATTGCTCAGAGGAATTGACCGGTATTCTGATTATCCTATGAAACCGTTTGGAATTTTTATTACGTTTTCACAATCCGTGGGAAACCATTCCCGGGATAAAACGAAAACCAAGTACATCCCATAGCCATATTCGTTTTGTGATAGACCATGATTGAATAACTATTTTCTTTACACACTTTAAATGTTATTATAATATTAGTAGGTAAGTGTGATTAATACAATCCTATTCACTCCGAAATTTATTTTGAAATGCTTGTTGATTTCTACTTTAACTGATGGAACTTTTCACTTTTACAGTAATATTACTATTATTTTACTTATACCAGTTACCTATAAGTCACGTTCACCAATGGCTTAGCGTATTTGTCATATTAAATAAGTCAATTTATATAAGATTTACAGCGCACGCCCACATTGATTTTTAAAAACTGGGGGTCTAATTCGTGTAGGAAAAGAATTACTTTTTCAAAATCTTCACATTTGAATCCAATCGTATCTTCAAAACTAGAACCAATTTTACACAGTGACGAAACTTCATCGGTATCTAAGTATCGATATTTAAAAAACAATGACCGGCATGTTAAGTAATATTTTTATACCATCAGAACTTTTTTAAACGAGTATCTCTTACATGCCGGCCCACTTCGTTTGTACTTTAAAAATGTACGACTTGCTAATAAGTGTTAATGTGTCCGTATATTTGTTACAGAATGACTTTGCCAAAAGAAGAAACGACTCCAGGTGATGCCGATGTTGCCGAGGCATACACGGATGAGGCAGTCGCGAGACCTCAGCAAACTTGGACGCCTGCCTATACACGAGCCGATGAGCGCAGAAGATTCATGCGGATTCTCATAGAGAATCCCACGAACGACTTGCGACGCGCCGTAGTAACCAGAAACACCTATTGCCGGCTTCAAGAAGAGGTGCTCCGGGAGAAGAGGGCCAGGCGGAGACGCATGAAAAGATTGCGTCAACGCATGGCCAGGCAGAAAGATGAGAACGCGCAGCATTAAGTTGCTGTCTACTCTGCCCCAGCCTCCTTTGTGGCTGTGACCTTTCCCAGACTAGACTGTTTAGTGCGTGGGAGAGGTCTGGACTGAGCAGAGAATACGTCTACCCAGGAAGCATGGATCAACATCCTACCTGCACAGGAGTTACCAGTAAGGATCCCGTCCGTATACGTGCCTACTTAGCACTATACACGACCGCATACTCGCGACACTTGGCACCTTTTTCCGGTATCAAGATTCAACGGTTGGATCCCAGAAGGAAGGATCTCTTATATTAGAAAGCCAGCCCCGTAGGGGGAGAATACGGCTGGGGACGGATAAAGAATTTGTAGGGAGTCAAGACCAGTGCCCCCGGAGAAAGCTATCAAGCAAACCGCAACGGGCACTCTCCCGTGATTCGGTCGGTACGCGCCGTGAGGCAGTATGACCATGGGAGGATGGAGGGAATGTCCCAGGGGGTGGGGGGGATAAGTTGACGCCAACCTTGGTTGCACATATTGGAACATACCAGGACAACCTGCTGCATCAGGATCAGCCACTGCTGACTCCTGCACTCTTCAAAGTGCTAGAATCACGACAACGGTGAACCGCACCGCGTGAGTCGCTGCTCGCTGACAGTCTGTAGTGCACCGAGAGGAAAGCGAGCGGGAAAACGTTTTTGTTTAACCTCTTCTTTCACATGTCATTTCTTCATATCATCTTCTTGTCTTTCTAAATGTTGTAAAAATTTATTCTTTAGTTGTTAGTCACTTTTCTGTGTGATTGTATTTTAAGGGTGTGTTGTAGTTTATTGTGTAGCACAATTGTATTATTAGTTAATTGTTAATTTATAGATTATATTTTTACCATGAATTGGTCATTGTATATTAGTTAATTATTTAATGCTGGTAAATACATATTAAATTTCAACTGTACAATGTTATTTTATTCATTCATTACTAACTTAAATTTGCCACTAAACCGCCCGCCAGCCGGCACACCTTCTCATCGATCGACAAGATTCTAGCGTAGGCATTCCAACAAGGCTTTAAATGTATAATATATTTATGTATAAATGTATAATAAAAAAAAAGAAGTGCTTTAAATGTCAAAATTGAATTCAAATGTGAGAACGACTCCCCCAGGTATTTGGGAAAGGCGGCAAGGTAGCTCTAGCAAGGTGGGCAACAGTTAGCTGGACCTATAACACGATTGACAGAGGAACCGCTGAAGCACATGGGCACTGTCGGACAAGACCAATATCTGCATCTTGGCCGCTACTGACTTACCTAATTTGATCTGCAGCATTTTTATAAATCCCTAACCAAGCAAGTTGATAGCTGGGCAATCAATACTAAGATCGGGCTGAAAGATTGTAGGTATATATATATAAATCACCTTCTATCTGACGAGAAACAACATTTAGGCATGCACCTGGCGCGGTGACAGGCGACCGTATCTGTCACCTTGAGACCTGCGCTAAGAGAGCTAGCCCACCCTTGGTATGCTCTTCGCTGTGCCCTCTGTCAATCAAGGAGACGCTTGCTTGAAAAAACGCCTAGCAATCTTCCCCAGGGCCTCTCCGATCCTGACAAAATTTACCGTAGGCGTCAACGATATCATCATCATCTTTGTCGATTGACACGTATTTTAACGTTTCGGATAGTCATAAAAGTACGTCTGTTTTACATATTGATGAATCTGTACTATTCTACGAGCGTATCTCCACTTGTCACTTTGGATAAATATTAAAAATGTTAAACTAATTCTGCTGTGCAATTTTGTCATTGTTTATACTCTCTATATATTTTATACTTACAGCAGCATTGCAACTATGTACTTACTAGCTTATTCAGATAAAAGAGTTTTATTTGTAGGCTTTCAAAATATATATCTTTAGACTCGATCAATCAATAAGCCTACTGCAGTCCACTGCTGAACATAGGCTACTCCCAATGTTCTCCACTAGCGCCTAGGAAGCGGTGGTCAACATAGGCTAAGTAGAATATTGATATTTATTTTTATTCATATACACTCGAGAGCAATGAATCCGGGTCACTTAAAGAATGTTAAAAATCTCGGAAACTAAAAATGATAGGTTAATGCAATAAATTGTATTTAATAGACAATGTAATACTCCTTAAATGAAAGTAAAAAAAATATGAGTCACCATACATTTTATTAACACAAAATTACATAAAGAAAAAAACTGCTGATCTCTCCTTAAAACAAAAATAGGAAACATGAAATTTTTGAACTTTATTACGATTTTCTTGAATTTTAATACTTCGTATTGCCTCCTCGTGCTTCCATTACTGCGTTTACGCGGTTTGGCATGCTGTACACCAAGTTCCTTATACGATTTTGGGGAATATTCTCCCATTCCTCTGTGAGAGCAATTTTGAGCTCACGAAGCGTGATTGGGGGAGGGTTTCGTTGTTTTACGCATCTGCCTAGCTCGTCCCAAGCATGCTCGATCGGGTTGATATCCGGGCTGCGCGCTGGCCACTCCATACGAGTAATGTTCATCTCTTGAAGGTAGTCATTCACAATCCTACCTGTATGAGGTCTGGCATTGTCATGCATAAATATAGCATCCTCACCTAAATTGACCATAAATGGACCAACGTGATCATTGAAGATTTCTTCCACATATCTTACGCTAGTTAAAGAGCCGTTTTCTATGATCACCAGCTCTGTGCGACTTTCAGAAGAAATTCCGGCCCACACAAGTACAGACCCACCACCGTAGGCTACTTTTTCTTCGATGCATGCTTGCTTGAATCTTTCCCCTGGTCTTCGATACACTCTGTGTCTTCCATCGTGCTTGTAGAGCATAAATTTTGATTCGTCGGAGAACATAACTTTTGACCAATCTTCAATACTCCAATTTACGTGGCTCTGGGCATAACTTAGTCTCGAAATACGATGCCCACGCTCCAGTTTAGGGCCGTTTGCAGGTCTAAGGGGTTTTAAGTTAGATTCAGCAAGCCGACGTCTTACTGTCCATGCACTTGGGTTACTTCCTCCGAGGCGTCGAAACTGATTGGTGAGTTCAGTTCCTGTGAGAAAGCGATTTCGAAGCATGGTGTTCACCAAGTATCGGTCTTCTCGTGCTGTGGTACACCTGGTTCTGCCCGTTCCTGGTCTGCGTAGGTTAGAACCAGTTTCTTCGTAACGTCGGAGAACTCTTTGTACTGTTGACAGCGACACACCGACAGTCCTGGCTGTATCGCGCTGACTCCGGCCGGTTTCCAGCATTGTAAGTATTCTGGTGCATTCTTCAGGCGTAAGCGACATAATTTCAGCTTGATTAATGAATATAGAGCACTATCAACATGGTTTATGTACCCACATAAATGACAGATTACAAACAAAAGCAACACCAAATGCTGTAATTTCGTAGTTCCATCTTCGAAAGTGGCCCTTTTTCAAATTTGATTTTTTTATGATATAACTTTACAATAACTAAGAAGTTTTAATACCTTCATTTAAGGAGTATTACATTGTCTATTAAATACAATTTATTGCATTAACCTAGCATTTTTAGTTTCCGAGATTTTTAGGATTCTTTAAGTGACCCGGATTCATTGCTCTCGAGTGTAGCAATGATATAATATTAAATTGAGATTAAATAAAGTTGAGTGTTTTCATCCGTAGTCAGTTATTGTAGACTTGTAAAATGTTATTTTTATGACTGATTTATTAGATTTTTAGACCCTAATTAAAATTAAAATTCAAAGAATTACATATAATCCTTCAAACCAATCACACTGGAGGTCAAAATGAGTCAAATAATACTATGATAGAAGTAAGTAATTGCATAGGAGTCGTAGAAGTTTTCAAAATTTGTAAATGCGCGTTGGTGTGGTGTGGTAGTCAATAAATAAATAATAAATAAATAAATAAATATTCTACACAACGCTCTCTAGACCCATGGTAAGCATAGCTTAACTAGCTTGTGTTATGGGATCTAGAATGCGGATAAACATACTTAGATACTTTTTTTTTTTTAATTACATACATATTATACATAGAAACACCCAGACCAATGCAAATATACATATTCATGCATATAAATATTTGCACTGAGCGGGAATCGAACCCGCGTCCCCTGCATAGCAGTCGAATGCTCTACCGCTACGCCACGGAGGTCGTCAGTCAATAAACATCTAGTGTAGACACCCGAAGCACTGTAGCACGCATTGACGTAACAGATATCAATCACGCTTAGCGTTTCGACACAGCTCCTTTGATACACGTTGCTGCGAGTACGTGCATAGTGGTGCAAACAGCGACATCAAGTTTAAATCCCAACCACTCATGGCTCATATAAAAGTGTTTTTTCCGAAATTTATTTATGACCTGCTCTAGGACCACCGAGTGGGCGTAGCAAAAAGATATTAATGGCTCGGGGGCGACAAACATTTGTTGTTTTGCCCTACAGCTATCATAGAAACTTAAATAACAATTTTAAAGGATGATCGGAAGAGAACACTATCACTGAACGACTTAGTTACATATTTTGAGGTATATTAAAATGTTATGGTTTAATCGGTTACGCGTTTTTATTTGTATTATTGTATGTTACGGATCAACTTAAACGACTGGACCGATTTTAAAATTTATTTCTCTATTAGAAAGCAACATCATTAGGCACCAATATATACTATATATCATCACGCTACTATCAGTGAGGAATGATATAAATGATACTAAAACACGCTTGATATTAAACAACTGCTAACAAGTAGCACTGAAGTAAAGAGTACAAACCCAATACTCACTACGATTTATTTGAAACAACAATAATATTAAAGCGAACTAGGTGACATAACAAATAGTTCAGAGAAAATAACACCGATAATCTAATTCCTTATCTGCTTATCGTTAGAAAATTTATAAAAGATGTAAAGAACAAAAACAATACCGTGTTATTTTGGGCCCGTGTTTTCTGTTCTATTATTTTAAGAAATCTTCAAACAATATATTCAAAGTGTTTTCAAGAATATTGAGAAATACGATTACCACAAAACAAATACAGCAGGCACACGTTTTTGGAAATTTTACACAATTATCACCACCACGCAGTTCATGTGCTTGAATCTTTAGATGCAGACATGTTTCCAGCACAAGACTTTGAGGAGCCCCACGGTTGCGTGGCGTCAGTCGTCGGACTGACGTGAAAAAAGTTCTACCATCCTTTGGTATTTTATAACATTTACTGATCCTAGAAAGAGACATTATATGTTTGTTTAAACTAAATGCTAGTACCTGATGAATTTATATACGACTCACAGTAAAGTCAGACCACAGACATACGGTTCTGTTAAAAAGGCTACTTGATTTGAATATTATTAGGAGAATATTTTGTGTGCAGTAAATATTTTGTCGGCCAATAATTAGTCGGAATTAATAGTGTGTACCAATGACATTATCTTGTGTATCATTATTTTGGCATACATTATGAACCTAATAGCTAATTTTAAATGACTTTCTTGTGTCATCATAAAAATTTATTACTTAATATTTATCTATTGAGAATCGAAATAGATAGATGTTACAATGGTATCTGGGTATAATTGCTTGTGCAAACGTTTCCAAACGAGCCCACTCAATTATCCATTTTCTGAATTTTTAATTACTCTTTTTGAAGCTAATGCATTATATTAGTCAGATACGATTGTAACATCTATGTATTTCGATCCTCAATAGATAAATATTAAGTAATAATTTTTTATAATGACACAAGAAAGTGATTCAATATTAGTTATTAGATTTATAATATATGCCAAATTAATGATACACAAGATAATGTCATTAGTACACGCTATTAATTCAGACTAATTATTGGCCGACTAAATATTTGCCGCACACGAAATATTATCCTAATAATATTCAAATAAAGTAGCCCTTTTAACAGAACCGTATGTCTGTGGTCTGACTTTACTGTGAATCGTATATAAATTCATCAGGTACTAGCATTTAGTTTAAACATACATATAATCTCTCTCTCTAGGATCAGTAAATGTTATAAAATACCAAAGGATGGTAGAACTATATTCACGTCAGTCCAACGACGAACGCCACGCAACCGTGGGCCTCCTCAATGTCTTGTGCTGGAAACATGTCTGTAACACAAGTAAATGCTACACTATAACATTCACGCGCAACCTTCACATAATAAAAACTCAGTATCCGCTTAATGGGGCAACGTTACAGGAACGGAAAGAGCTGAGGGATTTAGGCTAAGTTTCTCGCCCCACATAGATAGCATTATAAAGAAAGCGTTTAAAATGCTACATAATAAACTTTTTGAAAAGTGGTAGCGTATCGGTGAATAATAAACATTCCCACACATTTCATTGTATATCTTTTTAGGCGTTCTTTTCGACTAGAAATTAATTTTCTCGCCCCACATAGATAGCATTATAAAGAAAGCGTTTAAAATGCCGGGTTTCATCATTAGAAATGGTAGAACATTTCGCAAACCGGCCACGAAAAATATTATTTATAATGTTCTCGAACGAAGTCAACTTGAGTATTGCTCTCAGGTTTGGTCACCTCAATACGCTGTGCATCAACTTAGATTGGAGCGCATACAAAAGAGATTTCTTCGACATCTTGCTTTTTCTTGTGGGTTACATAGGGTGCTGCCTTCATATAGTGATAAATTGAGACACTTTAAATTGGATAGCCTATCAATACGGCGACAACCACATGACATGGTTTTCCTATTTAAGGTTATAGGTTATAGGTTTAAGAAATAAATTCGACTGTTCGATGCTCTTGAATTCTTTCGGTCTTAGGGCACCACGTTGCGTGCCCAGACGTGCTCAGCTTAACAGAGGATTGTTTCATCAGCCGTTGGCTAGAAACTTACTTAAAACAACATTCAACCATATCCCGTTTGTCGAAGATATACAATGAAATGTGTGGGAATGTTGATTTATTCACCGATACGCTACCACTTTTCAAAAAGTCTTTTATGTAGCATTTTAGACGCTATCTATAAAATGCTATCTATGCGGGGCAAGAAACTTAGCCTAAATCCCTCAGCTCTTTCCGTTCCTGTAACGTTGCCCCGTTTAGCTGATACTGAGTTTTTATTATGTGAAGGTTGCGCGTGAATGTTATAGTGTAGCATTTACTTGTGTCCAAGTTTCAGTACTCAAGTTTGTGATATAGGACAACTAACAAAAATTGTAACATCATTTTAATAAAACTAGAATTTCTATTCCAAACTTTTCAAAGAGCCCGAAATACGTAAACCAAACTTGTTAAAATCTAAAAGTGCCAAATTCGTGACTTCCAAGAACAATGCACACAATTCCAAGAATCCATTAGCTTCAAAAAGAGTAATTAAAAATTCTGAAAATAGATAATTGAGTGGGCTCGTTTGGAAACAATTGAGTTTGCACAAGCAATTATACTCAGATACGATTGTAACATCTATGTATTTCACACACAAGTAAATGCTACACTATAACATTCACGCGCAACCTTCACATAATAAAAACTCAGTATCCGCTTAATGGGGCAACGTTACAGGAACGGAAAGTGCTGAGGGATTTAGGCTATTTGTCGAAGATATACAATGAAATGTGTGGGAATGTTGATTTATTCACCGATACCGCGGTTATAATAACTTCGTGTTGTGTTGAAATGTGTGGGAAGACTAAAGGCTTGTTCTGTTTTGTCTTCTACACTGACGGCACAGAAACTCTGTACTTACAGGGTTGGCAGCGCGACTGTGACTCCTCTGGTTTTGCAGGTGTCCATAGGCCACGGTAACTACTTTCCATCAGGTGGGCCGTGTGCTTGCTGCCAACTAAGTGGTTTATAAAAATAAAAAAAAACGCTACCACTTTTCAAAAAGTCTGTTATGTAGCATTTTAGACGCTATCTATAAAATGGTATCTATGTGGGGCGAAAAACTTAGCCTAAATCCCTCAGCTCTTTCCGTTCCTGTAACGTTGCCCCGTTTAGCTGATACTGAGTTTTTATTATGTTAAGGTTGCGCGTGAATGTTATAGTGTAGCATTTACTTGTGTCCAAGTTTCAGTACTCAAGTTTGTGATATAGGACAACTAACAAAAATTGTAACATCATTTTAATAAAACTAGAATTACTATTCCAAACTTTTCAAAGAACCCAAATACGTAAACCAAACTTGTTAAAATCTAAAAGTGCCAAATTCGTGACTTCCAAGAACAATGCACACAATTCCAAGAATCCATTAGCTTCAAAAAGAGTAATTAAAAATTCTGAAAATAGATAATTGAGTGGGCTCGTTTGGAAACAATTGAGTTTGCACAAGTAATTATAGTCAGATACGATTGTAACATCTATGTATTTCGATCCTCAATAGATAAATATTAAGTAATAATTTTTTATAATGACACAAGAAAGTGATTCAATATTAGTTATTAGATTTATAATATATGCCAAATTAATGATACACAAGATAATGTCATTAGTACACGCTATTAATTCAGACTAATTATTGGCCGACAAAATATTTGCCGCACACGAAATATTATCCTAATAATATTCAAATTAAGTAGCCCTTTTAACAGAACCGTATGTCTGTGGTCTGACTTTACTGTGAATCGTATATAAATTCATCAGGTACTAGCATTTAGTTTAAACATACATATAATCTCTCTCTCTCTAGGAACAGTAAATGTTATAACATACCAAAGGATGGTAGAACTTCATTCACGTCAGTCCAACGACGAACGCCACGCAACCGTGGGCCTCCTCAATATCTTGTGCTGGAAACATGTCTGTATCTAAAGATTTAAGCACATGAGCTGCGTTTTGCCAGCATGCCAAATCTTAGTCCTTTAGGAGTTCTAATAATAATTTAAAACTACTTATTTTACAGCTTTTTAAAAACCTTGGTTTTTTAATTTGGGGATAATTATGTAAAATTTCATTTTTAAAAATGTGTACCTGCTGTAATTGTTTTGTGGTACACGTTTTTCACAATATTCTTAAAAACACTTTGAATATCTTGTTCGAAGATTTCATAATATAATAGAACAGATAACACGGGTCCAAAATAACACGGTATTGTTTTTGTTCTTTACATCTTTTATAAAATTTCTAACGATAAGCAGATAAGGAATTAGATAACCGGTGTTATTTTCTCTGAACTACTCTTATTTGTTATGTCACCTAGTTCACTTTAAAATTATTGTTGTTTCAAATAAGTCGTTGTGCGTATTTGAAAGATATTATCATAAATGTATTGAGAAGCAACTGTTAAAATATTAAGTTGTTTTCTGCCTGTGACAAGCTACAACTATAAGGAAGTGTAAATAGTATTATATTTTTAACCTTTAATGACTTCAGTGATTCAAAACACTTTATAAGTGCATTTCTGTCTGCATTTCCTCTGTCTCCCACTAAAATGATAGGCATATTGTTGCTGTTTAAACTATAATTCTTTATTTTTTTAATGATTTTACAGTAAGTTAATCCCGGCATACAATAGTTAGTAACCTTATATGCTAAATATGAACTTAGTAACCGGCCCATTGATTTCTCCAATTCATCAATATACATCACTATTTCAGGTTTTACATTAATAATTGTGCAAAACAAACAATACCCGCAGAGAGGACCTGAGAACTTGAAACACACGCCTTTCTACCTAATGTACCTAAGTATGCTTAGGTATCAATCACTTACAATATCTATTTGTATAGATCCCGTAAATACCTAGAAGCCTGCTAAATACCTGTAAAATTCTACATGTACGATTTACTTGTAATAAAAAAAATCATCATTGTTGCCTTTTGACTCGGCGCTTTACCTGACAAACTAATGGTTAGTTGTTAATACAATAGATAACGAGTGAAAGGGACAGGAAACACGCAACCCATCCCCACCATTCACCCCTAACTCTATTCCCAAATTGGACTTACAATTTGCATATTCAGTATCAGTGCAATTTACGCCATCACACGGGCAAGTTGTCTTAAAGTGCGTTTTGCGTTAAAGTGTAAAGTGAAAGTGGACACGGTTTCGTCTGGTATATATATCCAGAAAGCATCAACTATTTTCAGTAAGTTTTTTTCATCTATAAAGTTATATGTACTAATAGGAATATTAATTCATTTACAATAATTTCATGCGCAATAATATTCTCACATATAATACGGTTATTAAATAAAATGATACAAGTATATCGTTGTACATTAACGCGATTATTACAATAATATTATTAGAATAATTCATTAGTGTGTTATTCGTGGAAGTAGTTATTAATTGGTTTCGATTGCAATTTTAAAACATCGTGAGGGACACGGGACGAATTTTATAATTATTGTTATTGTTATAAAATTTTATCGTTATACTTTTAGCAGCATTGCAGCTGTATACCTACTAGCTTTTCGAGATTTTTATTTCTAGGCCTTTGTACAAATTTTAAACAATACAAATCAAGGCTTCGTGGTCCTTTAATCAAGTAGTACAAGTACAAAGTGTATCTTTCACTAAATTTTGAAATTGCTCAGAGGAATTGACCGGTATTCTGATTATCCTATGAAACCGTTTGGAATTTTTATTACGTTTTCACAATCCGTGGGAAACCATTCCCGGGATAAAACGAAAACCAAGTACATCCCATAGCCATATTCGTTTTGTGATAGACCATGATTGAATAACTATTTTCTTTACACACTTTAAATGTTATTATAATATTAGTAGGTAAGTGTGATTAATACAATCCTATTCACTCCGAAATTTATTTTGAAATGCTTGTTGATTTCTACTTTAACTGATGGAACTTTTCACTTTTACAGTAATATTACTATTATTTTACTTATACCAGTTACCTATAAGTCACGTTCACCAATGGCTTAGCGTATTTGTCATATTAAATAAGTCAATTTATATAAGATTTACAGCGCACGCCCACATTGATTTTTAAAAACTGGGGGTCTAATTCGTGTAGGAAAAGAATTACTTTTTCAAAATCTTCACATTTGAATCCAATCGTATCTTCAAAACTAGAACCAATTTTACACAGTGACAAAACTTCATCGGTATCTAAGTATCGATATTTAAAAAACAATGACCGGCATGTTAAGTAATATTTTTATACCATCAGAACTTTTTTAAACGAGTATCTCTTACATGCCGGCCCACTTCGTTTGTACTTTAAAAATGTACGACTTGCTAATAAGTGTTAATGTGTCCGTATATTTGTTACAGAATGACTTTGCCAAAAGAAGAAACGACTCCAGGTGATGCCGATGTTGCCGAGGCATACACGGATGAGGCAGTCGCGAGACCTCAGCAAACTTGGACGCCTGCCTATACACGAGCCGATGAGCGCAGAAGATTCATGCGGATTCTCATAGAGAATCCCACGAACGACTTGCGACGCGCCGTAGTAACCAGAAACACCTATTGCCGGCTTCAAGAAGAGGTGCTCCGGGAGAAGAGGGCCAGGCGGAGACGCATGAAAAGATTGCGTCAACGCATGGCCAGGCAGAAAGATGAGAACGCGCAGCATTAAGTTGCTGTCTACTCTGCCCCAGCCTCCTTTGTGGCTGTGACCTTTCCCAGACTAGACTGTTTAGTGCGTGGGAGAGGTCTGGACTGAGCAGAGAATACGTCTACCCAGGAAGCATGGATCAACATCCTACCTGCACAGGAGTTACCAGTAAGGATCCCGTCCGTATACGTGCCTACTTAGCACTATTACACGACCGCATACTCGCGACACTTGGCACCTTTTTCTGGTATCAAGATTCAACGGTTGGATCCCAGAAGGAAGGATCTCTTATATTAGAAAGCCAGCCCCGTAGGGGGAGAATACGGCTGGGGACGGATAAAGAATTTGTAGGGAGTCAAGACCAGTGCCCCCGGAGAAAGCTATCAAGCAAACCGCAACGGGCACTCTCCCGTGATTCGGTCGGTACGCGCCGTGAGGCAGTATGACCATGGGAGGATGGAGGGAATGTCCCAGGGGGTGGGGGGGATAAGTTGACGCCAACCTTGGTTGCACATATTGGAACATACCAGGACAACCTGCTGCATCAGGATCAGCCACTGCTGACTCCTGCACTCTTCAAAGTGCTAGAATCACGACAACGGTGAACCGCACCGCGTGAGTCGCTGCTCGCTGACAGTCTGTAGTGCACCGAGAGGAAAGCGAGCAGGAAAACGTTTTTGTTTAACCTCTTCTTTCACATGTCATTTCTTCATATCATCTTCTTGTCTTTCTAAATGTTGTAAAAATTTATTCTTTAGTTGTTAGTCACTTTTCTGTGTGATTGTATTTTAAGGGTGTGTTGTAGTTTATTGTGTAGCACAATTGTATTATTAGTTAATTGTTAATTTATAGATTATATTTTTACCATGAATTGGTCATTGTATATTAGTTAATTATTTAATGCTGGTAAATACATATTAAATTTCAACTGTACAATGTTATTTTATTCATTCATTACTAACTTAAATTTGCCACTAAACCGCCCGCCAGCCGGCACACCTTCTCATCGATCGACAAGATTCTAGCGTAGGCATTCCAACAAGGCTTTAAATGTATAATATATTTATGTATAAATGTATAATAAAAAAAAAGAAGTGCTTTAAATGTCAAAATTGAATTCAAATGTGAGAACGACTCCCCCAGGTATTTGGGAAAGGCGGCAAGGTAGCTCTAGCAAGGTGGGCAACAGTTAGCTGGACCTATAACACGATTGACAGAGGAACCGCTGAAGCACATGGGCACTGTCGGACAAGACCAATATCTGCATCTTGGCCGCTACTGACTTACCTAATTTGATCTGCAGCATTTTTATAAATCCCTAACCAAGCAAGTTGATAGCTGGGCAATCAATACTAAGATCGGGCTGAAAGATTGTAGGTATATATATATAAATCACCTTCTATCTGACGAGAAACAACATTTAGGCATGCACCTGGCGCGGTGACAGGCGACCGTATCTGTCACCTTGAGACCTGCGCTAAGAGAGCTAGCCCACCCTTGGTATGCTCTTCGCTGTGCCCTCTGTCAATCAAGGAGACGCTTGCTTGAAAAAACGCCTAGCAATCTTCCCCAGGGCCTCTCCGATCCTGACAAAATTTACAGTAGGCGTCAACGATATCATCATCATCTTTGTCGATTGACACGTATTTTAACGTTTCGGATAGTCATAAAAGTACGTCTGTTTTACATATTGATGAATCTGTACTATTCTACGAGCGTATCTCCACTTGTCACTTTGGATAAATATTAAAAATGTTAAACTAATTCTGCTGTGCAATTTTGTCATTGTTTATACTCTCTATATATTTTATACTTACAGCAGCATTGCAACTATGTACTTACTAGCTTATTCAGATAAAAGAGTTTTATTTGTAGGCTTTCAAAATATATATCTTTAGACTCGATCAATCAATAAGCCTACTGCAGTCCACTGCTGAACATAGGCTACTCCCAATGTTCTCCACTAGCGCCTAGGAAGCGGTGGTCAACATAGGCTAAGTAGAATATTGATATTTATTTTTATTCATATACACTCGAGAGCAATGAATCCGGGTCACTTAAAGAATGTTAAAAATCTCGGAAACTAAAAATGATAGGTTAATGCAATAAATTGTATTTAATAGACAATGTAATACTCCTTAAATGAAAGTAAAAAAAATATGAGTCACCATACATTTTATTAACACAAAATTACATAAAGAAAAAAACTGCTGATCTCTCCTTAAAACAAAAATAGGAAACATGAAATTTTTGAACTTTATTACGATTTTCTTGAATTTTAATACTTCGTATTGCCTCCTCGTGCTTCCATTACTGCGTTTACGCGGTTTGGCATGCTGTACACCAAGTTCCTTATACGATTTTGGGGAATATTCTCCCATTCCTCTGTGAGAGCAATTTTGAGCTCACGAAGCGTGATTGGGGGAGGGTTTCGTTGTTTTACGCATCTGCCTAGCTCGTCCCAAGCATGCTCGATCGGGTTGATATCCGGGCTGCGCGCTGGCCACTCCATACGAGTAATGTTCATCTCTTGAAGGTAGTCATTCACAATCCTACCTGTATGAGGTCTGGCATTGTCATGCATAAATATAGCATCCTCACCTAAATTGACCATAAATGGACCAACGTGATCATTGAAGATTTCTTCCACATATCTTACGCTAGTTAAAGAACCGTTTTCTATGATCACCAGCTCTGTGCGACTTTCAGAAGAAATTCCGGCCCACACAAGTACAGACCCACCACCGTAGGCTACTTTTTCTTCGATGCATGCTTGCTTGAATCTTTCCCCTGGTCTTCGATACACTCTGTGTCTTCCATCGTGCTTGTAGAGCATAAATTTTGATTCGTCGGAGAACATAACTTTTGACCAATCTTCAATACTCCAATTTACGTGGCTCTGGGCATAACTTAGTCTCGAAATACGATGCCCACGCTCCAGTTTAGGGCCGTTTGCAGGTCTAAGGGGTTTTAAGTTAGATTCAGCAAGCCGACGTCTTACTGTCCATGCACTTGGGTTACTTCCTCCGAGGCGTCGAAACTGATTGGTGAGTTCAGTTCCTGTGAGAAAGCGATTTCGAAGCATGGTGTTCACCAAGTATCGGTCTTCTCGTGCTGTGGTACACCTGGTTCTGCCCGTTCCTGGTCTGCGTAGGTTAGAACCAGTTTCTTCGTAACGTCGGAGAACTCTTTGTACTGTTGACAGCGACACACCGACAGTCCTGGCTGTATCGCGCTGACTCCGGCCGGTTTCCAGCATTGTAAGTATTCTGGTGCATTCTTCAGGCGTAAGCGACATAATTTCAGCTTGATTAATGAATATAGAGCACTATCAACATGGTTTATGTACCCACATAAATGACAGATTACAAACAAAAGCAACACCAAATGCTGTAATTTCGTAGTTCCATCTTCGAAAGTGGCCCTTTTTCAAATTTGATTTTTTTATGATATAACTTTACAATAACTAAGAAGTTTTAATACCTTCATTTAAGGAGTATTACATTGTCTATTAAATACAATTTATTGCATTAACCTAGCATTTTTAGTTTCCGAGATTTTTAGGATTCTTTAAGTGACCCGGATTCATTGCTCTCGAGTGTAGCAATGATATAATATTAAATTGAGATTAAATAAAGTTGAGTGTTTTCATCCGTAGTCAGTTATTGTAGACTTGTAAAATGTTATTTTTATGACTGATTTATTAGATTTTTAGACCCTAATTAAAATTAAAATTCAAAGAATTACATATAATCCTTCAAACCAATCACACTGGAGGTCAAAATGAGTCAAATAATACTATGATAGAAGTAAGTAATTGCATAGGAGTCGTAGAAGTTTTCAAAATTTGTAAATGCGCGTTGGTGTGGTGTGGTAGTCAATAAATAAATAATAAATAAATAAATAAATATTCTACACAACGCTCTCTAGACCCATGGTAAGCATAGCTTAACTAGCTTGTGTTATGGGATCTAGAATGCGGATAAACATACTTAGATACTTTTTTTTTTTTAATTACATACATATTATACATAGAAACACCCAGACCAATGCAAATATACATATTCATGCATATAAATATTTGCACTGAGCGGGAATCGAACCCGCGTCCCCTGCATAGCAGTCGAATGCTCTACCGCTACGCCACGGAGGTCGTCAGTCAATAAACATCTAGTGTAGACACCCGAAGCACTGTAGCACGCATTGACGTAACAGATATCAATCACGCTTAGCGTTTCGACACAGCTCCTTTGATACACGTTGCTGCGAGTACGTGCATAGTGGTGCAAACAGCGACATCAAGTTTAAATCCCAACCACTCATGGCTCATATAAAAGTGTTTTTTCCGAAATTTATTTATGACCTGCTCTAGGACCACCGAGTGGGCGTAGCAAAAAGATATTAATGGCTCGGGGGCGACAAACATTTGTTGTTTTGCCCTACAGCTATCATAGAAACTTAAATAACAATTTTAAAGGATGATCGCAAGAGAACACTATCACTGAACGACTTAGTTACATATTTTGAGGTATATTAAAATGTTATGGTTTAATCGGTTACGCGTTTTTATTTGTATTATTGTATGTTACGGATCAACTTAAACGACTGGACCGATTTTAAAATTTATTTCTCTATTAGAAAGCAACATCATTAGGCACCAATATATACTATATATCATCACGCTACTATCAGTGAGGAATGATATAAATGATACTAAAACACGCTTGATATTAAACAACTGCTAACAAGTAGCACTGAAGTAAAGAGTACAAACCCAATACTCACTACGATTTATTTGAAACAACAATAATATTAAAGCGAACTAGGTGACATAACAAATAGTTCAGAGAAAATAACACCGATAATCTAATTCCTTATCTGCTTATCGTTAGAAAATTTATAAAAGATGTAAAGAACAAAAACAATACCGTGTTATTTTGGGCCCGTGTTTTCTGTTCTATCATTTTAAGAAATCTTCAAACAATATATTCAAAGTGTTTTCAAGAATATTGAGAAATACGATTACCACAAAACAAATACAGCAGGCACACGTTTTTGGAAATTTTACACAATTATCACCACCACGCAGTTCATGTGCTTGAATCTTTAGATGCAGACATGTTTCCAGCACAAGACTTTGAGGAGCCCCACGGTTGCGTGGCGTCAGTCGTCGGACTGACGTGAATAAAGTTCTACCATCCTTTGGTATTTTATAACATTTACTGATCCTAGAAAGAGACATTATATGTTTGTTTAAACTAAATGCTAGTACCTGATGAATTTATATACGACTCACAGTAAAGTCAGACCACAGACATACGGTTCTGTTAAAAAGGCTACTTGATTTGAATATTATTAGGAGAATATTTTGTGTGCAGTAAATATTTTGTCGGCCAATAATTAGTCGGAATTAATAGTGTGTACCAATGACATTATCTTGTGTATCATTATTTTGGCATACATTATGAACCTAATAGCTAATTTTAAATGACTTTCTTGTGTCATCATAAAAATTTATTACTTAATATTTATCTATTGAGAATCGAAATAGATAGATGTTACAATGGTATCTGGGTATAATTGCTTGTGCAAACGTTTCCAAACGAGCCCACTCAATTATCCATTTTCTGAATTTTTAATTACTCTTTTTGAAGCTAATGCATTATATTAGTCAGATACGATTGTAACATCTATGTATTTCGATCCTCAATAGATAAATATTAAGTAATAATTTTTTATAATGACACAAGAAAGTGATTCAATATTAGTTATTAGATTTATAATATATGCCAAATTAATGATACACAAGATAATGTCATTAGTACACGCTATTAATTCAGACTAATTATTGGCCGACTAAATATTTGCCGCACACGAAATATTATCCTAATAATATTCAAATAAAGTAGCCCTTTTAACAGAACCGTATGTCTGTGGTCTGACTTTACTGTGAATCGTATATAAATTCATCAGGTACTAGCATTTAGTTTAAACATACATATAATCTCTCTCTCTAGGATCAGTAAATGTTATAAAATACCAAAGGATGGTAGAACTATATTCACGTCAGTCCAACGACGAACGCCACGCAACCGTGGGCCTCCTCAATGTCTTGTGCTGGAAACATGTCTGTAACACAAGTAAATGCTACACTATAACATTCACGCGCAACCTTCACATAATAAAAACTCAGTATCCGCTTAATGGGGCAACGTTACAGGAACGGAAAGAGCTGAGGGATTTAGGCTAAGTTTCTCGCCCCACATAGATAGCATTATAAAGAAAGCGTTTAAAATGCTACATAATAAACTTTTTGAAAAGTGGTAGCGTATCGGTGAATAATAAACATTCCCACACATTTCATTGTATATCTTTTTAGGCGTTCTTTTCGACTAGAAATTAATTTTCTCGCCCCACATAGATAGCATTATAAAGAAAGCGTTTAAAATGCCGGGTTTCATCATTAGAAATGGTAGAACATTTCGCAAACCGGCCACGAAAAATATTATTTATAATGTTCTCGAACGAAGTCAACTTGAGTATTGCTCTCAGGTTTGGTCACCTCAATACGCTGTGCATCAACTTAGATTGGAGCGCATACAAAAGAGATTTCTTCGACATCTTGCTTTTTCTTGTGGGTTACATAGGGTGCTGCCTTCATATAGTGATAAATTGAGACACTTTAAATTGGATAGCCTATCAATACGGCGACAACCACATGACATGGTTTTCCTATTTAAGGTTATAGGTTATAGGTTTAAGAAATAAATTCGACTGTTCGATGCTCTTGAATTCTTTCGGTCTTAGGGCACCACGTTGCGTGCCCAGACGTGCTCAGCTTAACAGAGGATTGTTTCATCAGCCGTTGGCTAGAAACTTACTTAAAACAACATTCAACCATATCCCGTTTGTCGAAGATATACAATGAAATGTGTGGGAATGTTGATTTATTCACCGATACGCTACCACTTTTCAAAAAGTCTTTTATGTAGCATTTTAGACGCTATCTATAAAATGCTATCTATGCGGGGCAAGAAACTTAGCCTAAATCCCTCAGCTCTTTCCGTTCCTGTAACGTTGCCCCGTTTAGCTGATACTGAGTTTTTATTATGTGAAGGTTGCGCGTGAATGTTATAGTGTAGCATTTACTTGTGTCCAAGTTTCAGTACTCAAGTTTGTGATATAGGACAACTAACAAAAATTGTAACATCATTTTAATAAAACTAGAATTTCTATTCCAAACTTTTCAAAGAGCCCGAAATACGTAAACCAAACTTGTTAAAATCTAAAAGTGCCAAATTCGTGACTTCCAAGAACAATGCACACAATTCCAAGAATCCATTAGCTTCAAAAAGAGTAATTAAAAATTCTGAAAATAGATAATTGAGTGGGCTCGTTTGGAAACAATTGAGTTTGCACAAGCAATTATACTCAGATACGATTGTAACATCTATGTATTTCACACACAAGTAAATGCTACACTATAACATTCACGCGCAACCTTCACATAATAAAAACTCAGTATCCGCTTAATGGGGCAACGTTACAGGAACGGAAAGTGCTGAGGGATTTAGGCTATTTGTCGAAGATATACAATGAAATGTGTGGGAATGTTGATTTATTCACCGATACCGCGGTTATAATAACTTCGTGTTGTGTTGAAATGTGTGGGAAGACTAAAGGCTTGTTCTGTTTTGTCTTCTACACTGACGGCACAGAAACTCTGTACTTACAGGGTTGGCAGCGCGACTGTGACTCCTCTGGTGTTGCAGGTGTCCATAGGCCACGGTAACTACTTTCCATCAGGTGGGCCGTGTGCTTGCTGCCAACTAAGTGGTTTATAAAAATAAAAAAAAACGCTACCACTTTTCAAAAAGTCTGTTATGTAGCATTTTAGACGCTATCTATAAAATGCTATCTATGCGGGGCAAGAAACTTAGCCTAAATCCCTCAGCTCTTTCCGTTCCTGTAACGTTGCCCCGTTTAGCTGATACTGAGTTTTTATTATGTGAAGGTTGCGCGTGAATGTTATAGTGTAGCATTTACTTGTGTCCAAGTTTCAGTACTCAAGTTTGTGATATAGGACAACTAACAAAAATTGTAACATCATTTTAATAAAACTAGAATTTCTATTCCAAACTTTTCAAAGAGCCCGAAATACGTAAACCAAACTTGTTAAAATCTAAAAGTGCCAAATTCGTGACTTCCAAGAACAATGCACACAATTCCAAGAATCCATTAGCTTCAAAAAGAGTAATTAAAAATTCTGAAAATAGATAATTGAGTGGGCTCGTTTGGAAACAATTGAGTTTGCACAAGCAATTATACTCAGATACGATTGTAACATCTATGTATTTCACACACAAGTAAATGCTACACTATAACATTCACGCGCAACCTTCACATAATAAAAACTCAGTATCCGCTTAATGGGGCAACGTTACAGGAACGGAAAGTGCTGAGGGATTTAGGCTATTTGTCGAAGATATACAATGAAATGTGTGGGAATGTTGATTTATTCACCGATACCGCGGTTATAATAACTTCGTGTTGTGTTGAAATGTGTGGGAAGACTAAAGGCTTGTTCTGTTTTGTCTTCTACACTGACGGCACAGAAACTCTGTACTTACAGGGTTGGCAGCGCGACTGTGACTCCTCTGGTGTTGCAGGTGTCCATAGGCCACGGTAACTACTTTCCATCAGGTGGGCCGTGTGCTTGCTGCCAACTAAGTGGTTTATAAAAATAAAAAAAAACGCTACCACTTTTCAAAAAGTCTGTTATGTAGCATTTTAGACGCTATCTATAAAATGGTATCTATGTGGGGCGAAAAACTTAGCCTAAATCCCTCAGCTCTTTCCGTTCCTGTAACGTTGCCCCGTTTAGCTGATACTGAGTTTTTATTATGTTAAGGTTGCGCGTGAATGTTATAGTGTAGCATTTACTTGTGTCCAAGTTTCAGTACTCAAGTTTGTGATATAGGACAACTAACAAAAATTGTAACATCATTTTAATAAAACTAGAATTTCTATTCCAAACTTTTCAAAGAACCCAAATACGTAAACCAAACTTGTTAAAATCTAAAAGTGCCAAATTCGTGACTTCCAAGAACAATGCACACAATTCCAAGAATCCATTAGCTTCAAAAAGAGTAATTAAAAATTCTGAAAATAGATAATTGAGTGGGCTCGTTTGGAAACAATTGAGTTTGCACAAGTAATTATAGTCAGATACGATTGTAACATCTATGTATTTCGATCCTCAATAGATAAATATTAAGTAATAATTTTTTATAATGACACAAGAAAGTGATTCAATATTAGTTATTAGATTTATAATATATGCCAAATTAATGATACACAAGATAATGTCATTAGTACACGCTATTAATTCAGACTAATTATTGGCCGACAAAATATTTGCCGCACACGAAATATTATCCTAATAATATTCAAATTAAGTAGCCCTTTTAACAGAACCGTATGTCTGTGGTCTGACTTTACTGTGAATCGTATATAAATTCATCAGGTACTAGCATTTAGTTTAAACATACATATAATCTCTCTCTCTCTAGGAACAGTAAATGTTATAACATACCAAAGGATGGTAGAACTTCATTCACGTCAGTCCAACGACGAACGCCACGCAACCGTGGGCCTCCTCAATATCTTGTGCTGGAAACATGTCTGTATCTAAAGATTTAAGCACATGAGCTGCGTTTTGCCAGCATGCCAAATCTTAGTCCTTTAGGAGTTCTAATAATAATTTAAAACTACTTATTTTACAGCTTTTTAAAAACCTTGGTTTTTTAATTTGGGGATAATTATGTAAAATTTCATTTTTAAAAATGTGTACCTGCTGTAATTGTTTTGTGGTACACGTTTTTCACAATATTCTTAAAAACACTTTGAATATCTTGTTCGAAGATTTCATAATATAATAGAACAGATAACACGGGTCCAAAATAACACGGTATTGTTTTTGTTCTTTACATCTTTTATAAAATTTCTAACGATAAGCAGATAAGGAATTAGATAACCGGTGTTATTTTCTCTGAACTACTCTTATTTGTTATGTCACCTAGTTCACTTTAAAATTATTGTTGTTTCAAATAAGTCGTTGTGCGTATTTGAAAGATATTATCATAAATGTATTGAGAAGCAACTGTTAAAATATTAAGTTGTTTTCTGCCTGTGACAAGCTACAACTATAAGGAAGTGTAAATAGTATTATATTTTTAACCTTTAATGACTTCAGTGATTCAAAACACTTTATAAGTGCATTTCTGTCTGCATTTCCTCTGTCTCCCACTAAAATGATAGGCATATTGTTGCTGTTTAAACTATAATTCTTTATTTTTTTAATGATTTTACAGTAAGTTAATCCCGGCATACAATAGTTAGTAACCTTATATGCTAAATATGAACTTAGTAACCGGCCCATTGATTTCTCCAATTCATCAATATACATCACTATTTCAGGTTTTACATTAATAATTGTGCAAAACAAACAATACCCGCAGAGAGGACCTGAGAACTTGAAACACACGCCTTTCTACCTAATGTACCTAAGTATGCTTAGGTATCAATCACTTACAATATCTATTTGTATAGATCCCGTAAATACCTAGAAGCCTGCTAAATACCTGTAAAATTCTACATGTACGATTTACTTGTAATAAAAAAAATCATCATTGTTGCCTTTTGACTCGGCGCTTTACCTGACAAACTAATGGTTAGTTGTTAATACAATAGATAACGAGTGAAAGGGACAGGAAACACGCAACCCATCCCCACCATTCACCCCTAACTCTATTCCCAAATTGGACTTACAATTTGCATATTCAGTATCAGTGCAATTTACGCCATCACACGGGCAAGTTGTCTTAAAGTGCGTTTTGCGTTAAAGTGTAAAGTGAAAGTGGACACGGTTTCGTCTGGTATATATATCCAGAAAGCATCAACTATTTTCAGTAAGTTTTTTTCATCTATAAAGTTATATGTACTAATAGGAATATTAATTCATTTACAATAATTTCATGCGCAATAATATTCTCACATATAATACGGTTATTAAATAAAATGATACAAGTATATCGTTGTACATTAACGCGATTATTACAATAATATTATTAGAATAATTCATTAGTGTGTTATTCGTGGAAGTAGTTATTAATTGGTTTCGATTGCAATTTTAAAACATCGTGAGGGACACGGGACGAATTTTATAATTATTGTTATTGTTATAAAATTTTATCGTTATACTTTTAGCAGCATTGCAGCTGTATACCTACTAGCTTTTCGAGATTTTTATTTCTAGGCCTTTGTACAAATTTTAAACAATACAAATCAAGGCTTCGTGGTCCTTTAATCAAGTAGTACAAGTACAAAGTGTATCTTTCACTGAATTTTGAAATTGCTCAGAGGAATTGACCGGTATTCTGATTATCCTATGAAACCGTTTGGAATTTTTATTACGTTTTCACAATCCGTGGGAAACCATTCCCGGGATAAAACGAAAACCAAGTACATCCCATAGCCATATTCGTTTTGTGATAGACCATGATTGAATAACTATTTTCTTTACACACTTTAAATGTTATTATAATATTAGTAGGTAAGTGTGATTAATACAATCCTATTCACTCCGAAATTTATTTTGAAATGCTTGTTGATTTCTACTTTAACTGATGGAACTTTTCACTTTTACAGTAATATTACTATTATTTTACTTATACCAGTTACCTATAAGTCACGTTCACCAATGGCTTAGCGTATTTGTCATATTAAATAAGTCAATTTATATAAGATTTACAGCGCACGCCCACATTGATTTTTAAAAACTGGGGGTCTAATTCGTGTAGGAAAAGAATTACTTTTTCAAAATCTTCACATTTGAATCCAATCGTATCTTCAAAACTAGAACCAATTTTACACAGTGACGAAACTTCATCGGTATCTAAGTATCGATATTTAAAAAACAATGACCGGCATGTTAAGTAATATTTTTATACCATCAGAACTTTTTTAAACGAGTATCTCTTACATGCCGGCCCACTTCGTTTGTACTTTAAAAATGTACGACTTGCTAATAAGTGTTAATGTGTCCGTATATTTGTTACAGAATGACTTTGCCAAAAGAAGAAACGACTCCAGGTGATGCCGATGTTGCCGAGGCATACACGGATGAGGCAGTCGCGAGACCTCAGCAAACTTGGACGCCTGCCTATACACGAGCCGATGAGCGCAGAAGATTCATGCGGATTCTCATAGAGAATCCCACGAACGACTTGCGACGCGCCGTAGTAACCAGAAACACCTATTGCCGGCTTCAAGAAGAGGTGCTCCGGGAGAAGAGGGCCAGGCGGAGACGCATGAAAAGATTGCGTCAACGCATGGCCAGGCAGAAAGATGAGAACGCGCAGCATTAAGTTGCTGTCTACTCTGCCCCAGCCTCCTTTGTGGCTGTGACCTTTCCCAGACTAGACTGTTTAGTGCGTGGGAGAGGTCTGGACTGAGCAGAGAATACGTCTACCCAGGAAGCATGGATCAACATCCTACCTGCACAGGAGTTACCAGTAAGGATCCCGTCCGTATACGTGCCTACTTAGCACTATTACACGACCGCATACTCGCGACACTTGGCACCTTTTTCTGGTATCAAGATTCAACGGTTGGATCCCAGAAGGAAGGATCTCTTATATTAGAAAGCCAGCCCCGTAGGGGGAGAATACGGCTGGGGACGGATAAAGAATTTGTAGGGAGTCAAGACCAGTGCCCCCGGAGAAAGCTATCAAGCAAACCGCAACGGGCACTCTCCCGTGATTCGGTCGGTACGCGCCGTGAGGCAGTATGACCATGGGAGGATGGAGGGAATGTCCCAGGGGGTGGGGGGGATAAGTTGACGCCAACCTTGGTTGCACATATTGGAACATACCAGGACAACCTGCTGCATCAGGATCAGCCACTGCTGACTCCTGCACTCTTCAAAGTGCTAGAATCACGACAACGGTGAACCGCACCGCGTGAGTCGCTGCTCGCTGACAGTCTGTAGTGCACCGAGAGGAAAGCGAGCAGGAAAACGTTTTTGTTTAACCTCTTCTTTCACATGTCATTTCTTCATATCATCTTCTTGTCTTTCTAAATGTTGTAAAAATTTATTCTTTAGTTGTTAGTCACTTTTCTGTGTGATTGTATTTTAAGGGTGTGTTGTAGTTTATTGTGTAGCACAATTGTATTATTAGTTAATTGTTAATTTATAGATTATATTTTTACCATGAATTGGTCATTGTATATTAGTTAATTATTTAATGCTGGTAAATACATATTAAATTTCAACTGTACAATGTTATTTTATTCATTCATTACTAACTTAAATTTGCCACTAAACCGCCCGCCAGCCGGCACACCTTCTCATCGATCGACAAGATTCTAGCGTAGGCATTCCAACAAGGCTTTAAATGTATAATATATTTATGTATAAATGTATAATAAAAAAAAAGAAGTGCTTTAAATGTCAAAATTGAATTCAAATGTGAGAACGACTCCCCCAGGTATTTGGGAAAGGCGGCAAGGTAGCTCTAGCAAGGTGGGCAACAGTTAGCTGGACCTATAACACGATTGACAGAGGAACCGCTGAAGCACATGGGCACTGTCGGACAAGACCAATATCTGCATCTTGGCCGCTACTGACTTACCTAATTTGATCTGCAGCATTTTTATAAATCCCTAACCAAGCAAGTTGATAGCTGGGCAATCAATACTAAGATCGGGCTGAAAGATTGTAGGTATATATATATAAATCACCTTCTATCTGACGAGAAACAACATTTAGGCATGCACCTGGCGCGGTGACAGGCGACCGTATCTGTCACCTTGAGACCTGCGCTAAGAGAGCTAGCCCACCCTTGGTATGCTCTTCGCTGTGCCCTCTGTCAATCAAGGAGACGCTTGCTTGAAAAAACGCCTAGCAATCTTCCCCAGGGCCTCTCCGATCCTGACAAAATTTACAGTAGGCGTCAACGATATCATCATCATCTTTGTCGATTGACACGTATTTTAACGTTTCGGATAGTCATAAAAGTACGTCTGTTTTACATATTGATGAATCTGTACTATTCTACGAGCGTATCTCCACTTGTCACTTTGGATAAATATTAAAAATGTTAAACTAATTCTGCTGTGCAATTTTGTCATTGTTTATACTCTCTATATATTTTATACTTACAGCAGCATTGCAACTATGTACTTACTAGCTTATTCAGATAAAAGAGTTTTATTTGTAGGCTTTCAAAATATATATCTTTAGACTCGATCAATCAATAAGCCTACTGCAGTCCACTGCTGAACATAGGCTACTCCCAATGTTCTCCACTAGCGCCTAGGAAGCGGTGGTCAACATAGGCTAAGTAGAATATTGATATTTATTTTTATTCATATACACTCGAGAGCAATGAATCCGGGTCACTTAAAGAATGTTAAAAATCTCGGAAACTAAAAATGATAGGTTAATGCAATAAATTGTATTTAATAGACAATGTAATACTCCTTAAATGAAAGTAAAAAAAATATGAGTCACCATACATTTTATTAACACAAAATTACATAAAGAAAAAAACTGCTGATCTCTCCTTAAAACAAAAATAGGAAACATGAAATTTTTGAACTTTATTACGATTTTCTTGAATTTTAATACTTCGTATTGCCTCCTCGTGCTTCCATTACTGCGTTTACGCGGTTTGGCATGCTGTACACCAAGTTCCTTATACGATTTTGGGGAATATTCTCCCATTCCTCTGTGAGAGCAATTTTGAGCTCACGAAGCGTGATTGGGGGAGGGTTTCGTTGTTTTACGCATCTGCCTAGCTCGTCCCAAGCATGCTCGATCGGGTTGATATCCGGGCTGCGCGCTGGCCACTCCATACGAGTAATGTTCATCTCTTGAAGGTAGTCATTCACAATCCTACCTGTATGAGGTCTGGCATTGTCATGCATAAATATAGCATCCTCACCTAAATTGACCATAAATGGACCAACGTGATCATTGAAGATTTCTTCCACATATCTTACGCTAGTTAAAGAACCGTTTTCTATGATCACCAGCTCTGTGCGACTTTCAGAAGAAATTCCGGCCCACACAAGTACAGACCCACCACCGTAGGCTACTTTTTCTTCGATGCATGCTTGCTTGAATCTTTCCCCTGGTCTTCGATACACTCTGTGTCTTCCATCGTGCTTGTAGAGCATAAATTTTGATTCGTCGGAGAACATAACTTTTGACCAATCTTCAATACTCCAATTTACGTGGCTCTGGGCATAACTTAGTCTCGAAATACGATGCCCACGCTCCAGTTTAGGGCCGTTTGCAGGTCTAAGGGGTTTTAAGTTAGATTCAGCAAGCCGACGTCTTACTGTCCATGCACTTGGGTTACTTCCTCCGAGGCGTCGAAACTGATTGGTGAGTTCAGTTCCTGTGAGAAAGCGATTTCGAAGCATGGTGTTCACCAAGTATCGGTCTTCTCGTGCTGTGGTACACCTGGTTCTGCCCGTTCCTGGTCTGCGTAGGTTAGAACCAGTTTCTTCGTAACGTCGGAGAACTCTTTGTACTGTTGACAGCGACACACCGACAGTCCTGGCTGTATCGCGCTGACTCCGGCCGGTTTCCAGCATTGTAAGTATTCTGGTGCATTCTTCAGGCGTAAGCGACATAATTTCAGCTTGATTAATGAATATAGAGCACTATCAACATGGTTTATGTACCCACATAAATGACAGATTACAAACAAAAGCAACACCAAATGCTGTAATTTCGTAGTTCCATCTTCGAAAGTGGCCCTTTTTCAAATTTGATTTTTTTATGATATAACTTTACAATAACTAAGAAGTTTTAATACCTTCATTTAAGGAGTATTACATTGTCTATTAAATACAATTTATTGCATTAACCTAGCATTTTTAGTTTCCGAGATTTTTAGGATTCTTTAAGTGACCCGGATTCATTGCTCTCGAGTGTAGCAATGATATAATATTAAATTGAGATTAAATAAAGTTGAGTGTTTTCATCCGTAGTCAGTTATTGTAGACTTGTAAAATGTTATTTTTATGACTGATTTATTAGATTTTTAGACCCTAATTAAAATTAAAATTCAAAGAATTACATATAATCCTTCAAACCAATCACACTGGAGGTCAAAATGAGTCAAATAATACTATGATAGAAGTAAGTAATTGCATAGGAGTCGTAGAAGTTTTCAAAATTTGTAAATGCGCGTTGGTGTGGTGTGGTAGTCAATAAATAAATAATAAATAAATAAATAAATATTCTACACAACGCTCTCTAGACCCATGGTAAGCATAGCTTAACTAGCTTGTGTTATGGGATCTAGAATGCGGATAAACATACTTAGATACTTTTTTTTTTTTAATTACATACATATTATACATAGAAACACCCAGACCAATGCAAATATACATATTCATGCATATAAATATTTGCACTGAGCGGGAATCGAACCCGCGTCCCCTGCATAGCAGTCGAATGCTCTACCGCTACGCCACGGAGGTCGTCAGTCAATAAACATCTAGTGTAGACACCCGAAGCACTGTAGCACGCATTGACGTAACAGATATCAATCACGCTTAGCGTTTCGACACAGCTCCTTTGATACACGTTGCTGCGAGTACGTGCATAGTGGTGCAAACAGCGACATCAAGTTTAAATCCCAACCACTCATGGCTCATATAAAAGTGTTTTTTCCGAAATTTATTTATGACCTGCTCTAGGACCACCGAGTGGGCGTAGCAAAAAGATATTAATGGCTCGGGGGCGACAAACATTTGTTGTTTTGCCCTACAGCTATCATAGAAACTTAAATAACAATTTTAAAGGATGATCGCAAGAGAACACTATCACTGAACGACTTAGTTACATATTTTGAGGTATATTAAAATGTTATGGTTTAATCGGTTACGCGTTTTTATTTGTATTATTGTATGTTACGGATCAACTTAAACGACTGGACCGATTTTAAAATTTATTTCTCTATTAGAAAGCAACATCATTAGGCACCAATATATACTATATATCATCACGCTACTATCAGTGAGGAATGATATAAATGATACTAAAACACGCTTGATATTAAACAACTGCTAACAAGTAGCACTGAAGTAAAGAGTACAAACCCAATACTCACTACGATTTATTTGAAACAACAATAATATTAAAGCGAACTAGGTGACATAACAAATAGTTCAGAGAAAATAACACCGATAATCTAATTCCTTATCTGCTTATCGTTAGAAAATTTATAAAAGATGTAAAGAACAAAAACAATACCGTGTTATTTTGGGCCCGTGTTTTCTGTTCTATTATTTTAAGAAATCTTCAAACAATATATTCAAAGTGTTTTCAAGAATATTGAGAAATACGATTACCACAAAACAAATACAGCAGGCACACGTTTTTGGAAATTTTACACAATTATCACCACCACGCAGTTCATGTGCTTGAATCTTTAGATGCAGACATGTTTCCAGCACAAGACTTTGAGGAGCCCCACGGTTGCGTGGCGTCAGTCGTCGGACTGACGTGAATAAAGTTCTACCATCCTTTGGTATTTTATAACATTTACTGATCCTAGAAAGAGACATTATATGTTTGTTTAAACTAAATGCTAGTACCTGATGAATTTATATACGACTCACAGTAAAGTCAGACCACAGACATACGGTTCTGTTAAAAAGGCTACTTGATTTGAATATTATTAGGAGAATATTTTGTGTGCAGTAAATATTTTGTCGGCCAATAATTAGTCGGAATTAATAGTGTGTACCAATGACATTATCTTGTGTATCATTATTTTGGCATACATTATGAACCTAATAGCTAATTTTAAATAACTTTCTTGTGTCATCATAAAAATTTATTACTTAATATTTATCTATTGAGAATCGAAATAGATAGATGTTACAATGGTATCTGGGTATAATTGCTTGTGCAAACGTTTCCAAACGAGCCCACTCAATTATCCATTTTCTGAATTTTTAATTACTCTTTTTGAAGCTAATGCATTCTTGGAAGTCCATTGAAGCCTTGTTCATTGTGTGCATTGTTCCTGGAAGTCATGAATTTTGCACTTTTAGATTTTAACAAGTTTGGTTTACACATATGGGCTCTTTGAAAAGTTTGGAATAGAAATTCTAGTTTTATTAAAATTATGTTACAATTTTTGTTAGTTGTCCTATATCACAAAATTGAATAAGGGAAAAATATCAGATAAAAGAAAGCAACAAGAATGCGATCAGCTACAAATGGACCTTGATGCTATAGTAGACTGATGTGTTGTCAACAAAATGTCCTTGAACACAAGTAAATGCTACACTATAACATTTATTTATTTATTTAAGCTTTTTGCACAAACAGACAGAATGTACAAAGGCGGACTTAATGCCACAGGCATTTTCTACCAGTCAACCTTAGGGTGATGCAGAGATATTAAAAGTAAGTGCTCGAAGTGTTGTAGTGATAGTTTTCTCAGGTACTAAATAATATTTTTAGAATAAAAATTTAATTAAATAATTAAAAATAAATAAATAATTATGTATCCATATATGAATATATACAAACATCATAAACTACATACACATATAGACCAATATATACATAAATATATGCATAAAAATAAAAAGAACATATATATATATATATATATATATATTGATACAAATATACCTACACGAATACATTTCAAATACATACAGATGCGATGTGAAATGATTTGTTTGCCAACTTTGGGTTGCTGTAGAGCTGGTGTACTCTGGTCTTTTTTTTTTTTATATAGGACACGTCAATTGGACTTCACCTTGCCTGATGGTAAGCTGAAGGCAAAGTCCCCGAAAAGAGGGTCACCATTACTTACACATACCGTGTGACAATGGTGACACTCAGCTTGACGGCCTCATCATATGCTTTTTCACGCCCCGCCTAAAGGACCCGGGACTGTAGGAAGAAGGAAACATGTGAGCTGGTAATGAATTCCAGGCCTTAATGGTGCGACAGAGGAAAGAGTCTCCGAACCGCTTGGTTCTTGATCGGATGTTTTGCACCGTGTGCGGATGACATCTAAGACCTGCACGCGTTGTCCTGTGTAGGAAAGGGGAGGGTGGGACTAATTGGAAGAGCTCATCAGAACACTCCCCATGGTACAGACGGTAAAATACAGCCATGGACGCAATATCTCTACGCAGCTGTAAAGGTTCTAGGGTGTTCGTGATCTCAGGATTCCCAATGATGCGGACCGCACGTCGCTGCAACCTGTCGAGAGCATCTAGTAAGTACTTTGCTGAACCATCCCAGAGATGCGAGCAGTACTCCACACAGGAGCGAATTTGTGTCTTGTATAGAAGACACAGCTGCTCCGGCGTGAAAAATCGTCTCACTCTGTTCAGGACTCCGAGTTTTCGTGAGGCTGTTTTGATGATACTTTCGATGTAGATTTTGTTATTCAGGTTGCAGCGAATATCCATACCTGGTGGCGATTCTCATGTATTTTGCGGGGGTGAAGTTAACATGTTTCATATGACACTTTACACAACAAACAAGATAGGTGATCGGGTTGCCGCGGAGGTGGTTTAGGCATTGAATGCAACCCGAGAAATTAGGAGAGGATGCACTAACCTTTACTACGCCACGTGCTGGCTGGGCCGATGCACCGGTCTTCTCTTCCTGGCTCAGGAGCTGCTGCCCACATCACTAAATCACTTGAGGGACACACGAGAGGCACAATCCGATCGGTAAAGGTCTACGAAAGCGGTTAAAATCCAACAAACATTATTGATTTCTGAGAGTCGCGCGCGCCGCCGGCCATTGTTTATTAGTTCAAAAGCGGAAGTCAATATGCGTCTATTTTGACAATTGAGCGGGGCGAAAACTATTGCTATCTCACTTTAAAGGTAGCGCGGGAGGGAGATGGGTACAGGAAGCGTGTGTTTCAGTGTCAATGACTTGAATTACTACTATTGAGCGAAAAAAAAATACAAATTCTACTATCGGCGCAACCATTCCCCCCGGCTTGAAGGGTTACCTTCAAAACGAAAAATGCGGAACAAATCTAAAGTCTAATCTAAATCTAGGTTTGGGAAATAACAACTAAAATATAAACCTAGATTTGAACTCGTGCCTACTGCTGGCTAGGCAGAGGGCAGAGGCGAACAACCGGGCGCAGATACGATACGATACGACGATACGGTTGCGGTTTTAACCCGTACAACACGAGTTATCCCGCGGGAATCGGGAAAAACTTCCTCTACTACTCCTAGAGGCCAATGTAAAGGAGGCGCATTCTCAGTCATAAGGACTACCACCGTACCTACAGTAATTGGGTTGGATGGAGTATTTCATTTTTGACGCGACTGCAGCGTGTGCAAACAATCGGTTCTCCAACGATTCCAAAACGATTGGACTAATCTATCCAAAAGAGCGTGACGAGTTAGAAGGTGCATTCTATCGTCATCAACATCTATTGCGGGCAAATATTTTTGCGTACTTAAATCACCGGTCAACTCTATATGACCGCGCGTAGATAAATTCTCAAAAATCGGCCTACATAAACAACACAACGCAACAGTCTCGACCAAGACGAAACGCGATTAGCCAACAACAAAATAAGGGACTCTTCACGCGGGACCGATACAACAAGCGAGTGCTTCTTCTCCTCGGGTGGTTCGGAAACCGTAGTGGGATTGAATTGACTAACTGGCCACTTATCTAACGCGGCATGAATCCAGGACGGTCCACTAAACCATAACGGGTGATCCAAAATTTGCGAAGGAAGCAATCCACGAGAGAGACAATCGGCTGGGTTGTCGGTGCCAGCAACGTGAAAGAGATTTTGTGGCGCTAATTCAGATTGAATTTTTGCCACTCTATTAGCGAAGAATGTGTCCCAACGATGGGGCGAAGAGTGGGCCCAACACAAAGCGACTGTTGAGTCCGAAAAAGCTAAAATTCTACTAGTATTAATGCGAAAATTTACAATTATGTCAAATAAATTACCTTAAAGATTTTGACCACAATACAAAATGTCATTAAGCGACACGGAAGTGCTAGTCTTAGCACTGCCATCCAAAACTACGCGGAGTTTAGTAGTAAGCTTATCTTCTCTAATAACTCCGTGGTGCGGGATAATGTACGAAGGCTGGGTCTCGTCAGTGTCCGCAGGCGCAGGTGAGATGTAACCTTTATCTAAATATTCGTTAACAACCTCATCATAGGCTTGCTTTAACTTTGGAGACGCCTGCATCTTTCGTTCTAAACAAAGAAAGCGTTTTTCAGCGGATACACGGGAGTCACCGAGCGAAAAAATATCTCCCTTGAAAGGGAGCGCGACAACACAACGACCCTGCTCATCACGAGTAGTCGTGCGACAATAAATCTCCTCAGCCATCTTGTCATCAGGGCTTAGGATAGGTGGGACATTGACCTCTTCAATTTCCCAAAACTTGCGGATGGTAGACTCCAGTGGCGGCTCGACGGTGCAACAGAACGAAGCAGTCGAGTGACTAAAACTATCTATAGAAGCGGGTGCGGAACCAATTATGACAAAACCAAGAACTGTTTCCAGTGCGTGCGGAGCGGGGTACGTCGGTCCCCCTTGAACCTTACGTGATAACTGGAGGTGCGGGAGAATCGAAGCGCCGATCAATATATCGACGACTCCAGGAACAGCGTAAGTCTCATCTGCTAAAGGCAAGTCTTTAAATTTCGTTAATAAAGACGTGTCAACCGGGACGGTAGGCAACTGTTCAGTTATTTTATCTATAACGAGCGAATCCATGTCAAACCAAATATTATTATTAAAACGAGATCCAAACCTTGTTTTAACGGTGCCATGAACAGCTGACTGTAAACCTCCAAAACCCTTTACCACTGAGCGGGTTGAACGCTTATTAACATTGAAACCAAGACGTTGACAACAATCTTGAGTAATAAAATTACTTTGCGAAGCGCCATCTAATAGCGCTCGAACAATGTGCGGTTTACCCAATGCATCGACAATAATAACGCGAGTAGTCGCGAGGACCACAGTAGCGAGCGCATCACTAGCGGACAACGAACACAAGGTGACGTCATTCGCAGCGGTCCCCGGGCGGACCGGAGCGCGCGCGAGCGCGGGCTGCGGCTGTGGCGCAGGCCGCCGTGTGTCACCGCTCGACGAACCAACTGTGCTCACATTGGATGCGGCATTACTATTTTCAAAATGAAGTAAAGTATGGTGTCTCGCTTGACATTTGCGACAACTATTGCTACTATTACATAAAACAACGCGGTGTTTAGTACCGAGACAATTAAAACAAAAATTATTAGCGCGAACAAATTTATAACGATCATTAGGCGATAATTTTAGGAAACCCGGACGCTTGTACAATTGCGAATGATGAGTATTACACAAAGAGCAAACAGGTGATTGTACATGTGCTGGTGCGGTATTAACATAAGTATGAGTTGACCTCAGTGACCTCGATGACGCATCTATTTTGCGTTCCGAACTAACAACTTTCTTCGCGCCTTCATGTTTCGATGAAGAGCGTTGCAATATTTTTATATGCTCGCGAACAAAACTTTATAAGTCTTCGAACTTAGGAATTTTATTGCCGCGGTGATCCGACTCAAATAATCGAATGGTTTCGGAATCTAATTTCTTTAAACCCATATACAAAAATAAGAAGTCGCAGAGGTCATCGATCTTTAGGTTCTTTACGGCGCGAACAGATGATGCGAAAGTATCTAGAAACTTCTCTAAGTTTTGATCGTTACATGCCGTAATAGATTTCAAATCAAACATCTGATCCAAATATGCGTTAGCTACCGATCTTTTATCCTCATACTTAGCTTTCAAAGTATTTAAAATTAAATTATAATTTTCGGCACTAAACGTAATTCCAGCGCAAACGGTTATAGCTTTACCAGTTAATTTTTCAACGAGATAATGCAATTTTTCGTGATCTGTCAACGAAACGTTCTTATCTATTGTATTCTCAAAACTATCTATAAATAAACACCAATTGCGAATGTTACCATCAAATTCGGGTATCTGAATTGGTGGCAACTTAGGTCGGTCGCGAGTGGGATTGGGTCGGTCAGACGGTTTCTCCAAACTCCTAGCGACGCGTTTGATACGACAATACAAATCGTCAAACGACGACAAGGCCTGATAACTCACTGAGTAATCGGGATTTAAATTTAACTCTAAAACGTTGATGTCATGTACTAAAGATTCAAATCCGCGCGTAAACTATCCAAGTTTTCTATAGAACACAAGAACGAATCTCTAATAGCCAAATCAGAGGTTTTAAGTGCATTATCACAAATCGATTGTACACGAGAGTAAATCATTTCTCTTTTAGCGTATAAAAGTTTCAATTGAACTTTACTATCGGTGCTACCAACCTCTGGGGGCATTTTTACAACTAATATCAAACTAAAGTGCGGTAAACAACAAATGAAATGACTTAATCTTAGCGGTACCTACAGTACAGCGACGCGGCGCGAACGATATCCGTAGGCAGGTAGGTACTTATAACTGCGAGTGCAAGCTTTCAAACGCGCATAGCAACAAGATTGTACCTACGCGAGCTAGATCGCTGTCTAGGTTCAACTATTATTTCAGGGATTAAGTATTGCGTAATATCTATTCAAATTAAAATACTTTCGTATGAATTTGAATGAAATGCGAGCGAGGTATAACCACGTATCTACCCACGTAGGTATTAGGTAAATACGATGCGAGCTAGCGGCGAACGGACAACTTAATTGAAACAAATAAAAACAAAGCCAAATCACTGTGCCTATGCACTAGGGTGTCAGGATACCTAAGATCTAATCCTAAATGCCTAGATGCGGGGTTTTCTACTAAAATAACTAGGTATTTAGGTGCGGTGCGTTTATTCCCTGTGGAAAAAATAACAAAAGCGAGCTACGACTAAGGATCGATACGATAAGAGAAATGCGAGCGAGGTATAACCACGTACCTAACCTATGTAGGTATCAGGTAAACACGATGCGAGCCAGCGGCGAACGGACAACCCAGAAATTGAAATAGCCAAATGCGTTAGGTATTACGCTGTGCCTATGCACTAGGGTGTCTAGTATACCTAAGATCTAAACCTAAATGCCTAGATGCGGGGTTTTCTACTAAAATAACTAGGTATTTAGGTGCGGTGCGTTTATTCCCTATGGAATAAATAACAAATTGCGAGCTACGACTAAGGATCCGGCTCGACCGGGACCAAAAAGAATGGTGGCGCGATTCTCATGCCACCTGAGCTAGTGGACTGTATTTTGCGGGGGTGAAGTTAACATGTTTCATATGACACTTTACACAACAAACAAGATAGGTGATCGGGTTGCCGCGGAGGTGGTTTAGGCATTGAATGCAACCCGAGAAATTAGGAGAGGATGCACTAACCTTTACTACGCCACGTGCTGGCTGGGCCGATGCACCGGTCTTCTCTTCCTGGCTCAGGAGCTGCTGCCCACATCACTAAATCACTTGAGGGACACACGAGAGGCACAATCCGATCGGTAAAGGTCTATGAAAGCGGTTAAAATCCAACAAACATTATTGATTTCTGAGAGTCGCGCGCGCCGTCGGCCATTGTTTATTAGTTCAAAAGCGGAAGTCAATATGCGTCTATTTTGACAATTGAGCGGGGCGAAAACTATTGCTATCTCACTTTAAAGGTAGCGCGGGAGGGAGATGGGTACAGGAAGCGTGTGTTTCAGTGTCAATGACTTGAATTACTACTATTGAGCGAAAAAAAAATACAAATTCTACTATCGGCGCAACCAATACCTAGGATATTGAGATTGTCCTGCAGTGGCAGTGGCGTGCTCTGAAGAGTGGGGAGGGGAAGGAAAGAAGATACTTTTGCTGTAAACACACATGCCTGTGTCTTCTTGGCATTGAACTCAACCAGGTTCTCAGAGCCCCATTAAGAAATGTGATTCAGGATCCCGTCAAGCTCAGTGACAAGAAGCTGCCTTTTCTCTGCGATATCCGACTGCTTGGCCGCAGGATGTCCATGATAACTCCCATGCAAAGTGCTATTGTCTGCATAACAATGAACATTGCCGGTAGACAGCATGTCGTTGATATGCAGAAGAAAGAGAGTGGGTGATAGGACGGACCCCTGGGGCACGCCAGCATTAACCTGCAGAAACTCCGAAGCTCGTCCGTCACAAAGGACGCGAATACGGCGCCCCTGCAGGAAGCTAGCAACCCAGTTGCACAGCCTAGATGGCAGACCAAAGGCAGGTAGCTTGGAAAGAAGCGATTTGTGCCAGACTCTATCGAAAGCTTTGGCGATGTCAATACTAATTGCCAGTGACTCGCCGTGCTTGTCCATAGCCTCACCCCAAAGATGGGTAACGTATGCTAGAAGATCACCCGTTGACCGTTTCGGTCTGAAGCCATATTGCCGGTCATTAATTAAGGAGTGATCCTCTAGGTGCCGCATGAGCTGTTTGTTAATTATGTGCTCGAACACTTTGCACAGCACTGAGGTGACGGCTATGGGTCGATAGTTGGCTGGCTCCGAGCGATCCCCCTTCTTGGGAATCGGCTGAACATTCGCCTCTTTCCAACGCAAAGGCACTGTACCCGAACTGTAGGATAGCCGGTACAGGCGCGTAAGCATTGGAGACAACTCCGCTGCACATTTTTTCAAAACTACCGCTGGAATACCATCCGGACCACTGGCTTTCCGGACATCGAGTGATTGCAGCACTGCACGGACATCGCGTTGCCTGATATGGATATCAGGCATCGCGTGGTCACTGTCGGGTAGTGTTGGTGGCTGCGTACCACAATCATCGATTCGGGAGTTGGCCGCAAAGAGATTAGCCAGCAGATTTGCCTTCTCTTGCGGCTCATGGGCCAGGGATCCATCAGGGTTACGCAGCGGAGGCAGCGAAGGCTGACAGAAGTTGGCTTGCACGGCTTTAGCCAGTCGCCAGTAGCCACGGCTTCCCGTGGAATGCATCACTAGCTCTTGACCAAGCCGCGCTATGCGCAGGGCATCCGCTCTGACGTAGGCCCTTCTACAGACCTTTGTGGCTCTGTTGTACGCCGCCTTGAAGTGGCCCAGATTGGGATGGCGCGTGGCACGCTCCCCTACCCATGCGCGGTACGCAGACTGTTTTTGTTCAACAGCTTCCGCGCACTCGCGCCCGAACCAAGGGCGCACCCCGCGGTCACCGGTGATATCGATGTATGAGATATAGTATTCCATACCCAGACCGATCTCACCGGCGACAGCAGTAGCACAATCCGATGGGTTCTTACCTTCAAAGCAGCGCTCAACCCACGGGATGGACGCAAAATAGTCACGAAGTCCATCCCAGTCCGCTGACGAGTAGTGCCAGAGACGCCGCTTCCCCTGCACGGGTCGTGGGGGCGCTATAATAGGCACCGTGGAACAGACCAGGCAGTGGTCGGAGTTGCCTAAAGCGGCTCGCACCGATACACTGTACCGGTCTGGATCACTCGTCAGCAGAAGGTCTAGCAGAGAAGGTGCTAGGCCCGACCTTCTTGGTATCCTAGTGACCTCGTGCACCAATTGGGTCAGGCCGTGCGCCAGAGCAAATGCGTGGGTGGCTCTTCCCGCATGGTCTGTTTTGGAGGAGCCCAACCAGATCTCGTGGTGGGCGTTAAAATCCCCCTAAAATACCATTTCGGCATTCGGAAATCGCTCCTGCGCATCATCTGCCGCCTGACTCAGATATTCAAAGAGTCGAGTTGTCTCAGCATCTCCTGTATGGGAACGGTAGAGGCACACATAGATCTGACTCGTAGGGCCATGGTCTACGTGTACCCAAAGGACGAAGAAGGATGGGTCCTCTAGGCAGCGCAAACGGCGACAGCAAACACCCGCCCTAACAAACACGCACACCCCGGCTTTTGCACGAAAACTTTCCTCAAGAACATAGCCAGGGTAGAGCAAGTAGGTCGTGTCGTCAGGGCGGTGTATTTGCGTCTCCGTTGGACGGCATGGCAGGTTTTTTAGCTTCAAAAAGAGTAATAAAAAATTCTGATAATAGATAATTGAGTGGGCTCGTTTGGAAACAATTGAGTTTGCACAAGCAATTATACTCAGATACCATTGTAACATCTATGTATTTCGATCCTCAATAGATAAATATTAAGTAATAAATTTTTATAATGACACAAGAAAGTGATTCAATATTAGTTATTAGGTTTATAATATATGCCAAAATAATGATACACAAGATAATGTCATAAGTACACGCTATTAATTCAGACTAATTATTGGCCGATAAAATATTTGCCGCACACGAAATATTATCCTAATGATATTCAAATAAAGTAGCCCTTTTAACAGAACCGTATGTCTGTGGTCTGACTTTACTGTGAATCGTATATAAATTCATCAGGTACTAGCATTTAGTTTAAACATACATATAATCTCTCTCTCTAGGAACAGTAAATGTTATAACATACCAAAGGATGGTAGAACTTTATTCACGTCAGTCCAACGACGAACGCCACGCAACCGTGGGCCTCCTCAATATCTTGTGCTGGAAACATGTCTGTATCTAAAGATTTAAGCACATGAGCTGCGTTTTGCCAGCATGCAAAATCTTAGTCCTTTAGGAATTCTAATAATAATTTAAAACTACTTATTTTACAGCTTTTTAAATACCTTGGTTTTTCAATTTGGGGATAATTATACAAAATTTCATTTTTAAAAATGTGTACCTGCTGTAATTGTTTTGTGGTACACGTATTTCACAATATTCTTAAAAATACTTTGAATATCTTGTTCGAAGATTTCATAATATAATAGAACAGATAACACGGGTCCCAAATAATACGGTATTGTTTTTGTTCTTTACATCTTTTATAAAATTTCTAACGATAAGCAGATAAGGAATTAGATAACCGGTGTTATTTTCTCTGAACTACTCGTAATTGTTATGTCACCTAGTTCACTTTAAAATTATTGTTGTTTCAAATAAGTCGTTGTGCGTATTTGAAAGATATTATCATAAATGTATTGAGAAGCAACTGTTAAAATATTAATTTTTTGAAAAATTCTTTCAGCAAGTCACGGGGTCTGAGGCTATAGGCTATAGATCACTCGTATCGCTCGTTTCTGTAGTACAAATATAGTCTCAATATCGGCAACTGAGCCCCACAGCAGCAGATCGTATGACACAACGCTATGAAAGTAGCTAAAATAAACTAATCGTGCAGTTTCCTCATCAGTCAGTGGCCTAATCTTTCTAACCGCATAGGCAGCTGAGCTACGTCTAAGCTGAGCTAAGTTATTCCAAGAAAAACTGTGGTATTGACTGTTTGGACAGATTCATTATTCATTTTAATATTAATATCTATAGTAAACTTCACACATTTAGTTTTCTTCGCATTGAGCAGCAAGTTGTTACTTGTGAACTAACGCAATATTTCAGAAAGAGTATTATTCACATCATCAAGTACTACTTTATGTCTATCAATCTTAAAAATTAATGATGTGTCATCAGCAAATAATACAATTTCACAAAGATTTGTAGCGAAGTAAGGAAGATCATTAACATATATCAAGAATAGAAGGGGTACTCCCATAACCATAACTAATGGGGCACCAGAAGAGTCAGTGCCATTAACATTAACTTTTTGAATTCTGTCAGTGAGGCAAGACGTAAGTAATCTACTGGTGGTAGAAACTTGGTGGCACAAATTTGTCTCAAGTTTCGACCGGGTAGGTACCACCGTGCACTATTGCGAAAAACCCTCCATAGCAATTCAATCTCGGTTGGATTGTGTTCAGGGGTCAGCATGTGCATAGCCGGGCAGAGGTGGTGGTTGTCGCAGCACTAGTGGGACCAGTGGGTCTTGGCGTAGTCTAGTGGGGATGGCGCGGGGCGATGCGCCGAACAGGGAGACCTGTAGAAACGGTGGTGCCGCTGGCCGCCCGCGGTATAGTACAGGGGCCCAACTGGGGTTAACCACCTTGGGAGGCTGCCTCACCAGGCCGCGCATAATCCCGATATGGTTCGTCGTGCCGGTTGGTGACCGGATTTGGGAGCCCGGCGACCATACTCGGAGGGGTACGGGGGCCCTTCCGTTCGGCGCGTCGGCTCTCGCCATGCCTCACATTCATAGATGAAACCAATATCCCGCGCTTTGTCACACGGTGCTGCGGCGGCAATCACTTCTTTTTTCACGCCTTCTCCCACCCAAACTCATGGCAGCGCAATTCACAGAAAAAGGCAACACAGCGGCTCGTCACACTCCCAAAAGCTTGCTATTTGAGGTGGAGTCCACTAACATCTGTGGGCTCCATGCAAACCTCAACGCCGTCCACCAACACCTAGAGACGGCGAAACCTGCCATGTTTTTTCTAACGGAGACGCAAATACACCGCCCTGACGACACGACCTACTTGCTCTACCCTGGCTATGTTCTTGAGGAAAGTTTTCGTGCAAAAGCCGGGGTGTGCGTGTTTGTTAGGGCGGATGTTTGCTGTCGCCGTTTGCGCTGCCTAGAGGACCCATCCTTCTCCGTCCTTTGGGTACACGTAGACCATGGCCCTACGAGTCAGATCTATGTGTGCCTCTACCGTTCCCATACAGGAGATGCTGAGACAACTCGACTCTTTGAATATCTGAGTCAGGCGGCAGATGATGCGCAGGAGCGATTTCCGAATGCCGAAATGGTATTTTTGGGGGATTTTAACGCCCACCACGAGATCTGGTTGGGCTCCTCCAAAACAGACCATGCGGGAAGAGCCGCCCACGCATTTGCTCTGGCGCACGGCCTGACCCAATTGGTGCACGAGGTCACTAGGATACCAAGAAGGTCGGGCCAAGCACCTTCTCTGCTAGACCTTCTGCTGACGAGTGATCCGGACCGGTACAGTGTATCGGTGCGAGCCGCGTTAGGCAACTCTGACCACTGCCTGGTCTGTTCCACGGTGCCTATTATGGCGCCTCCACGACCAGTGCGGGGGAAGCGGCGTCTCTGGCACTACTCGTCAGCGGACTGGGATGGACTTCGTGACTATTTTGCGTCCATCCCGTGGGTTGAGCGCTGCTTTGAAGGTAAGAACCCATCGGATTGTGCTACTGCTGTCGCCGGTGAGATCGGTCTGGGTATGGAATACTATATCTCATACACCGATGTCACCGGTGACCGCGGGGTGCGCCCTTGGTTCGGGCGCGAGTGCGCGGAAGCTGTTGAACAAAAACAGTCTGCGTACCGCGCTTGGGTAAGGGCGCGCGCCACGCGCCATCCCAATCTGGGCCACTTCAAGGCGGCGTACAACAGAGCCACAAAGGTCTGTAGAAGGGCCTATGTCAGAGCGGATGCCCTGCGCATAGCGCGGCTTGGTCAAGAGCTAGTGATGCATCCCACGGGAAGCCGTGGCTACTGGCGACTGGCTAAAGCCGTGCAAGCCAACTTCTGTCAGCCTTCGCTGCCTCCGCTGCGTAACCCTGATGGATCCCTGGCCCATGAGCCGCAAGAGAAGGCAAATCTGCTGGCTAATTTCTTTGCGGCTAACTCCCGAATCGATGATTGTGGTACCCAGCCACCAACACTACCCGACAGTGACCACGCGATGCCTGATATCCATATCAGGCAACGCGATGTCCGTGCAGTGCTGCAATCACTCGATGTCCGGAAAGCCAGTGGTCCGGATGGAATTCCAGCGGTAGTTTTGAAAAAATGTGCAGCGGAGTTGTCTCCAATGCTTACGCGCCTGTACCGGCTATCCTACAGTTCGGGTACAGTGCCTTTGCCTTGGAAGGAGGCGAATGTTCAGCCGATTCCCAAGAAGGGGGATCGCTCGGAGCCAGCCAACTATCGACCCATAGCCGTCACCTCAGTGCTGTGCAAAGTGTTCGAGCACATAATTAACAAACAGCTCATGCGGCACCTAGAGGATCACTCCTTAATTAATGACCGGCAATATGGCTTCAGACCGAAACGGTCAACGGGTGATCTTCTAGCATACGTTACCCATCTTTGGGGTGAGGCTATGGACAAGCACGGCGAGTTACTGGCAATTAGTCTTGACATCGCCAAAGCTTTCGATAGAGTCTGGCACAAATCGCTTCTTTCTAAGCTACCTGCCTTTGGTCTGCCTTCTGGGCTGTGCAACTGGGTTGCTAGCTTCCTGCAGGGGCGCCGTATTCGCGTCCTTTGTGACGGACGAGCTTCGGAGTTTCTGCAGGTTAATGCTGGCGTGCCCCAGGGGTCCGTCTTATCACCCACTCTCTTTCTTCTGCATATCAACGACATGCTGTCTACCGGCAATGTTCATTGTTATGCAGACGATAGCACTTTACATGGGAGTTATCATGGACATCCAGCGGCCAAGCAGTCAGATATCGCAGAGAAAAGGCAGCTTCTTGTCACTGAGCTTGACGGGGTCCTGAATCACATTTCTCAATGGGGCTCTGAGAACCTGGTTGAGTTCAATGCCAAGAAGACGCAGGCATGTGCGTTTACAGCAAAAGTATCTTCTTTCCTTCCCCTCCCCACTCTTCAGAGCACGCCACTGCCGCTGCAGGATCTCAATATCCTAGGTATGGATGTTCGCTGCAACCTGAATAACAAAAACTACATCGAAAGCATCATCAAAACAGCCTCACGAAAACTCGGAGTCCTGAACAGAGTGAGACGATTTTTCACGCCGGAGCAGCGGTGTCTTCTATACAAGACACAAATTCGCTCCTGTGTGGAGTACTGCTCGCATCTCTGGGATGGTTCAGCAAAGTACTTACTAGATGCTCTCGACAGGTTGCAGCGACGTGCGATCCGCATCATTGGGAATCCCGAGATCACGAACACCCTAGAACCTTTACAGCTGCGTAGAGATGTTGCGTCCATGGCTGTATTTTACCGTCTGTACCATGGGGAGTGTTCTGATGAGCTCTTCCAATTAGTCCCACCCTCCCCTTTCCTACACAGGACAACGCGTGCAGGTCTTAGATGTCATCCGCACACGGTGTAAAACATCCGATCAAGAACCAAGCGGTTCGGAGACTCTTTCCTCTGTCGCACCATTAAGGCCTGGAATTCATTACCAGCTCACGTGTTTCCTTCTTCCTACAGTCCCGGGTCCTTTAAGCGGGGCGTGAAAAAGCATATGATAAGGCCGTCAAGCTGAGTGTCACCATTGTCACACGGTATGTGTATGTAATGGTGACCCTCTTTTCTGGGATTTTGCCTTCAGCTTACCATCAGGCAAGGCGAAGTCCAATTGACGTGTCCTATATAAAAAAAAAAAAAAAAAAAAAAATCTAAGTGAGCCGCTCGAGACACCATAATATTCTAATTTTAGTAACAACGTCTCATGATAAACACAATCAAAAGCTTTTGATAGATCACAAAAAAATACCAATGGCATCCTGCTTCTTCTCCCATGCATCAAATATATGTTTGACAAGTGCAACTCCTGCATCTGTCGTGTTTTTACTTTAGTGAAACCAAACTGTTTATCATGATGTAAATTATTTTCTGTAAAATGTGAAAGCAGTTGATTAAATATAATTTTTTCAAAAACTTTACTACACTACAAAAACTAACTTTTAGCTTAGGTATCAATCACTTACAATATCTATTTGTATAGATCCCATAAATACCTAGAAGCTTGCTAAATACCTGTAAAATTCTAATGTGGGATTTACTTGTAATAAAAAAAAACAACATTATTGCCTTTTGACTCGGCGCTTTACCTGACAAACTAATGGTTAGTTGTTAATACAATAGACAACGAGTGAAAGGGATAGGAAACACGCAACCCATCCCCACCATCCACCCCTAACTCTATTCCCAAATTGGACTTACAATTTGCATATTCAGTATCAGTGCAATTTACGCCATCACACGGGCAAGTTGTCTTAAAGTGCGTTTTGCGTTAAAGTGTAAAGTGAAAGTGGACACGGTTTCGTCTGGTATATATATCCAGAAAGCATCAACTATTTACAGTAAGTTTTTTTCATCTATAAAGTTATATGTACTAATAGGAATATTAATTCATTTACAATAATTTCATGCGCAATAATATTCTCACATATAATAAGGTTATTAAATAAAATGATACAAGTATATCGTTGTACATTAACGCGATTATTACAATAATATTATTAGAATAATTCATTAGTGTGTTACTCGTGGAAGTAGTTATTAATTGGTTTCGATTGCAATTTGAAAACATCGTGAGGGACACGGGACGAATTTTATAATTATTGTTATTGTTATAAAATTTTATCGTTTATACTTTTAGCAGCATTGCAGCTGTATACCTACTAGCTTTTCGAGATTTTTATTTCTAGGCCTTTGTACAAATTTTAAACAATACAAACAAAAAACTTAAAAAACAATGGCCAACAATTTTTATACTATCAGAACTTTTTTAAACGAGTATCTCTTACATGCCGGCCCACTTCGTTTGTATTTTAAAAATGTACGACTTGCTAATAAGTGTTAATGTGTCCGTATATTTGTTACAGAATGACTTTGCCAAAAGAAGAAACGAGTCCAGGTGATGCCGATGTTGCCGAGGCATACACGGATGAGGCAGTCGCGAGACCTCAGCAAACTTGGACGCCTGCCTATACACGAGCCGATGAGCGCAGAAGATTCATGCGGATTCTCATAGAGAATCCCACGAACGACTTGCGACGCGCCGTAGTAACCAGAAACACCTATTGCCGGCTTCAAGAAGAGGTGCTCCGGGAGAAGAGGGCCAGGCGGAGACGCATGAAAAGATTGCGTCAACGCATGGCCAGGCAGAAAGATGAGAACGCGCAGCATTAAGTTGCTGTCTACTCTGCCCCAGCCTCCTTTGTGGCTGTGACCTTTCCCAGACTAGACTGTTTAGTGCGTGGGAGAGGTCTGGACTGAGCAGAGAATACGTCTACCCTGGAAGCATGGATCAACATCCTACCTGCACAGGAGTTACCAGTAAGGATCCCGTCCGTATACGTGCCTACTTAGCACTATACACGACCGCACACTCGCGACACTTGGCACCATTTTCCGGTATCAAGATTCAACGGTTGGATCCCAGCAGGGAGGATCTCTTATATTAGAAAGCCAGCCCCGTAGGGGGAGAATACGGCTGGGGACGGATAAAGAATTTGTAGGGAGTCAAGACCAGTGCCCCCGGAGAAAGCTATCAAGCAAACCGCAACGGGCACTCTCCCGTGATTCGGTCGGTACGCGCCGTGAGGCAGTATGACCATGGGAGGATGGAGGGAATGTCCCAGGGGGTGGGGGGGATAAGTTGACGCCAACCTTGGTTGCACATATTGGAACATACCAGGACAACCTGCTGCATCAGGATGAGCCACTGCTGACTCCAGCACTCTTAAAAGTGCTAGAATCATGACAACGGTGAACTGCACCGCATCACTCGCTGCTCGCTGACAGTCTGTAGTGCACCGAGAGGAAAGCGAGCAGGAAAACGTTTTTGTTCAACCTCTTCTTTCACATGTCATTTCTTCATATCATCTTCTTGTCTTTCTAAATATTGTAAAAATTTATTCTTTAGTTGTTAGTCACTTTTCTGTGTGATTGTATTTTAAGGGTATGTTGTAGTTTATTGTGTAGCACAATTGTATTATTAGTTAATTGTTAATTTATAGATTATATTTTTACCATGAATTAGTCATTGTATATTAGTTAATTATTTTATGCTGGTAAATACATATTAAATTTCAACTGTACAATGTTATTTTATTCATTCATTACAAACTTAAATTTGCCACTAAGCCGCCCGCCAGCCGGCACACCTTCTCATCGATCGACAAGATTCTAGCGTAGGCATTCCTCTCAGATGGCAGTCATTCCGACAAGGCTAAGAGAAGTGCTTTAAATATCAAAATTGAATGCAAATGTGAGAACGACTCCCCCAGGTATTTGGGAAAGGCGGCAAGGTAGCTCTAGCAAGGTGGGCAACAGTTAGCTGGACCTATAACACGATTGACAGAGGAACCGCTGAAGCACATGGACACTGTCGGACAAGACTAATATCTGCATCTTGGCCGCTACTGACTTACCTAATTTGATCTGCAGCATTTTTATAAATCCCTACCAAAGCAAGTTGAAAGCTGGGCAATCAATACTAAGATCGGGCTGAAAGATTGTAGGTATATATATAAATCACCTTCTATCTGACGAGAAACAACATTTAGGCATGCACCTGGCGCGGTGACAGGCGACCGTATCTATCACCTTGAGACCTGCGCTAAGAGAGCTAGCCCGTGCCCTCTGTCAATCAAGGAGACGCTTTCTTGAAAAAACGCCTAGCAATCCTCCCCAGGGCCTCTCCGATCCTGACAAAATTGACCGTAGGCGTCAACGATATCATCATCATCTTTGTCGATTGACACGTATTTTAACGTTTCGGATAGTAATAAAAGTACGTCTGTTCCACATATTGATGAATCTGTACTATTCTACGAGCGTATCTCCACTTGTCACTTTGGATAAATATTAATTTGTTAAACTAATTCTGCTGTGCAATTTTGTCATTGTTTATACTCTCTATATATTTTATACTTACAGCAGCATTGCAACTATGTACTTACTAGCTTATTCAGATAAAAGAGTTTTATTTGTAGGCTTTCAAAATATATATCTTTAGACTCGATCAATCAATAAGCCTACTGCAGTCCACTGCTGAACATAGGCTACTCCCAATGTTCTCCACTAGCGCCTAGAGAATATTGATATTTATTTTTATTCATATAGCAATGATATAATATCAAATTGAGATTAAATAAAATTGAGTGTTTTCATCCGTAGTCAGTTATTGTAGACTTGTAAAATGTTATTTTTATGACTGATTTATTAGATTTTTAGACCCTAATTAAAATTAAAATTCAAAGAATTACATATAATCCTTCAAACCAATCACACTGAAGGTCAGAATGAGTCAAGGAATACTATGATAGAAGTAAGTAATTGCATAGGAGTCGTAGAAGTTTTCAAATTTGTAAATGCGCGTTGGTGTGGTAGTCAATAAACATCTAGTGTAGACACCCGAAGCACTGTAGCACTCAGTGACGTAACAGATATCAATCACGCTTAGCGTTTTGACACAGCTCCTTTGATACACGTTGCTGCAAGTACGTGCATAGTGGTGCAAACAGCGACATCTAGTTTAAATCCCAGCCACTCATGGCTCATATAAAAGTGTTTTTTCCGAAATTTATTTGTGACCTGCTCTAGGACCATCGAGTGGGCGTAGCAAAAAGATATTAATGGCTCGGGGGCGACAAACATATGTTGTTTTGCCCTACAGCTATCATAGAATTATAAATAATAATTTTAAAGGATGATCGGAAGAGAACACTATCACTGAACGACTTAGTTACATATTTTGAGGTATATTAAAATGTTATGGTTTAATCGGTTACGCGTTTTTATTTGTATTATTGTATGTTACGGATCAGCTTAAACGACTGGACCGATTTCAAAATTTCTTTCTCCATTAGAAAGCAACATCATTAGGCACTAATAATAATATATACTATATATCATCACGCTACTATCAGTGAGGAATGATATAAATGATACTAAACACGCTTGATATTAAACAACTGCTAACAAGTAGCACTGAACGAGGTCGGGACGACGAAGAAATGATACACTTTTACTCGTAGGTACTTGATGTAATTATTATCCATTGACGATTCACAAAAACAATTTATTTTTACCTCTATTTATAGGTGGCCGTGAAACAAACCATAGTGCGACCTAATTCTATCTTAACGCCATCTATCGAGCCACTTGACAGTTACATTAGGACAATGACTCGAACATTTATAACTAGATATACATTATTTGGACATACCGCCCATCAAGGACATAATGCACCTTGTCCTTCAAACAACCGCCCATCATGAACAGAATGCACTCTGTCCCTCAACCTGAGTACATACAAAAAAAAAATACAAAAGTGTTACAATTATGTGCTTAAAGGTAAGATACATAACCTTGAGGTAGGCCTCTTAATAACTGTGCCCTTTGTGCGTACTGTCACCACTCTAGTAACGTTATCTGGACCTGGATGTTTTTGCTCTATTCTACCTAGCAACCATCTACCTGGAGGCATGTCGTCTTCCTTTATTAAAACTACATCACCTAGTGATGGTTCTGGGTTTTTGTATTCCCACCTATGCCTCTGGAGGAACTGGTGTAGATAATCCTGCGACCAACGTCGCCAAAAGCCTTGCATCATCCTCTGGTGGAGCTGCCATCTCCGTAAGGTAGATATATTTGTGGTTTCATAGTTAGCATCTGGTACTATGACGAGGGGCTCACCCACCAGAAAATGACCCGGCGTTAATACGGTGATCTCATTTGAATCTTCTGTGTAAGATAGAGGTCTCGAATTGAGACAGGCCTCAATTTGAGTTAAGACCGTACCCAGTTCTTCATAGGTCAAAGTAGCATTGCCAATGACGCGCTTCAAATGGTACTTGGTCGACTTTATTCCTGCCTCCCACAATCCCCCAAAATTTGGAGCACGAGGAGGAATAAAGTACCATTTGGTGCCATTATTTGCGAGATGCTCGGCCAATTCCTGTCGGAAAGCTGATTTTTCCTCCTGGAATAAGCTGTGCAGCTCGCGGGCAGCTCCTACGAAATTTGTACCGTTATCGCTATATAGTTCGGCACATCGACCACGTCTGGCCACAAATCTCCTAAACGCGGCTAAGAACCCGTGGGCAGTCATATCACTGACCACTTCTAAATGCACTGCTCGTGTTGACATGCACACGAACAATGCTATGTATCCCTTATAGGATTTGTTTCCTCTTCCCTTTGAAACCCTTATATTTATAGGGCCTGCGTAATCGACACCACTCATGAAAAAAGGTTTATTGGGTGTCACTCGAGAGGACGGCATTTGACCCATAAGTTGGGTTGTTACCTTGGATGAGTAGCGAATACACGTTACGCAACCTCTATAATATTTTTTGACCAATCCTTTGACACCTACAATCCAATACAGTGAGCGCAAATAGGTGATCATGAGTTGCGGACCACCATGCATTGTCTTTTTATGTGCATCCGCAATCAAGAGATTTGTTAGAAACGAATCTCGTGGAATGAGAATCGGATGTTTCTCATTATAATTTAATTGAGACATTTCTAGTCTCCCACCTACCCTTATTACACCATCTGCATCTAAAAACAAGTTCAAGGACTTCAATCGCCTTCCCTTTGTACTTAAACTTCCTTTATCCCTCAATTCCTCTAATTCTTCGCCTAACTCTTCCTCTTGACATCTCTTCACACACACTTCCAAAGCTGCATTCATTTCTTGAGCTATCAAATGCTTAGTGCAGTGCCTTTTCCCTGAAGTTTTCCTGAGATTCAAGAACCTGCGACAGTAAGCAATTACGCGAAGGAGTTTGGATAAGCAAGAGAACCTTTGCCATAGAGTAACATCCAAGACAGTGGTGTGCGTCTTCGTTTGTTCTTGACTTGTGACCAGGTGTTTTGGTTTCTTGAAATCAATCACTTTGTGCCTCAAAAATTCTGGCCCATCAAACCAGATTGAGGTCGTTGATAGTTCTGTTGGAGAGATACCGCGAGACGCGCAGTCAGCTGGATTTTGCTTGGACGAAATATGGGACCAATGGTGAGTATCTATTAGTGGTTAATATCTCCGAGACCCTATTTGCAACGAAAGTTTTCCATCGGCTTGGGTGCTGATTCAGCCATGCCAGCACTACCTCGCTATCCGTGTAAGCGTATAGGTTGGCCTTGGATATTTCTAATACTTCAGCCACTTCAACAATCAATTTCGACAATAGAACTGCCCCACATAGTTCGAGCCTCGGGATCGACACCTGTTTTATCGGAGCTACCTTTGTTTTCGACGTCACTAATGATACATGAATATTTTCCTTTTCGTCTACCACTCTGAGGTATACAACAGCGGCATATGCTAGTTTCGATGCATCCGCGAAACCATGTAATTCCAGCCTTCCTGTCTGGTGGGTATGTAACCATCGTGGGATTCTCACATTTTCTAAAGAGGGTAAATCTTGACGGTAAGTCATCCATTCGGTCAATAAATTGATGGGAACTTCTTGATCCCAATCAATACCAGCCAGCCATAATTTCTGAATAAAGACCTTGGCGCCAATTATACATGGCGCCAACCATCCCAGAGGATCGAACAACCGTGAAATATCGGAAATAACCTTCCTTTTCGTAGCAGGTTCACACAGCGGAGCAAGATTAACAGTGTATCGAAAGACGTCCTCCCGTGGATACCAGGTAAGTCCTAGAATTTTTGTTATTTCATCCAACTTTATTCTCAACACTTCGTCCGAACTATCATTCTCATTTTTTATCTTATCCAATAATTCCTTGCTATTACTAATCCATTTTTGCATTTGAAACCCGCCTTTAGCCAGTACTCGCGTCAGTTCCCTGTAAATCTTATAACCGTTATCGACATTCTCAGCCCCAGTCATAAGATCATCCATATAGAAGTCGTTTCTTATTATTTTTGCTATTTCAGGACTATCTTGGCACTCGTCATTAGCTACTTGTTGCAGGGCCCGCACGGCAAGATATGGTGCTGCGGCCGTTCCGAAAGTTACCGTGACCAATTCGAATTCTTCTATATCTCGTTCAGGACTTTCTCGCCAAAGTATTCGCTGAAATGGAGTATCTTCTTTATGTACTAGAACTTGTCGATACATTTTGATTATGTCTCCAACTAGACATATTTTATATTTTCTCCAGCACATAATAGTATGACGGAGTTCGGTTTGCAAAGATGGACCAATCATCAAGTTATCATTAAGGGATATCCCGTTCATCCCCTTACAGGATGCATCAAACACAACCCTTACCTTGGTCGTGTCCTTATCCTCCCGGACTACAGCGTGGTGGGGTAAGTAAACAGCTTCTTTATTGGTTTTTTCTAAATTAGTGACCTTTCTCATATGATTAAGTTCTAAATAATCCTTTATAACATTAGTGTAATCTGTTCTTAGTTTAATATTCTTTCCTAATTTAAATTCTAACCCTCTTAATCTTTTTTCAGCTATTTTCCTTGACTCACCATACTTGCAGTCCGGGTCAGCGTCCCGAAATGGTAACCGTACGATATATCGACCATGACTATCCCTTTCTGTGGTGGCTGTAAAAAGCTCCTCACATCTTATCTCTTCTTCCGTGAGCATCTTCTTGATTCCAGTTGGTTCGGCTTCCAATTCCCAGAATCCTTTCAAGAACTCGTCAGCGCTTAGACAAGAATGCATCACCATGATATGAGAAGAGACATTAGCCCGATTATCCACTTCACAGGCGCCAGACAATATCCACCCGAAGGCAGTATCTTGCACTAAGATTGACCCACTCGAATCCCGGCTAATACCTGCCTTTATAATGTGGCTGTATATCTCAGCACCCAACAAAACGTCAATTTTGTTGGGCCTGTGATACTCGGGATCAGCCAACTCACCCACAGTCAATTGTATCCGTTCTACTCTAGTTACTTTCGTAACTGGTAGAAGGGACGTAATCGACTTCAAGACGTAGGCATTAACCATAATTTGAAAACGGGGATCAACCCTAGATCTTATGTTTAAGTTGACCGTGGACCTTGAGATCACACTTTTGTCACCACCTACACCACTTATAGTGTGTTTAGCCGCAAATTTCTTTAACCCCAAATACTGAACGATAGATTCCGTAATAAAAGATCCTTGCGACCCTTGGTCTAATAAAGCCCTAACCATACGAAAAGTCCCGTCTTTCGACTCAGCTTGTACAACAGCTGTCGTTAACAGAACTGTTTTATTACAGTTCCCTGTCGCAAGACAAGATACCAGTGGCTCGTTAGACCCCTCCGCTTGCGCGGCCTGCTTCTGACTACCGGAAGCAATTTCCTCCTTCATCGACCCCGTCGATGAGGCTGTTTCGTGAACCGTCTCCTCGTCTACTGACCCAGAAACACCACTAGGGTGTAATAAAGAATGGTGGCGGCGTTTGCACGCCTTACACCGGGTGATGTTTTTACACTGTTTGGCAGAATGGTTGCTATGCAGACAAACAAAGCATAATTTTTTATCCATAGCAAATTCGCGTCGCTTTTCGTTTGATTCTTTACTGAATGCCTTACAAGAAACTATTTTATGATCGGCAGCACAAAACGCACAGGAATTAGGACCTTTGGCCTTTACAATATGAAAGGATTTCGTGTTGACTTTTTTATCACCACGGGGTTTCAGGTCTAAATTCTCCAGACCCCTGAAGCGACCTATTAGAAACTCTGAGAATTCTGTATAGGTAGGTAATTCATCAGTCTGATCTGATGACACCATCAGTTCCCAAGCCTTTCTAGTTTCTGGATCAAGTTTGGCACTAATAATATAAATAATTAAAATGTCCCAAGAGGATATATCTACCCCCAGAGCTCTCATTGAGTCCAAACATTCAGATGTAGTATTTACCAGACCTTTAATTTCTGAGGCTGACTCTGAAGTTAAAACCTTCTGGCTTAGTAATCGCTTTATAATACCCTTAGCTAAATACCTTTTGTTGTTGTACATTTTGTTTAACGTATTCCACGCTGTTGCGTAATTATCAAAAGCAATTTTAACATTTCTTAATAGTTGCTCTGCCTCCCCAGTTACGTGACCTTTTAAATAGTAAATTTTTTGAGCATCATCGATTGTTTTGTTTTCGTGAATTAGACTTACAAATAGATCTTTAAAAGTTTGCCACTCCGAGTATTTTCCCGAGAATGTTGGTATTTTAATGTCAGGCAACTTTACTCTACTTACTACTAGTTCACCACACGGCTTTGGGTTCGCAGATTCAATAGTAGCAATTACCTTAGATTTTGATAAAATTACTTCTTTTAATTCGCTTTTATATTGTACATAAAACTCTTCTACCTCATCATACAAGTCGGTTTTAACATAATCGGAATTACTAAGGTCAGTCTTATTTACTGTGCTTAAGATTGTAGTATGGGTATTTGTGAACAAGGCCCACTGTTTTTCTAAGTTCTCTAACCTTGTTTCTAGATATGTAATCGTTAGGCGATCCTTTGAGGACTTCTTAAAATTTGTTTTTGCTTTATGCATTTTTGCCTTAATGTCCGCCTGGATGTGGCTTAACGATTCCATTTTTATACAACAAAAATCCCAACTGATTACAAATTTCAATTACCAAGTCTTACAGCCAACAATAAAGTACAGTTAGACCACAATGTAGCTATAGGCAATAAATCTTAACGAAATATTCTAAGTCACAAATGACATCAAATTCAGTCCTAAAAAATCCGTAAAATTTTACAAGTGTTTTGGACCAGTATTCTATATGAAATCGGGCATGGATTCCCCGTCTAAACCACTTTTTACTTAAAATTAACACAAGTCCTAAACAACTAAATATTTTCTAAGTCCAAGACTTAATACTAATTTCTTCAAATTTTTCTTAAGTTCCAGTTATCTTGAATTTAAAGTTCAAACTTCTATGCACTTTTTTTAACTATTTCTTTTCTATTTCTTTAATTTTCTTCAAAGAAATAAGGTTGAAAATGTACTCACAATTTGATCCGGCACTTACTACCACCTGTTCCTGGCTTGTCTCCAACGACGTTCCCTAGCGGGACTTTGCCGTAACTCTGCCGCCGTAGCGTAGTTCCCTCCGTTTCCGCCTCACCTCCGAAAATGGCACCACTGGCCACTCGGTACCCGCCAACACTGCAGACTGCAACGCTTCGCACCCAGCGCCTTGCTTGCAGGGGGTCTTGTTCTGAACCGCAACTCGCCTTCCAGCTGAGACGAAAGGGTAGATAGCCACTACCACCACTGATGACTACCGATGACTCACCCGGTTACTCCGGCTCCGAAGGACCATGAACGTGGTCAGGACGACGAAGAAATGATACACTTTTACTCGTAGGTACTTGATGTAATTATTATCCATTGACGATTCACAAAAACAATTTATTTTTACCTCTATTTATAGGTGGCCGTGAAACAAACCATAGTGCGACCTAATTCTATCTTAACGCCATCTATCGAGCCACTTGACAGTTACATTAGGACAATGACTCGAACATTTATAACTAGATATACATTATTTGGACAAGCACTGAAGTAAAGAGTACAAACCCAATACTCAAAAATGTATAAATGATGTAAAGAACAAAAACAATACCGTGTTATTTTGGGCCCGTGTTTTCTGTTCTATTATTTTAAGAAATCTTCAAACAAGATATACAAAGTGTTTTCAAGAATATTGAGAAATACGATTACCACAAAACAAATACAGCAGATACACCTTTTTGGAAATTTTACACAATTATCCCCAAACCGTTGCGTGGTATTAAACAACCTAGGTTTTTACAAAGCTGTAAAATAAGTTGTTTTAAATTGTTATTTGACTTCCTAAAGGAATAACATTTTGCGTACTGGCAAAACGCAGTTCATGTACTAAAATCTTTAGATACAGACATGTTTCCAGCACAAGACTTTGAGAAGCCCCACGGTTGCGTGGCATTAGTCGTCGGACTGACGTGAATAAAGTTCTACCATCCTTTGGTATTTTATAACATTTACTGATCCTAGAAAAAGACATTATATGTATGTTTAAACTAAATGCTAGGACGTGATGAATTTATATACGACTCACAGTAAAGTCAGACCACAGACATACACGGTTCTGTTAAAAATGCTACTTTATTTGAATATTATTAGGATAATATTTCGTGTGCGGCAAATATTTTGTCGGCCAATAATTAGTCTGAATTAATAGCGTGTACCAATGACATTATATTGTGTATCATTATTTTGGCATACATTATAAACCTAATAGCTAATTTTGAATCACTTTCTTGTGTCATTATAAAAATTTATTACTTAATATTTATCTATTGAGAATCGAAATAGATAGATGTTACAATGGTATCTGAGTATAATTGCTTGTGCAAACTCAATTGTTTCCAAACGAGCCCACTCAATTATCCATTTTCTGAATTTTTAATTACTCTTTTTGAAGCTAATGCATTCTTGGAAGTCCATTGGAGCCTTGTTCATTGTGTGCATTGTTCCTGGAAGTCATGAATTTTGCACTTTTAGATTTTAACAAGTTTGGTTTACACATATGGGCTCTTTGAAAAGTTTGGAATAGAAATTCTAGTTTTATTAAAATGATGTAACAATTTTTGTTAGTTGTCCTATATCACAAAATTGAATAAGGGAAAAATATCAGATAAAAGATAGCAACAAGTTTGGGATCAGCTACAAATAGACCTTGATGCTATAGTAGACTGGTGTGTAGAAATGTGTGGGAATGTTGATTTATTCACCGATACGCTACCACTTTTCAAAAAGTCTGTTATATAGCATTTTAGACGCTATCTATAAAATTCTATCAATGTGGGGCGAGAAACTTAGCCTAAATCCCTCAGCTCTTTCGCTTCCTGTAACGTTGCCCCGTGAAGCTGATACTGAGTTTTTATTATGTGAAGGTTGCGCGTGAATGTTATAGTGTGGCATTTACTTGTGTCCAAGTTTCAGTACTCAAGTTTGTGATATAGGACAACTAACAAAAATTGTAACATCATTTTAATAAAACTAGAATTTCTATTCCAAACTTTTCAAAGAGCCCAAATACGTAAACCAAACTTGTTAAAATCTAAAAGTGCCAAATTCGTGAGTTCCAAGAACAATGCACACAATTCCAAGAATCCTATAGCTTCAAAAAGAGTAATTAAAAATTCTGAAAATAGATAATTGAGTGGGCTCGTTTGGAATCAATTGAGTTTGCACAAGCAATTATACTCAGATACCATTGTAACATCTATGTATTTCGATTCTCAATAGATAAATATTAAGTAATAAATTATTACAATGACACAAGAACGTGATTCAATATTAGTTATTAGGTTTATAATATATGCCAAAATAATGATACACAAGATAATGTCATTAGTACACGCTATTAATTCAGACTAATTATTGGCCGACAAAATATTTGCCGCACACGAAATATTATCCTAATAATATTCAAATAAAGTAGCCCTTTTAACGGAACCGTATGTCTGTGGTCTGACTTTACTGTGAATCGTATATAAATTAATCAGGTACTAGCATTAAGTTTAAACATACATTGGTGGCGCGATTCTCACGCCACGTGAGCTAGTGGACTGTATTCTGCGGGGGATGAAGCTAAATATTTCAGATGACACTTTACACAACAAACAAGATAGGTGAACGGGTTGCCGCGGAGGTGGTTTAGGCAGTGAATGCAACCCAAGAAAGTAGGAGAGGATGCACTAACCTTTATGACGCCACGTGCTGTCGGAGCCGGTGCACCGGTCTTCTCTTCCTGGCTCAGGAGCTGCTGCCCACCTCACTAAATCACTTGAGGGACACGAGAGGCACAATCCGATCGGTAAAGGTCTATGAAAGCGGTTAAAATCCAACAAATATTATTAACTTCTGAGAGTCGCGCGCGCCGCCGCCATTGATGGTTCTAGTTCAATGCGGAAGTGAAGATGCGGCCATTTCAACAATTGGGCGGGGGGAAAACTATTGCTATCTCACTTTAAAGGTTGTGCGGGAGGGAGATGGGTATAGGAAGCGTGTGTTCAGTGTCAATCAATTGAGAGATGATTTGAATTATTCGATATATTACTACTATTGAGCGGGAAAATACAAATTTTACTATCGGCGCAACCATTCCCCCCGGCTTGAAGGGTTACCTTCAAAACGAAAAATGCAGAACAAATCTAAAGTCTAATCTAAATCTAAGGTTTGGGAAATAACAACTAAAATATAAAACTAGGTTTGAACTCGTGCCTACTGCTGGTTAGGCAGAGGGCAGAGGCGAACAACCGGGCGCAGATACGATCCGGTTGCGGTTTTAACCCGTACAACACGAGTTATCCCGCGGGAATCGGGAAAAACTTCCTCTACTACCCCTAGAGGCCAATGTAAAGGAGGCGCATTCTCAGTCATAAGGACTACCACCGTACCTATGGTCATTGGGTTGAATGGAGTATTCCATTTTTGACGCGACTGCAGCGTGTGCAAATAATCGGTTCTCCAACGATTCCAAAACGATTGGACTAATTTATCTAAAAGAGCGTGACGAGTTAGAAGTTGCATTCTATCGTCATCAATATCCATTACGGGCAAATATTTTAGAGGAGTCGTATTTAAGAAGTGAGTTGACGTTAACGCTAATGGCTCTGACGGATCGCTAGATAGAGTCCGACACAGCGGACGCGTGTTCATCACCGCCTCTACTTGAGCGAGTACGGTACTCAACTCCTCGAACGAGAGAATCTGTTCGCCTATGACGCGAAACAGATGCGACTTAAGGCTTTTAATATTCGCTTCCCAATTACCACCAAAATGACTAGCTGCAGGCGTGTTAAAGTACCATTCAATGCGATTTTCGGCTAAGATGTGAGCGAATTCACTTTGGTAGTACTTAGACCGTAAGAATGCGTGCAATTCCGAAATACTACGTCGGGCCCCTACATAGTTTGTACCGTTGTCCGAATACATGCGCCTAACCGGACCACGACGCGACAAAAAACGTTTAAAAGCGGACATAAAATTTTGCGTACTTAAATCACCGGTCAACTCTATATGAACCGCGCGAGTTGTCATACAAATGAACAAACAAACATAAGCTTTCGTGGAGCGAATGCCACGACTACGAGCAATAGTGACTTTGAAAGGCCCAGCAAAGTCTGTGCCGGTGTGTACGAAAGGTTTTGCGAATTGAACAACACGACAAGAGCGATGATCGGCCATTTCAGGCGCGATAAAACGCGGGCGGAGTTTAAAACAAGGTACACATCTGTGTACTTTAGCGCGAATCAAATTACGAGCGGAAATTATCCAGTATTTCTGTCTCAAAATAGACATTAACAAATCGGGACCAGCGTGACAATTCACCTTATGATGATAATCCTTATGATGATACCCGTACAACACGCGCGTCAGGCACGATAAAACGCGGGCGGAGTTTAAAACAAGGTACACATCTGCGTACTCTAGCGCGAATCAAATTACGAGCGGAAATTATCCAGTATTTCTGTCTCAAAATAGACATTAACAAATCGGGACCAGCGTGACAATTCACCTTATGATGATAATCTACTAACAAATCTAATACGTGGTCCTTACGCGGGAGAACTACTGGATGATTTTGTTCAAATCCTAAACTTGAATTTCTCAAACGACCTGAACGACATCGAATGAGTCCATCTTCCAAAAATGGTTTCAAGTGTCGGAAAGAACGACTACAAGGTTTGTTAAATTCTAAATTTTTAAATTCAGAAGCAAAATAAAATTTCTGCAACTCGCGAAGTATGACCAATTCAGCTTTATCTAAATCAGCGGCGGTTATATGACCGCGCGTAGATAAAATTCTCAAAAATCGGCCTACATAAACAACACAACGCAACAGTCTCGACCAAGACGAGACGCGATTAGCCAACAACAAATAAGGGACTCTTCACGCGGGACCGATACAACAAGCGAGTGCTTCTTCTCCTCGGGTGGTTCGGAAACCGTAGTGGGATTGTATTGACTAACTGGCCACTTATCTAACGCGGCATGAATCCAGGACGGTCCACTAAACCATAACGGGTGATCTAAAATTTGCGAAGGAAGCAATCCACGAGAGAGACAATCGGCTGGGTTGTCGGTGCCAGCAACGTGAAAGAGATTATGTGGCGCTAATTCAGATTGAATTTTTGCCACTCTATTAGCGACGAATGTGTCCCAACGATGGGGCGAAGAGTGGGCCCAACACAAAGCGACTGTTGAGTCCGAAAAAGCTAAAATTCTACTAATATTAATGAGACCACTACAAGCATTGACGATAGAGGTGATCAATCTAACTAACAATAGTAAAGCGCATAGCTCGAGGCGCGCCAGAGAGACGACCTTACGAGGAGAGACCTTTGATTTCGCGCTTATAAGGCTAATTGAAACCTTACCTGCATTCGAGACATGAAAATAAACTACTCCTCCATACGCCTTCTCACTAGCGTCCGCGAAGCCTACTACAGTAACAACACTATGTTGCGATATACCTACATGACGCGGAATTTGTATTTGGTCAAGCACAGAAAGTTTTTTTCTAAAGCGAGCCCACAACTTAGCAATGTTGTCGGGCGCGGTGTCGTCCCAATCACAATTGGAAAGCCAAAGCTCTTTTATAAGTAGCTTGGCGTACAAAACGACAGGAGCTACGAATCCCATTACGTCCCATATCCGTGCCACACACGACAGGATAATGCGTTTAGTACAAGTTTGCGGGGTCGAACTAATTTTCAAACTAAACATATCAGATGCGGGCGACCAGCTTAAACCAAGCACCTTGTGCGTATCACTTTCATCGAATTCCTTAACCGAAGACAATCGGTGCGACGGTGGAATCGACTCTAACGCAGTTTGCGAGTTGCTCGTCCATTTCACGAGATCAAATTGACCAGCCTTCATGAGACTTATAACTTGAACGGCCGTCTCGACAGCCTCTGCCTCGCTATCTACACTATACACGAAGTCATCCATGTATAAGCCAGTCTCAATGGTGGCTCTCGCTTTCGGAAATGCATCGCCCTCGTCAGCGGCCAACTGCTTGACGGTGCGAAGTGCGTGAAAAGGACTAGATTTAAGCCCGAAGCAAACACGATTAAATTCGTAAACCATTAAAGGTTCTTGCGGTGAAAATCTATACAAAAATCGTTGAAACCTACGATCGGATTTGCGCACTTCAAGACACAAAAACATTTGTCGAATATCTGCAGAGAGTGCAACAGCGAATAAGCGAAAATTTACAATTATGTCAAATAAATTACCTTGAAGATTTTGACCACAATACAAAATGTCATTAAGCGACACGGAAGTGCTAGTCTTAGCACTGCCATCCAAAACTACGCGGAGTTTAGTAGTAAGCTTATCTTCTCTAATAACTCCGTGGTGCGGGATAATGTACGAAGGCTGGGTCTCGTCAGTGTCCGCAGGCGCAGGTGAGATGTAACCTTTATCTAAATATTCGTTAACAACCTCATCATAGGCTTGCTTTAACTTTGGAGACGCCTGCATCTTTCGTTCTAAACAAAGAAAGCGTTTTTCAGCGGATACACGGGAGTCACAGAGCGAAAAAATATCTCCCTTGAAAGGGAGCGCGACAACATAACGACCCTGCTCATCACGAGTAGTCGTGCGACAATAAATCTCCTCAGCCATCTTGTCATCAGGGCTTAGGATAGGTGGGACATTGACCTCTTCAATTTCCCAAAACTTGCGGATGGTATACTCCAGTGGCGGCTCGACGGTGCAACAGAACGAAGCAGTCGAGTGACTAAAACTATCTATAGAAGCGGGTGCGGAACCAATTATAACAAAACCAAGAACTGTTTCCAGTGCGTGCGGAGCAGGGTATGTCGGTCCCCCTTGAACCTTACGTGATAACTGGAGGTGCGGGAGAATCGAAGCGCCGATCAATATATCGACGACTCCAGGAACAGCGTAAGTCTCATCTGCTAAAGGCAAGTCTTTAAATTTCGTTAATAAAGACGTGTCCACCAGGACGGTAGGCAACTGTTCAGTTATTTTATCTGTAACGAGCGAATCCATGTCAAACCAAATATTATTATTAAAACGAGATCCAAACCTTGTTTTAACGGTGCCATGAACAGCTGCCTGTAAACTTCCAAAACCCTTCACCACTGAGCTGGTTGAACGCTTATTAACATTGAAACCAAGACGTTGACAACAATCTTGAGTAATAAAATTACTTTGCGAAGCGCCATCTGATAGCGCTCGAACAATGTGCGGTTTATCTAATGCATCAACAATAATAACGCGAGCAGTCGCGAGAACAACAGTAGTGAGCGCAGCACTAGTGAACAACGAACACAAGGTGACGTCATTCGCAGCGGTCTCCGTGCGGGCAGGACCGCGCGCGAGCGCGGGCTGCGGCTGTGGCGCAGGCGTCACCGACGCGGGCGAGCTATGCGACGGTGTGCCACCGCTCGACGAACCAACTGTGCTCACATTGGATGCGGCGTTACTATTTTCAAAATGAAGTAAAGTGTGGTGTCTCGCTGGACATTTGCGACAACTATTGCTACTATTACATAAAACAATGCGGTGTTTAGTACCGAGACAATTAAAACAAAAATTATTAGCGCGAACAAATTTATAACGATCATTAGGCGATAATTTTAGGAAACCCGGACACTTGTACAATTGCGAATGATGAGCATTACACAAAGAGCAAACAGGTGATTGTACATGTGCTGGTGCGGTATTAACATAAGTATGAGTTGACTTCAGTGACTTCGATGACGCATCTATTTTACGTTCGGAACTAACAACTTTCTTTGCGCCTTCATGTTTCGATGAAGAGCGTTGTAATATTTTTATATGCTCGCGAACAAAACTTTCTAAGTCTTCGAACTTAGGAATTTTATTGCCGCGATGATCCGACTCAAATAAACGAATGGTTTCGGAATCTAATTTCTTTAAACCCATATACAAAAATAAGAAGTCGCAGAGGTCTTCGATCTTTAGGTTCTTTACGGCGCGAACAGATGATGCGAAAGTATCTAGAAACTTCTCTAAGTTTTGATCGTAACATGCCGTAATGGATTTCAAGTCAAACATCTGATCCAAATATGCGTTAGCTACCGATCTTTTATCCTCATACTTAGCTTTCAAAGTATTTAAAATTAAATTATAATTTTCGGCACTAAACGTAATTCCAGCGCAAACAGTTATAGCTTTACCAGTTAATTTTTCAACGAGATAATGCAATTTTTCGTGATCTGTCAACGAAACGTTCTTATTTATTGTATTCTCAAAACTATCTATAAATAAACACCAATTGCGGATGTTACCATCAAATTCGGGTATTTGAATTGGTGGCAACTTAGATCGGTCGCGAGTGGGATTGGGTCGGTCAGACGGTTTCTCCAAACTCCTAGCGACGCGTTTGATACGACAAAACAAATCGTCAAACGACGACAAGGCCTGATAACTCACTGAGTAATCGGGATTTAAATCTAACTCTAAAACGTTGATGTCATGTACTAAGGATTCGAAATCCGCGCGTAAACTATCCAAGTTTTCTATAGAACATAAGAACGAATCTCTAATAGCCAAATCAGAGGTTTTAAGTGCATTATCACAAATCGATTGTACGCGAGAGTAAAGCATTTCTCTTTTAGCGTATAAAAGTTTCAATTGAATTTTACTATCGGTACTACCAACTTTTGGGGACATTTTTACAACTAAATATCAAACTAAAGTGCGGTAAACAACAAATGAAATAACTTAATCTTAGCGGTATAGAACAGCGACGCGGCGCGAACGATATATTCCGTAGGTAGGTAGGTACTTATAACTGCGAGTGCAAGTTTGAACAAAACGCGAATAACAACAACCAGATCGTACCTACGCGAGCTAGATCGCTGTCTAGGTTCAACTATTATTTCAGGGATTAAGTATTGCGTAATATCTATTCAAATTAAAATACTTTCGTATGAATTTGAATGAAATGCGAGGGAGGTATAACCGCGTACCTACTTATGTAGGTATTAGGTAAATACGATGCGAACTAGCGGCGAACGGACAACTCAGAAATTGAAATAGCCAAATGCGTTAGGTATTACACTGTGCCTATGCACTAGGGTGTCTAGGATACCTAAGATCTAAACCTAAATGCCTAGATGCGGGGTTTTCTACTAAAATAACTAGGTATTTAGGTGCGGTGCGTTTATTCCCTATGGAATAAATAACAAACTGCGAACTACGCCTAAGGATCCGGTGAGATGGACCAAAAAGAATGGTGGCGCGATTCTCACGCCACGTGAGCTAGTGGACTGTATTCTGCGGGGTATGAAGCTAAATATTTCAGATGACACTTTACACAACAAACAAGATAGGTGATCGGGTTGCCGCGGAGGTGGTTTAGGCAGTGAATGCAACCCAAGAAAGTAGGAGAGGATGCACTAACCTTTATGACGCCACGTGCTGTCGGAGCCGGTGCACCGGTCTTCTCTTCCTGGCTCAGGAGCTGCTGTCCACCTCACTAAATCACTTGAGGGACACGAGAGGCACAATCCGATCGGTAAAGGTCTATGAAAGCGGTTAAAATCCAACAAATATTATTAATTTCTGAGAGTCGCGCGCGCCGCCGCCATTGATGGTTCTAGTTCAATGCGGAAGTGAAGATGCGGCCATTTCAACAATTGGGCGGAGGGAAAACTATTGCTATCTCACTTTAAAGGTAGTGCGGGAGGGAGATGGGTATAGGAAGCGTGTGTTCAGTGTCAATCAATTGAGAGATGATTTGAATTATTCGATATATTACTACTATTGAGCGGGAAAATACAAATTTTACTATCGGCGCAACCATACATATAATCTCTCTCTCTAAGAACAGTAAATGTTATAACATACCAAAGAATGGTAGAACTTTATTCACGTCAGTCCAACGACGAACGCCACGCAACCGTGGGCCTCCTCAATGTCTTGTGCTGGAAACATGTCTGTAACACAAGTAAATGCTACACTATAACATTCACGCGCAACCTTCGCATAATAAAAGCTCAGTATCCGCTTAATGGAGCAACGTTACAGGAACGGAAAGAGCTGAGGGATTTAGGCTAAGTTTCTCGCCCCACATAGATAGCATTATAAAGAAAGCGTCTAAAATGCTACATAATAAACTTTTTGAAAAGTGGTAGCGTATCGGTGAATAATGCTCTTCGCTGTGCCCTCTGTCAATCAAGGAGACGCTTACTTGAAAAAACGCCTAGTTAGTACCGAAAATTGGGTTTCCAACAATTTCTTAAAAAAAACGGCAACTTCAAATATAACGACCTATTATGTATGTATGTATGTAGGTTTATTTGTTCTTTCATTGCTCCTGCATTACTACTTTGAACTGGACATATGACGTATCATTACAAGCGTCTTGGCCGTCTGTCGGCTATATGACGTATCACGGAATGTAATGTAGCACCCTCTAGCGTTCATAAAGTACTGTGTTAAAAAATAAACTTGACGTAAATATCATCTAAAAGTGCTTCATTAATTATAGCCGTTGCTTGCCCCAATATAATATAAATAAAAAAATAAGTTTAAACTAATACCCGACTACTTAGTCTAACAAAATAATACATTCTATGAAAAAGTTGCGTACGACCACAATACTTTTTAAAGTGTGATTTTTCAGTGTAGTCGGGTTTTAGTTTTAACTAAATTTTTTATGTAATATAAAATTAGTTTCTAAATCTGTTGCCTTTCGGTAAAGTAGTATTCCATAGGACATCAAGCTTCGGAAATTACTTCCGAAGCTTGATGTCCTATGGAATACTACTTAAGTATAAAACTAAAGTATAAAACTATTTATACAGTTGATTGATGGCACTTGGTCGAATTTGTTGTTGTGATGCCGTAAGGCGCAACCAGTCAGGTCTAATAAAACATACCGTGAAAAAACTACAATGTTATGTTATGTTTTATTGCTGGAGGGTTAGGCAGAGGTGAATTAACACCCACATTACACCAATCATTGAATTCACTCCCACGTAATAGAGGGTGAGTCTATTGCCGTTTTCCGGGCACTATTGTTGACTTAAGCCATGCATATGAGGCCGAGTCTGTATATATTGTGTCTGATGTTAAACAGCCCTATCCCTTAGTTGCTTTGAACGACACCACATGGGAAGAGATGGGGTGGGCAATATCTGTAAAGTATAACTATAGTGATATGGTCATTGCGCATTGTAATTTAGAATCTATTGTAATTACTATTAAAGATTGATTATAGTTAGTGCTGTTTACGAAAACTAACCTTTGCAATGGCACGACACGACATCAACGTGTGCCCAATGTGAGACAAATTAGGCAGTGTAAACTCGTTGCATTGGTCGTCTCTGTTTTTAAGAAAAATGTCCTGTCTTCTAAAACGAAAATGCACTAAAAGTAAAAAATAAATCAATTACAAATATAACTTAAAATTAATTTAAAAATGTCAAAATCACCGTCACAAAAAGCATTTCTCAAAAAGTTAAAAATAAATTGTGATGGTTACTTAGCCCTATAACTTTGATATACCTAGTAATATTTTGATTCAAACGTTGCTGTGTCGGGGGATCTTGGATCGCATCGATAAGTCCCTAGCGGGGGTTTTTAAATTAACTTTAAATTATATTTGTAATTGATTTATTCTTTACTTTCAGAGCATTTTCGTTTTAGAAGACATGTCATTCTTTTGTTAAAATTTATTGTAATGGTTCAGATTCGTACAAATTACTCGGTTTGTCTAGGTAAACAATCTTGATGTGAATTTTAAATAAACTTCTGCTTAAACTAGTGAACCGTTTCTGTCGCGTTTTATTGTTAAAGTGAGTTTTAAACAAAAAAATACCTTTAGTTAAATACCTAAGCAAACCTAGTTGAGTATTATGTGCTTGTGGCAGAAAGGGTGAAAAATTAAAGATATGAATAAATGCTTTACACTAAGTTTATTAATAATGGACACAAACAATAAAGTATCAATACACCATCCATAGTCGTCGACATACAACATTCCTACATTTTTTTTATTTACATTTTTATATACATTTTTTTCTCTTTCCTATACATCCAGGCGATGATATAGTGTAATTTTTCACCGTAATAAGTCGCGTTCTCTTAAAGATGGCGGCCGCGCGCGTCTCTTGTGGTAGAAGGCCAACTTCTGCATCGCATGCGAATCAGTAAAAGCGACCTTCTCCTTCCTCTCAACCTGTACCTCGGTTTGTAGTACCTCCTTGGTGCTTTTGTTTTCCATAGGTTTGTGCTGGAATGCTTTCATATTTGTATCCTGTTCTACAGTGAACAGAATAAGGCTGATGTCTTAAAAGATTTTTTCTCTTCCCTGTCAATACATCATAGAAGAAGAAAAAGAGCATTTCAGTTTCTTCATCTGGAAACATGGTAGTCTTCTTCTTATTCATATATGTCTCATGGGTAGTTTGTGATTCAGACAGGCGACGTTTGTTACTCGGACGGTCTTGAGGTAAATTCTGGTTTTGTTCCTCCTGGTTGTAGTTGTTGTGGAGGGATATATGGAGCGGTATGCGTAGACGTAGGGGGAGTTTATGGGGAGGCTTGAGAACGGCACAGTGACGCGGCAGGTGTGGATGAGGTGGCCGCGTTGCGCGCAGCCGCTGCAGAACAGTTAGTCTTGCTCCTTGTACTGGTCGCACCTTTCGAGAGGCGCGTTGTTGTCGATCTGTTACAATGAAACGTAATATATTACTACACAAATATTAAACAAGTGAACAAAAGTAAGTATATTAACAGACCAAGAGCCCGCGGCGATCAGATTGTCGTTCTGAATATAGGTAAGATCCCATAGTGGTTTTGCCAGATAACAGGGACAGGACGTGAATAAAACACACACTTGCTCATAAAGTTGATCTAAATTCACCGCCATGGCGCCTATAATTTATTGGTTGAATTACTTTGTTCTTCAAAAAGTTCCGAAGAAAGAATCATGTTCAATAGTACAAATAAATTAATACCCCTACTGCTTACTAATTTTTTGCAACTTCGTATTTATATAGATAATTTCAACTTGTACATGATAAATAACAAAACTATGCCATTAAAAAGTTCATTATAATTTTATTAACTGCACATTTACTAATTGTTTCTCTAAATAAACTTAGGTAGGTACTTTATACTAGTACGTTATGAAACTGTTGCATAATGTGGGTTCTTAATCCAAACTTTGTGCAATTTCATGCGATATTTTTTAAAATGGTTAACATGATTTGCGTAAAATTACAAAAAAAAAAAATGAAAAGAGAAAGAACATAAAATAATTTTGATATCCTGTGCGTAAACAATTTCGTTGAAGTTGTTTTTAATTTTAATGTTTATATTTCAGTATGAGAATAGATAAAATGATTTTTAGTATTATTTTATTCGCAAGTGTGTTGAAAAACGTCGTATAGTATAAGTGTGTATTGATAAATACGGTCCTCGGCTCTTTTAAGACCCGAGAAGCTTGTCTGCTCCGGTTTCAATGGCACCTCAGTGGTAATCACCAACTTTACGCACTTGTACCATAATGTACAGACCTACTATTATATGTAAATGAAGAATAGACCATTAAATTGGCACTTACAAAACGTCAATATAAAAAGAAATATGAAAGACTAGTCGATTCCACAAGGTTCATCACTTGTCCATTGCGTTATGCATTGATTTCCACCTGTGTAACACTAGGTAGAGTAAATTTATTACATTTGGTTTTGTTCCCATTAAGGCAAAGATTATTTGTACTAAACCAATGGACTACTCTTGTGACTGCACTATTCACTTCATCATAATTATTTTGATGCCCTTTAATTTTAAATATTAACGAAGTGTCGTCAGTAAATAAAACAATACTATTTTTGTTCCTTACATAGTAGGGGAGGTCATTTATATATATTAAAAATAAAAATGGTCCAAGTATCGAACCCTGTGAAACGCCTATGGAAACCATAGATCCTATTGAGATAGATCACAAAAGACACTTCGTAAATACACGTCCTTTAGTAAACCCGAACTGTTTATCATGAAATAATTTGTTTTTACCAAAATGGGACGGCATCTGTCCCAGAATTAGTTTCTCAAATACTTTACTCACGATCGGCAACACAGAAACGGATCAGAATTTAGAAGGATCTGCGGTGCTGCCAGCCTTGTACAGTAAAGAATGTGTATAAGCCTCACCGTGTTGTGGTACCTGCGCCACAGGTCGGGGCAGTGCGAGGATGGGTGGCCGCGCTGGCCGCACTCGGCGCAGGCGAGCGCGCCCCAGCCGCAGCAGTTGCGGCACATGGACGAGTACAGCTCGTTGGGCGACCCGCACTGCAATGAACAATACACGTTAATATGCGCAGAAGCTCGTAATATTACAAATGTTAACGTTTGTGAAAGGACTGTCAAATTAATCGACTAACTTACAAACGGCGAATGCTCAATGTGACAAGTTAATGCTCAAGGCTATCTATCAGCACCTTTGTTATAAACAATATACTAGTTTCATTAAATTAAATACCTTACAAGTAAATTGAATTAAATGGTGAGTGTGGTTGAGTGTAAGATATTCAACTCCAAAACAAGTATAACATCAATGTGTTACTTACATTAAGACAGATCGTAGTAGGACAGCGAGTTGCTAGATGTCCAGTGAGGCCGCACATGTAGCACACGGGTGGCTTCGTGGGGCAGGCGTCGTGTCGGTGTCCGGGCCGGTAGCAATAGTAGCACCTGTGAAGGAAATGGGTGCACAGGTTATTATGATGCTTTAACTTCGGTAAAAGTAAACATTGTTAAGCAGGTGCACTGACTAGCGTCAAAAGTTATGGTAGGACCCATTCAAAAAAATCCCTTCAGTCAAGTAGCTTGAAGTCCTCTACCTTGCAATAAAGAAAAGCTATAAACTGAATGCTTCATAAAGCCTAAAACTAATAAACAAATGAACCGATTTTGATGAAATTAGGTACAGAGATATATCACACCTTATGACATTATATAGGCTAACAATGCATTCTATGGAAAATTGGCATACGACCACGTATATTCTTGATATTTTCTGGTTTAATACTTTTATTTTAGAGCGTGATTTTTCACGAGTCTGGTTTTAGTTTGGACCTTATTTTTATTTTTATTATTTTGGGGCAAGCAACAACACTATAATATATATTTATATATATTTGAAATGTGCTAATTAAAGTCTTTTCATTTGATACCAAACACGGCGGCATATTTATCTCAAATTGATTTTTAATACAGAAGCTTATGACCGCTAGAGTGTCAAGGACAAATCATGTAACCTATAACCAGCGGACGACCAAGACGCTTCAAATGATATCTTATTTGTCCCGTAAAAACTGGACAAATAGGTCATAATAATCAGTAGTTGAGGAGCTATGAGAGAGCAGACGAACCTACAAACAATACGTTGGCTGTGAAAATCCCTCCTTTGGCTTCGCCGTAGTCGGGTAAAACGGAAACAAATGAAGTACTTACGTAATTTTCCACTCAGTCTGGGCTGGCAGTCTATCCTTATCGTCAATCGCCCATAAATGCTCGTCATCTAAAAATAAAGAACACTTCGTTAATTCCCAGTAACAAAACCTACACAATATGCTAATTAGTATTCAAATAGGGTCATAAATATCTAACTTAAAACTACAATATAAGTGATGGAGTATAATGGGTGACTGGGCTATAGGTACAATATTGGTGAGTGAATTATGCATCATTATTATAATCGGAACCAAAACTTCAGTCCAATAGACAATTTTTTTCCAACGGGCTAAAGGAAAGTCTTATAAATGATCAAACTGCAATATCTAACCGTTCATCTAAGGCGAGCCGCACACCAAAGTAACAAGCGCACAGCAAATGCGAACTCTGTAAATGCTTCTCGACATTTGGCACTAGAAGAATTTGCGGCATGAATACACATATTTGGTTCAAATACATTGGTTGTGTGCTTGCTACCTCGGTAAGCGACCTCTCTAACTCACCAAACGTCAGATATTATATAAAAAGAAAAGAATACGCTAAGAAAATCTACAAAGTGAACATAGTTCAACTACCTCTCAGTTGGAGTTCTAGAATGTGGATAAACATACTTAGGGCCAGGAATCTCTACGGACATAATACAGAGCGCACAGATAGTTGTACTATAATGATATTCAAAAGTAACTTACGTCGCGTATTTTTTGATATCTCCTCGCCACCAAAGTTCTCGCCTCCCCAGCTCTCGTTATCCAATTTCTCCCACAATGCGCGAACCGTTGCTCGACAGAATGTTCGTCGTTTACGTATCTTGTCCTTACCGTTCAAGTGGTCAAAATCCAAGTCACCCTCCAATATCGCAGGATATTTCGTGGACATGAACTTAGAAATATCACTTACAGCATTGTCTTGATTTTCGTAGTCTTCAGATTTAGTAAATCCAGACACATTCCGCGTTACGACATTCTCAGTGATATCGGAGTCATCGATATTGTGAGTACTGATATATGTATCATAGTCGGTTAGGTCAACAATAGCTGAACTTGCAAACACATTTTGTTCGACACTAGACACTTCAATTTCACACGCTGGTTGATCTACTTCAATTTCCTCATCTTCATCACTCGATTTAACCACTATATACTCCGCATCATCTTCAATAATTTCGATGGGCGTTTTCATGTTCTGCGATACTGGTGTCTGGAATATGGATAGGTCAACTGTGGGTGGTAGTTCCAGCGAGTCACACTTCTCTTTGGACGTAGCTGTTTGGTTTGTTTGTTTGCTGAAGGTAAGCGATGCATGCATAGGTTCTTCCTTCGTATTCATTTTCTCGTCGGCTCGTTAGTGGCGATTTTCGTGATATAGTATATCCTTCGTTCTGGTTCTCTTTCGATGGTCGCACAAATGCTACACTGCTAATCTCACGACTTACTTCGTCCGTAGTTGAACAGCGAATGATAACTTAACCAGACTCCGCGTGCAACTAAACTGTTAAAGTGGTGGTGGGAGCAGAGCAGGTAAATAAAAGAGCTTTTGTTCCTACGACAGCGTCCCACTCTCCATTGCGAAAGAGTGAAGGTCATTGTCAGTGTTTGTAAAGAAAATGCATTTAATAGAACAATAGATAATAATTAAACCTAACGTGCGCCTTTGTAAGCATTCTTGGAGTCCGAAGTGATAAGGTACGCCAAACAATGAACTCACTCCATTCGTTTGCCTGCCCGAGAGCATGGGATTTTTGGCGCCATCTAGAATTGTAAAGATTTCTAGAATATACTATCAGAAACAGAATTGTTTGCCGTATTTGGCATGGTGGAATATTTTGGTTCTTGTGGTAATTTACGGCGTATTACTGTATATGTCTTGAAATACACCCGGAATTAGTTTATTTTTAGGATATTTACTGTTTTTTTACTATTAGAATCTAAATAGGTATATCACGCTGTGGACTGGTGCTATGGGACAGATCAAAAAGGAAAAATCTGTTTCTTTTTTGAATGGGAGTATGTAGTTTAAGCATATTCGTTCACATATTGTACGAATATGCTTAAACTAGTGATCTGATTTCGGTTTCAAGTCGTGTTTTATTTTTAAATTTGTTTTTTAAACAAAAAAATAATAGTCACCCGAGTTTTTAAATGAAACATATTAAAAGACACATCAACATTCGTTCCCGGCAGAGTAGAATTTGGACCACCCTATCTCTTCCCATACGGTGCCGAACAAGGCGACTAAGGAATAGGGATGTTTAACATCAGACTCAGCCTGCATGGTTTGAGTCAACAATAGTGTTCGAAAGACGGCAATAGGCTCACCCCCTAATTATGTGGGACCGATTAATTATTGCTGAAATATGATGATATTATTGAGAATAATAAAAATATACAGGAACAATCTGTATATAAAAAATTAAATAAACTCATGGTTACATGATTTAGGGTCTTTCCTGTGGTTACGATAAAACGAGATTAAAAATTAAATTACTGGAACGCACCGTGTTTTATAATTTTCATTGTTGGCAACACTAACATCTGTCATTCAGACGTTTAAAATGTGGTGGTTTTGGTTGCAGTGCGAGTGAATATAAAGTTTTTATTCCAAAACACACAAAAACGTAAAAGATCAAGTGCTCTTTCCTGTTCCAGTTATAGACAAGTAAGTATTTCATTTCAAAATGTATATGTGTTGTTTTTTTACGAGCATTTAGTATAAGTGGCTAAAAAATAAGTTGCTTGATATCTAACCTCAAAATGAACTACTCTGGTTAGACTTTTTTGCGACACATCTCTTCTGTGGACATCTTCCCTGTGGTAACGGTGTCCACAGTAAAGATTTATGTCCACAGGAAAGAATTATAAAATATACCTTACTTTTTCTGAGTAGGGTAGAGCTAAAAAAAGTCATGATATTGCCAACATACTTATTATCGTATCGTTACGTTAAAGCTTTTAATTTTCAATATTTATTGAAGCCTCGTAATTCATTTTTTTTTCATAAAATTAATTACTCACGTAAATAGTTTTTTTTAAATATATCTATTCGGTTCAACGCTTACATCGTGTCCCATTTTTGGTATGATGTTTTGTATCGTACTTCGTTTTTTTAAGTAGTAAGGCATTCTTTATTTCTTTTTATTTTAGTCAAAATGCCACGAGCCAGCAGGTCCAAAACTCAACTTTCAGATGAAGAAAAAAAAAGACGACGTCGTGAACAAAAGAAGTTGAGCATGAGACGCGCTCGAGCAAAAATGAGCAGAGCAGAAATTATAGAGAGAAGAAAACAAGATAAAGAAAGATACAACAAGAAGAAAGTAGGTCTAATTAAGACTATAAAGGATTACACGCCCAGGCAGCAAAGAAACATCAGGCAGGTTTGGAGAGAAAAGGCGAAAATAAGGTGTAAAAAAGTAAAACAGCTAAAAGCATTGGCTACAGCTAACTCTCCATCTTCTAGTTCATCCTTTTCTGCAAGATCTCGTGTTAGTGTGGGTAAAGTTATTAGAGCTCGCCACGTGCAACAACTTAAAGCAGAAAATAATTATTTAAGAATTAAAGTATCAAACATGGATTCTGTATTACTTAGATACCGTATGCAATTATCAAGATTAAACCGAAAATTTAAGAGTAAATCACCAGTTAGAGCAACCTGTATCCAAAAAAACGTTGCAAATAGTGAAGAAATAAGAAGAGCGGTACATTTATTTTTAAACGAAGATGAGAACAGTAGATTAACAGCTGGGAAAAAGGACACAATTACACGGAATAAAATAAAAAAACAAATTCGTTTACTAAATGATTCCTTGTTAAACTTACACAAACAATTTGTTAAGAAGACAGGGATGAAGATTTCCTACGAAACGTTCCGCAGAAATAGACCCTTTTGGGTTCTATTTCCGAAAGTTAGTTCTAGAAATACTTGCCTTTGTGCTATGCACACTAATGTTGAGTATATTGTTCAAGCGCTCCGTACTAGCCAAATAATTACACACAATTCAGCTACTGATTTGATTAGACACGTGTGTTGTAATGATTCTTTAAAAGTTGACTGTTTAGAGAGAAGGTGCGCCAATTGCTTTAACAAAACTATTAATACAACAGATTTTAATGACGATGATACAATTTATTATGAGAAATGGCTTACTAAAAACGTTGTTATTGTGATAAAAGGCCAAACCAAAACTGTAAAAAAAACGGTTAAAGAAAGATTAGTTACTACCAAAGGAGCTCTTCTTCAGACATTTAACTCCGTTTTACCTAATTTTATGAAACATGTGGCAAACATGATTCACCAAATGAAGTCAATAAAAAATATAAAGCAGCAATTACTGCCTACACAAGGCTTATTACACATTGACTTTTCCGAAAATTATATTTGCAAATACGGCCAAGAAATACAGGCTGTACATTTTGGCGGGTCCAAGACCCAACTATCCTTACATACATGTGTTTATTATTATACAAAATCAGAACCTCCAGAAAATTATGTCCAAACTTCGTCATTTTGCACTCTTTCCGAAAATCTTAGACATGACCCTGTTTTGATTAGTGTTCATTTGCAAACTTTGGCTCAAAAAATCAGAGAACTATCTCCGAACTTGAATCATCTGTATATTGTAAGCGATGGGCCTTTGACTCAGTATAGGAATAAATCCATGTTCCATCTTATGGCAATTTATTTAAATAAAGTGTTTGAAGTAGATACCCTCACTTGGAATTATAGCGAGAAGGGACATGGCAAAGATGCCCCAGACGGTGTAGGAGGCTGTGTTAAAAGAATTGCAGATGATTTTATTGCGAAAGGTAACGATATTTATAATTTAAATTGTCTTATAACATGTTTAAATGAAAATTGCAAAGGCATTCAGGTATATAAAATTGATGAGGCTATTATTTCTGACGTTGAAAATGTTTTAGATTTAACCATGACGCGTCCTTTCAAGGGTACACTTGAGATACACCAGGTGACATGGAGTATCCATTGCCCTTTAGTCCTCCAAGTCAGGCGTTTGAGTTGTTTAATTTGTACAGCTAATATGCATTGCTCTCATTATGGGATAGGTCAAATAAACGTACAAATAAAGACATTAGATTCACCTCAGGCCTTTTTCGTAGAAATTTCTGAGTCAAAATCTCCAGAAATGGAACATTTATCTGAACCTGATTCTCCTGAGACACCATCAGCCGAAGCATCAACAGTATCAATCTCACCTGGTTTCTCCGATAGACTTACACCAGATGCTGGTATCATAGATGATCAGCAACCATGCAGACCTATTAAGCGTGCACTGCGTATAATATGTTCTGATAGTGACTCTGATTGCTCCATAAGCTTAAAATCTAAAAAACGATGGGCATCAATTCCTTTAAAATATTCAGACGATTCTGATAGTTCACTGGAAATATTTCCAAATCATTAAAGAATTAAATCTCTTCACATTCTCTAAGTTACACTTTCACGATCTTGATTTGGCTCGCTAAATATAAAAAAAATTGTTTTAAAAATTACCATTACCACAGAAAGGGAATTCCCTTTCTGTGGACATTTTTTTTATTTTTTTTATTTTCCAAATCATTTGATTAGGTCGCCATTTTATTTGTGTTTCACAATTCGCTTACCTGAGTGCGTGCGCTAGTTTGATTGTTTTATCGAAATATTGTTTTATTTACGTTATATCGTAATATAATATAAATGTCGTAACATTTTATATATCCTGTGGATCACGTGATCTCTCCTGTATACCTTAAAAATAAAAAAATTGTGATAATACCAAAAATAAGGCATATTGATCTCTACTGTGTTGATTAAAAGACTGATTATTAATAATTAAGTAATAAATATGTTGATTTACACTGATTCTGAGACTTTTTTTTTGCTGCTCATTTTTGTATACCTTTTGTGTTTGACCCGCCTAAGAGAGTAAGTATATTCCTTGAACGATTGACGAGCTGGCGAGGTACCTCTCCATAATGTAAGTAATGTACTCTTTTGTTGTTTCAGGTAAGCGCATTACTCTAATCTAAATGATTCATTCTGATCAGGTACTGTAAAATTGTGGACCACCGATACGATCATGCAATCATATAACCTCAGAGCCCACACACACGTGCCCAGAAACTGACTGAAGGACTGAGTTTTAACGCCTCCGAAGCACGGAAGCGCTCTGGAAAAATACCACGAAGCGATCACTCATCCCAAAGTGCAACCGTGCGTGCCTACGTAGCTTAACCCACTGGTCGTTTACGGAACAATGAGCGCCACTGGCCACAAAGTGCTCGTCAAATACTATCATCTCCCATTAAATAGAATTATTTCAATATAAGAAAATTCATAATTGCAAAGTTTTCCATTAAAACCTGGCAAGTCAAATACCAGTAAATACCATTAGCGTAATGTGAAAGGATTATTTTTTAAATGTTGCTTTAAAAAAAATTTCTAGTACAAGATGTTCGCATTCGGGCAGTTTCCGAGAATTGACTTCACTCAAAGCATGCTAATATAATATGTTTGGCTAGCTAAATAGGGTGTATATCGTACGAGGGTTAATCATGAGTCGACCACCATAAATACGAGAATGACTGACAAGTAGCATAATACAATAGTTTTTTGTTTAGAATGTTATCAGTTAAACACCCTTTAATTTTTATGTTTTAAATTTGCAAATGCCCTTTGGCTCTACGTTATTGCCAATTTAGATAACCCACATTAGCGCACCTACTTCGTGGTATTTTGTTGCTATTATCATACAGAGGCCACACGCGTTATAACCGAAACGAATACTTATTCCACAGTTTGAAAGACAAATATTCAATTCATTAATTCTACATAATATAACGTAGTTATAACTTATCGATGCCAATTTTATTCTACTCAAGCTAAGTTTATAACAACTTCGTCGGCGCTAGTGGAGAGAAACGGCACGACTAACCGCTCTGCTATATTTTCCAGACGTCAATTTACAATATCAATTTCTTAAAACTAAATGCGGACGAATTTAAATCAGGGTCGTGTCAATTACCTTATTTACATAAGGTGGTCTTTATGAAGGTTTTAAAATTGACTGTCAGGCCTACCAAGGATCGATTCAGACAGCTTAGATCCCGACCGAGAAGTATTTAGACCACCTTAGACCATCCCCCCATCTCTTCCCATGTGTTACGTTGTCGTACAAGGCGACTAAGGGATAGGGCTGTTTAACATCACACAGATATTACACCGCAGATGCATGGCTCGATTCAATTATAGTACCCAGAAGACGGCAATAGCATAGAATAGATTATAATACTACGTACGCAATATGCTCACCCGTGGGACCGTACAAAATGATTGGTGAAATGTGGGTGTTAATTCACGTCTGCCTAACCATATATATTGGGAAGCTACAAAGATTGCCCAAACAATAAATGGCACGAACTGCCCTCTTTTTACCCAACTACGGCGAAGCAAGAGGGGAGTTATGATTTTGACAGGCTATGTGTGTATGTATGTATTAGGTCTTTACCTATGAAAATGCCGAAATTTTCCTTACAGATTCATGAGTTCGTTATTCCTGTAATTCAATAGCTATTTCCATTCTTTATATTTTGTTTGAAAGTTGGTTTCAAGATTTTATAACTTGGTACAAAATTTTGTTATTATTGGCCGCTTTATAAATGAAATTCGATCTTCAAAAACAGTACATCTCAAATGCCATGCATTTTGATGATAAATTTCGTATTACTTTGTTACAGCTGTCACTTTTCAATAATGTAATAACAGTGTTAGCTTAATTTTGTCTTATTCATACACAAAAACAATCATAAAATTTGGATGTGTCATTCCTAAACAAATGAAAAAATGTTAGTACTGAAAATTGGGTTTCTAACAATTTCTTAAAAAAAACGGCACCTTCAAATATTATGTATGTATGTATGTAGGTTTATTTGTTCTTTCATTGCTCCTGCATTACTACTTTGAACTGGACATATGACGTATCATTAGAAGCGTCTTGGCCGTCGGTCGGCTATATGACGTATCACTGAATGTAATGTAGCACCCTCTAGCGTTCATAAAGTACTGTGTTAAAAAATAAACTTGACGTAAATATCATCTAAAAGGGCTTCATTAATTATAGCCGTTGCTTGCCCCAATATAATATAAATAAAAAAATAAGTTTAAACTAATACCCGACTACTTAGTCTAACAAAAGAATACATTCTATGAAAAAGTTGCGTACGACCACGGCTATCCTTGATATTTTCTTGTTTAATACTTTTTAAAGTGTGATTTTTCAGTGTAGTCGGGTTTTAGTTTTAACTAAATTTTTAATGTAATATAAATTGTATATATTGAGTATAAATGAGTATAAATTGTATAATTGTATATATTGTATATATTGAGAAGAAGATGAGAGAAGGAAAACTCGAAAACAAACCCGTTGCCAACCCGTTTGGCCAGCGTGGCAATAGTAGGCTAAACCCTCCCAAATGAATAGACGCCACAACAAAAGGCCCCCAGTTCCCGGCGGTCCTGCTATTCCCAGCCAAGGTAGCGGTTCGGGTAACGGCGGGACGGGGGATGCGAAGAATCTCCGGGCTACGGGAGGCTACCGAAACCGGCGACTACTACTGGCAACGTACAATTGCAGTACACTTCATCTGGACAGGCACCTCGCGGAACTAGAGGTAGAACTAGGTCGCATAAATTGGCATATATTAGGGTTGTCCGAGATCCGAAGATTGGGGGAGGACACGACAACCACTGAGTCAGGCGACCTGTTCTACTTCAGAGAAGGTGAACAGCTCTCCCAGGGAGGTGTCGGTTTTCTGGTAAAAAAGGACCTCATTAGCAGCGTTGTTGAAATCGGTAGTGTGTCGAACAGGGTAGCGTACCTTATCGTAAAAATCACGAACAGTCGTTCGCTGAAGGTGATACAGGTATATGCGCCAACCTCGCTTCACCCCGACGAAAGTGCCGAGGCCGTATATGAAGATATTGCTAAGGCAATGAATCACACCGCCAAGGCCACTTACAACGTTGTTATGGGGGACTTCAATGCTAAAGTGGGAATACAAGAACGCGGTGAGACGAAAATCGGACCTTATGGAGTGGGGTGCAGAAATCACAGGGGACAAATGCTAGTCAACTTCCTCGAGGCGCAGGGGCTCTTCTTAATGAATAGTTTCTTTAAGAAAAAACCCCACAGGAAGTGGACTTGGCAACGTCGGGACTCAGTGATAAGAAACGAGATAGACTTTTTGATAACAGACAGTAAGCACATATTTAGAGACGTCTCTGTGATCAACAAGTTTAAAACCGGAAGCGATCACAGACTTGTCCGAGGCTCTCTAAATATCAACATCAAGGCTGAAAGATTCCGAATGATACGGTCTACTCTCCGACCTACGCCACTCCAAGTCACTCCAGGGTCCGAAAAGTTCCAATTGGAACTTCAAAATCGTTTCGCAACACTGGAAACCACAAACGGCATTGACGAGAAAACCGACACAGTGGTCAAAACATTACAGGAAGTGTCTCGAAAGTTCTTTCCTGGGAAACGCAAACAGCGAGAGTCCAAGCTCTCTCCTGATACTCTCGAACTTATGAGAAAGAGACGTGAGAAGTCATCCACACCGTCGTCTTCGTCAGATGAGAGAGCCTTAAACCGACAAATTAAAAAGCTGATTAGACGCGACCTCCGACGCTACAACACCCATATCGTCCAGGAGGCGATTGAGCGAAATAGAGGGTCGAAAGTGTTCGCTCAGCAGTTGGGGAGGCCCCATCTGACGAAACTTAAAACTGCGGATGGTAAAATGACTGCCTCAAGGTTCGAGATTCTCGATGAGATCGAAAAGTTCTATGGACAGCTATATGCATCACGGACGAGTAAACCTACGGGACACAGCGTTGAAGACCACAGAGCCCCACTCATGCGCCATTACACCGAAGAGATACCCGATATCGAGCAGTGCGAGTTGGAGGCGGCTCTCAGACAACTGAAAAACAACAGGTGCCCAGGTGATGACGGTATTACTACTGAGCTCCTGAAAGCAGGCGGAACTCCAATCCTGAAAGAGCTAGCAAGCCTCTTTAATTCCGTCATCCTACAAGGTCTAACACCTAGGGCATGGAGCGGGAGTGCGGTGATACTGTTCTTCAAAAAAGGAGATAAGACCTTGCTGAAGAACTACAGGCCCATCTCACTCCTGAGTCATGTCTACGAGCTGTTCTCGAGAGTCGTCACAAATCGTCTTGCGGGTAAGCTCGACGAGTTCCAACCACCGGAGCAAGCCGGGTATCGAAAAGATTATAGCACCGTGGACCACATCCATACTGTTCGACAGATTGTAGAAAAGGCCCAAGAATACAATCAGTCGCTGTGTATGGCGTTTGTGGACTACGAAAAAGCCTTCGACTCCATCGAAACCTGGGCAGTTCTGGATGCCCTACAGCGGTGTCGTGTCGATTGGCGATACATCGAGGTGCTGAGATGCTTGTATGACACTGCCACAATGTCCGTCCAGCTCCAAGACCAGAAGACGAAACCTATTAGCCTCCAACGTGGAGTGAGACAGGGGGATGTTATATCCCCCAAACTATTCACCAACGCGTTGGAGGACGTCTTCGAAACTCTGGATTGGACTGGGCGGGGTATAAACATTAACGGTGATTACATCTCACATCTTCGGTTCGCCGATGACATCGTCATAGTAGCGGAATCGTTGGAACAACTGGGCGAAATGCTGCATAGCCTAGATGGAGCTTCTCGACGCGTCGGCCTCGGTGTAAACTTGGATAAAACCAAAATTATGTTCAACGAACATGTTGCACCGGGACCGATTGCCATCGAAGGGGCGACACTCGAGGTTGTTCAAAAATATATCTACCTGGGGCAGGTTATCCAGCTCGGTAAAAACAACTTCGAGAAAGAACTAGCCAGAAGGATCCAACTGGGTTGGGCAGCATTTCGCAAACTACGTCGAGTTTTCTCTTCACCCCTACCGCAATGCCTCAAAACAAAGGTCTTTGAACAGTGCGTCCTACCTGTTATGACTTACGGTGCCGAAACGTGGACACTTACAGTGGGGCTGGTCCATAGCTTAAAAGTCGCGCAGCGGGCTATGGAGCGAGCTATGCTTGGAGTTTCTCTGAAGGATAAATTTCGGAACGAAGTTATTCGACAGAGAACCAAAGTTACCGACATAGGCCACAGAATAAGCAAGTTAAAGTGGCAGTGGGCTGGCCACGTTTGCCGAAGGACCGATGGCCGTTGGAGCAAACGAGTCCTAGAGTGGAGACCGCGAGAAGGTAAACGAAAGGTAGGACGCCACCTAGCCAGATGGACTGACGACCTGAAAAAGGTGGCTGGGACAGACTGGATACGGAAGGCAGAGGATCGAAGAAAATGGCGCACATTGGGAGAGGCCTGTCCAGCAGTGGACTGCAGTGGGCTGATTGATTGATTGATTGACAAAGATTGCGCAAACAATAAATGGCACGAACTGCCCTCTTTTTACCCGACTACGGCGAAGCAAGAGGGGAGTTGATGATTTTGACAGGCTATGTGTGTATGTATGTATTAGGTCTTTACCTATGAAAATGCCGAAATTTTCCTTACAGATTCATGAGTTCGTTATTCCTGTAATTCAATAACTATTTCCATTCTTTATATTTTGTTTGAAAGTTGGTTTCAAGATTTTATAACTTGGTACAAAATTTTGTTATTATTGGCCGCTTTATAAATGAAATTCGATCTTCAAAAACAGTACATCTCAAATGCCATGCATTTTGATTATAAATTTCGTATTACTTTGTTACAGCTGTCACTTTTCAATAATGTAATAAAAGTGTTAGCTTAATTTTGTCTTATTCATACACAAAAACAATCATAAAATTTGGATGTGCCATTCCTAAACAAATGAAAAAATGTTAGTACTGAAAATTGGGTTTCCAACAATTTCTTAAAAGAAACGGCAACTTCAAATATTATGTATGTATGTATGTAGGTTTTTTTGTTCTTTCATTGCTCCTGCATTACTACTTTGAACTGGACATATGACGTATCATTAGAAGCGTCTTGGCCGTCGGTCGGCTATATGACGTATCACTGAATGTAATGTAGCACCCTCTAGCGTTCATAAAGTACTGTGTTAAAAAATAAACTTGACGTAAACATCATCTAAAAGGGCTTCATTAATTATAGCCGTTGCTTGCCCCAATATAATATAAATAAAAAAATAAGTTTAAACTAATACCCGACTACTTAGTCTAACAAAAGAATACATTCTATGAAAAAGTTGGGTACGACCACGGCTATCCTTGATATTTTCTTGTTTAATACTTTTTAAAGTGTGATTTTTCAGTGTAGTCGGGTTTTAGTTTTAACTAAATTTTTAATGTAATATAAATTGTATATATTGAGTATAAATGAGTATAAATTGTATAATTGTATATATTGTATATATTGAGAAGAAGATGAGAGAAGGAAAACTCGAAAACAAACCCGTTGCCAACCAGTCTGGCCAGCGTGGCAATAGTAGGCTAAACCCGCCCAAATGAATAGACGCCACAACAAAAGGTCCCCAGTTCCCGGCGGTCCCGCTATTCCCAGCCAAGGTAGCGGTTCGGGTAACGGCGGGACGGGGGGGCGAAGAATCTCCGTTCTACGGGAGGCTACCGAAACCGGCGACTACTACTGGCAACGTACAATTGCAGTACACTTCGTCTGGACAGGCACCTCTCGGAACTAGAGGTAGAACTAGGTCGTATAAATTGTCATATATTAGGGTTGTCCGAAATCCGAAGACCGGGGGAGGACACGACAACCACTGAGTCAGGCGACCTGTTCTACTTCAGAGAAGGTGAACAGCTCTCCCAGGGAGGTGTCGGATACAAAATTAAAACATAGAAATCTCGAGTAAAACGACATTTTTGTTGAAAGGTTCTCTTACATAAGTGTCTTTATTTGTCACCCACATCATGCCTACAGTGTTCGTTTCAAGTAATTCCGTAAATTACCAGATTTCAGGGGTAGTAAACCATATTTTTCTGGATAACTCTACAACAAAATAAAAAGATTGTCAATTAAACGCTTGATATTTAAAATAGTTGTTCATAGATAATAATGTTTATTATCCATAATAATTATTTTTCGCAGAAAAATAGCACTGACTTAATAAGTTTAAAATAGAAGTCAAAAAATGTTTAATGGAAAAGGGTTATTATAAAGTAGAGGAGTATCTTGATGATAAAAATGTATGGTTATCGTAATCTCTTGCTCTTGCACTTATTTACAAATAAACAAAATTAATATTAAAAAAGAAAAAAGTATAACGTAAATCTACCTGAGTTTCTTGCTGGTCTCTTCTCAGTAGATTTAACTACCGAACCAGCGAAAGAATCATTTTCAAATGTTTTTTTTTTTTTTGTGGATTATAAAATATTTTTGACATAATATTGGTGTAAAGTTTTGACATTCATAAGTGCTCTTTATGTGCCTAAACTGAATAAACAAAATTGATTCTTTGATTCTTCTTTGATTCTTCAAATTGAACTAATACTAAGTAGTTAGGCTATGTAATTTTAAATAAATCTATAAAATAATGCTAAAATGTTTACAACACCTGGTAGAAATTAGTCACTTACCTTCCATTTCCATAAAAACACTCAGATCGTCACTTTTAAACGCACTGAACGAATTTACTGACCGCTTACGTTCGATACACAGTGGCAAATGACTCTTTAACAAGTCGAAACACGAGAAAAAGCTAGAAGTTACAATTCATGGCGGATGATTCCCCAGGGGAATCATCAAAGTCTCTGGCGCTTGGTGCCTCAGAGGCATCACGAAATGTTTGTTTGACGCCAGGTACTAAAGATTGCTAAAAAGACCTCCGCACGGAATCGGTTAAAGTATGATTTTTCAGTGTAGTCGGGTTTTAGTTTTAACTAAATTTTTATGTAATATAAAATTAGTTTCTAAATCGGTTGCCTTTCGGTAAAGTAGTATTCCATAGGACATCAAGCTTCGGAAGTACCTAATTAAAGTATAAAACTATTCGCAACCATCGCCATCAATCAACTGTATAAGTTGATTGATGGCACTTGGTCGAATTTGTTGTTGTGATGCCGTAAGGCGCAACCAGTCAGGTCTAATAAAATATACCGTGAAAAAACTACAATGTTATGTTATGTTTTATTGCTGGAGGGTTAGGCAGAGGTGAATTAACACCCACATTACACCAATCATTGGATTCACTCCCACGTAATAGAGGGTGAGTCTATTGCCGTTTTCCGGGCACTATTGTTGACTTAAGCCATGCATTTGAGGCCGAGTCTGTATATATTGTGTCTGATGTTAAACAGCCCTATCCTTTAGTTGCTTTGAACGACACCACATGGGAAGAGATGGGGTGGGCTATATCTGTAAAGTATAACTATAGTGATATGGTCATTGCCCATTGTAATTTAGAATCTATTGTAATTACTATTAAAGATTGAATATAGTTAGTGCTGTTTACGAAAACTAACCTTTGCAATGGCACGACACGACATCAACGTGTGCCCAATGTGAGACAAATTAGGCAGTGTAAACTCGTTGCATTGGTCGTCTCTGTTTTTAAGAAAAATGTCCTGTCTTCTAAAACAAGAGTGCACTAAAAGTAAAAAATAAATCAATTACAAATATAAATTAAAATTAATTTACAAAATTTCAAAATCACTGTCACAAAAAGCATTTCTCAAAAAGTTAAAAATAAATTGTGATGGTGTAACGACGCGCTCTGCGAACGTCGTCACACCGGTTTTGATTCTATTGTTGAACGAAAAGTTTCGGAGCGCGGAGAGAATGACATTTTGACGTATCGCTGTCAAAGCACCTTTCTTCCTAGCATAGAGACTGGATGGTCGATATTCATGGCTTCGTAACTTAATTTCAATAAATCTCATAAAAATGAGAGTATTTTGGCCTAAAGGATAATAGTTTGTGTCCTCACAACTATCCTCTTGTGGAATTATAGTTTATTTCTGGTGAGTTGTCATTTTTTAATAAGATTCCCTTTGATGGAAATTCGCCACGCTCCTAATTTGAAAAATAATTGTTAAAATTCTATTGTTTCAGCTCTTAATCTGAAAATATTATGATTTCTTTTGCTATTGGCATTGTTCCAGCAAATTAAGGCGGTAAGTCGCGCAAATTTATAGAAAATTAGGACCTCGTGTTCATATATAGGAGTTGTTCTAATGACATGCAATTTTATTACAGGTTTCCAAATTGGAACCGCCTTTGTCTTTGCCTTTTCTCCGTTTCTCTTTTCTTTTTGCCTTTGGATCTTTTCTTTGGACCTTTGTCTTCGGTCATCTGCATTTCCTTATGGAGGGTTTGGACTTTTCGCCTCAAACCTGGATGTACCGCATGGGCTTAAACTGAAAACTTCGTCTGCTACGAGCTTTCTCGCTGCTGTGTTTACATATACTCGCCGAGGGATGCCGTGAGCTTACTTTAATTATATTTTAAATCTAAACTTCAAAATAACCTAAAAGTGCATTGGTGACATAGAATCATATTGACATAAGATCATTTTGACCTAGCTTATAAAACTCTAATTTTAAATTTAAGGTTAGATATACATTAGGAATGTATCCTTGCAACTATTTCTAAATGCACACTGGAGTGGACAATAAAACCTTAAACCTCACAGTTTGGTTTCATTTAGCTCACCTCCGGAAGATTAAAAGTTTCCAATATCCGCTGATTATCTTAGGCATGTGTATCTCCAAGGCGCCCGAACTTTTATGGTAATGTACTTACAAACCAATTTTATTTATATTTCTTTTAAATAGGAGATTACACACTTACTTCTTTCATTGTCATATGACACATATTTTTTTATTATTACAATTGGCACTCGCGAACAGGGACATGACAGTGTGCATATATCTTTATTCCTTGTCACCTTTGCATTATTTTTTACCTTATCATGTTAAGAACAGTGTTTTCTTCATGTATTTTACTGTTACATAACTGTGTATTTCAGTAAATCTTTGTTATTGTTTACTTTGCAAAACTAATCATACTACAAGTTAGTACTATTGTTTGTATCTCTCAATTACAGGTGAATGTTTCAATTTGTATAACATGGCTATTGTTATAATTGTTTTATCTTATATAGCTTTTGTTTATTACAGGTAAGATTTTCCACTTAGTAATATTATATAATTACTAGTTCTTAACCTTTATTTACATGTGTGAAAACATAGTAATATTTGACCATTTGCTGTTTACCTTAAGTAAACATAAATAATTTATTTTGTGAATCACTAATGCATTTTTATCTTTATAGGCATTTGACCTAAATAACTTTTGCAACAATAACATTCCATTCTATGAGTTTGTTTGACTTTTGAGTTTAGCGTTTTGCTATCAATGCAATTAACTTCATTCATAATTTAATTAACTTTAATTAGAAACTTTAATTGATACTTTAATTAGAAACTTATAGTGTATTTAATACAACTTTTTGTTAGATTTTCACATCCTTTTATAAATCAAACATGGATAAGGAAATACAGGTCCCGCCTTTGTTTGAGAATATTCTAGTTAATGATGTTCCAGTTGGTACTTCTACTCATGAGATGCCTCATGTCATGGCTGATTTGTCTGAAGCTGGTGATCATAGTCTGAGAGCCGCATCTTCATTTAATATGATGAATGTTTTATTGAATGATAATTTGAAGAAAAACTTGCCTTCTGTTACTAAGTTGCCTGATTTAAAACGAAGTAAGCTTTTGTATGATGGTAAATCGTGCGTTAGGGAATTTATTACTCAAGTGGAAGAATATTTCTTGTTTAAAAATTTTAATGAATATTTTTTGGTTAGTTCATTCTCTGATCTTTTGTCAGGCACTGCGCTTAAATGGTTTCGTAGTGTTCGTATTCGTATTGCTTCTTGGCAGGATTTGAAGGCTGCGTTGTTGAAACGTTTTGATAGAGTTGAATTTGATTATCATTTGGAACAGGAACTCCGTACTCGTAAACAAAAGATAACTGAGTCATTACCAGATTTTATTACAGACATAATGGATATGGCTAGCCGTTTGTCTATGCCTGTTTTTGATGCTACCCTCATAACTATTATTAAACATAATATGTTAAATATTTACACACCTTTTGTGTTTGGTAGAACTATTTCTTCTATCGACGAATTTATTAACCTCAGCAGAGAATTAGAGAATTTTGTGTCAAGAAAGAACTTGAGTGAGAATAAAAGTATTAAAAAAGAAAAATATTCTGCTCAAATTAGTGCTGTTAAATCAGATGATTTAACTTGTTTAAAATGTAAGTCCTCTGGACATTCTTATAAAAATTGCCCTACATTTCCAGGTGTAATTTGTTTTAAATGTCACAAGCTTGGCGTCACTACGAAGAATTGCGAAGTTTGTAATTCAAATACTGTTCAGTCAAAAAACGTATCAGGTCCCATCGAGCCCTAGTTTTTGATAAAACTTCTGGTGACTCGATGTTGAAAAAATTTAGCAATGCTCCGAATGAAGCCACTTGTAAGAAAGAATTTAATGATTGGTTGGATTATTTGAAAGTTTTCTTTAATAATATCAGGGCTGCTCCTATTTTGTTTGTTAAACATAAAGACACTAGACCTTATTTAAATTTTAATATTAATAATAAATTTTATTCAGGTTTGTTAGATAGTGGAGCTTGTAGTTGTGTACTCGGTTCTAATATTCATCAAACATTTTTGCAATTAGGTTATAAATTTAAACCTTATAAAGGTAACGCTGTTACTGCTGATGGTTCTGCACACAATGTTATTGGAACTATGGTTTTACCTATCACTTGTGATAACTTAACTAAAAATGTAGATTTTTTGATAATACCTTCTTTTAAACCTTCAATTATTTTGGGATTTGACTTTTGGTTGAAATTTAATCTTGCTAAAGACTTATGGAATAATATTACTTTTGAATATGAATCCACTACTTGTGTAAATGCAGTTACTTCTGTTTCTGAACTTTCTCCTTCTGAGAAACACGAGTTAAATAAAATTATTTCACTTTTTGAAAATATTTCTTATGAAAAGAGAGGCTTAGGTCTTACTCATTTAGTTAAACATAAAATTAATGTGACTAGTGCTACCACCAAAGTAATTTGTAGGATACTTGAAAAAGAAATATTTCTTAAGTTTGGAACACCTAAAGTTTTTGTTTGTGATGATGGAGGCCAATTTACAGCTAAGCAATTTGTAGATTTTCTAAAAAGTTATAATATTAGTAAAATATTTTATAATACTTTATATACACCTCAAAATAATCCTGTAGAGAGATATAACAAAACAGTCGAAACATGTATTTCTTGTTTTGTTAAAGATGATCATAGAACTTGGTCAAAATATTTGCCTCATGTTCAATTAGCTTTAAATAGTAGTGTGAATCTAGCTACAGATTTCACTCCTAATTTTCTCATGTTCGGTAGAGAACTTATTTTTGATGCTTCATTGCACCGTTTTAGTAATTCTTTTGATAACCTCAATCAACTTGATGTTGTTGATAGGTCTTCATTTGCTTTTTCACTTAAATCACTTAGTGATATTTTTATAAAAGTTCAAGCTTCATTGCTTAAAGCTTATAAGCGTAATGCGCGTTATTATAATATAGGAAGGAAGGTCATGTCTTTTGAGGTGGGAGATATAGTGTGGAGGAGAAGTTTTGTGCAGTCTAATGCTCCTGCATTCTTTTCGGCTAAGTTAGCACCTAAGTTTGTTAAGTGTGAAATAATAGATAAAATTTCCTCTAATGTTTATGTTTTAAAAGACCTTAATAAAAACTATACTGGTCGTTATCATATTAAAGACATAATTAAATATTAAAATTATTCTTGTTTTGACAATGTCTATCTTTGTCTTTGGTACTTTGTTTGAAGTATTGAACCCATTAAAAGGTGATGTTTGATAGGTTTAGGGTTCTTGAAAGGTGATGTATGTTAGGAACTTCACAACAATTTATTAATTTCAATTTTAGTTTCCTTCAAAAATAACTTAGGTCATTTTAGGACTTGTTATTGTGTAACTCTACTCCCTATTAACAAATTGTTCCACATCAAAAGATCTTATATTTTTATTTATCTTTGTTGTATAGGATTATTTTCCTGTATATATTTTTATACACTTGTATATTTAATATTGTATATTTTGTACAAATTTAGGAATTTAGTTTCTACTCTAATATAGGAGTGAAATTTAATATTCATTTTCTACATTAAATTCACTTGACTTATTTCCACTCACTTAGGGAATGGAAAATTAAGTTTCTTGAACTTTATTTTTGTACAGTTCTGGGTTATTTTCTTAGTATTAAGATTCTCGGATTGGACGCATTTTATGCATTTTTTACACACCTTGTTATACCATTTTTTGGGAAACTTGTGTCTTACTGGACTTTACAATTTTTTGTGCTATTGTGTTTCATACACATAGTCACACCTTACGCTTTGCGCACGGGAAGCTGGTGGTGTTGAGCCGGTCGTAATTGCCGTTTTTCTCTTTTTGTACGATTGTGTTTTTATACGCATTGTTACATTTTTTATGCTTTGCGCACGGGATGTCGGTGGTGTTGTGCCGGTCGCAAATGTCATACTTTTCTTATGCGGTTGTGCTCAGAAAGTCAGTGGTGTTGTACTGGTCACAATTGTCATATTTTCTTTATATTTTGCTTGTGCTCGGAAAGTTGGTGGTGTTATGCCGATCACAATGCTTATAAATATATTATTACGACACTTTTGTTGTGATTTTGTTTTGACGTTTTAGATGTTGGAATAGGAATTTGAAGTCGGCGGCTTTTCAACCTAACCGACAGTGGGAAAACTTCATTGTTTTTACCGATTTTCTTTCAGATTCGGCAGCGTTGGTGCTTAACCGATATCTTGTTAGTTTCATATTTTTGTTTCAGGAATAGCTGGTATAGAGTCGGTGGCGTAGGAGCTCAACCGCACTTTTGTATTGATGCTAGAAGGCTGGTTAAGATCAAGGATTAGATTCGACGGCGTTGGTTGCCTAATCGATATCTGGAATGGAATTGAGTAGGGATTGTTTAATTTGTTTTATTGAAGGATTTATTTTCACTTTTGTGTTGAAATAAGTTTTTACTCTTTTCTGAGTTTGGTTCTTTACTTTTCGAGTGTTTTCACATTCTTTGATTTTTAGGAATGCTTTCCCATTCTTTAATTTATAATTGTTTCTGCAATACCCATTGCAAGATGCTTTCGCATTGCCTTTTTGTTTATTGAAAAATGTTGCGGGACATTTTGTCTTTTGAGGTTTTTTTGGAATTTTGTTCTGGACTCTCATAATTTTCATTAGAAAAGGAAGTTTCTTTCTTTCTTTTTTCTTTTTGGGGAGGGATGTAATGTAACGACGCGCTCTGCGAACGTCGTCACACCGGTTTTGATTCTATTTTTGAACGAAAAGTTTCGGAGCGCGGAGTGAATGACATTTTGACGTATCGCTGTCAAAGCACCTTTCTTCCTAGCATAGAGACTGGATGGTCGATATTCATGGCTTCGTAACTTAATTTCAATAAATCTCATAAAAATGAGAGTATTTTGGCCTAAAGGATAATAGTTTGTGTCCTCACAACTATCCTCTTGTGGAATTATAGTTTATTTCTGGTGAGTTGTCATTTTTTAATAAGATTCCCTTTGATGGAAATTCGCCACGCTCCTAATTTGAAAAATAATTGTTAAAATTCTATTGTTTCAGCTCTTAATCTGAAAATATTATGATTTCTTTTGCTATTGGCATTGTTCCAGCAAATTAAGGCGGTAAGTCGCGCAAATTTATAGAAAATTAGGACCTCGTGTTCATATATAGGAGTTGTTCTAATGACATGCAATTTTATTACAGGTTTCCAAATTGGAACCGCCTTTGTCTTTGCCTTTTCTCCGTTTCTCTTTTCTTTTTGCCTTTGGATCTTTTCTTTGGACCTTTGTCTTCGGTCATCTGCATTTCCTTATGGAGGGTTTGGACTTTTCGCCTCAAACCTGGATGTACCGCATGGGCTTAAACTGAAAACTTCGTCTGCTACGAGCTTTCTCGCTGCTGTGTTTACATATACTCGCCGAGGGATGCCGTGAGCTTACTTTAATTATATTTTAAATCTAAACTTCAAAATAACCTAAAAGTGCATTGGTGACATAGAATCATATTGACATAAGATCATTTTGACCTAGCTTATAAAACTCTAATTTTAAATTTAAGGTTAGATATACATTAGGAATGTATCCTTGCAACTATTTCTAAATGCACACTGGAGTGGACAATAAAACCTTAAACCTCACAGTTTGGTTTCATTCGTTGGAGGTGAGCTACCTCCGGAAGATTAAAAGTTTCCAATATCCGCTGATTATCTTAGGCATGTGTATCTCCAAGGCGCCCGAACTTTTATGGTAATGTACTTACAAACCAATTTTATTTATATTTCTTTTAAATAGGAGATTACACACTTACTTCTTTCATTGTCATATGACACATATTTTTTTATTATTACAATGGTTACTTAGCCCTATAACTTTGATATACCTAGTAATATTTTGATTCAAACGTTGCTGTGTCGGGCGATCTTGGATGGCATCGATAAGTCCCTAGCGGGGGTTTTTAAATTAACTTTAAATTATATTTGTTATTGATTTATTCTTTACTTTCAGAGCATTTTCGTTTTAGAAGACATGTCATTCTTTTGTTAAAATTTATTGTAATGGTTCAGATTCGTACAAATTACTCGGTTTGTCTAGGTAAACAATCTTGATGTGAATTTTAAATAAACTTCTGCCTAAACTAGTGAACCGTTTCTGTCGCATTTTATTGTTAAAGTGAGATTTAAACAAAAAAATACCTTTAGTTAAATACCTAAGCAAACCTAGTTGAGTATTATGTGCTTGTGGCAGAAAGGGTGAAAAATTAAAGATATGAATAAATGCTTTACACTAAGTTTATTAATAATGGACACAAACAATAAAGTATCAATACACCATCCATAGTCGTCGACATACAACATTCCTACTTTTTTTTATTTACATTTTTTATATACATTTTTACATACATTTTTTTCTCTTTCCTATACATCCAGGCGATGATATAGTGTAATTTTTCACCGTAATAAGTCGCGTTCTCTTAAAGATGGCGGCCGCGCGCGTCTCTTGTGGTAGAAGGCCAACTTCTGCATCGCATGCGAATCAGTAAAAGCGACCTTCTCCTTCTTCTCTACCTGTACCTCGGTTTGTAGTACCTCCTTGGTGCCTTCGTTTTCCATAGGTTTGTGCTGGAATGCTTTCATATTTGTATCCTGTTCTACAGTGAACAGAATAAGGCTGATGTCTTAAAAGGTTTTTTCTCTTTTATTGATAGGGATTTTGATGCCCTGTCAATACATCATAGAAGAAGAAAAAGAGCATTTCAGTTTCTTCATCTGGAGGCATGGTAGTCTTCTTCTTATTGATATATGTCTCATGGGTAGTTTGTGATTCAGACAGGCGACGTTTGTTACTCGGACGGTCTTGAGGTAAATTCTGGTTTTGTGCCTCCTGGTTGTTGTTGGAGGTAGTTGTTGGGGAGGGATATATGGAGCGGTATGCGTAGACGTAGGGGGAGTTTATGGGGAGGCTTGAGAACGGCACAGTGACGCGGCAGGTGTGGATGAGGTGGCCGCGTTGCGCGCAGCCGCTGCAGAACAGTTGGTCTTGCTCCTTGTACTGGTCGCACCTTTCGAGAGGCGCGTTGTTGTCGGTCTGTTACAATGAAACATAATATGTTACTACACAAATATTAAACAAGTGAACAAAAGTAAGTATATTAACAGACCAAGAGCCCGCGGCGATCAGATTGTCGTTCTGAATATAGGTAAGATCCCATAGTGGTTTTGCCAGATAACAGGGACAGGACGTGAATAAAACACACACTTGCTCATAAAGTTGATCTAAATTCACCACCATGGCGCCTATAATTTATTGGTTGAATTACTTTGTTCTTCAAAAAGTTCCGAAGAAAGAATCATGTTCAATAGTACAAATAAATTAATACCCCTACTGCTTACTAATTTTTTGCAACTTCGTATTTATATAGATAATTTCAACTTGTACATGTTTAATGAACAAAACTATGCCATTAAAAAGTTCATTATAATTTCATTAATTTCACTAATTGTTTCTCTAAATAAATTTAGGTAGGTACTTTATATTAGTACGTTATGAAACTGTGCGTAAACAATTTCGTTGAAGTTGTTTTTAATTTTAATGTTTATATTTCAGTATGAGAATAGATAAAATGATTTTTAGTATTATTTTATTCGCAAGTGTGTTGAAAAACGTCGTATAGTATAAGTGTGTATTGATAAATACGGTCCTCGGCTCTTTTAAGACCCGAGAAGCTTGTCTGCTCCGGTTTTAATGGCGCCTCAGTGGTAATCACCAACTTTACGCACTTGTACCATAATGTACAGACCTACTATTATATGTAAATGAAGAATAGACCATTAAATTGGCACTTACAAAACGTCAATATAAAAAGAAATATGAAAGACTAGTCGATTCCACAAGGTTCATCACTTGTCCATTGCGTTATGCATTGGTTTCCACCTGTGTAACACTAGGTAGAGTAAATTTATTACATTTGGTTTTGTTCCCATTAAGGCAAAGATTATTTGTACTAAACCAATGGACTACTCTTGTGATTACACTATTCACTTCGTCATAATTATTTTGATGCCTTTTAATTTTAAATATTAACGAAGTGTCGTCAGTAAATAAAACAATACTATTTTTGATCCTTACATAGTAGGGGAGGTCATTTATATATATTAAAAATTAAAATGGTCCAAGTATCGAACCCTGTGAAACGCCTATGGAAACCATAGATCCTATTGAGATAGATCACAAAAGACACTTCGTAAATACACGTCCTATAGTAAACCCGAACTGTTTATCATGAAATAATTTGTTTTTACCAAAATGGGACGGCATCTGTCCCAGAATTAGTTTCTCAAATACTTTACTCACGATCGGCAACACAGAAATGGATCAGAATTTAGAAGGATCTGCGGTGCTGCCAGCCTTGTACAGTAAAGAATGTGTATAAGACTCACCGTGTTGTGGTACCTGCGCCACAGGTCGGGGCAGTGCGAGGATGGGTGGCCGCGCTGGCCACACTCGGCGCAGGCGAGCGCGCCCCAGCCGCAGCAGTTGCGGCACATGGACGAGTACAGCTCGTTGGGCGACCCGCACTGCAATGAATAATACACGTTAATATGCGCAGAAGCTCGTAATGTTACAAATAATAACGGTTGTGAAAGGACAGTCAAATTAATCGACTAACTTAAAAACGGTGAATGCTCAATGTGACAAGTTAATGCTCAAGTCTATCTATCAGCACCTTTGTTATAAAAAATATACTAGTTTCATTAAATTAAATACTTTACAAGTAAATTGAATTAAATAGTGAGTGTGGTTGAGTGTAAGATATTCAACTCCAAAACAAGTATAACATCAATGTGGTACTTACATTAAGACAGATCGTAGTAGGACAGCGAGTTGCTAGATGTCCAGTGAGGCCGCACATGTAGCACACGGGTGACTTCGTGGGGCAGGCGTCGTGTCGGTGTCCGGGCCGGTAGCAATTGTAGCACCTGTGAAGGAAATGGGTGCACAGGTTATTATGATGTTTTAACTTCGGTAAAAGCAAACATTGTCAAGCAGGTGCACTGATTAGCGTCAAAAGTTATGGTAGGACCCATTCAAAAAAATCCCTTCAGTGAAGTAAGTTGAAGTCCTCCTACTTTGCAATAAAAGAAAGCTATAAACTGAATGCTTCATAAAGCTTAAAACTAATAAATCAATGAACCGATTTTGATGAAATTAGGTACAGAGATAGATCAGAACTTGGGACATTATATAGACTAACAATGCATTCTATGGACAATTGGCATACGACCACGTATATTCTTGATATTTTCTGATTTAATACTTTTCTTTTAGAGCGTGATTTTTCAGGAGTCTGATTTTAGTTTTGGACCTTATATTTATTTTTATTATTTTGGGGCAAGCAACAATACTATAATATATATTTGAAATGTGCCAATTAAACTTTTCATTTGATACCAAACACGGCGGCATATTTATCTCAAATTGATTTTTAACACAGAAGCTTATGACCGCTAGAGGGCGCCACATTGGTTTCAAGGACAAATCATGTAACCTATAACCAGCGGACGACCAAGACGCTTCAAATGATATCTTATTTGTCCCGTAAAAACTGGGCAAATAAGTAATAATAATCAGTAGTTGAGGAGCTATGAGGGAGCAGACGAACCTACAAACAATACGTTGGCTGTGAAAATCCCTCCTTTGGCTTCGCCGTAGTCGGGTAAAACGGAAACAAATGAAGTACTTACGTAATTTTCCTCTCAGTCTGGGCTGGCAGTCTATCCTTATCGTCAATCGCCCATAAATGCTCGTCATCTAAAAATAAAGAACACTTCGTTAATTCCCAGTAACAAAACCTACACAATATGCTAATTAGTATTCAAATAGGGTCATTAATATCTAACTTAAAACTAGAATATAAGTGATGGAGTATAATGGGTGACTGGGCTATAGGTACAATATTGGTGAGTGAATTATGCATCATTATTATAATCGGAACCAAAACTTCAGTCCGATGGACAATTTTTTTCCAACGGGCTAACGGAAAGTCTTATAAATGATCAAACTGCAATATCTAACCGCAGCAAATGCGAACTCTGCGAATGCTTCTCAACATTTGGCACTAGAAGAATTTGCGGCATGAATACACATAATTGATTCAAATACATTGGTTGTGTGCTTGCTGCCTTGGTAAGCGACCTCTCTAACTCACCAAACGTCAGATATTATATAAAAATAAAAGAATACGCTTAGAAAATCTACAAAGTGAATATAGTTCAACTACTTCTTAGTTGGAGTTCTAGAATGTGGATAAACATACTTAGGGCCTGGAATCTCTACTGACATAATACAGAGCGCACAGCTAGTTGTAGTATAATGATATTCAAAAGTAACTTACGTCGCGTATTTTTTGATATCTCCTCGCCACCAAAGTTCTCGCCTCCCCAGCTCTCGTTATCCAATTTCTCCCACAATGCGCGAACCGTTGCTCGACAGAATGTTCGTCGATTACGTATCTTGTCCTTACCGTTCAAGTGGTCAAAATCCAAGTCACCCTCCAATATCGCAGGATATTTCGTGGACATGAACTTAGAAAAATATTACTTTCAGCTTTGTCTGGATTTTCGTAGTCTTCAGATTTAGTAAATCCAGACACATTCCGCGTTACGACATTCTCAGTGATATCGGAGTCATCGATATTGTGAGTACTGATATATGTATCATTGTCGGTTAGGTCAACAATAGCTGAACTTGCAAACACATTTCGTTCGACACTAGACACTTCAATTTCACACACTGGTTGATCTACTTGAATTTCCTCATCTTCATCACTCGATTCAACCACTATATACTCCGCATCATCTTCAATAATTTTCATGGGCGTTTTCATGTTCTGCGATATTGGTGTCTGGAATATGGATAGGTCAACTGTGGGTGGTAGTTCCAGCGAGTCACACTTCTCTTCGGACGTAGCCGTTTGGTTTGTTTGTTTGCTGAAGGTAAGTGATGCATGCATAGGTTCTTCCTTCGTATTCATTTTCTCTTCGGCTCGTTGGTGGCGCTTTTCGTGATATAGTATATCCTTCGTTCTGGTTCTCTTTCGATGGTCGCACAAATGCTACACTGCTAATCTCACGACTTACTTCGTCCGTAGTTGAACAGCGAATGATAACTTAACCAGACTCCGCGTGCAACTAAACTGTTAAAGTGGTGGTGGGAGCAGAGCAGGTAAATAAAAGAGCTTTTGTTCCTACGACAGCGTCCCACTCTCCATTGCGAAAGGGTGAAGGTCATTGTCAGTGTTTGTAAAGAAAATGCATTTAATAGAACAATAGATAATAATTAAACCTAACGTGCTTCTTTGTAAGCATTCTCGGAGTCCGAAGTGATAAGGTAGGCTAAACAATAAACTCACTCCATTCGTTTACCTGCCCGAGAGCATGGGATTTTAGGCGCTATCTAGAAATGTAAAGATTTCTAGAAGATACTATCAGAAACCGAATTGTTTGCTGTATTTGGCATGGTGGAATATTTTGGTTCTTGTGGTAATTTACGGCGTATTACTGTATATGTCTTGAAATACACCCGGAATTAGTTTATTTTTAGGATATTTACTGATTTTTTACTATTAGAATGTAAATAGGTATATCAAGCTGTGGAGAGGCGCTATGCGACAGATCAAATAGGAAAAATCCCTTTTTTTTTCTGTATGGGAGTATGTAGTTTAAGAATATTCGTTCACATATCATACGAATATGCTTAAACTAGTGATTCGATTTCGGTTTCTAGTTGTGTTTTATTTTTAAATTTGTTTTTTAACAAAAAAATAATAATCACCCGAGTTTTTAAATGAAACATATTAAAAGACACATCAACATTCGTTCCCGGCAGAGTAGAATTTGGACCACCCTATCTCTTCCCATACGGTGTCGAACAAGGCGACTAAGGAATAGGGTTGTTTAACATCAGACTCAGCCTCAGATGCATGGTTTGAGTCAACAATAGTGTTCGGAAGACGGCAATAGGCTCACCCCCTAATTATGTGGGACCGATTACAATGATTGCTGAAATGTGTATGTTACTTCACCTCTGCTTAACCCTCCGGGGATAAAGGCGTGATTATATGTATGTATATGCATGCAACATACCTTTAGTTAATTAGCTAACGAGACACTCGTTCTGCAGTTCTATTTATCTGAGGACATATTGACAGATTTACAATACAATACAACCTGCCCTCAGTATCATTCTAGAATATGGGCCTAAGAGATTAAGTATATTCCTTGAACGATTGACGAGCTGGCGAGGTACCTCTCCATAGTGTAAGTAATGTACGAAACTGACTGAAGGACTGAGTTTTAACGCCTCCGAAGCACGGAAGCGCTCTGGAAAAATACCACGCAGCGATCACTCATCCAAAAGTGCAACCGTGCGTGCCTACGTAGCTTAACCCACTGGTCGTTTACGGAACAGTGAGCGCCACTGGCCACGAAGTGCTCGTCAAATACTATCATCTCACATTAAATAGAATTATTTTTACATAAAAAATTAATAATTGCAAAGTTTTCCATGAGACCTGGCAAGTAAAATACCAGTAAATACCATTAGCGTAATGTGAAAGGATTATTTTTTAAATGTTGCTTTAAAACAAAATTCTAGTACAAGATATTCGCATTCGGGCAGTTTCCGAGAATCGACTTCACTCAAAGCATGCTAATATAATATGTTTGGCTAGCTAAATAGGGGTGTATATCGTACGAGGGTTAATCATGAGTCGACCACCATAAATACGAGAATGACTGACAAGTAGCATAATACAATAGTTTTTTGTTTAGAATGTTATCAGCTAAACACCCTTTAATTTTTATGTTTTAAATTTGCAAATGCCCTTTGGCTCTACGTTATTGCCAATTTAGATAACCCACATTAGCGCACCTACTTCGTGGTATTTTGTTGCTATTATCATACAGAGGCCACACGCGTTATAACCGAAACGAATACTTATTCCACAGTTTGAAAGACAAATATTCAATTCATGAATTCAACATAATATAACGTAGTTACATATATAACTAATCGATGCCAATTTTATTCTACTCAAGCTAAGTTTATAACAACTTCCTCGGCGCTAGTGGAGAGAAACGGCATTACTAACCGCTCTGCTATATTTTCCAGACGTCAATTTACAATATCAATTTCTTAAAACTAAATGCGGACGAATTTACATCAGGGTCGTGTCAATTACCTTATTTACATAAGGTGGTCTTTATGAAGGTTTTAAAATTGACTGTCAGGCCTACCAAGGATCGATTCAGACAGCTTAGATCCCGACCGAGTAGTATTTAGACCACCTTAGACCATCCCCCCATCTCTTCCCATGTGTTACGTTGTCGTACAAGGCGACTACGGGATAGGGCTGTTTAACATCACACAGATATTACACCGCAGATGCATGCCTCGATTCAATTATAGTACCCAGAAGACGGCAATAGCATAGAATAGATTATAATACTACGTACGCAATATGCTCACCCGTGGGACCGTACAAAATGATTGGTGAAATGTGGGTGTTAATTCACGTCTGCCTAACCATATATATTGGGAAGCTACAAAGATTGCCCAAACAATAAATGGCACGAACTGCCCTCTTTTTACCCGACTACGGCGAAGCAAGAGGGGAGTTATGATTTTGACAGGCTATGTGTGTATGTATGTATTAGGTCTTTACCTATGAAAATGCCGAAATTTTCCTTACAGATTCATGAGTTCGTTATTCCTGTAATTCAATAGCTATTTCCATTCTTTATATTTTGTTTGAAAGTTGGTTTCAAGATTTTATAACTTGGTACAAAATTTTGTTATTATTGGCCGCTTTATAAATGAAATTCGATCTTCAAAAACAGTACATCTCAAATGCCATGCATTTTGATGATAAATTTCGTATTACTAGTGACAGCTGTAACACAGCTGTCACTTTTCAATAATGTAATAAAAGTGTTAGCTTAATTTTGTCTTATTCATATCCAAAAACAATCATAAAATTTGGATTTGTCATTCCTAAACCAATGAAAAAATGTTAGTACTGAAAATTGGGTTTCCAACAATTTCTTAAAAAAAACGGCAACTTCAAATATTATGTATGTATGTATGTAGGTTTATTTGTTCTTTCATTGCTCCTGCATTACTACTTTGAACTGGACATATGACGTATCATTAGAAGCGTCTTGGCCGTCGGTCGGCTATACGACGTATCACTGAATGTAATGTAGCACCCTCTAGCGTTCATAAAGTACTGTGTTAAAAAATAAACTTGACGTAAATATCATCTAAAAGGGCTTCATTAATAATTATAGCCGTTGCTTGCCCCAATATAATATAAATAAAAAAATAAGTTTAAACTAATACCCGACTACTTAGTCTAACAAAAGAATACATTCTATGAAAAAGTTGCGTACGACCACGGCTATCCTTGATATTTTCTTGTTTAATACTTTTTAAAGTGTGATTTTTCAGTGTAGTCGGGTTTTAGTATTAACTAAATTTTTAATGTAATATAAATTGTATATATTGAGTATAAATGAGTATAAATTGTATAATTGTATATATTGTATATATTGAGAAGAAGATGAGAGAAGGAAAACTCGAAAACAAACCCGTTGCCAACCCGTCTGGCCAGCGTGGCAATAGTAGGCTAAACCCTCCCAAATGAATAGACGCCACAACAAAAGGTCCCCAGTTCCCGGCGGTCCCGCTATTCCCAGCCAAGGTAGCGGTTCGGGTAACGGCGGGACGGGGGGGCGAAGAATCTCCGTTCTACGGGAGGCTACCGAAACCGGCGACTACTACTGGCAACGTACAATTGCAGTACACTTCGTCTGGACAGGCACCTCTCGGAACTAGAGGTAGAACTAGGTCGCATAAATTGGCATATATTAGGGTTGTCCGAGATCCGAAGACCGGGGGAGGACACGACAACCACTGAGTCAGGCGACCTGTTCTACTTCAGAGAAGGTGAACAGCTCTCCCAGGGAGGTGTCGGTTTTCTGGTAAAAAAGGACCTCATTAGCAGCGTTGTTGAAATCGGTAGTGTGTCGAACAGAGTAGCGTACCTTATCGTAAAAATCACGAACAGTCGTTCGCTGAAGGTGATACAGGTATATGCGCCGACCTCGCTTCACCCCGACGAAAGTGCCGAGGCCGTATATGAAGATATTGCTAAGGCAATGAATCACACCGCCAAGGCCACTTACAACGTTGTTATGGGGGACTTCAATGCTAAAGTGGGAATACAAGAACGCGGTGAGACGAAAATCGGACCTTATGGAGTGGGGTGCAGAAATCACAGGGGACAAATGCTAGTCAACTTCCTCGAGGCGCAGGGGCTCTTCTTAATGAATAGTTTCTTTAAGAAAAAACCCCACAGGAAGTGGACTTGGCAACGTCGGGACTCAGTGATAAGAAACGAGATAGACTTTTTGATAACACACAGTAAGCACATATTTAGAGACGTCTCTGTGATCAACAAGTTTAAAACCGGAAGCGATCACAGACTTGTCCGAGGCTCTCTAAATATCAACATCAAGGCTGAAAGATTCCGAATGATACGGTCTACTCTCCGACCTACGCCACTCCAAGTCACTCCAGGGTCCGAAAAGTTCCAATTGGAACTTCAAAATCGTTTCGCAACACTGGAAACCACAAACGGCATTGGCGAGAAAACCGACACGGTGGTCAAAACATTACAGGAAGTGTCTCGAAAGTTCTTTCCCGGGAAACGCAAACAGCGAGAGTCCAAGCTCTCTCCTGAGACTCTCGAACTTATGAGAAAGAGACGTGAGAAGTCATCCACACCGTCGTCTTCGTCAGATGAGAGAGCCTTAAACCGACAAATTAAAAAGCTGATTAGACGCGACCTCTGACGCTACAACACCCATATTGTCCAGGAGGCGATTGAGCGAAATAGAGTGTCGAAAGTGTTCGCTCAGCAGTTGGGGAGGCCCCATCTGACGAAACTTAAAACTGCGGATGGTAAAATGACTGCCTCAAGGTTCGAGATTCTCGATGAGATCGAAAAGTTCTATGGACAGCTATATGCATCACGGACGAGTAAACCTACGGGACACAGCGTTGAAGACCACAGAGCCCCACTCACGCGCCATTACACCGAAGAGATACCCGATATCGAGCAGTGCGAGTTGGAGGCGGCTCTCAGACAACTGAAAAACAACAGGTGCCCAGGTGATGACGGTATTACTACTGAGCTCCTGAAAGCACTCCTGGAACTCCAATCCTGAAAGAGCTAGCAAGCCTCTTTAATTCCGTCATCCTACAAGGTCTAACACTTAGGGCATGGAGCGGGAGTGCGGTGATACTGTTCTTCAGCTTAAGCTCGACGAGTTCCAACCACCGGAGCAAGCCAGGTTTCGATAAGGTTATAGCACCGTGGACCACATCCATACTGTTCGACAGATTGTAGAAAAGGCCCAAGAATACAATCAGCCGCTGTGTATGGCGTTTGTGGACTACGAAAAAGCCTTCGACTCCATCGAAACCTGAGCAGTTCTGGATGCCCTACAGCGGTGTCGTGTCGATTGGCGATACATCGAGGTGCTGAGATGCTTGTATGACACTGCCACAATGTCCGTCCAGTTCCAAGACCAGAAGACGAAACCTATTAGCCTCCAACGTGGAGTGAGACAGGGGGATGTTATATCCCCCAAACTATTCACCAACGCGTTGGAGGACGTCTTCAAAACTCTGGATTGGACTGGGCGGGGTATAAACATTAACGGTGATTACATCTCACATCTTCGGTTCGCCGACGACATCGTCATAGTAGCGGAATCGTTGGAACAACTGGGCAAAATGCTGCATAGCCTAGATGGAGCTTCTCGACGCGTCGGCCTCGGTGTAAACTTGGATAAAACCAAAATTATGTTCAACGAACATGTTGCACCGGGACCGATTGCCATCGAAGGGGCGACACTCGAAGTTGTTCAAAAATATATCTACCTGGGGCAGGTTATCCAGCTCGGTAAAAACAACTTCGAGAAAGAACTAGCCAGAAGGATCCAACTGGGTTGGGCAGCATTTCGCAAACTACGTCGAGTTTTCTTTTCACCCCTACCGCAATGCCTCAAAACAAAGGTCTTTGAACAGTGCGTCCTACCTGTTATGACTTACGGTGGCGAAACGTGGACACTTACAGTGGGGCTGGTCCATAGCTTAAAAGTCGCGCAGCGGGCTATGGAGCGAGCTATGCTTGGAGTTTCTCTGAAGGATAAATTTCGGAACGAGGTTATTCGACAGAGAACCAAAGTTACCGACATAGGCCACAGAATAAGCAAGTTAAAGTGGCAGTGGGCTGGCCACGTTTGCCGAAGGACCGATGGCCGTTGGAGCAAACGAGTCCTAGAGTGGAGACCGCGAGAAGGTAAACGAAAGGTAGGACGCCACCTAGCCAGATGGACTGACGACCTGAAAAAGGTGGCTGGGACAGACTGGATACGGAAGGCAGAGGATCGGAGAAAATGGCGCACATTGGGAGAGGCCTATGTCCAGCAGTGGACTGCAGTGGGCTGATTGATTGATTGATTGACAAAGATTGCCCAAACAATAAATGGCACGAACTGCCCTCTTTTTACCCGACTACGGCGAAGCAAGAGGGGAGTTGATGATTTTGACAGGCTATGTGTGTATGTATGTATTAGGTCTTTACCTATGAAAATGCCGAAATTTTCCTTACAGATTCATGAGTTCGTTATTCCTGTAATTCAATAACTATTTCCATTCTTTATATTTTGTTTGAAAGTTGGTTTCAAGATTTTATAACTTGGTACAAAATTTTGTTATTATTGGCCGCTTTATAAATGAAATTCGATCTTCAAAAACAGTACATCTCAAATGCCATGCATTTTGATTATAAATTTCGTATTACTTTGTTACAGCTGTCACTTTTCAATAATGTAATAAAAGTGTTAGCTTAATTTTGTCTTATTCATACACAAAAACAATCATAAAATTTGGATGTGTCATTCCTAAACAAATGAAAAAATGTTAGTACTGAAAATTGGGTTTCCAACAATTTCTTAAAAGAAACGGCAACTTCAAATATTATGTATGTATGTATGTAGGTATTTTTGTTCTTTCATTGCTCCTGCATTACTACTTTGAACTGGACATATGACGTATCATTAGAAGCGTCTTGGCCGTCGGTCGGCTATATGACGTATCACTGAATGTAATGTAGCACCCTCTAGCGTTCATAAAGTACTGTGTTAAAAAATAAACTTGACGTAAACATCATCTAAAAGGGCTTCATTAATTATAGCCGTTGCTTGCCCCAATATAATATAAATAAAAAAATAAGTTTAAACTAATACCCGACTACTTAGTCTAACAAAAGAATACATTCTATGAAAAAGTTGGGTACGACCACGGCTATCCTTGATATTTTCTTGTTTAATACTTTTTAAAGTGTGATTTTTCAGTGTAGTCGGGTTTTAGTTTTAACTAAATTTTTAATGTAATATAAATTGTATATATTGAGTATAAATGAGTATAAATTGTATAATTGTATATATTGTATATATTGAGAAGAAGATGAGAGAAGGAAAACTCGAAAACAAACCCGTTGCCAACCCGTCTGGCCAGCGTGGCAATAGTAGGCTAAACCCTCCCAAATGAATAGACGCCACAACAAAAGGTCCCCAGTTCCCGGCGGTCCCGCTATTCCCAGCCAAGGTAGCGGTTCGGGTAACGGCGGGACGGGGGGGCGAAGAATCTCCGTTCTACGGGAGGCTACCGAAACCGGCGACTACTACTGGCAACGTACAATTGTAGTACACTTCGTCTGGACAGGCACCTCTCGGAACTAGAGGTAGAACTAGGTCGTATAAATTGTCATATATTAGGGTTGTCCGAAATCCGAAGACCGGGGGAGGACACGACAACCACTGAGTCAGGCGACCTGTTCTACTTCAGAGAAGGTGAACAGCTCTCCCAGGGAGGTGTCGGATACAAAATTAAAACATAGAAATCTCGAGTAAAACGACATTTTTGTTGAAAGGTTCTCTTACATAAGTGTCTTTATTTGTCACCCACATCATGCCTACAGTGTTCGTTTCAAGTAATTCCGTAAATTACCAGATTTCAGGGGTAGTAAACCATATTTTTCTGGATAACTCTACAACAATATAAAAAGATTGTCAATTAAACGCTTGATATTTAAAATAGTTGTTCATAGATAATAATGTTTATTATCCATAATAATTATTTTTCGCAGAAAAATAGCACTGACTTAATAAGTTTAAAATAGAAGTCAAAAAATGTTTAATGGAAAAGGGTTATTATAAAGTAGAGGAGTATCTTGATGATAAAAATGTATGGTTATCGTAATCTCTTGCTCTTGCACTTATTTACAAATAAACAAAATTAATATTAAAAAAGAAAAAAGTATAACGTAAATCTACCTGAGTTTCTTGCTGGTCTCTTCTCAGTAGATTTAACTACCGAACCAGCGAAAGAATCATTTTCAAATGTTTTTTTTTTTTTTGTGGATTATAAAATATTTTTGACATAATATTGGTGTAAAGTTTTGACATTCATAAGTGCTCTTTATGTGCCTAAACTGAATAAACAAAATTGATTCTTTGATTCTTCTTTGATTCTTCAAATTGAACTAATACTAAGTAGTTAGGCTATGTAATTTTAAATAAATCTATAAAATAATGCTAAAATGTTTACAACACCTGGTAGAAATTAGTCACTTACCTTCCATTTCCATAAAAACACACAGATCGTCACTTTTAAACGCACTGAACGAATTTACTGACCGCTTACGTTCGATACACAGTGGCAAATGACTCTTTAACAAGTCGAAACACGAGAAAAAGCTAGAAGTTACAATTCATGGCGGATGATTCCCCAGGGGAATCATCAAAGTCTCTGGCGCTTGGTGCCTCAGAGGCATCACGAAATGTTTGTTTGACGCCAGGTACTAAAGATTGCTAAAAAGACCTCCGCACGGAATCGGTTAAAGTATGATTTTTCAGTGTAGTCGGGTTTTAGTTTTAACTAAATTTTTTATGTAATATAAAATTAGTTTCTAAATCGGTTGCCTTTCGGTAAAGTAGTATTCCATAGGACATCAAGCTTCGGAAGTACCTAATTAAAGTATAAAACTATTCGCAACCATCGCCATCAATCAACTGTATAAGTTGATTGATGGCACTTGGTCGAATTTGTTGTTGTGATGCCGTAAGGCGCAACCAGTCAGGTCTAATAAAATATACCGTGAAAAAACTACAATGTTATGTTATGTTTTATTGCTGGAGGGTTAGGCAGAGGTGAATTAACACCCACATTACACCAATCATTGAATTCACTCCCACGTAATAGAGGGTGAGTCTATTGCCGTTTTCCGGGCACTATTGTTGACTTAAGCCATGCATTTGAGGCCGAGTCTGTATATATTGTGTCTGATGTTAAACAGCCCTATCCTTTAGTTGCTTTGAACGACACCACATGGGAAGAGATGGGGTGGGCTATATCTGTAAAGTATAACTATAGTGATATGGTCATTGCCCATTGTAATTTAGAATCTATTGTAATTACTATTAAAGATTGAATATAGTTAGTGCTGTTTACGAAAACTAACCTTTGCAATGGCACGACACGACATCAACGTGTGCCCAATGTGAGACAAATTAGGCAGTGTAAACTCGTTGCATTGGTCGTCTCTGTTTTTAAGAAAAATGTCCTGTCTTCTAAAACAAGAGTGCACTAAAAGTAAAAAATAAATCAATTACAAATATAACTTAAAATTAATTTCAAAATTTCAAAATCACTGTCACAAAAAGCATTTCTCAAAAAGTTAAAAATAAATTGTGATGGTTACTTAGCCCTATAACTTTGATATACCTAGTAATATTTTGATTCAAACGTTGCTGTGTCGGGGGATCTTGGATGGCATCGATAAGTCCCTAGCGGGGGTTTTTAAATTAACTTTAAATTATATTTGTTATTGATTTATTCTTTACTTTCAGAGCATTTTCGTTTTAGAAGACATGTCATTCTTTTGTTAAATTTATTGTAATGGTTCAGATTCGTACAAATTACTCGGTTTGTCTAGGTAAACAATCTTGATGTGAATTTTAAATAAACTTCTGCCTAAACTAGTGAACCGTTTCTGTCGCATTTTATTATTGTTAAAGTGAGATTTAAACAAAAAAATACCTTTAGTTAAATACCTAAGCAAACCTAGTTGAGTATTATGTGCTTGTGGCAGAAAGGGTGAAAAATTAAAGATATGAATAAATGCTTTACACTAAGTTTATTAATAATGGACACAAACAATAAAGTATCAATACACCATCCATAGTCGTCGACATACAACATTCCTACTTTTATTTATTAACATTTTTTATATACATTTTTACATACATTTTTTTCTCTTTCCTATACATCCAGGCGATGATATAGTGTAATTTTTCACCGTAATAAGTCGCGTTCTCTTAAAGATGGCGGCCGCGCGCGTCTCTTGTGGTAGAAGGCCAACTTCTGCATCGCGTGCGAATCAGTAAAAGCGACCTTCTCCTTCTTCTCTACCTGTACCTCGGTTTGTAGTACCTCCTTGGTGCCTTCGTTTTCCATAGGTTTGTGCTGGAATGCTTTCATATTTGTATCCTGTTCTACAGTGAACAGAATAAGGCTGATGTCTTAAAAGGTTTTTTCTCTTTTATTGATAGGGATTTTGATGCCCTGTCAATACATCATAGAAGAAGAAAAAGAGCATTTCAGTTTCTTCATCTGGAGGCATGGTAGTCTTCTTCTTATTGATATATGTCTCATGGGTAGTTTGTGATTCAGACAGGCGACGTTTGTTACTCGGACGGTCTTGAGGTAAATTCTGGTTTTGTGCCTCCTGGTTGTTGTTGGAGGTAGTTGTTGGGGAGGGATATATGGAGCGGTATGCGTAGACGTAGGGGGAGTTTATGGGGAGGCTTGAGAACGGCACAGTGACGCGGCAGGTGTGGATGAGGTGGCCGCGTTGCGCGCAGCCGCTGCAGAACAGTTGGTCTTGCTCCTTGTACTGGTCGCACCTTTCGAGAGGCGCGTTGTTGTCGGTCTGTTACAATGAAACATAATATGTTACTACACAAATATTAAACAAGTGAACAAAAGTAAGTATATTAACAGACCAAGAGCCCGCGGCGATCAGATTGTCGTTCTGAATATAGGTAAGATCCCATAGTGGTTTTGCCAGATAACAGGGACAGGACGTGAATAAAACACACACTTGCTCATAAAGTTGATCTAAATTCACCACCATGGCGCCTATAATTTATTGGTTGAATTACTTTGTTCTTCAAAAAGTTCCGAAGAAAGAATCATGTTCAATAGTACAAATAAATTAATACCCCTACTGCTTACTAATTTTTTGCAACTTCGTATTTATATAGATAATTTCAACTTGTACATGTTTAATGAACAAAACTATGCCATTAAAAAGTTCATTATAATTTCATTAATTTCACTAATTGTTTCTCTAAATAAATTTAGGTAGGTACTTTATATTAGTACGTTATGAAACTGTGCGTAAACAATTTCGTTGAAGTTGTTTTTAATTTTAATGTTTATATTTCAGTATGAGAATAGATAAAATGATTTTTAGTATTATTTTATTCGCAAGTGTGTTGAAAAACGTCGTATAGTATAAGTGTGTATTGATAAATACGGTCCTCGGCTCTTTTAAGACCCGAGAAGCTTGTCTGCTCCGGTTTTAATGGCGCCTCAGTGGTAATCACCAACTTTACGCACTTGTACCATAATGTACAGACCTACTATTATATGTAAATGAAGAATAGACCATTAAATTGGCACTTACAAAACGTCAATATAAAAAGAAATATGAAAGACTAGTCGATTCCACAAGGTTCATCACTTGTCCATTGCGTTATGCATTGGTTTCCACCTGTGTAACACTAGGTAGAGTAAATTTATTACATTTGGTTTTGTTCCCATTAAGGCAAAGATTATTTGTACTAAACCAATGGACTACTCTTGTGATTGCACTATTCACTTCGTCATAATTATTTTGATGCCTTTTAATTTTAAATATTAACGAAGTGTCGTCAGTAAATAAAACAATACTATTTTTGATCCTTACATAGTAGGGGAGGTCATTTATATATATTAAAAATTAAAATGGTCCAAGTATCGAACCCTGTGAAACGCCTATGGAAACCATAGATCCTATTGAGATAGATCACAAAAGACACTTCGTAAATACACGTCCTTTAGTAAACCCGAACTGTTTATCATGAAATAATTTGTTTTTACCAAAATGGGACGGCATCTGTCCCAGAATTAGTTTCTCAAATACTTTACTCACGATCGGCAACACAGAAACGGATCAGAATTTAGAAGGATCTGCGGTGCTGCCAGCCTTGTACAGTAAAGAATGTGTATAAGACTCACCGTGTTGTGGTACCTGCGCCACAGGTCGGGGCAGTGCGAGGATGGGTGGCCGCGCTGGCCACACTCGGCGCAGGCGAGCGCGCCCCAGCCGCAGCAGTTGCGGCACATGGACGAGTACAGCTCGTTGGGCGACCCGCACTGCAATGAATAATACACGTTAATATGCGCAGAAGCTCGTAATGTTACAAATAATAACGGTTGTGAAAGGACAGTCAAATTAATCGACTAACTTAAAAACGGTGAATGCTCAATGTGACAAGTTAATGCTCAAGTCTATCTATCAGCACCTTTGTTATAAAAAATATACTAGTTTCATTAAATTAAATACTTTACAAGTAAATTGAATTAAATAGTGAGTGTGGTTGAGTGTAAGATATTCAACTCCAAAACAAGTATAACATCAATGTGGTACTTACATTAAGACAGATCGTAGTAGGACAGCGAGTTGCTAGATGTCCAGTGAGGCCGCACATGTAGCACACGGGTGACTTCGTGGGGCAGGCGTCGTGTCGGTGTCCGGGCCGGTAGCAATTGTAGCACCTGTGAAGGAAATGGGTGCACAGGTTATTATGATGTTTTAACTTCGGTAAAAGCAAACATTGTCAAGCAGGTGCACTGATTAGCGTCAAAAGTTATGGTAGGACCCATTCAAAAAAATCCCTTCAGTGAAGTAAGTTGAAGTCCTCCTACTTTGCAATAAAAGAAAGCTATAAACTGAATGCTTCATAAAGCTTAAAACTAATAAATCAATGAACCGATTTTGATGAAATTAGGTACAGAGATAGATCAGAACTTGGGACATTATATAGACTAACAATGCATTCTATGGACAATTGGCATACGACCACGTATATTCTTGATATTTTCTGATTTAATACTTTTCTTTTAGAGCGTGATTTTTCAGGAGTCTGATTTTAGTTTTGGACCTTATATTTATTTTTATTATTTTGGGGCAAGCAACAATACTATAATATATATTTGAAATGTGCCAATTAAACTTTTCATTTGATACCAAACACGGCGGCATATTTATCTCAAATTGATTTTTAACACAGAAGCTTATGACCGCTAGAGGGCGCCACATTGGTTTCAAGGACAAATCATGTAACCTATAACCAGCGGACGACCAAGACGCTTCAAATGATATCTTATTTGTCCCGTAAAAACTGGGCAAATAAGTAATAATAATCAGTAGTTGAGGAGCTATGAGGGAGCAGACGAACCTACAAACAATACGTTGGCTGTGAAAATCCCTCCTTTGGCTTCGCCGTAGTCGGGTAAAACGGAAACAAATGAAGTACTTACGTAATTTTCCTCTCAGTCTGGGCTGGCAGTCTATCCTTATCGTCAATCGCCCATAAATGCTCGTCATCTAAAAATAAAGAACACTTCGTTAATTCCCAGTAACAAAACCTACACAATATGCTAATTAGTATTCAAATAGGGTCATTAGTATCTAACTTAAAACTACAATATAAGTGATGGAGTATAATGGGTGACTGGGCTATAGGTACAATATTGGTGAGTGAATTATGCATCATTATTATAATCGGAACCAAAACTTCAGTCCGATGGACAATTTTTTTCTAACGGGCTAACGGAAAGTCTTATAAATGATCAAACTGCAATATCTAACCGTTCATCTAAGGCGAGCCGCACACCAAAGCAACAAGCACACAGCAAATGCGAACTCTGCGAATGCTTCTCGACATTTGGCACTAGAAGAATTTGCGGCATGAATACACATAATTGGTTCAAATACATTGGTTGTGTGCTTGCTGCCTTGGTAAGCGACCTCTCTAACTCACCAAACGTCAGATATTATATAAAAATAAAAGAATACGCTAAGAAAATCTACAAAGTGAATATAGTTCAACTACCTCTTAGTTGGAGTTCTAGAATGTGGATAAACATACTTAGGGCCTGGAATCTCTACTGACATAATACAGAGCGCACAGCTAGTTGTAGTATAATGATATTCAAAAGTAACTTACGTCGCGTATTTTTTGATATCTCCTCGCCACCAAAGTTCTCGCCTCCCCAGCTCTCGTTATCCAATTTCTCCCACAATGCGCGAACCGTTGCTCGACAGAATGTTCGTCGATTACGTATCTTGTCCTTACCGTTCAAGTGGTCAAAATCCAAGTCACCCTCCAATATCGCAGGATATTTCGTGGACATGAACTTAGAAATATCACTTACAGCTTTGTCTTGATTTTCGTAGTCTTCAGATTTAGTAAATCCAGACACATTCCGCGTTACGACATTCTCAGTGATATCGGAGTCATCGATATTGTGAGTACTGATATATGTATCATTGTCGGTTAGGTCAACAATAGCTGAACTTGCAAACACATTTTGTTCGACACTAGACACTTCAATTTCACACACTGGTTGACCTACTTGAATTTCCTTATCTTCATCACTCGATTCAACCACTATATACTCCGCATCATCTTCAATAATTTCGATGGGCGTTTTCATGTTCTGCAATATTGGTGTCTGGAATATGGATAGGTCAACTGTGGGTGGTAGTTCCAGCGAGTCACACTTCTCTTCGGACGTAGCCGTTTGGTTTGTTTGTTTGCTGAAGGTAAGTGATGCGTGCATAGGTTCTTCCTTCGTATTCATTTTCTCTTCGGCTCGTTGGTGGCGCTTTTCGTGATATAGTATATCCTTCGTTCTGGTTCTCTTTCGATGGTCGCACAAATGCTACACTGCTAATCTCACGACTTACTTCGTCCGTAGTTGAACATCAAATGATAACTTAACCAGACTCCGCGTGCAACTAAACTGTTAAAGTGGTGGTGGGAGCAGAGCAGGTAAATGAAAGAGCTTTTGTTCCTACGACAGCGTCCCACTCTCCATTGCGAAAGGGTGAAGGTCATTGTCAGTGTTTGTAAAGAAAATGCATTTAATAGAACAATAGATAATAATTAAACCTAACGTGCTTCTTTGTAAGCATTCTCGGAGTCCGAAGTGATAAGGTAGGCTAAACAATGAACTCACTCCATTCGTTTACCTGCCCGAGAGCATGGGATTTTAGGCGCTATCTAGAAATGTAAAGATTTCTAGAAGATACTATCAGAAACAGAATTGTTTGCCGTATTTGGCATGGTGGAATATTTTGGTTCTTGTGGTAATTTACGGCGTATTTCTCTATATGTCTTGAAATACACCCGGAATTAGTTTATTTTTAGGATAATTACTGATTTTTTACTATTAGAATGTAAATAGGTATATCAAGCTGTGGACAGGCGCTATGCGACAGATCAAATAGGAAAAATCCGTTTTTTTTTCTGTATGGGAGTATGTGGTTTAAGAATATTCGTTCACATATTATACGAATATGCTTAAACTATTATATTTTTCACGTAGGATGGGTACGGTGACGTTTGGGATTTGAAGTTACTAGAGATGTAGTCAAGATAAAATCGCATGAAATAAAATCGATTATATATCTTATCGAGATCATTTATTAATGAAGAAGAAATCGATTCTATTAACTAATAATTTTGAAGAAAAAAAGTAAAACAAAATTGATAACCTGTTTAATTATTTATTAAAAATCAAACATGTTCATCATCTTCATCATCATCATCATCATCATCATTGTCATCTGACTCGTCGACGTGAATAATTATTTGGGAATCAATTATGTAGTCTATTCTAATGTCTCGCTCCCAGTCATGTAAGATTAGATTTTTGGTTTTCTCCACTACTTTCTTCCAGTTATCGCCAGTGACATTTTTGCATCCCTCTTTCAATAACCCCATCATTTTTGTGGCTGTAAAAGGCGGAGCTGTATTTTTTCGTGTAGCGTATCCTGAAACAAGATAAAAAACAAATTGAGTCATAGAATTCTAGTAATAAACATAATCATATTTTTGTCAGTATGTAAATAGACTATGGTTAAACAAGTTACCTTTGATTTGGGCCCAAATTAATTCAATGGCATTGTACTGACAGTGGTATGGTGGAAGCCTCAGGACTTCGTGACCATATTCGTTTGCCATCATATCTAATTTGTATGTCGTTTGGGGCTTGTGCATTTTTACGAGCTTCACTAGCTCCACCTTTAATTTCGTCTCATCGGCTTCCACATTATTGGCTTGGAGCCACTCGATCAACTCGCTCTTCTTATTGGAAGAAGTCGGCGGTTTGTTCAATTGCACGGAGTGATATGGGGCATTGTCCATAATAATTGTGCTGGGTTCTTCTAAATTGCTAAGCATATTTTGAAACCACTCCGTGAATACTTCCGCATTCATATCTTCGTGATATTCTCCCGTCTTTTTCGATTTAAAAGCAAGTAGCCCATTTTCTACAAATCCTTTCGATGTGCCTGCGTGACAAATAATCAATCTCTCCCCTTTTCCTTCTGGCACTTTGGTCGAGGCATGAGGTGTATCGTCAGTCCACATTTTACCGACCGTATGATTGGCATTCAGCCAAGTTTCATCCAGGAAGACGACATTGCTCCAATCGGTAATCGCTTTAGCCTTTTTCAAAAAGGTAACCCGCGCAAGTGCTATATCGCCCCTCTCCATGACAATTTTTCTTTTGTTTACTTTTTTGAATTGGAAACAAATGTCCTTCAATACGCGCCACAAGGATGTAGGACTTCCAGTAAACAAATCAGCATCTTTTAAAGACTTGACCAGCTTTAGAAGCGTCGGTAATTCTTTATTCTGGTAATAGTTATAAATGTGGCTCCGTATAGCATCGGCCGCAAAGCTGTCTACATCTGTTACAGATGCCTTTAAACAAAAGTCAATAACAAAAAACGGTAACGAAAACAACAAAGCACAACGATAGTCAATAACAAAAACACCACGCAAGCTCAAAACAAAGAAAACAGACCGCATACAAGGCAGACGCACTCGTACTGAGTTGATATAACAAGATGGCTGCCAGCTCATGCTTAAGCAGTGTTGCTATATTATAATAAAGCTCCACAAAGACAAAAATGCTTTGTTTAAAGTTTATTATTACATAATTATATTTTATAATCGTATTTTAGTTAAAAATACAACTAACGATTTATGATACTTTATTCGACAATTTATCGATTATAACGATTTTCCTATGTCAATCTCTAACGCAACCTGTTCCGATTCACGCATCAAGAATCATGTATTTGGAATGTTTATATTTAAAGTTTAAATAATTACGGAGAAATAAAAATAGTTTTAAGTTAAAAATGCAAAATAAAACAGTTTTCTTTTTATCTTCGTATTAAGTGTTGTTTCCTGTATTCCGTGTTAGGTAAATTGTTTCGAAATGAATCATGCATGAAATGGAATTAGTCAAATGTCACCGTACCCATGCTATGTGAAAAATATTATAGTGATTCGATTTCGGTTTCTAGTCGTGTTTTATTTTTAAATTTGTTTTTTAAACAAAAAAATAATAATCACCCGACTTTTTAAATGAAACATATTAAAAGACACATCAACATTCGTTCCCGGCAGAGTAGAATTTGGACGACCCTATCTCTTCCCATACGGTGTCGAACAAGGCGACTAAGGAATAGGGATGTTTAACATCAGACTCAGCCTGCATGATTTGAGTCAACAATAGTGTTCGAAAGACGGCAATAGGCTCACCCCCTAATTATGTGGAACCGATTAATGATTGCTGAAATGTGTATGTTACTTCACCTCTGCCTAACCCTCCGGGGATAAAGGCGTGATTATATGTATGTGTATGCATGCAACATAATTTACCTTTAGTTAATTAGCTAACGAGACACTCGTTCTGCAGTTATATTTATCTGAGGACATATTGACAGATTTACAATACAATACAACCTGCCCTCAGTATCATTCTAGAATATGGGCCTAAGAGATTAAGTTTATTCCTTATTTATTAAGGTATAATGTAATAATTAATTTTTGTAGTATAATGTAATAATTAATTTTTGTATATTGGCGTGCTCTGGTTTCTGAATTGTTGTGGGTCTGATTTTGGGTGAGCTTTGTGTTTTTGTGAGAAATAAATGACTAATTAAAATCTATTTTTTTTAGTTTAATTATGTACTTCTTATTTTTTGTGAAAGTTTATTGTCAAGTATTTCGATTATGGATCGTATCTAATTATTAAATACTAATTTGACACATACCTATGTACTTTTATTTTATGAAAGATTGAGAGAATAACCAAAAACGCAATTCGGGTTATGATAGGAACGACACGTCGGGTCAGGTTAGGAAGAGGGTTACGTTCGGAACAAATTCTTCAAGTTTCTAACATAGCCCGCGACCGGGTCAGGTTTTCGGGTCAGGTTCGAAATAATCGGTATATTCCTTGAACGATTGACGAGCTGGCGAGGTACCTCTCCATAATGTAAGTAATGTACTCTTTTGTTGTTTCAGGTAAGCGCATTACTCTAATCTAAATGATTCATTCTGATCAGGTACTGTAAAATTGTGGACCACCGATACGATCATGCAATCATATAACCTCAGAGCCCACACACACGTGCCCAGAAACTGACTGAAGGACTGAGTTTTAACGCCTCCGAAGCACGGAAGCGCTCTGGAAAAATACCACGAAGCGATCACTCATCCAAGAGTGCAACCGTGCGTGCCTACGTAGCTTAACCCACTGGTCGTTTACGGAACAGTGAGCGCCACTGGCCACGAAGTGCTCGTCAAATACTATCATCTCCCATTAAATAGAATTATTTCAATATAAGAAAATTAATAATTGCAAAGTTTTCCATTAAAACCAGGCAAGTAAAATACCAGTAAATACCATTAGCGTAATGTGAAAGGATTATTTTTTAAATGTTGCTTTAAAAAAAAATTATAGTACAAGATGTTCGCATTCGGGCAGTTTCTCAATATGTTTGGCTAGCTAAATAGGGGTGTATATCGTACGAGGGTTAATCATGAGTCGACCACCATAAATACGAGAATGACTGACAAGTAGCATAATACAATAGTTTTTTGTTTAGAATGTTATCAGCTAAACACCTTTTATTTTTTATGTTTTAAATTTGCAAATGCCCTTTGGTTCTACGTTATTGCCAATTTAGATAACCCACATTAGCGCACCTACTTCGTGGTATTTTGTTGCTATTATCATACAGAGGCCACACGCGTTATAACCGAAACGAATACTTATTTCACAGTTTGAAAGACAAATATTCAATTCATTAATTCTACATAATATAACGTAGTTATAACTTATCGATGCCAATTTTATTCTACTCAAGCTAAGTTTATAACAACTTCCTCGGCGCTAGTGGAGAGAAACGGCACGACTAACCGCTCTGCTATATTTTCCAGACGTCAATTTACAATATCAATTTCTTAAAACTAAATGCGGACGAATTTACATCAGGGTCGTGTCAATTATCTTATTTACATAAGGTGGTCTTTATGAAGGTTTTAAAATTGACTGTCAGGCCTACCAAGGATCGATTCAGACAGCTTGATCCCGACCGAGTAGTATTTAGACCACCTTAGACCATCCCCCCATCTCTTCCCAGACCAATATGAGCAGTACAGAGGAGCATACACCACATGGGAAGTGATGGGGTGGGCTATATCTGTAAAGTATAACTATAGTGATATGGTCATTGCCCATTGTAATTTAGAATCTATTGTAATTACTATTAAAGTTCAGTCAGCATTTATGTCTAACCTACGTTCTGCAATCATGAGGGACATGAGGGATATGGTCGCCGCTGAGGTGAACCATGCTATCGAGTCGGTTAAGGCCGATTTTACCACAACAACGGACTTCATCGCTGCGGAGCAACAGGATATACGATCAGATATTATCAAGAAGGGCGACCAGGTGGCACGGCTTGAGTTGGAGCTTTCCAGAACTCAAAATGCACTGACGAAACTACAAAGCCGTCTATCCATAACAGAAAAGATTTCACGCGATTTAAATCTGGAAATTCATGAGGTACCTGAGAGCAAGTCTGAGAATTTAATGCAGTTGTTTAGAAAACTCTGTGAATGTTTACAGGTTGATGTAGTTGAGGCTAATGTCAGGGCCTGCCGCCGAGTTGCTAAAATGAACACGAGCTCTAAGAGACCGCGGAATATTCTCGTTACCCTATCATCGCAGCGCGAGCGTGATGTTGTCTTGTCCGCAGTAACGCGCTTTAATAAGTCTCATTTTGATGACAGGCTCTGTACTGCTCATATTGGTCTTGGTGGCTCAAGTAGTAGAATATATATTACTGAACACCTGTCACCCGAAACAAAGGAGTTGCATAGTGAGGCGCGAAAATTCTGTAAGGACATGAATTATAAATTTGTTTTTTTTTTTTTTTTTTTTTATATAGGACACGTCAATTGGACCTCGCCTCGCCTGATGGTAAGCTGAAGGCAAAGTCCCAGAAAAGAGGGTCACCATTACTTACACATACCGTGTGACAATGGTGACACTCAGCTTGACGGCCTCATCATATGCTTTTTCACGCCCCGCTTAAAGGACCCGGGACTGTAGGAAGAAGGAAACACGTGAGCTGGTAATGAATTCCAGGCCTTAATGGTGCGACAGAGGAAAGAGTCTCCGAACCGCTTGGTTCTTGATCGGATGTTTTGCACCGTGTGCGGATGACATCTAAGACCTGCACGCGTTGTCCTGTGTAGGAAAGGGGAGGGTGGGACTAGTTGGAAGAGCTCATCAGAACACTCCCCATGGTACAATCGGTAAAATACAGCCATGGACGCAACATCTCTACGCAGCTGTAAAGGTTCTAGGGTGTTCGTGATCTCGGGATTCCCAATGATGCGGACCGCACGTCGCTGCAACCTGTCGAGAGCATCTAGTAAGTACTTTGCTGAACCATCCCAGAGATGCGAGCAGTACTCCACACAGGAGCGAATTTGTGTCTTGTATAGAAGACACCGCTGCTCCGGCGTGAAAAACCGTCTCACTCTGTTCAGGACTCCGAGTTTTCGTGAGGCTGTTTTGATGATACTTTCGATGTAGTTTTTGTTATTCAGGTTGCAGCGAACATCCATACCTAGGATATTGAGATTGTCCTGCAGTGGCAGTGGCGTGCTCTGAAGAGTGGGGAGGGGAAGGAAAGAAGATACTTTTGCTGTAAACGCACATGCCTGCGTCTTCTTGGCATTGAACTCAACCAGGTTCTCAGAGCCCCATTGAGAAATGTGATTCAGGATCCCGTCAAGCTCAGTGACAAGAAGCTGCCTTTTCTCCGCGATATCCGACTGCTTGGCCGCAGGATGTCCATGATAACTCCCATGCAAAGTGCTATCGTCTGCATAACAATGAACATTGCCGGTAGACAGCATGTCGTTGATATGCAGAAGAAAGAGAGTGGGTGATAAGACGGACCCCTGGGGCACGCCAGCATTAACCTGCAGAAACTCCGAAGCTCGTCCGTCACAAAGGACGCGAATACGGCGCCCCTGCAGGAAGCTAGCAACCCAGTTGCACAGCCTAGAAGGCAGACCAAAGGCAGGTAGCTTGGAAAGAAGCGATTTGTGCCAGACTCTATCGAAAGCTTTGGCGATGTCAAGACTAATTGCCAGTGACTCGCCGTGCTTGTCCATAGCCTCACCCCAAAGATGGGTAACGTATGCTAGAAGATCACCCGTTGACCGTTTCGGTCTGAAGCCATATTGCCGGTCATTAATTAAGGAGTGATCCTCTAGGTGCCGCATGAGCTGTTTGTTGATTATGTGCTCGAACACTTTGCACAGCACTGAGGTGACGGCTATGGGTCGATAGTTGGCTGGCTCCGAGCGATCCCCCTTCTTGGGAATCGGCTGAACATTCGCCTCTTTCCAAGGCAAAGGCACTGTACCCGAACTGTAGGATAGCCGGTACAGGCGCGTAAGCATTGGAGACAACTCCGCTGCACATTTTTTCAAGACTACCGCTGGAATACCATCCGGACCACTGGCTTTCCGGACATCGAGTGATTGCAGCACTGCACGGACATCGCGTTGCCTGATATGGATATCAGGCATCGCGTGGTCACTGTCGGGTAGTGTTGGTGGCTGCGTACCACAATCATCGATTCGGGAGTTGGCCGCAAAGAGATTAGCCAGCAGATTTGCCTTCTCTTGCGGCTCATGGGCCAGGGATCCATCAGGGTTACGCAGCGGAGGCAGCGAAGGCTGACAGAAGTTGGCTTGCACGGCTTTAGCCAGTCGCCAGTAGCCACGGCTTCCCGTGGGATGCATCACTAGCTCTTGACCAAGCCGCGCTATGCGCAGGGCATCCGCTCTGACGTAGGCCCTTCTGCAGACCTTTGTGGCTCTGTTGTACGCCGCCTTGAAGTGGCCCAGATTGGGATGGCGCGTGGCGCGCGCCCTTACCCAAGCGCGGTACGCAGACTGTTTTTGTTCAACAGCTTCCGCACACTCGCGCCCGAACCAAGGGCGCACCCCGCGGTCACCGGTGACATCGGTGTATGAGATATAGTATTCCATACCCAGACCGATCTCACCGGCGACAGCAGTAGCACAATCCGATGGGTTCTTACCTTCAAAGCAGCGCTCAACCCACGGGATGGACGCAAAATAGTCACGAAGTCCATCCCAGTCCGCTGACGAGTAGTGCCAGAGACGCCGCTTCCCCTGCACGGGTCGTGGGGGCGCTATAATGGGCACCGTGGAACAGACCAGACAGTGGTCGGAGTTGCCTAAAGCGGCTCGCACCGATACACTGTACCGGTCCGGATCACTCGTCAGCAGAAGGTCTAGCAGAGAAGGTGCTAGGCCCGACCTTCTTGGTATCCTAGTGACCTCGTGCACCAATTGGGTCAGGCCGTGCGCCAGAGCAAACGCGTGGGCGGCTCTTCCCGCATGGTCTGTTTTGGAGGAGCCCAACCAGATCTCGTGGTGGGCGTTAAAATCCCCCAAAAACACCAATTCGGCATTCGGAAATCGCTCCTGCGCATCATCTGCCGCCTGACTCAGATATTCAAAGAGTCGAGTTGTCTCAGCATCTCCTGTATGGGAACGGTAGAGGCACACATAGATCTGACTCGTAGGGCCATGGTCTACGTGTACCCAAAGGATGGAGAAGGATGGGTCCTCTAGGCAGCGCAAACGGCGACAGCAAACATCCGCCCTAACAAACACGCACACCCCGGCTTTTGCACGAAAACTTTCCTCAAGAACATAGCCAGGGTAGAGCAAGTAGGTCGTGTCGTCAGGGCGGTGTATTTGCGTCTCCGTTAGAAAAAACATGGCAGGTTTCGCCGTCTCTAGGTGTTGGTGGACGGCGTTGAGGTTTGCATGGAGCCCACAGATGTTAGTGGACTCCACCTCAAATAGCAAGCTTTTGGGAGTGTGTCGAGCCGCTGTGTTGCCTATTTCCTTTAATTGCGCTGCCATGAGTTTGGGTGGGAGAAGGCGTGAAAAAGGAGGTGATTGCCGCCGCAGCACCGTGTGACAAAGCGCGGGATATTGGTTTTATCTATGAATGTGAGGCATGGCGAGAGCTGACGCGCCGAACGGAAGGGCCCCCGTACCCCCCCGAGTATGGTCGCCGGGCTCCCAATTCCGGTCACCAACCGGCACGACGAACCATATCGGGATTATGCGCGGCCTGGTGAGGCAGCCTCCCAAGGTGGTTAACCCCAGTTGGGCCCCTGTACTATACCGCGGGCGGCCAGCGGCACCACCGTTTCTACAGGTCTCCCTGTTCGGCGCATCGCCCCGCGCCATCCCCACTAAACTACGCCAAGACCCACTGGTCCCACTAGTGCTGCGACAACCACCACCTCTGCCCGGCTATGCACTTGCTGACCCCTGAACACAATCCAACCGAGATTGAATTGCTATGGAGGGTTTTTCGCAATAGTGCACGGTGGTACCTACCCGGTCGAAACTTGAGACAAATTTGTGCCACCAAGTTTCTACCACCAGTAACCAGTTGTTTGGGTGCGTTATGGTAGCATTTACGTACGTAAGGATGAAACAAGCCCTGCCATATTAGTGAAAAATACTGAAACACTTAAGAGGCGTCTGTAATTCGTCTTTCACTTGTCTTGTATTTCTTTTCTTCTGTAATAAATATTGTTTTTATTTGTTTAATTATAAGTTACAACCATGTTAAGTATATACTATCAGAATGTAAATAGAATGCGAAGTAAGTTGTCTCAATTTAGTTTAAATCTGTTAAATGCCAACTATGACATCATATGCCTCACGGAAACTAATCTTAACAAGGGCGTGTTTGATGGCGAAATTGTTGATACTCGGTACAATGTTTTCAGAAGGGATCGCGAAGATTTTTCCTCCACTAAGGAGGAAGGAGGTGGGGTTTTGATAGCCATTCAAAAAAAATACCAGGTTATCCGTCAGGCATCATGGGACAGTCATTTGGAGGATGTCTGGAATACTATACTGGCTCCACCTCTCAACTTATGCGTCTGCTATTTGCCCCCGTACATATCTTCTCAAGACTTGGATGAGTTCTATAGCCACTGCCATCATTTGATGCTTAATATCTCTCCGTCGGATGATTTCCTGCTGATTGGGGATTTCAATACCCCTGATTATTATGATTATTATATTGTCACTTGTAATGCACCCTCGCCCTCGGACTCCGCTTCTTTTTCCCAAAGTAAAAAGCTTCAACTACTGAATGAGTCACTCTCACTATGTAACTTAAAACAATTTAACTATATCACAAATATTAATAACCGCTTATTAGATTTAGTACTCTCGAACACGTCTTCTATAACTGTTCGCGAGACACAGGAGCTGTGCCGCAAGGATAACCAGCATCCTGCTCTTGCTATAACCTTACTCACTTCATGTGTATCAAAGGGGCTTAAAAGAAGCACTTCAAAACGGATTAATTTTGCTAAATGTAATTACGAGAAAATAAAAGCTGAATTAAACACTATTAAATGGCACGATATTTTACTGTCCTCTGATGTCGACTTGTGTACGGAAGTTTTTTACGATATTTTAACTCAAATAATAAAAAAACACACGCCGACCACTTCCTTTAAGCTTTCTTCTTATCCATTTTGGTACAGTAAATCACTAATCAAATGTAATCAAGAAAAAAAAAATACCACACTATGTACAAAAAATACGGCAATCCTCGTGATTACGACGTTTTTTCATTACTTCGAGAAAGATGCAAAACTCTAACAAAAAACTGTTACAAAAAATACATTTCAGCTACTGAGGACTCGTTGAAGAAGGACATTAAGTTTTTTTGGAGATTCATTAACAATCGAAAGGGTCAAACCTCGGTGCCCGATACTATGATGTTCAGAGATGCCTCATCATCTGATGGTCAAGGGATCTGCGACCTCTTCTCTAATTATTTTGGCTCAGTCTTTGAGAGACATTCTATTACAGGCGCTAATCCGGCCGACTGTAGCCTGCCCTCTGAAGAATGGTCTCCAAACACACTGTCTCGAATTCTAGTAGAGACAAGTGACGTACTGACTAAAATAAAAAGGCTAGATGTTAGCCGGCCCTGATCTTCTGCCTCCTTCTTTTATTAGATGTTGTGGGAAAGAGTTAGCCCTTCCTTTGTGTATTATCTTTAATAAGTCGTTGACTGCTGGCATATTTCCTAAGCGTTGGAAAACCGCTCACATCATCCCCATTTATAAGAGTGGTGATAAGTCTCACTGTGAAAATTACCGACCAATCAGTATGCTATCCTGCTTCGCCAAAATATTCGAGTCAATGGTTTATACTCATCTATACAATCATTTTAAACGCATTATGTCAGAACATCAACACGGTTTTGTTAAGAACAGGTCAACTGTTACTAATTTGCTCGAATACAAAAATTACCTTTGTCAGGCGTTTGCTGTTGGCGGACAAGTTGATTCTGTATATACCGACTTTTCGAAAGCATTCGATAAGGTCAATCATCAATTGCTTTGTCTCAAGCTTGCGTCATATGGAATTCACGGCAGTTTGTTTCGATGGATTTGTTCATACCTGGATAGTAGAACTCAGTTGGTTGCATTGAAAGGTTTTGTATCTTCACCTATCGTGGTAACTTCTGGAGTACCTCAAGGCTCCCATTTGGGGCCCTTATTCTTCGTTATCTTTATTAACGACCTCATTCAGCAATTGTCATGTAACTGCCTATTATATGCGGACGATTTGAAGATTTTTACGCTGATCTCTAAACCAGAAGACTGTCTAGCCCTTCAATGCGACATTAATACATTGTCGCAGTGGTGTCACACTAATCTTATGTGTTTAAATATCAAGAAATGTTTTGTTATATCATTCACCAACAAGCAAAATAAGATTACGTGGTCGTATGACATTGATGGTGAAATGCTTAATCGGTCAGTGGTTGCCAGGGATCTCGGTGTCATATTTGATGATAAGCTCTCATTTCGTGCCCATTATTGTTCCATCATCTCTAAGGCCAATCAACTCCTAGGGTTTGTCTTGCGATCTACCAAGGAATTCAGAAGGCCTCTTAGTGGTTTGTACCTGTACTACGCCCTGGTGAGAAGTGTTTTAGAATATGGCAGTCCTGTATGGTCGCCTAACTACAGGGTACATGTGAACGATATCGAGCGTATACAGATGAAGGCACTTAGAATCCTAAGCTATCGTCAGGAACCTGGGCGGTCGAATATCGACTACCACGGTAGACTCTGCAAATTCAAAGCACAACAATTGGAAACCCGACGCACATATTTTGATCTGATTTACTTGTACAAGATAATACACTATCTCATAGACTAGCCAGGATTAATTTCTCAACTCACTTTTAATATAAAATTTAGCGCCCGTAGGTCTAATGTGACTAATCTATTTTCCCTTCGGGTTTATAAAAATAACATATCTTTCCATAATCCTTTAACTAGGATGGCGCGCCAATACAACGAGTTGGCAAAGCAGAACAAGCACCTAGATATATTTGATTCCAATTTTAACAGATTTATCAAAATTTCGAAAGACATCCTCCACAATAGTTCGTCCTTGTAAGTAACACTCATTTATATTCTCTTTCCAATTAGTTTGTTTAAGAGCTCTTACTGTTTTTATATGTTGTTTAAATGTGTGCACATGTAGTTATGTTACAATCCAGTACGGAACTGTATTTTCATCATATTATTTTTATTTGATTGTAATGTGTTTTGTGTACCTGAATAAATAAATAAAAAAATAAAAAATAAAGATTGAATATAGTTAGTGCTGTTTACGAAAACTAACCTTTGCAATGGCACGACACGACATCAACGTGTGCCCAATGTGAGACAAATTAGGCAGTGTAAACTCGTTGCATTGGTCGTCTCTGTTTTTAAGAAAAATGTCCTGTCTTCTAAAACGAAAATGCACTAAAAGTAAAAAATAAATCAATTACAAATATAACTTAAAATTAATTTAAAAATTACAAAATCACCGTCACAAAAAGCATTTCTCAAAAAGTTAAAAATAAATTGTGATGGTTACTTAGCCCTATAACTTTGATATACATAGTAATATTTTGATTCAAACGTTGCTGTGTCGGGGGATCTTGGATCGCATCGATAAGTCCCTAGCGGGGGTTTTTAAATTAACTTTAAATTATATTTGTAATTGATTTATTCTTTACTTTCAGAGCATTTTCGTTTTAGAAGACATGTCATTCTTTTGTTAAAATTTATTGTAATGGTTCAGATTCGTACAAATTACTCGGTTTGTCTAGGTAAACAATCTTGATGTGAATTTTAATAAACTTCTGCTTAAACTAGTGAACCGTTTCTGTCGCGTTTTATTATTAAAGTGAGTTTTAAACAAAAAAATACCTTTAGTTAAATACCTAAGCAAACCTAGTTGAGTATTATGTGCTTGTGGCAGAAAGGGTGGAAAATTAAAGATATGAATAAATGCTTTACACTAAGTTTATTAATAATGGACACAAACAATAAAGTATCAATACACCATCCATAGTCGTCGACATACAACATTCCTACATTTTTTTTATTTACATTTTTTATATAAATTTTTTCTCTTTCCTATACATCCAGGCGATGATATAGTGTAATTTTTCACCGTAATAAGTCGCGTTCTCTTAAAGATGGCGGCCGCGCGCGTCTCTTGTGGTAGAAGGCCAACTTCTGCATCGCGTGCGAATCAGTAAAAGCGACCTTCTCCTTCCTCTCTACCTGTACCTCGGTTTGTAGTACCTCCTTGGTGCCTTCGTTTTCCATAGGTTTGTGCTGGAATGCTTTCATATTTGTATCCTGTTCTACAGTGAACAGAATAAGGCTGATGTCTTAAAAGATTTTTTCTCTTTCATTGATAGGGATTTTGATGCCCTGTCAATACATCATAGAAGAAGAAAAAGAGCATTTCAGTTTCTTCATCTGGAAGCATGGTAGTCTTCTTCTTATTCATATATGTCTCATGGGTAGTTTGTGATTCAGACAGGCGACGTTTGTTACTCGGACGGTCTTGAGGTAAATTTTGGTTTTGTTCCTCCTGGTTGTTGTTGGAGGTAGTTGTTGGGGAGGGATATATGGAGCGGTATGCGTAGACGTAGGGGGAGTTTATGGGGAGGCTTGAGAACGGCACAGTGACGCGGCAGGTGTGGATGAGGTGGCCGCGTTGCGCGCAGCCGCTGCAGAACAGTTGGTCTTGCTCCTTGTACTGGTCGCACCTTTCGAGAGGCGCGTTGTTGTCGATCTGTTACAATGAAACATAATATGTTACTACACAAATATTAAACAAGTGAACAAAAGTAAGTAGGTATATTAACAGACCAAGAGCCCGCGGCGATCAGATTGTCGTTCTGAATATAGGTAAGATCCCATAGTGGTTTTGCCAGATAACAGGGACAGGACGTGAATAAAACACACACTTGCTCATAAAGTTGATCTAAATTCACCGCCATGGCGCCTATAATTTATTGGTTGAATTACTTTGTTCTTCAAAAAGTTCCGAAGAAAGAATCATATTCAATAGTACAAATAAATTAATACCCCTACTGCTTACTAATTTTTTGCAACTTCGTATTTATATAGATAATTTCAACTTGTACATGTTTAATGAACAAAACTATGCCATTAAAAAGTTCATTATAATTTTATTAACTGCACATTTACTAATTGTTTCTCTAAATAAACTTAGGTAGGTACTTTATACTAGTACGTTATGAAACTGTTGCATAATGTGGGTTCTTAATCCAAATTTTGTGCAATTTCATGCGACATTTTTTAAATGGTTAACATGATTTGCGTAAAATTACAAAAAAAAAATTAAAAAGAGAAAGAACATAAAATAATTTTGATATCCTGTGCGTAAGCAATTTCGTTGAAGTTGTTTTTAATTTTAATGTTTATATTTCAGTATGAGAATAGATAAAATGAATGTCGTATAGTATAAGTGTGTATTGATAAATACGGTCCTCGGCTCTTTTAAGACCCGAGAAGCTTGTCTGCTCCGGTTTTAATGGCGCCTCAGTGGTAATCACCAACTTTACGCACTTGTACCATAATGTACAGACCTACTATTATATGTAAATGAAGAATAGACCATTAAATTGGCTTTTACAAAACGTCAATATAAAAAGAAATATGAAAGACTAGTCGATTCCACAAGGTTCATCACTTGTCCATTGCGTTATGCATTGGTTTCCACCTGTGTAACACTAGGTAGAGTAAATTTATTACATTTGGTTTTGTTCCCATTAAGGCAAAGATTATTTGTACTAAACGAATGGACTACTCTTGTGATTGCACTATTCACTTCGTCATAATTATTTTGATGCCCTTTAATTTTAAATATTAACGAAGTGTCGTCAGTAAATAAAACAATACTATTTTTGTTCCTTACATAGTGGGGGAGGTCATTTATATATATTAAAAATAAAAATGGTCCAAGTATCGAACCCTGTGAAACGCCTATGGAAACCATAGATCCTATTGAGATAGATCACAAAAGACACTTCGTAAATACACGTCCTTTAGTAAACCCGAACTGTTTATCATGAAATAATTTGTTTTTACCAAAATGGGACGGCATCTGTCCCAGAATTAGTTTCTCAAATACTTTACTCACGATCGGCAACACAGAAACGGATCAGAATTTAGAAGGATCTGCGGTGCTGCCAGCCTTGTACAGTAAAGAATGTGTATAAGACTCACCGTGTTGTGGTACCTGCGCCACAGGTCGGGGCAGTGCGAGGATGGGTGGCCGCGCTGGCCACACTCGGCGCAGGCGAGCGCGCCCCAGCCGCAGTAGTTGCGGCACATGGACGAGTACAGCTCGTTGGGCGACCCGCACTGCAATGAATAATACACGTTAATATGCGCAGAAGCTCGTAATGTTACAAATAATAACGGTTGTGAAAGGACAGTCAAATTAATCGACTAACTTAAAAACGGTGAATGCTCAATGTGACAAGTTAATGCTCAAGTCTATCTATCAGCACCTTTGTTATAAAAAATATACTAGTTTCATTAAATTAACTACTTTACAAGTAAATTGAATTAAATGGTGAGTGTGGTTGAGTGTAAGATATTCAACTCCAAAACAAGTATAACATCAATGTGGTACTTACATTAAGACAGATCGTAGTAGGACAGCGAGTTGCTAGATGTCCAGTGAGGCCGCACATGTAGCACACGGGTGGCTTCGTGGGGCAGGCGTCGTGTCGGTGTCCGGGCCGGTAGCAATTGTAGCACCTGTGAAGGAAATGGGTGCACAGGTTATTATGATGTTTTAACTTCGGTAAAAGCAAACATTGTCAAGCAGGTGCACTGATTAGCGTCAAAAGTTATGGTAGGACCCATTCAAAAAATCCCTTCAGTGAAGTAAGTTGAAGTCCTCCTACTTTGCAATAAAAGAAAGCTATAAACTGAATGCTTCATAAAGCTTAAAACTAATAAATCAATGAACCGATTTTGATGAAATTAGGTACAGAGATAGATCAGACCTTGGGACATTATATAGACTAACAATGCATTCTATGGACAATTGGCATACGACCACGTGTATTCTTGATATTTTCTGATTTAATACTTTTCTTTTAGAGCGTGATTTTTCAGGAGTCTGGTTTTAGTTTTGGACCTTATATTTATTTTTATTATTTTGGGGCAAGCAACAACACTATAATATATATTTGAAATGTGCTAATTAAACTTTTCATTTGATACCAAACACGGCGGCATATTTATCTCAAATTGATTTTTAACACAGAAGCTTATGACCGCTAGAGGGCGCCACGTTGGTTTCAAGGACAAATCATGTAACCTATAACCAGCGGACGACCAAGACGCTTCAAATGATATCTTATTTGTCCCGTAAAAACTGGGCAAATAAGTAATAATAATCAGTAGTTGAGGAGCTATGAGGGAGCAGACGAACCTACAAACAATACGTTGGCTGTGAAAATCCCTCCTTTGGCTTCGCCGTAGTCGGGTAAAACGGAAACAAATGAAGTACTTACGTAATTTTCCTCTCAGTCTGGGCTGGCAGTCTATCCTTATCGTCAATCGCCCATAAATGCTCGTCATCTAAAAATAAAGAACACTTCGTTAATTCCCAGTAACAAAACCTACACAATATGCTAATTAGTATTCAAATAGGGTCATTAATATCTAACTTAAAACTAGAATATAAGTGATGGAGTATAATGGGTGACTGGGCTATAGGTACAATATTGGTGAGTGAATTATGCATCATTATTATAATCGGAACCAAAACTTCAGTCCGATGGACAATTTTTTTCCAACGGGCTAACGGAAAGTCTTATAAATGATCAAACTGCAATATCTAACCGTTCACCTAAGGCGAGCCGCACACCAGCAAATGCGAACTCTGCGAATGCTTCTCAACATTTGGCACTAGAAGAATTTGCGGCATGAATACACATAATTGGTTCAAATACATTGGTTGTGTGCTTGCTGCCTTGGTAAGCGACCTCTCTAACTCACCAAACGTCAGATATTATATAAAAATAAAAGAATACGCTAAGAAAATCTACAAAGTGAATATAGTTCAACTACTTCTTAGTTGGAGTTCTAGAATGTGGATAAACATACTTAGGGCCTGGAATCTCTACTGACATAATACAGAGCGCACAGCTAGTTGTAGTATAATGATATTCAAAAGTAACTTACGTCGCGTATTTTTTGATATCTCCTCGCCACCAAAGTTCTCGCCTCCCCAGCTCTCGTTATCCAATTTCTCCCACAATGCGCGAACCGTTGCTCGACAGAATGTTCGTCGATTACGTATCTTGTCCTTACCGTTCAAGTGATCAAAATCCAAGTCACCCTCCAATATCGCAGGATATTTCGTGGACATGAACTTAGAAACATTACTTTCAGCTTTGTCTGGATTTTCGTAGTCTTCAGATTTAGTAAATCCAGACACATTCCGCGTTACGACATTCTCAGTGATATCGGAGTCATCGATATTGTGAGTACTGATATATGTATCATTGTCGGTTAGGTCAACAATAGCTGAACTTGCAAACACATTTCGTTCGACACTAGACACTTCAATTTCACACACTGGTTGATCTACTTGAATTTCCTCATCTTCATCACTCGATTCAACCACTATATACTCCGCATCATCTTCAATAATTTTCATGGGCGTTTTCATGTTCTGCGATATTGGTGTCTGGAATATGGATAGGTCAACTGTGGGTGGTAGTTCCAGCGAGTCACACTTCTCTTCGGACGTAGCCGTTTGGTTTGTTTGTTTGCTGAAGGTAAGTGATGCGTGCATAGGTTCTTCCTTCGTATTCATTTTCTCTTCGGCTCGTTGGTGGCGCTTTTCGTGATATAGTATATCCTTCGTTCTGGTTCTCTTTCGATGGTCGCACAAATGCTACACTGCTAATCTCACGACTTACTTCGTCCGTAGTTGAACAGCGAATGATAACTTAACCAGACTCCGCGTGCAACTAAACTGTTAAAGTGGTGGTGGGAGCAGAGCAGGTAAATAAAAGAGCTTTTGTTCCTACTACAGCGTCCCACTCTCCATTGCGAAAGGGTGAAGGTCATTGTCAGTGTTTGTAAAGAAAATGCATTTAATAGAACAATAGATAATAATTAAACCTAACGTGCTTCTTTGTAAGCATTCTCGGAGTCCGAAGTGATAAGGTAGGCTAAACAATAAACTCACTCCATTCGTTTACCTGTCCGAGAGCATGGGATTTTAGGCGCTATCTAGAAATGTAAAGATTTCTAGAAGATACTATCAGAAACAGAATTGTTTGCCGTATTTGGCATGGTGGAATATTTTGGTTCTTGTGGTAATTTACGGCGTATTACTGTATATGTCTTGAAATACACCCGGAATTAGTTTATTTTTAGGATATTTACTGATTTTTTACTATTAAAATGTAAATAGGTATATCAAGCTGTGGACAGGCGCTATGCGACAGATCAAATAGGAAAAATCCGTTTTTTTTTTTCTGTATGGGAGTATGTAGTTTAAGAATATTCGTTCACATATCATACGAATATGCTTAAACTAGTGATTCGATTTCGGTTTCTAGTTGTGTTTTATTTTTAAATTTGTTTTTTAACAAAAAAATAATAATCACCCGAGTTTTTAAATGAAACATATTAAAAGACACATCAACATTCGTTCCCGGCAGAGTAGAATTTGGACCACCCTATCTCTTCCCATACGGTGTCGAACAAGGCGACTAAGGAATAGGGTTGTTTAACATCAGACTCAGCCTCAGATGCATGGTTTGAGCCAACAATAGTGTTCGGAAGACGGCAATAGGCTCACCCCCTAATTATGTGGGACCGATTACAATGATTGCTGAAATGTGTATGTTACTTCACCTCTGCTTAACCCTCCGGGGATAAAGGCGTGATTATATGTATGTATATGCATGGAACATACCTTTAGTTAATTAGCTAACGAGACACTCGTTCTGCAGTTCTATTTATCTGAGGACATATTGACAGATTTACAATACAATACAACCTGCCCTCAGTATCATTCTAGAATATGGGCCTAAGAGATTAAGTATATTCCTTGAACGATTGACGAGCTGGCGAGGTACCTCTCCATAGTGTAAGTAATGTACGAAACTGACTGAAGGACTGAGTTTTAACGCCTCCGAAGCACGGAAGCGCTCTGGAAAAATACCACGCAGCGATCACTCATCCAAAAGTGCAACCGTGCGTGCCTACGTAGCTTAACCCACTGGTCGTTTACGGAACAGTGAGCGCCACTGGCCACGAAGTGCTCGTCAAATACATCATCTCACATTAAATAGAATTATTTTTATATAAAAAATTAATAATTGCAAAGTTTTCCATGAAACCTGGCAAGTAAAATACCAGTAAATACCATTAGCGTAATGTGAAAGGATTATTTTTTAAATGTTGCTTTAAAAAAAAATTCTAGTACAAGATATTCGCATTCGGGCAGTTTCCGAGAATCGACTTCACTCAAAGCATGCTAATATAATATGTTTGGCTAGCTAAATAGGGGTGTATATCGTACGAGGGTTAATCATGAGCCGACCACCATAAATACGAGAATGACTGACAAGTAGCATAATACAATAGTTTTTTGTTTAGAATGTTTTTTTTTTTTTTTTTTACGTGCGCAAAATCCCCTCGGATACCTCCCCACCGGAGCCGGTGGAGGAGGTTATGTCGGACACGAACCGACTAAAACGCACGCCGCCTGTGGGTCGTTTTGGTTGCCGAAGGTGAGGTTGACAGGCATATCCCTCGCACTCCGGCCGACCCAGGGCCATCTCTCACGATCTGGCCCTCTTCTCGGGTGTGGGGACTACAGAGTCCCCAACTCGTCCCCGGAATCGGGGAGGCGCGCCACGCGCGCCGCCGCCGCGGCCTGCTTCTGCCAGGGTGACAGGCGGCTTCACCTGTCACCCCCAGGCCGGCGCTCATGGGGGGCGGAGGTCGTTCATCGACCTCCGACGCCCGAGTTGCCTTTGTACGCGGGCAGCTTGTCTTGCGATCCTTCGTCGCTCCCGATGCCGCTCCCGCCCCGCCTCCTCCTTCACGAACATTACTTGCTCGCAGAAGGAGGCGCCGGCCGAGAAGGAGGCGCCGGCCGAACTAAAGCTAAACACCCTTTAATTTTTATGTTTTAAATTTGCAAATGCCCTTTGGCTCTACGTTATTGCCAATTTAGATAATCCACATTAGCGCACCTACTTCGTGGTATTTTGTTGCTATTATCATACAGAGGCCACACGCGTTATAACCGAAACGAATACTTATTCCACAGTTTGAAAGACAAATATTCAATTCATTAATTCTACATAATATAACGTAGTTACATATATAACTTATCGATGCCAATTTTACTCTACTCAAGCTAAGTTTATAACAACTTCCTCGGCGCTAGTGGAGAGAAACGGCATTACTAACCGCTCTGCTATATTTTCCAGACGTCAATTTACAATATCAATTTCTTAAAACTAAATGCGGACGAATTTACATCAGGGTCGTGTCAGTTACCTTATTTACATAGGGTGGTCTTTATGAAGGTTTTAAAATTGACTGTCAGGCCTACCAAGGATCGATTCAGACAGCTTAGATCCCGACCGAGTAGTATTTAGACCACCTTAGACCATCCCCCCCATCTCTTCCCATGTGTTACGTTGTCGTACAAGGCGACTAAGGGATAGGGCTGTTTAACATCACACAGATATTACACCGCAGATGCGTGGCTCGATTCAATTATAGTACCCAGAAGACGGCAATAGCATAGAATAGATTATAATACTACGTACGCAATATGCTCACCCGTGGGACCGTACAAAATGATTGGTGAAATGTGGGTGTTAATTCACGTCTGCCTAACCATATATATTGGGAAGCTACAAAGATTGCCCAAACAATAAATGGCACGAACTGCCCTCTTTTTACCCGACTACGGCGAAGCAAGAGGGGAGTTATGATTTTGACAGGCTATGTGTGTATGTATGTATTAGGTCTTTACCTATGAAAATGCCGAAATTTTCCTTACAGATTCATGAGTTCGTTATTCCTGTAATTCAATAGCTATTTCCATTCTTTATATTTTGTTTGAAAGTTGGTTTCAAGATTTTATAACCTGGTACAAAATTTTGTTTTTATTGGCCGCTTTATAAATGAAATTCGATCTTCAAAAACAGTACATCTCAAATGCCATGCATTTTGATGATAAATTTCGTATTACTTTGTTACAGCTGTCACTTTTCAATAATGTAATAAAAGTGTCAGCTTAATTTTGTCTTATTCATACACAAAAACAATCATAAAATTTGGATTTATCATTCCTAAACAAATGAAAAAATTTTAGTACTGAAAATTGGGTTTCCAACAATTTCTTAAAAAAAAACGGCAACTTCAAATATAACGACCTATTATGTATGTATGTATGTAGGTTTATTTGTTCTTTCATTGCTCCTGCATTACTACTTTGAACTGGACATATGACGTATCATTAGAAGCGTCTTGGCCGTCCGTCGGCTATATGACGTATCACTGAATGTAATGTAGCACCCTCTAGCGTTCATAAAGTACTGTGTTAAAAAATAAACTTGACGTAAATATCATCTAAAAGGGCTTCATTAATTATAGCCGTTGCTTGCCCCAATATAATATAAATTAAAAAATAAGTTTAAACTAATACCCGACTACTTAGTCTAACAAAAGAATACATTCTATGAAAAAGTTGCGTACGACCACAATACTTTTTAAAGTGTGATTTTTCAGTGTAGTCGGGTTTTAGTTTTAACTAAATTTTTTATGTAATATAAAATTAGTTTCTAAATCTGTTACCTTTCGGTAAAGTAGTATTCCATAGGACATCAAGCTTCGGAAGTAATTAAAGTATAAAACTATTTATACAGTTGATTGATGGCACTTGGTCGAATTTGATGTTGTGATGCCGTAAGGCGCAACCAGTCAGGTCTAATAAAACATACCGTGAAAAAACTACAATGTTATGTTATGTTTTATTGCTGGAGGGTTAGGCAGAGGTGAATTAACACCCACATTACACCAATCATTGAATTCACTCCCACGTAATAGAGGGTGAGTCTATTGCCGTTTTCCGGGCACTATTGTTGACTTAAGCCATGCATATGAGGCCGAGTCTGTATATATTGTGTCTGATGTTAAACAGCCCTATCCCTTAGTTGCTTTGAACGACACCACATGGGAAGAGATGGGGTGGGCTATATCTGTAAAGTATAACTATAGTGATATGGTCATTGCCCATTGTAATTTAGAATCTATTGTAATTACTATTAAAGATTGAATATAGTTAGTGCTGTTTACGAAAACTAACCTTTGTAATGGCACGACACGACATCAACGTGTGCCCCATGTGAGACAAATTAGGCAGTGTAAACTCGTTGCATTGGTCGTCTCTGTTTTTAAGAAAAATGTCCTGTCTTCTATAACGAAAATGCACTAAAAGTAAAAAATAAATCAATTACAAATATAACTTAAAATTAATTTAAAAATTACAAAATCACCGTCACAAAAAGCACATCTCAAAAAATTAAAAATAAATTGTGATGGTTACTTAGCCCTATAACTTTGATATACCTAGTAATATTTTGATTCAAACGTTGCTGTGTCGGGGGATCTTGGATCGCACCGATAAGTCCCTAGCGGGGGTTTTTAAATTAACTTTAAATTATATTTGTTATTGATTTATTCTTTACTTTCAGAGCATTTTCGTTTTAGAAGACATGTCATTCTTTTGTTAAAATTTATTGTAATGGTTCAGATTCGTACAAATTACTCGGTTTGTCTAGGTAAACAATCTTGATGTGAATTTTAAATAAACTTCTGCTTAAACTAGTGAACCGTTTCTGTCGCGTTTTATTGTTAAAGTGAGTTTTAAACACCTTTAGTTAAATACCTAAGCAAACCTAGTTAAGTATTATGTGCTTGTGGCAGAAAGGGTGAAAAATTAAAAATATGAATAAATGCTTTACACTAAGTTTATTAATAATGGACACAAACAATAAAGTATCAATACACCATCCATAGTCGTCGACATACAACATTCCTACATTTTTTATATACATTTTTATATACATTTTTTTCTCTTTCCTGTACATCCAGGCGATGATATAGTGTAATTTTTCACCGTAATAAGTCGCGTTCTCTTAAAGATGGCGGCCGCGCGCGTCTCTTGTGGTAGAAGGCCAACTTCTGCATCGCGTGCGAATCAGTAAAAGCGACCTTCTCCTTCCTCTCTACCTGTACCTCGGTTTGTAGTACCTCCTTGGTGCCTTCGTTTTCCATAGGTTTGTGCTGGAATGCTTTCATATTTGTATCCTGTTCTACAGTGAACAGAATAAGGCTGATGTCTTAAAAGATTTTTTCTCTTTTATTGATAGGGATTTTGATGCCCTGTCAATACATCATAGAAGAAGAAAAAGAGCATTTCAGTTTCTTCATCTGGAAGCATGGTAGTCTTCTTCTCATTCATATATGTCTCATGGGTAGTTTGTGATTCAGACAGGCGACGTTTGTTACTCGGACGGTCTTGAGGTAAATTCTGGTTTTGTTCCTCCTGGTTGTTGTTGGAGGTAGTTGTTGTGGAGGGATATATGGAGCGGTATGCGTAGACGTAGGGGGAGTTTATGGGGAGGCTTGAGAACGGCACAGTGACGCGGCAGGTGTGGATGAGGTGGCCGCGTTGCGCGCAGCCGCTGCAGAACAGTTGGTCTTGCTCCTTGTACTGGTCGTACCTTTCGAGAGGCGCGTTGTTGTCGGTCTGTTACAATGAAACATAATATGTTACTACACAAATATTAAACAAGTGAACAAAAGTAAGTATATTAACAGACCAAGAGCCCGCGGCGATCAGATTGTCGTTCTGAATATAGGTAAGATCCCATAGTGGTTTTGCCAGATAACAGGGACAGGACGTGAATAAAACACACACTTGCTCATAAAGTTGATCTAAATTCACCGCCATGGCGCCTATAATTTATTGGTTGAATTACTTTGTTCTTCAAAAAGTTCCGAAGAAAGAATCATGTTCAATAGTACAAATAAATTAATACCCCTACTGCTTACTAATTTTTTGCAACTTCGTATTTATATAGATAATTTCAACTTGTACATGCTAAATAACAAAACTAAGCCGTTAAAAAGTTCATTATAATTTTATTAACTGCACATTTACTAATTGTTTCTCTAAATAAACTTAGGTAGGTACTTTATATTAGTACGTTATGAAACTGTTGCATAATGTGGGTTCTTAATCCAAATTTTGTGTAATTTCATGCGATATTTTTTAAAATGGTTAACATGATTTGCGAAAAATTACAAAAAAAAATTGAAAAGAGAAAGAACATAAAATAATTTTGATATCTTGTGCGTAAACAATTTCGTTGAAGTTGTTTTTAATTTTAATGTTTATATTTCAGTATGAGAATAGATAAAATGATTTTTAGTATTATTTTATTCGCAAGTGTGTTGAAAAACGTCGTATAGTATAAGTGTGTATTGATAAATACGGTCCTCGGCTCTTTTAAGACCCGAGAAGCTTGTCTGCTCCGGTTTTAATGGCGCCTCAGTGGTAATCACCAACTTTACGCACTTGTACCATAATGTACAGACCTACTATTATATGTAAATGAAGAATAGACCATTAAATTGGCACTTACAAAACGTCAATATAAAAAGAAATATGAAAGACTAGTCGATTCCACAAGGTTCATCACTTGTCCATTGCGTTATGCATTGATTTCCACCTGTGTAACACTAGGTAGAGTAAATTTATTACATTTGGTTTTGTTCCCATTAAGGCAAAGATTATTTGTACTAAACCAATGGACTACTCTTGTGACTGCACTATTCACTTCATCATAATTATTTTGATGCCCTTTAATTTTAAATATTAACGAAGTGTCGTCAGTAAATAAAACAATACTATTTTTGTTCCTTACATAGTAGGGGAGGTCATTTATATATATTAAAAATAAAAATGGTCCAAGTATCGAACCCTGTGAAACGCCTATGGAAACCATAGATCCTATTGAAATAGATCACAAAAGACACTTCGTAAATACACGTCCTTTAGTAAACCCGAACTGTTTATCATGAAATAATTTGTTTTTACCAAAATGGGACGGCATCTGTCCCAGAATTAGTTTCTCAAATACTTTACTCACGATCGGCAACACAGAAACGGATCAGAATTTAGAAGGATCTGCGGTGCTGCCAGCCTTGTACAGTAAAGAATGTGTATAAGCCTCACCGTGTTGTGGTACCTGCGCCACAGGTCGGGGCAGTGCGAGGATGGGTGGCCGCGCTGGCCGCACTCGGCGCAGGCGAGCGCGCCCCAGCCGCAGCAGTTGCGGCACATGGACGAGTACAGCTCGTTGGGCGACCCGCACTGCAATGAACAATACACGTTAATATGCGCAGAAGCTCGTAATATTACAAATGTTAACGTTTGTGAAAGGACTGTCAAATTAATCGACTAACTTACAAACGGCGAATGCTCAATGTGACAAGTTAATGCTCAAGGCTATCTATCAGCACCTTTGTTATAAACAATATACTAGTTTCATTAAATTAAATACCTTACAAGTAAATTGAATTAAATGGTGAGTGTGGTTGAGTGTAAGATATTCAACTCCAAAACAAGTATAACATCAATGTGTTACTTACATTAAGACAGATCGTAGTAGGACAGCGAGTTGCTAGATGTCCAGTGAGGCCGCACATGTAGCACACGGGTGGCTTCGTGGGCCAGGCGTCGTGTCGGTGTCCGGGCCGGTAGCAATAGTAGCACCTGTGAAGGAAATGGGTGCACAGGTTATTATGATGCTTTAACTTCGGTAAAAGTAAACATTGTTAAGCAGGTGCACTGACTAGCGTCAAAAGTTATGGTAGGACCCATTCAAAAAAATCCCTTCAGTCAAGTAGCTTGAAGTCCTCTACCTTGTAATAAAGAAAAGCTATAAACTGAATGCTTCATAAAGCCTAAAACTAATAAACAAATGAACCGATTTTGATGAAATTAGGTACAGAGATATATCACACCTTATGACATTATATAGGCTAACAATGCATTCTATGGAAAATTGGCATACGACCACGTATATTCTTGATATTTTCTGGTTTAATACTTTTATTTTAGAGCGTGATTTTTCACGAGTCTGGTTTTAGTTTGGACCTTATTTTTATTTTTATTATTTTGGGGCAAGCAACAACACTATAATATATATTTTAGTAGCGATGTAGTGGCGCCCTGCTCTCCTGAGACCCTTACTGGTCTGCGGAGCAAGCATCCAGCGCCTGCGGGTGGCCTTTCCTTTCCTGAGGCACCTGTCCCCGACCCTGATTGCCTGTGCGTAACGGCCAAGGAAGTGTTGGCAGCCGTTGTCTCCTTTCGAAGTGGCTCTGCCGGAGGTCTTGACGCATTAACCCCACAACATTTAAAAGATCTTTTAGGGCCAAGCACCGGGGAGGCTGGTGAGGCACTTCTGAAGGAGCTAACGGCTCTCATGAATTTGATGCTCTCCGGTAGTGTGGATGATGCCATCACAGACATTTTGTATGGGGCTAATTTGTGTGCCCTACGCAAGGCAGATGGTGGCATTCGTCCTATTGCCGTGGGATGTACGTACCGACGTATGGCAGCCAAACTCTGTTGTAAATATTACAAAACCGAGTTATCTTTGAAGTTCCAGCCCCTCCAAATTGGTTTTGGTTCAAAGGGGGGCTGTGAGGCTGCCATACATGCTTTATCAACCTACCTTGGCTCCAGTAAAGGTGAGGTCATTCTCAAGGTCGATGTGAAGAATGCTTTCAACTCGGTGAACAGAGACACCTTGTTGAACCAAGCTAAATTAGAAACACCCAAAATTTATAATTTTCTTTGGCAATGTTACAGATACCCCTCCAAATTATTATACAAGGACAACCTTTTGAAATCAGCTGTTGGATGTCAACAAGGAGACCCTCTTGGACCGGTAATTTTCAGTTTAGCTATTCAGCCCATTATTCGGCGGTTAAATTCTAAATTTAATGTATGGTACCTAGACGATGGGACTCTAGGGGGAGATGTGGAGACAGTTTTACAAGATTTGGCATTTATTAAAAATGAATTTAGATTAATTGGTTTAGAACTAAATGACAGCAAATGCGAGATTTTTTTAAACGACGTTTCGGACAAAATTTCTACTATCTCTAAATTCAATTCCATAGCTCCCACCATCAAAATTTTAGAAAAAGACTCTTTACGTCTCCTCGGGTCCCCAATCCTAGAAGATGCCTATACCCCATTTATAGAGGAAAAAATTCAAAATTTTAGTGACATTTCGGATCGCCTACTCAAAATTAATATACACTCGGCTTTCACTATTCTTCGGTATTGCCTATTCGTTCCAAAATTCACCCATGCCCTACGATCAACGCCATTTTTTAAACATTTAACGATTTTGAAAAAAATGGACGAAATTATAGAAAATACCCTCACCAAAATTTTAAATGTGGCCTTGGATGACCGAGCTTTACTACAAGCGACTCTACCGATTCGCTTGGGTGGGCTCGGTATTCGCAAAATTTCAGATGTCAGCTTACCAGCGTTCCTGTCTTCAGTCCACAGTACCGAAGAATTAACTAGGAAAATCCTTGCACCTACACTAGTTAATTCTGAAGTATTGTGTAAGACTGATGCAGTGAACGCTTGGAAAATTGAAAATCCAAACACCGATCTCCCAAGGAACCTCTTCTCACAGCGTCAGTGGGACGGGCCGCTCTGCAGCTTAGTTGGAAAAAAATTACTAAATACATGTTCCAATGCTGCTGAGCGTGCCCGTTTACTGGCGGTTGGAGTGTGGGAATCGGGTCTTTGGCTACAAGCTCTTCCGTCATCTAACGTAGGAACTATGTTAGATGACACTACCTTCCGCATCGCAACTTGTCTCCGTTTAGGTGCGCCGTGTGTTTCTCCGCATCAATGCCGCTGTGGAGAAGCCGTTGACAGACTCGGACACCATGGTCTGTCGTGCTGCAGGAGCGCAGGGCGAATTCCACGGCACGCCAGCCTCAATGACATAATCCGCCGTGCTCTTGTCACCGCCGGTGTACCAGCTGTACTAGAACCAAACGGTTTGGCGCGTGACGATGGCAAGAGACCGGATGGCATGTCGTTAATGCCATGGAAGATGGGTAGGACTCTGGTGTGGGACGCCATATGCGTTGATACCATGGCTCCTACCCATATAACTAGCACGGCTGGCTGTGCTGGAGCTGCTGCTGCTTCTGCAGAGGCTCTCAAGCGGCGCAAATACTCCAATCTCATCGGAGATTATGAATTTGTGCCGTTTGGAGTCGAGACTTTGGGGTCATGGGGTCCGAGCGCTCGCAACCTCTTCCGTGAGATTGCGAAGCGTATGGTCGACGCTTCTCGTGACCAGAAGGCTGGCCTCTTTTTAGGTCAGAGAATAAGCATTGCCATACAACGTGGCAATGCTGCCAGTCTTCTGGGAACGCTGCCACAAGAGGCATGCGATGCGGAGGAATTCTACGACGCATTTTAATTGTTCTTAGCTATAAGTTGTATAATAGTTATTTTATTTTTATTGTATTTAATATTTATAAATTATTTCTGTATAGATTACTTAGAATTGAGATATTGTTTCTATTTTATATTCCATGTCATATAAACATTAACTTTGTTATTATAATAATTTAATTCATTTAAATTACACTATATATTTGAAATGTGCTAATTAAAGTCTTTTCATTTGATACCAAACACGGCGGCATATTTATCTCAAATTGATTTTTAATACAGAAGCTTATGACCGCTAGAGTGTCAAGGACAAATCATGTAACCTATAACCAGCGGACGACCAAGACGCTTCAAATGATATCTTATTTGTCCCGTAAAAACTGGACAAATAGGTCATAATAATCAGTAGTTGAGGAGCTATGAGAGAGCAGACGAACCTACAAACAATACGTTGGCTGTGAAAATCCCTCCTTTGGCTTCGCCGTAGTCGGGTAAAACGGAAACAAATGAAGTACTTACGTAATTTTCCACTCAGTCTGGGCTGGCAGTCTATCCTTATCGTCAATCGCCCATAAATGCTCGTCATCTAAAAATAAAGAACACTTCGTTAATTCCCAGTAACAAAACCTACACAATATGCTAATTAGTATTCAAATAGGGTCATAAATATCTAACTTAAAACTACAATATAAGTGATGGAGTATAATGGGTGACTGGGCTATAGGTACAATATTGGTGAGTGAATTATGCATCATTATTATAATCGGAACCAAAACTTCAGTCCGATAGACAATTTTTTTCCAACGGGCTAAAGGAAAGTCTTATAAATGATCAAACTGCAATATCTAACCGTTCATCTAAGGCGAGCCGCACACCAAAGTAACAAGCGCACAGCAAATGCGAACTCTGTAAATGCTTCTCGACATTTGGCACTAGAAGAATTTGCGGCATGAATACACATATTTGATTCAAATACATTGGTTGTGTGCTTGCTACCTCGGTAAGCGACCTCTCTAACTCACCAAACGTCAGATATTATATAAAAAGAAAAGAATACGCTAAGAAAATCTACAAAGTGAACATAGTTCAACTACCTCTCAGTTGGAGTTCTAGAATGTGGATAAACATACTTAGGGCCAGGAATCTCTACGGACATAATACAGAGCGCACAGCTAGTTGTACTATAATGATATTCAAAAGTAACTTACGTCGCGTATTTTTTGATATCTCCTCGCCACCAAAGTTCTCGCCTCCCCAGCTCTCGTTATCCAATTTCTCCCACAATGCGCGAACCGTTGCTCGACAGAATGTTCGTCGTTTACGTATCTTGTCCTTACCGTTCAAGTGGTCAAAATCCAAGTCACCCTCCAATATCGCAGGATATTTCGTGGACATGAACTTAGAAATATCACTTACAGCATTGTCTTGATTTTCGTAGTCTTCAGATTTAGTAAATCCAGACACATTCCGCGTTACGACATTCTCAGTGATATCGGAGTCATCGATATTGTGAGTACTGATATATGTATCATAGTCGGTTAGGTCAACAATAGCTGAACTTGCAAACACATTTTGTTCGACACTAGACACTTCAATTTCACACGCTGGTTGATCTACTTCAATTTCCTCATCTTCATCACTCGATTTAACCACTATATACTCCGCATCATCTTCAATAATTTCGATGGGCGTTTTCATGTTCTGCGATACTGGTGTCTGGAATATGGATAGGTCAACTATGGGTGGTAGTTCCAGCGAGTCACACTTCTCTTTGGACGTAGCTGTTTGGTTTGTTTGTTTGCTGAAGGTAAGCGATGCATGCATAGGTTCTTCCTTCGTATTCATTTTCTCGTCGGCTCGTTAGTGGCGCTTTTCGTGATATAGTATATCCTTCGTTCTGGTTCTCTTTCGATGGTCGCACAAATGCTACACTGCTAATCTCACGACTTACTTCGTCCGTAGTTGAACAGCGAATGATAACTTAACCAGACTCCGCGTGCAACTAAACTGTTAAAGTGGTGGTGGGAGCAGAGCAGGTAAATAAAAGAGCTTTTGTTCCTACGACAGCGTCCCACTCTCCATTGCGAAAGAGTGAAGGTCATTGTCAGTGTTTGTAAAGAAAATGCATTTAATAGAACAATAGATAATAATTAAACCTAACGTGCGCCTTTGTAAGCATTCTTGGAGTCCGAAGTGATAAGGTACGCCAAACAATGAACTCACTCCATTCGTTTGCCTGCCCGAGAGCATGGGATTTTTGGCGCCATCTAGAATTGTAAAGATTTCTAGAATATACTATCAGAAACAGAATTGTTTGCCGTATTTGGCATGGTGGAATATTTTGGTTCTTGTGGTAATTTACGGCGTATTACTGTATATGTCTTGAAATACACCCGGAATTAGTTTATTTTTAGGATATTTACTGTTTTTTTACTATTAGAATCTAAATAGGTATATCACGCTGTGGACTGGTGCTATGGGACAGATCAAAAAGGAAAAATCAGTTTCTTTTTTGAATGGGAGTATGTAGTTTAAGCATATTCGTTCACATATTGTACGAATATGCTTAAACTAGTGATTTGATTTCGGTTTCAAGTCGTGTTTTATTTTTAAATTTGTTTTTTAAACAAAAAAATAATAGTCACCCGAGTTTTTAAATGAAACATATTAAAAGACACATCAACATTCGTTCCCGGCAGAGTAGAATTTGGACCACCCTATCTCTTCCCATACGGTGCCGAACAAGGCGACTAAGGAATAGGGATGTTTAACATCAGACTCAGCCTGCATGGTTTGAGTCAACAATAGTGTTCGAAAGACGGCAATAGGCTCACCCCCTAATTATGTGGGACCGATTAATTATTGCTGAAATATGATGATATTATTGAGAATAATAAAAATATACAGGAACAATCTGTATATAAAAAATTAAATAAACTCATGGTTACATGATTTAGGGTCTTTCCTGTGGTTACGATAAAACGAGATTAAAAATTAAATTACTGGAACGCACCGTGTTTTATAATTTTCATTGTTGGCAACACTAACATCTGTCATTCAGACGTTTAAAATGTGGTGGTTTTGGTTGCAGTGCGAGTGAATATAAAGTTTTTATTCCAAAACACACAAAAACGTAAAAGATAAGTGCTCTTTCCTGTTCCAGTTATAGACAAGTAAGTATTTCATTTCAAAATGTATATGTGTTGTTTTTTTACGAGCATTTAGTATAAGTGGCTAAAAAATAAGTTGCTTGATATCTAACCTCAAAATGAACTACTCTGGTTAGACTTTTTTGCGACACATCTCTTCTGTGGACATCTTCCCTGTGGTAACGGTGTCCACAGTAAGGATTTATGTCCACAGGAAAGAATTATAAAATATACCTTACTTTTTCTGAGTAGGGTAGAGCTAAAAAAAGTCATGATATTGCCAATGGTGGCGCGATTGGCCACGTGCGCTAGTTGACTGTATTGCGGGGATGTAGGTAACTGTTCCATTGACGCTTTACACACAAACAAGACAGGTGACCGGGTTGCCGCGGATGTGATCCAGGCAATGAATGCAGCCCGAGAAATTAGGAGAGGATGCACTAACCTTCACGACACCACGTGTTTTCATCGCAGCCGGTACACGGATCTTCTCTTCCTTGCTCAGGAGCTGCCGTCCACATCACTAAATCACTTGAGGGACACACGAGAGGCACAATCCGATCGGTAAAGGTCTATGAAGCGGTTAAAATGCAACAAATATTATTCATTTCTGAGAGACGCGCGCGCGGTCCGCCTTTACGCTGGCTAGTTCAAAAAGGGAGTGAGTGTCTATATATCACAAATGGCGGACGGAAACTATATCTAGTACTATACTATGGTTAGTGCGGGAGGGGAGATGGGTATAGAAGGAGTGTGTTTCCGCGTCAAAAAACAGATTCTACATCGGCGCAACCATTCCCCCCGGCTTGAAGGGTTACCTTCGAAACGAAAAATGTGGAACAAATCTAATGTCTAATCTAAATCTAGGTTTGGGAAATAACAACTAAAATATAAACATAGATTGGAACTCGTGCCTACTGCTGGCTAGGCAGAGGGCAGAGGCGAACAACCGGGCGCAGATACGATCCGGTTGCAGTTTTAACCCGTACAACACGAGTTATCCCGCGGGCATCGGGAAAAATTTCCTCTACTACTCCTAGAGGCCAATGTAAAGGAGGCGCATTCTCAGTCATAAGGACTACCACCGTACCTACAGTAATTGGGTTGGATGGAGTATTCCATTTTTGACGTGACTGCAGCGTGTGCAAATAATCGGTTCTCCAACGATTCCAAAACGATTGGACCAACTTATCCAAAAGAGCGTGACGAGTTAGAAGGTGCATTCTATCGTCTTCAACATCTATTGCGGGCAAATATTTTAGAGGAGTCGTATTTAAGAAGTGAGCTGGCGTCAGCGCTAATGGCTCTGACGGATCGCTAGATAGAGTCCGACACAGCGGACGCGTGTTCATCACCGCCTCTACTTGAGCAAGTACGGTACTCAACTCCTCGAACGAGAGAATCTGTTCGCCTATGACGCGAAACAGATGCGACTTAAGGCTTTTAATATTCGCTTCCCAATTACCACCAAAATGACTAGCTGCAGGCGTGTTAAAGTACCATTCAATGCGATTTTCGGCTAAGATGTGAGCGAATTCACTTTGGTAGTACTTAGACCGTAAGAATGCGTGCAATTCCGAAATACTACGTCGGGCCCCTACATAGTTTGTACCGTTGTCCGAATACATGCGCTTAACCGGACCCCGACGCGACAAAAAACGTTTAAAAGCGGACATAAAATTTGGCGTACTTAAATCACCGGTCAACTCTATATGAACCGCGCGAGTTGTCATACAAATGAACAAACAAACATAAGCTTTCGTGGAGCGAATGCCACGACCACGAGCAATGGTGACCTTGAAAGGCCCAGCAAAGTCTGTGCCGGTGTGTACGAAAGGTTTTGCGGATTGAACAACACGACAAGAGCGATGATCGGCCATTTCAGGCGCGATAAAACGCGGGCGGAGTTTAAAACAAGGTACACATCTGTGTACTCTAGCGCGAATCAAATTACGAGCGGAAATTATCCAGTATTTCTGTCTCAAAATAGACATTAACAAATCGGGACCAGCGTGACAATTCACCTTATGATGATAATCTACTAACAAATCTAATACGTGGTCCTTACGCGGGAGAACTACTGGGTGCCTTTGTTCAAATCCTAAACCTGAATTTCTCAAACGACCACCTACTCGAATGAGTCCATCTTCCAAAAATGGTTTCAAGTGTCGGAAAGAACGACTACAAGGTTTGTTAAATTCTCAATTTTTAAATTCAGAAGCAAAATAACATTTCTGCAACTCGCGAAGTATGACCAATTCAGCTTTATCTAAATCAGCGGCGGTTATATGACCGCGCGTAGATAAAATTCTCAAAAATCGGCCTACATAAACAACACAACGCAACAGTCTCGACCAAGACGAGACGCGATTAGCCAACAACAAAATAAGGGACTCTTCACGCGGGACCGATACAACAAGCGAGTGCTTCTTTTCCTCGGGTGGTTCGGAAACCGTAGTGGGATTGAATTGACTAACTGGCCACTTATCTAAAGCGGCATGAATCCAGGACGGTCCACTAAACCACAACGGGTGATCCAAAATTTGCGAAGGAAGCAATCCACGAGAGAGACAATCGGCTGGGTTGTCGGTGCCAGCAACGTGAAAGAGATTTTGTGGCGCTAATTCCGATTGAATTTTTGCCACTCTATTAGCGACGAATGTGTCCCAACGATGGGGCGAAGAGTGGGCCCAACACAAAGCGACTGTTGAGTCCGAAAAAGCTAAGATTCTACTAATATTAATGCGACTACTACAAGCATTGGCGATAGAGGTGATCAATCTAACTAACAATAGTAAAGCGCATAGCTCGAGGCGTGCCAGAGAGACGACCTTACGGGGAGAGACCTTTGATTTCGCGCTTATAAGGCTAATTGAAACCTTACCTACATTCGAGACATGAAAATAGACTACTCCTCCATACGCCCTCTCACTAGCGTCCGCGAAGCCTACTACCGTAACAACACTATGTTGCGATATACCTACATGACGCGGAATTTGTATTTGGTCAAGCACAGAAAGTTCTTTTCTAAAGCGAGCCCACAACTTAGCAATGTTGTCGGGCGCGGTGTCGTCCCAATCACAATTGGAAAGCCAAAGCTCTTTTATAAGTAGTTTGGCGTACAAAACGACAGGAGCTACGAATCCCATTACGTCCCATATCCGTGCCACACACGACAGGATAATGCGTTTAGTACAAGTTTGCGGGGTCGAACTACTTTTCAAACTAAACGTATCAGATGCGGGCGACCAGCTTAAACCAAGCACCTTGTGCGTATCACTTTCATCGAATTCCTTAACCGAAGACAATCGGTGCGACGGTGGAATCGACTCTAACGCAGTTTGCGAGTTGCTCGTCCATTTCACGAGATCAAATTGACCAGCCTTCATGAGACTTATAACTTGAGCGGCCGTCTCGACAGCCTCGGCCTCGCTATCTACACTATACACGAAGTCGTCCATGTATAAGCCAGTCTCAATGGTGGCTCTCGCTTTCGGAAATGCATCGCCCTCGTCAGCGGCCAACTGCTTGACGGTGCGAAGTGCGTGAAAAGGGCTAGATTTAAGCCCGAAGCAAACACGATTAAACTCGTAAACCATTAAAGGTTCTTGCGGTGAAAATCTATACAAAAATCGTTGAAACCTACGATCGGGTTTGCGCACTTCAAGGCACAAAAACATTTGTCGAATATCTGCAGAGAGTGCAACAGCGAATAAGCGAAAATTTACAATTATGTCAAATAAATTACCTTGAAGATTTTGACCACAATACAAAATGTCATTAAGCGACACGGAAGTGCTAGTCTTAGCACTGCCATCTAAAACTACGCGGAGTTTAGTAGTAAGCTTATCTTCTCTAATAACTCCGTGGTGCGGGATAACGTACGAAGGCTGGGTCTCGTCAGTGTCCGCAGGCGCAGGTGAGATGTAACCTTTATCTAAATATTCGTTAACAACCTCATCATAGGCTTGCTTTAACTTTGGAGACGCCTGCATCTTTCGTTCTAAACAAAGAAAGCGTCTTTCAGCGGATGCACGGGAGTCACCGAGCGAAAAAATATCTCCCTTGAAAGGGAGCGCGACAACATAACGACCCTGCTCATCACGAGTAGTCGTGCGACAATAAATCTCCTCAGCCATCTTGTCATCAGGGCTTAGGATTGGTGGGACATTGACCTCTTCAATCTCCCAAAACTTGCGGATGGTAGACTCCAGTGGCGGCTCGACGGTGCAACAGAACGAGGCAGTCGAGTGACTAAAACTATCTATAGAAGCGGGTGCGGAACCAATTATAACAAAACCCAGAACTGTTTCCAGGGCGTGCGGAGCGGGGTACGTCGGTCCCCCTTGAACCTTACGTGATAACTGGAGGTGCGGGAGAATCGAAGCGCCGATCAATATATCGACGACTCCAGGAACAGCGTAAGTCTCATCAGCTAAAGGCAAGTCTTTAAATTTCGTTAATAAAGACGTGTCAACTGGGACGGTAGGCAACTGTTCAGTTATTTTATCTGTAACGAGCGAATCCATGTCAAACCAAATATTATTATTAAAACGAGATCCAAACCTTGTTTTAATGGTGCCATGAACAGCTGACTGCAAACCCCCAAACCCTTTCACCACTGAATGGGTTGAACGCTTATCAACATTGAAACCAAGACGTTGGCAACAATCTTGAGTAATAAAATTACTTTGCGAAGCGCCATCTAATAGCGCTCGAACAATGTGCGGTTTACCTAATGCATCAACAATAACAACGCGAGCGGTCGCAAGACACACAGTAGTGAGTGCAGCGCTAGCGGAGAACGAACACAAGGTGACGTCATTCGCAGCGGTCTCCGGGCCGGCCGGAGCGCGCGCGAGCGCGGGCGGCGGCCGTGGCGCAGGCTGCTGTGTGTCACCGCTCGACGGGCCAACTGTGCTCACATTGGATGCGGCATTACTATTCTCGAAATGAAGCAAAGTGTGGTGTCTCGCTTGACATTTGCGACAACCATTTCCACTATTACATAAAACAACGCGGTGTTTAGTACCGAGACAATTAAAACAAAAATTATTAGCGCGAACAAATTTATAACGATCACTAGGCGACAATTTTAGGAAACCAGGACACTTGTACAGTTGCGAATGATGAGTATTACACAAAGAGCAAACAGGTGATTGTACATGTGCTGGTGCGGTATTAACATAAGTATGAGTTGACCTCAGTGACCTCGATGAGGCATCTATTTTGCGTTCAGAAGTAACAACCTTCTTCGCGCCTTCATGTTTCGATGAAGAGCGTTGCAATACTTTTATATGCTCGCGAACAAAACTTTCTAAGTCTTCGTTCGAACTTAGGAATTTTATTGCCGCGATGATCCGACTCAAACAAACGAATGGTTTCGGAATCTAATTTCTTTAAACCCATATACAAAAATACGAAGTCGCAGAGGTCATCGATCTTTAGGTTCTTTACGGCGCGAACAGCTGACGCGAAAGTATCTAGAAATTTCTCTAAGTTTTGATCGTTACATGCCGTAATAGATTTCAAATCAAACATCTGATCTAAATAGGCGTTAGCTACCGATCTTTTATCCTCATACTTAGCTTTCAAAGTATTTAAAATTAAATTATAATTCCCGGCACTAAACGTAATTCCAGCGCAAACGGTTATAGCTTTACCAGTCAATTTTTCAACGAGATAATGCAATTTTTCGTGATCTGTCAACGAATCGTTCTTATCTATTGTATTCTCAAAACTATCTATAAATAGACACCAATTGCGAATGTTACCATCAAATTCGGGTATTTGAATTGGTGGCAACTTAGGTCGGTCGCGAGTGGGGTTGGGTCGGTCAGACGGTTTCTCCAAACTCCTAGCGACGCGCTTGATACGACAATACAAATCGTCAAACGACGACAAGGCTTGATAACTCACTGAGTAATCGGGATCCAAATTCAACTCTAAAACGTTGATGTCATGTACTAAGGTTTCGAAATCCGCGCGTAGACTATCTAAGTTTTCTATAGAACACAAGAACGAATCTCTAATGGCCAAATCAGAGGTTTTAAGTGCATTATCATAAATCGATTGTACGCGAGAGTAAATCATTTCTTTTTTAGCGTATAAAAGTTTCAATTGAACCTTACCGATCTTATCAACCTTTGGGGACATGTTTACAATTAAATCTCAAACTAAAGTGCGGTAAACAACAAATATGAAATGACTCAATCCTAGCGGTACAGAGCAGCGACGCGACGCGAGCGATACTCTGCAGGTAGGTAGGTATTTACAACTGTGAATGCACGCTTGATCGTACCTACGCGAGCCAGACCGCTGTCTAGGTTCAACTATTATTTCAGAGATTAAGTATTGCGTAATATCTATTCAAATTAAAATACTTTCGTATGAATTGGAATGAGATGCGGGCGAGGTAGGTACAACCACGTATCTACCCACGTAGGTATTAGGTAAATACGATGCGAGCTAGCGGCGAACGAACAACTTAATTGAAAAAAATTAAACAAAGCCAAATGCGTTAGGTATTACACTGTGCCTATGCACTAGGGTGTCTAGTATACCTAAGATCTAAGCCTAAATGCCTAGATGCGGGGTTTTCTACTAAAATAACTAGGTATTTAGGCGCGGTGCGAAAATTGCGAACTACGACTAAGTGTTGATACGATACCTAACCTATGTATGTACTAGGTAGGTACGATGCGAGCCAGCGGCGAACGGACAACAAATATAATCCTAAATGTCTAGATGCGGGGTTTTCTACTAAAATAACCAGGCATTTAGGTGCGGTGCGCTTATTCCCATTAGAATAATAACAAAATACGAACTACGGCTAAGAATCCGGTTCGATCAGGACCATAGAATGGTGGCGCGATTGGCCACGTGCGCTAGTGGACTGTATTGCGGGGATGTAGGTAACTGTTCCATTGACGCTTTACACACAAACAAGACAGGTGACCGGGTTGCCGCGGATGTGATCCAGGCAATGAATGCAGCCCGAGAAATTAGGAGAGGATGCACTAACCTTCACGACACCACGTGTTTTCATCGCAGCCGGTACACGGATCTTCTCTTCCTTGCTCAGGAGCTGCCGTCCACATCACTAAATCACTTGAGGGACACACGAGAGGCACAATCCGATCGGTAAAGGTCTATGAAGCGGTTAAAATGCAACAAATATTATTCATTTCTGAGAGACGCGCGCGCGGTCCGCCTTTACGCTGGCTAGTTCAAAAAGGGAGTGAGTGTCTATATATCACAAATGGCGGACGGAAACTATATCTAGTACTATACTATGGTTAGTGCGGGAGGGGAGATGGGTATAGAAGGAGTGTGTTTCCGCGTCAAAAAACAGATTCTACATCGGCGCAACCAGCCAACATACTTATTATCGTATCGTTACGTTAAAGCTTTTAATTTTCAATATTTATTGAAGCCTCGTAATTCATTTTTTTTTCATAAAATTAATTACTCACGTAAATAGTTTTTTTTAAATATATCTATTCGGTTCAACGCTTACATCGTGTCCCATTTTTGGTATGATGTTTTGTATCGTACTTCGTTTTTTTAAGTAGTAAGGCATTCTTTATTTCTTTTTATTTTAGTCAAAATGCCACGAGCCAGCAGGTCCAAAACTCAACTTTCAGATGAAGAAAAAAAAAGACGACGTCGTGAACAAAAGAAGTTGAGCATGAGACGCGCTCGAGCAAAAATGAGCAGAGCAGAAATTATAGAGAGAAGAAAACAAGATAAAGAAAGATACAACAAGAAGAAAGTAGAAGGTCTAATTAAGACTATAAAGGATTACACGCCCAGGCAGCAAAGAAACATCAGGCAGGTTTGGAGAGAAAAGGCGAAAATAAGGTGTGAAAAAGTAAAACAGCTAAAAGCATTGGCTACAGCTAACTCTCCATCTTCTAGTTCATCCTTTTCTGCAAGATCTCGTGTTAGTGTGGGTAAAGTTATTAGAGCTCGCCACGTGCAACAACTTAAAGCAGAAAATAATTATTTAAGAATTAAAGTATCAAACATGAATTCTGTATTACTTAGATACCGTATGCAATTATCAAGATTAAACCGAAAATTTAAGAGTAAATCACCAGTTAGAGCAACCTGTATCCAACAAAACGTTGCAAATAGTGAAGAAATAAGAAGAGCGGTACATTTATTTTTAAACGAAGATGAGAACAGTAGATTAACAGCTGGGAAAAAGGACACAATTACACGGAATAAAATAAAAAAACAAATTCGTTTACTAAATGATTCCTTGTTAAACTTACACAAACAATTTGTTAAGAAGACAGGGATGAAGATTTCCTACGAAACGTTCCGCAGAAATAGACCCTTTTGGGTTCTATTTCCGAAAGTTAGTTCTAGAAATACTTGCCTTTGTGCTATGCACACTAATGTTGAGTATATTGTTCAAGCGCTCCGTACTAGCCAAATAATTACACACAATTCAGCTACTGATTTGATTAGACACGTGTGTTGTAATGATTCTTTAAAAGTTGACTGTTTAGAGAGAAGGTGCGCCAATTGCTTTAACAAAACTATTAATACAACAGATTTTAATGACGATGATACAATTTATTATGAGAAATGGCTTACTAAAAACGTTGTTATTGTGATAAAAGGCCAAACCAAAACTGTAAAAAAAACGGTTAAAGAAAGATTAGTTACTACCAAAGGAGCTCTTCTTCAGACATTTAACTCCGTTTTACCTAATTTTATGAAACATGTGGCAAACATGATTCACCAAATGAAGTCAATAAAAAATATAAAGCAGCAATTACTGCCTACACAAGGCTTATTACACATTGACTTTTCCGAAAATTATACACTCGAGAGCAATGAATCCGGGTCACTTAAAGAATCCTAAAAATCTCGGAAACTAAAAATGCTAGGTTAATGCAATAAATTGTATTTAATAGACAATGTAATACTCCTTAAATGAAGGTATTCAAACTTCTTAGTTATTGTAAAGTTATATCATAAAAAAATCAAATTTGAAAAAGGGCCACTTTCGAAGATGGAACTACGAAATTACAGCATTTGGTGTTGCTTTTGTTTGTAATCTGTCATTTATGTGGGTACATAAACCATGTTGATAGTGCTCTATATTCATTAATCAAGCTGAAATTATGTCGCTTACGCCTGAAGAATGCACCAGAATACTTACAATGCTGGAAACCGGCCGGAGTCAGTGCGATACAGCCAGGACTGTCGGTGTGTCGCTGTCAACAGTACAAAGAGTTCTCCGACGTTACGAAGAAACTGGTTCTAACCTACGCAGACCAGGAACGGGCAGAACCAGGTGTACCACAGCACGAGAAGACCGATACTTGGTGAACACCATGCTTCGAAATCGCTTTCTCACAGGAACTGAACTCACCAATCAGTTTCGACGCCTCGGAGGAAGTAACCCAAGTGCATGGACAGTAAGACGTCGGCTTGCTGAATCTAACTTAAAACCCCTTAGACCTGCAAACGGCCCTAAACTGGAGCGTGGGCATCGTATTTCGAGACTAAGTTATGCCCAGAGCCACGTAAATTGGAGTATTGAAGATTGGTCAAAAGTTATGTTCTCCGACGAATCAAAATTTATGCTCTACAAGCACGATGGAAGACACAGAGTGTATCGAAGACCAGGGGAAAGATTCAAGCAAGCATGCATCGAAGAAAAAGTAGCCTACGGTGGTGGGTCTGTACTTGTGTGGGCCGGAATTTCTTCTGAAAGTCGCACAGAGCTGGTGATCATAGAAAACGGCTCTTTAACTAGCGTAAGATATGTGGAAGAAATCCTCAATGATCACGTTGGTCCATTTATGGTCAATTTAGGTGAGGATGCTATATTTATGCATGACAATGCCAGACCTCATACAGGTAGGATTGTGAATGACTACCTTCAAGAGATGAACATTACTCGTATGGAGTGGCCAGCGCGCAGCCCGGATATCAACCCGATCGAGCATGCTTGGGACGAGCTAGGCAGATGCGTAAAACAACGAAACCCTCCCCCAATCACGCTTCGTGAGCTCAAAATTGCTCTCACAGAGGAATGGGAGAATATTCCCCAAAATCGTATAAGGAACTTGGTGTACAGCATGCCAAACCGCGTAAACGCAGTAATGGAAGCACGAGGAGGCAATACGAAGTATTAAAATTCAAGAAAATCGTAATAAAGTTCAAAAATTTCATGTTTCCTATTTTTGTTTTAAGGAGAGATCAGCAGTTTTTTTCTTTATGTAATTTTGTGTTAATAAAATGTATGGTGACTCATATTTTTTTTACTTTCATTTAAGGAGTATTACATTGTCTATTAAATACAATTTATTGCATTAACCTATCATTTTTAGTTTCCGAGATTTTTAACATTCTTTAAGTGACCCGGATTCATTGCTCTCGAGTGTATTTGCAAATACGGCCAAGAAATACAGGCTGTACATTTTGGCGGGTCCAAGACCCAACTATCCTTACATACATGTGTTTATTATTATACAAAATCAGAACCTCCAGAAAATTATGTCCAAACTTCGTCATTTTGCACTCTTTCCGAAAATCTTAGACATGACCCTGTTTTGATTAGTGTTCATTTGCAAACTTTGGCTCAAAAAATCAGAGAACTATCTCCGAACTTGAATCATCTGTATATTGTAAGCGATGGGCCTTTGACTCAGTATAGGAATAAATCCATGTTCCATCTTATGGCAATTTATTTAAATAAAGTGTTTGAAGTAGATACCCTCACTTGGAATTATAGCGAGAAGGGACATGGCAAAGATGCCCCAGACGGTGTAGGAGGCTGTGTTAAAAGAATTGCAGATGATTTTATTGCGAAAGGTAACGATATTTATAATTTAAATTGTCTTATAACATGTTTAAATGAAAATTGCAAAGGCATTCAGGTATATAAAATTGATGAGGCTATTATTTCTGACGTTGAAAATGTTTTAGATTTAACCATGACGCGTCCTTTCAAGGGTACACTTGAGATACACCAGGTGACATGGAGTATCCATTGCCCTTTAGTCCTCCAAGTCAGGCGTTTGAGTTGTTTAATTTGTACAGCTAATATGCATTGCTCTCATTATGGGATAGGTCAAATAAACGTACAAATAAAGACATTAGATTCACCTCAGGCCTTTTTCGTAGAAATTTCTGAGTCAAAATCTCCAGAAATGGAACATTTATCTGAACCTGATTCTCCTGAGACACCATCAGCCGAAGCATCAACAGTATCAATCTCACCTGGTTTCTCCGATAGACTTACACCAGATGCTGGTATCATAGATGATCAGCAACCATGCAGACCTATTAAGCGTGCACTGCGTATAATATGTTCTGATAGTGACTCTGATTGCTCCATAAGCTTAAAATCTAAAAAACGATGGGCATCAATTCCTTTAAAATATTCAGACGATTCTGATAGTTCACTGGAAATATTTCCAAATCATTAAAGAATTAAATCTCTTCACATTCTCTAAGTTACACTTTCACGATCTTGATTTGGCTCGCTACATATAAAAAAAATTGTTTTAAAAATTACCATTACCACAGAAAGGGAATTCCCTTTCTGTGGACATTTTTTTTATTTTTTTTATTTTCCAAATCATTTGATTAGGTCGCCATTTTATTTGTGTTTCACAATTCGCTTACCTGAGTGCGTGCGCTAGTTTGATTGTTTTATCGAAATATTGTTTTATTTACGTTATATCGTAATATAATATAAATGTCGTAACATTTTATATATCCTGTGGATCACGTGATCTCTCCTGTATACCTTAAAAATAAAAAAATTGTGATAATACCAAAAACAAGGCATATTGATCTCTACTGTGTTGATTAAAAGACTGATTATTAATAATTAAGTAATAAATATGTTGATTTACACTGATTCTGACACTTTTTTTTTGCTGCTCATTTTTGTATACCTTTTGTGTTTGACCCGCCTAAGAGAGTAAGTATATTCCTTGAACGATTGACGAGCTGGCGAGGTACCTCTCCATAATGTAAGTAATGTGCTCTTTTGTTGTTTCAGGTAAGCGCATTACTCTAATCTAAATGATTCATTCTGATCAGGTACTGTAAAATTGTGGACCACCGATACGATCATGCAATCATATAACCTCAGAGCCCACACACACGTGCCCAGAAACTGACTGAAGGACTGAGTTTTAACGCCTCCGAAGCACGGAAGCGCTCTGGAAAAATACCACGAAGCGATCACTCATCCCAAAGTGCAACCGTGCGTGCCTACGTAGCTTAACCCACTGGTCGTTTACGGAACAATGAGCGCCACTGGCCACAAAGTGCTCGTCAAATACTATCATCTCCCATTAAATAGAATTATTTCAATATAAGAAAATTCATAATTGCAAAGTTTTCCATTAAAACCTGGCAAGTCAAATACCAGTAAATACCATTAGCGTAATGTGAAAGAATTATTTTTTAAATGTTGCTTTAAAAAAAATTTCTAGTACAAGATGTTCGCATTCGGGCAGTTTCCGAGAATTGACTTCACTCAAAGCATGCTAATATAATATGTTTGGCTAGCTAAATAGGGTGTATATCGTACGAGGGTTAATCATGAGTCGACCACCATAAATACGAGAATGACTGACAAGTAGCATAATACAATAGTTTTTTGTTTAGAATGTTATCAGTTAAACACCCTTTAATTTTTATGTTTTAAATTTGCAAATGCCCTTTGGCTCTACGTTATTGCCAATTTAGATAACCCACATTAGCGCACCTACTTCGTGGTATTTTGTTGCTATTATCATACAGAGGCCACACGCGTTATAACCGAAACGAATACTTATTCCACAGTTTGAAAGACAAATATTCAATTCATTAATTCTACATAATATAACGTAGTTATAACTTATCGATGCCAATTTTATTCTACTCAAGCTAAGTTTATAACAACTTCGTCGGCGCTAGTGGAGAGAAACGGCACGACTAACCGCTCTGCTATATTTTCCAGACGTCAATTTACAATATCAATTTCTTAAAACTAAATGCGGACGAATTTAAATCAGGGTCGTGTCAATTACCTTATTTACATAAGGTGGTCTTTATGAAGGTTTTAAAATTGACTGTCAGGCCTACCAAGGATCGATTCAGACAGCTTAGATCCCGACCGAGAAGTATTTAGACCACCTTAGACCATCCCCCCATCTCTTCCCATGTGTTACGTTGTCGTACAAGGCGACTAAGGGATGGGGCTGTTTAACATCACACAGATATTACACCGCAGATGCATGGCTCGATTCAATTATAGTACCCAGAAGACGGCAATAGCATAGAATAGATTATAATACTACGTACGCAATATGCTCACCCGTGGGACCGTACAAAATGATTGGTGAAATGTGGGTCTTAATTCACGTCTGCCTAACCATATATATTGGGAAGCTACAAAGATTGCCCAAACAATAAATGGCACGAACTGCCCTCTTTTTACCCGACTACGGCGAAGCAAGAGGGGAGTTGATGATTTTGACAGGCTATGTGTGTATGTATGTATTAGGTCTTTACCTATGAAAATGCCGAAATTTTCCTTACAGATTCATGAGTTCGTTATTCCTGTAATTCAATAGCTATTTCCATTCTTTATATTTTGTTTGAAAGTTGGTTTCAAGATTTTATAACTTGGTACAAAATTTTGTTATTATTGGCCGCTTTATAAATGAAATTCGATCTTCAAAAATAGTACATCTCAAATGCCATGCATTTTGATGATAAATTTCGTATTACTTTGTTACAGCTGTCACTTTTCAATAATGTAATAAAAGTGTTAGCTTAATTTTGTCTTATTCATACACAAAAACAATCATGAAATTTGGATTTGTCATTCCTAAACAAATGAAAAAATGTTAGTACTGAAAATTGGGTTTCCAACAATTTCTTAAAAAAAACGGCAACTTCAAATATTATGTATGTATGTATGTAGGTTTATTTGTTCTTTCATTGCTCCTGCATTACTACTTTGAACTGGACATAATATGACGTATCATTAGAAGCGTCTTGGCCGTCGGTCGGCTATATGACGTATCACTGAATGTAATGTAGCACCCTCTAGCGTTCATAAAGTACTGTGTTAAAAAATAAACTTGACGTAAATATCATCTAAAAGGGCTTCATTAATTATAGCCGTTGCTTGCCCCAATATAATATAAATAAAAAAATAAGTTTAAACTAATACCCGACTACTTAGTCTAACAAAAGAATACATTCTATGAAAAAGTTGCGTACGACCACAATACTTTTTAAAGTTTGATTTTTCGGTGTAGTCGGGTTTTAGTTTTAACTAAATTTTTTATGTAATATAAAATTAGTTTCTAAATCTGTTGCCTTTCGGTAAAGTAGTATTCCATAGGACATCAAGCTTCGGAAGTAATTAAAGTATAAAACTATTTATACAGTTGATTGATGGCACTTGGTCGAATTTGTTGTTGTGATGCCGTAAGGCGCAACCAGTCAGGTCTAATAAAACATACCGTGAAAAAACTACAATGTTATGCTATGTTTTATTGGAGGGTTAGGCAGAGGTGAATTAACACCCACATTACACCAATCATTGAACTTCATTTTACTGGTGGTAGAAACTTGGTGGCACAAATTTGTCTCAAGTTTCAACCGGGTAGGTACCACCGTGCACTATTGCGAAAAACCCTCCATAGCAATTCAATCTCGGTTGAATTGTGTTCAGGGGTCAGCAAGTGCATAGCCGGGCAGAGGTGGTGGTTGTCGCAGCACTAGTGGGACCAGTGGGTCTTGGCGTAGTCTAGTGGGGATGGCGCGGGGCGATGCGCCGAACAGGGAGACCTGTAGAAACGGTGGTGCCGCTGGCCGCCCGCGGTATAGTACAGGGGCCCAACTGGGGTTAACCACCTTGGGAGGCTGCCTCACCAGGCCGCGCATAATCCCGATATGGTTCGTCGTGCCGGTTGGTGACCGGATTTGGGAGCCCTGCGACCATATTCGGGGGGGTACGGGGGCCCTTCCGTTCAGCGCGTCGGCTCTCGCCATGCCTCACATTCATAGATAAAACCAATATCCCGCGCTTTGTCACACGGTGCTGCGGCGGCAATCACCTCTTTTTTCACGCCTTCTCCCACCCAAACTCATGGCAGCTGGTGGCGCAATTCTTGCCACGTGAGCTAGTGGACTGTATTTTGCGGGGAGTGAAGTTAACATGTTTCATATGACACTTTACACAACAAACAAGATAGGTGATCGGGTTGCCGCGGAGGTGGTTTAGGCATTGAATGCAACCCAAGAAATTAGGAGAGGATGCACTAACCTTTATGACGCCACGTGCTGTCGGGGCCGATGCACCGGTCTTCTCTTCCTGGCTCAGGAGTTGCTGCCCACATCACTAAATCACTTGAGGCACACGAGAGGCACAATCCGATCAGTAAAGGTCTATGAAAGCGGTTAAAATCCAACAAACATTATTAATTTCTGAGAGTCGCGCGCGCCCGCCGCCATTGCTGCTTGCTAGTTCGATGCGAAGCCAAGATGCGGCTATTTCAACCATTGGCGGGGCGAAAACTATTGTTATCTCACTTTAGAGGTAGTGCGGGAGGGAGATGGGTATAGGAATCGCGTGTTCAGTGTCAAATCAATTGAGAGACGATTCGAATTACTACTATAGCGAAAAAATACAAATTTTACCATCGGCGCAACCATTCCCCCCGGCTTGAAGGGTTACCTTCAAAACGAAAAATGCGGAACAAATCTAAAGTCTAATCTAAATCTAGGTTTGGGAAATAACAACTAAAATATAAAACTAGATTTGAACTCGTGCCTACTGCTGGCTAGGCAGAGGGCAGAGGCGAACAACCGGGCGCAGATACGATCCGGTTGCGGTTTTAACCCGTACAACACGAGTTATCCCGCGGGAATCGGGAAAAACTTCCTCTACTACTCCTAGAGGCCAATGCAAAGGAGGCACATTCCCAGTCATAAGGACTACCACCGTACCTACAGTAATTGGGTTAGATGGAGTATTCCATTTTTGACGCGACTGCAGCGTGTGCAATCAATCGGTTCTCCAACGATTCCAAAACGATTGGACTAATCTATCTAAAAGAGCGTGACGAGTTAGAGGGTGCATTCCATCGTCATCAACATCTATTGCGGGCAAATATTTTAGCGTACTTAAATCACCGATACAACAAGCGAGTGCTTCTTCCCCTCGGGTGGTTCGGAAACCGTAGTGGGATTGAATTGACTAACTGGCCACTTATCTAACGCGGCATGAATCCAGGACGGTCCACTAAACCATAACGGGTGATCTAAAATTTGCGAAGGAAGCAATCCACGAGAGAGACAATCGGCTGAGTTGTCGGTGCCAGCAACGTGAAAGAGATTTTGTGGCGCTAATTCAGATTGAATTTTTGCCACTCTATTAGCGAAGAATGTGTCCCAACGATGGGGCGAAGAGTGGGCCCAACACAAAGCGACTGTTGAGTCCGAAAAAGCTAAAATTCTACTAATATTAATGCGACACGGAAGTGCTAGTCTTAGCACTGCCATCCAAAACTACGCGGAGTTTAGTAGTAAGCTTATCTTCTCTAATAACTCCGTGGTGCGGGATAATGTACGAAGGCTGGGTCTCGTCAGTGTCCGCAGGCGCAGGTGAGATGTAACCTTTATCTAAATATTCGTTAACAACCTCATCATAGGCTTGCTTTAACTTTGTAGACGCCTGCATCTTTCGTTCTAAACAAAGAAAGCGTTTTTCAGCGGATACACTGGAGTCACCGAGCGAAAAAATATCTCCCTTGAAAGGGAGCGCGACAACATAACGACCCTGCTCATCACGAGCAGTCGTGCGACAATAAATCTCCTCAGCCATCTTGTCATCAGGGCTTAGGATAGGTGGGACATTGACCTCTTCAATTTCCCAAAACCCGCGGATGGTAGACTCCAGTGGCGGCTCGACGGTGCAACAGAACGAAGCAGTCGAGTGACCAAAACTATCTATAGAAGCGGGTGCGGAACCAACTATAACAAAACCAAGAACTGTTTCCAGTGCGTGCGGAGCGGGGTGCGTCGGTCCCCCCTGAACCCTACATGACAACTGGAGGTGCGGGAGAATCGAAGCGCCGATCAATATATCGACGACTCCAGGAACAGCGTAAGTCTCATCTGCTAAAGGCAAGTCTTTAAATTTCGTTAATAAAGACGTGTCAACCGGGACGGTAGGCAACTGTTCAGTTATTTTATCTATAACGAGCGAATCCATGTCAAACCAAATATTATTATTAAAACGAGATCCAAACCTTGTTTTAACGGTGCCATGAACAGCTGACTGCAAACCTCCAAAACCCTTCACCACTGAGCGGGTTGAACGCTTATTAACATTGAAACCAAGACGTTGACAACAATCTTGAGTAATAAAATTACTCTGCGAAGCGCCATCTAATAGCGCTCGAACAATGTGCGGTTTACCTAATGCATCAACAATAATGACGCGAGCAGTCGCGAGAACCACAGTAGTGAGCGCAGCACTAGCGGACAACGAACACAAGGTGACGTCATTCGCAGCGGTCTCCGGGCGGGCCGGAGCGCGCGCGAGCGCGGGCTGCGGCTGTGGCGCAGGCCGCCGTGTGCCACCGCTCGACGAACCAACTGTGCTCACATTGGATGCGGCATTACTATTTTCAAAATGAAGTAAAGTGTGGTGTCTCGCTTGACATTTGCGACAACTATTTCTACTATTACATAAAACAACGCGGTGTTTAGTACCGAGACAATTAAAACAAAAATTATTAGCGCGAACAAATTTATAACGATCATTAGGCGATAATTTTAGGAAACCCGGACACTTGTACAATTGCGAATGATGAGTATTACACAAAGAGCAAACAGGTGATTGTACATGTGCTGGTGCGGTATTAACATAAGTATGAGTTGACTTCAGTGACTTCGCTGACGCATTTATTTTACGTTCGGAACTAACAACTTTCTTCGCGCCTTCATGTTTCGATGAAGAGCGTTGCAATATTTTTATATGCTCGCGAACAAAACTTTCTAAGTCTACGAACTTAGGAATTTTATTGCCGCGATGATCCGACTCAAATAAACGAAGGGTTTCGGAATCTAATTTCTTTAAACCCATATACAAAAATAAGAAGTCGCAGAGGTCATCGATCTTTAGGTTCTTTACGGCGCGAACAGATGATGCGAAAGTATCTAGAAACTTCTCTAAGTTTTGATCGTTACATGCCGTAATGGATTTCAAATCAAACATCTGATCCAAATATGCGTTAGCTACCGATCTTTTATCCTCATACTTAGCTTTCAAAGTATTTAAAATTAAATTATAATTTTCGGCACTAAACGTAATTCCAGCGCAAACGGTTATAGCTTTACCAGTTAATTTTTCAACGAGATAATGCAATTTTTCGTGATCTGTTAACGAAACGTTCTTATCTATTGTATTCTCAAAACTATCTATAAATAAACACCAATTGCGAATGTTACCATCAAATTCGAGTATTTGAATTGGTGGCAACTTAGGTCGGTCGGAAGTGGGATTGGGTCGGTCAGACGGTTTCTCCAAACTCCTAGCGACGCGTTTGATACGACAATATAAATCGTCAAACGACGACAAGGCCTGATAACTCACTGAGTAATCGGAATTTAAATCTAACTCTAAAACGTTGATGTCATGTACTAAGGATTCGAAATCCGCGCGTAAACTATCTAAGTTTTCTATAGAACATAAGAACGAATCTTTAATAGCCAAATCAGAGGTTTTAAGTGCATTATCACAAATCGATTGTACGCGAGAGTAAATCATTTCTCTTTTAGCGTATAAAAGTTTCAATTGAACCCCACTACCGGTCCTACCAACCTTTGGGGGCATTTTTACAACTAAATATCAAACTAAAGTGCGGTAAACAACAAATGAAATGACTTAATCCTAGCGGTACAGTACAGCGACGCGGCGCGAACGATATTCCGTAGGTAGGTAGGTATAATTTCGTGAAAAAGCCGTGGTGTGCGTGTTTGTTAGGACGGATGTTTGCTGTCGCCGTTTGCGCTGCCTAGAGGACCCATCCTTCTCCGTCCTTTGGGTACACGTAGACCATGGCCCTACGAGTCAGATCTATGTGTGCCTCTACCGTTCCCATACAGGAGATGCTGAGACAACTCGACTCTTTGAATATCTGAGTCAGGCGGCAGATGATGCGCAAGAGCGATTTCCGGGGATTTTAACGCCCACCACGAGATCTGGTTGGGCTCCTCCAAAACAGACCATGCGGGAAGAGCCGCCCACGCATTTGCTCTGGCGCACGGCCTGACCCAATTGGTGCAGGGGTCACTAGGATACCAAGAAGGTCGGGCCTAGCACCTTCTCTGCTAGACCTTCTGCTGACGAGTGATCCGGACCGGTACAGTGTATCGGTGCGAGCCGCTTTAGGCAACTCCGACCACTGCCTGGTCTGTTCCACGGTGCCCATTTTAGCGCCCCCACGACCCGTGCAGGGGAAGCGGCGTCTCTGGCACTACTTGTCAGCGGACTGGGATGGACTTCGTGACTATTTTGCGTCCATCCCGTGGGTTGAGCGCTGCTTTGAAGGTAAGAACCCATCGGATTGTGCTACTGCTGTCGCCGGTGAGATCGGTCTGGGTTTGGAATACTATATCTCATACACCGATGTCACCGGTGACCGCGGGGTGCGCCCTTGGTTCGGGCGCGAGTGCGCGGAAGCTGTTGAACAAAAACAGTCTGCGTACCGCGCTTGGGTAAGGGCGCGCGCCACGCGCCATCCCAATCTGGGCCACTTCAAGGCGGCGTACAACAGAGCCACAAAGGTCTGTAGAAGGGCCTACGTCAGAGCGGATGCCCTGCGCACGGCTTGGTCAAGAGCTAGAGATGCATCCCACGGGAAGCCGTGGCTACTGGCGACTGGCTAAAGCCGTGCAAGCCAACTTCTGTCAGCCTTCGCTGCCTCCGCTGCGTAACCCTGATGGATCCCTGGCCCATGAGCCGCAAGAGAAGGCAAATCTGCTGGCTAATCTCTTTGCGGCCAACTCCCGAATCGATGATTGTGGTACGCAGCCACCAACACTACCCGACAGTGACCACGCGATGCCTGATATCCATATCAGGCAACGCGATGTCCGTGCAGTGCTGCAATCACTCGATGTCCGGAAAGCCAGTGGTCCGGATGGTATTCCAGCGGTAGTTTTGAAAAAATGTGCAGCGGAGTTGTCTCCAATGCTTACGCGCCTGTACCGGCTATCCTACAGTTCGGGTACAGTGCCTTTGCCTTGGAAAGAGGCGAATGTTCAGCCGAATCCCAAGAAGGGGGATCGCTCGGAGCCAGCCAACTATCGACCCATAGCCGTCACCTCAGTGCTGTGCAAAGTGTTCGAGCACATAATTAACAAACAGCTCATGCGGCACCTAGAGGATCACTCCTTAATTAATGACCGGCAATATGGCTTCAGACCGAAACGGTCAACGGGTGATCTTCTAGCATACGTTACCCATCTTTGGGGTGAGGCTATGGACAAGCACGGCGAGTCACTGGCAATTAGTCTTGACATCGCCAAAGCTTTCGATAGAGTCTGGCACAAATCGCTTCTTTCCAAGCTACCTGCCTTTGGTCTGCCTTCTAGGCTGTGCAACTGGGTTGCTAGCTTCCTGCAGGGGCACCGTATTCGCGTCCTTTGTGACGGACGAGCTTCGGAGTTTCTGCAGGTTAATGCTGGCGTGCCCCAGGGGTCCGTCCTATCACCCACTCTCTTTCTTCTGCATATCAACGACATGCTGTCTACCGGCAATGTTAGTTGTTATGCAGATGATAGCACTTTGCATGGGAGTTATCATGGACATCCTGCGGCCAAGCAGTCGGATATCGCAGAGAAAAGGCAGCTTCTTGTCACTGAGCTTGACGGAATCCTGAATCACATTTCTCAATGGGGCTCTGAGAACCTGGTTGAGTTCAATGCCAAGAAGACGCAGGCATGTGCGTTTACAGCAAAAGTATCTTCTTTCCTTCCCCTCCCCACTCTTCAGAGCACGCCACTGCCACTGCAGGACAATCTCAATATCCTAGGTATGGATGTTCGCTGCAACCTGAATAACAAAAACTACATCGAAAGTATCATCAAAACAGCCTCACGAAAACTCGGAGTCCTGAACAGAGTGAGACGATTTTTTGCGCCGGAGCAGCGGTGTCTTCTATACAAGACACAAATTCGCTCCTGTGTGGAGTACTGCTCGCATCTCTGGGATGGTTCAGCAAAGTACTTACTAGATGCTCTCGACAGGTTGCAGCGACGTGCGGTCCGCATCATTGGGAATCCCGAGATCACGAACACCCTAGAATCTTTACAGCTGCGTAGAGATGTTGCGTCCATGGCTGTATTTTACCGTTTGTACCATGGGGAGTGTTCTGATGAGCTCTTCCAGTTAGTCCCACCCTCTCCTTTCCTAGACAGGACAACGCGTGCAGGTCTTAGATGTCATCCGCACACGGTGCAAAACATCCGATCAAGAACCAAGCGGTTCGGAGACTCTTTCCTCTGTCGCACCATTAAGGCCTGGAATTCATTACCAGCTCACGTGTTTCCTTCTTCCTACAGTCCCGGGTCCTTTAAGCGGGGCGTGAAAAAGCATATGATGAGGCCGTCAAGCTGAGTGTCACCATTGTCACACGGTATGTGTAAGTAATGGTGACCCTCTTTTCTGGGACTTTGCCTTCAGCTTACCATCAGGCAAGGCGAAGTCCAATTGACGTGTCCTATATATATAAAAAAAAAAAATCACTCCCACGTAATAGAGGGTGAGTCTATTGCCGTTTTCCGGGCACTATTGTTGACTTAAGCCATGCATATGAGGCCGAGTCTGTATATATTGTGACTGATGTTAAACAGCCCTATCCCTTAGTTGCTTTGAACGACACCACATGGGAAGAGATGGGTGGGCTATATCTGTAAAGTATAACTATAGTGATATGGTCATTGCCCATTGTAATTTAGAATCTATTGTAATTACTATTAAAGATTGATTATAGTTAGTGCTGTTTACGAAAACTAACCTTTGCAATGGCACGACACGACATCAACGTGTGCCCAATGTGAGACAAATTAGGCAGTGCAAACTCGTTGCATTGGTCGTCTCTGTTTTTAAGAAAAATGTCCTGTCTTCTAAAACGAAAATGCACTAAAAGTAAAAAATAAATCAATTACAAATATAACTTAAAATTAATTTCAAAATGTCAAAATCACCGTTGTCTACGACACATTCACTCATCGTCATTAGTTGTTACTTACGTTCATTTTTAACGCATTCATTCATTCCATTCAAGATGCATCGCGATCACTTGTAGATTGTTTAAGTTGAAATATTATTCATTACAAATTAATAAGTCACACTATTTGTTTCTTTCGTATATAAAACTACATTGTTTTTAACCCTATTGCATCGTTATAAACAAAACTGGCGACCGTGACAGGACCTGCATCAAATCGGAGCTAACAGCTTCTCAGTTGTTCTGCATCAAGGACACTTGAAGGGCGTCGTCGACACCGGACGATCTAATTTAATCTACAAGTAACGGGCCGTGTTGAGAATCCAAGATCACCGTGCCTGAAGTCCTACTACCTGGGTCGAGGAACGTTGCCTTCGTCAATACATTCTAAGAACTGCTGGGACCGCGGAAGTCCGATCGAGCAAGTCCACCGAGCAAGTCCACCTATCTACGTGCTGCTGCCTACCATTGGATTGCAAAGGATTAGTTGGCTGCCTACTTAAAGTGAGCTCGTTCCATACTACTTATATACCCATTGTGTTGTTATATCCTTCAATCTGTGCATTTAGCGGACTTAGTTTCTCAGGTCAGGTGAAATTCTTCCGTTTCGATTTGTGTCTATTTTGCCTTAATTAACCTTTAGAGGTCTTAATTTCCAGAGGATAAACCACGCACAAATTCGTCTAATAAATTTCCGCCGCCATTATAAATTATCATATTATAAATCTATGCACTTTGAACTTCTTAATAATTCCCTTGTTTATTCCAACCAAGCAATTTTAATTACACTATCCCACTATTATCGATTCTTTACCACATTTATCACTAAATTGAGTATTCAAATCTCTTATACAATTATTATTTCTCGAGTTTCGAAGTAATAAACTAATAAACCGTCGTCGCTTCGTCATACGATTGATTAATTGTTGTTTCCAGTGTACTAAGACGCACGGATTAACCTGTTTCAGAGATCGTGCGTTGTTATTTGTAACACGGCATCGCATGCGCATCGCTGTTACCTGACTGCCGGAGCGTCCCACCGGCCTATCTCACCATTGCATTGCAATCTACGTCGGCCGCGAGCATCAGCTGATCAACAAAGCGAGGAGCGTATCGTATGCTATATCTAAATATATCTATTTCATTATCTATTAGCATCTGTTTGTGTTAGCTCATTACGAGTTTATTACAATGTCCGAGACTTCAAAGTTAAAGGAATTGATAATCAAACGCGGTTCTATTAGAGGGCGCGTTACGAAATTTAAGTTAAGTCTCGACAGTTTAGCTTTAGTAGAATCCATTCCAGAACTAGAAGTACATAAGCTCGCATTGAAGTTATCCAAATTTGAGACATTATTCGTTGAATTTGACGAGGTGCAGAATCTAATAGAAATTAATAACGAAGTGAACCAAAGTGGCGAGTTAGTTACTAGGGATTTAATAGAAAACGATTTCTACCATTGTATTGCGACGGCCCAAAACTTAATTAAGAAACATTCTATAGTTGAGGATAATGAGAATAAATCTCAAAATAAATCTTCTATGGCTACGTGTCATCATAATGATCATAGTTGTAATACGTTGGGGTTTAAATTACCGGTGATTAAAATTCCAAACTTCGACGGTACATATTTTAAGTGGCTAGAATTTAAGGAAACATTTGTCTCGCTAGTTCACAATAATAACAAGATCGAAAGCATTCATAAATATCACTACTTGCAATCTTATTTAGAGGGAGAAGCCGCTCGGGTGATTGCTAATTTGGAAGTTTCTCATAATAATTATTCCGAAGCATGGAAACTTTTATGCGAACGTTACGACAACAAGCGTCAATTGATAAACAACCACCTTAAATCTTTGTTCAATTTCAATTCTATTCAAGAAAGTGACAAGTCTTTGAGATACGTAATTGACCACGTCTCTAAAAACCTTCGGGCACTTAATTCACTAGGGTTACCTACGGACAAATGGGACGTTTTAATTATATACATTATTGCTGGTAAATTAAGTTCTAGTACTTATTTCAAATGGGAAGAACATATCAACAGTTTGAATGACATACCTGCACTTAATGATTTCTTCAGTTTCCTTAAACGTCGCGCTGACGTATTGGAGACCGTTTACCGTCATAAACATGACACTCAAGATAATAAACAAAGGCAATCATTTAGTAATCAGAACAAACATAACAGTTCTAAGTCTTTAGTGGCTGTGCCAAACGAAAGCAACACTTGTTCTCCTAAAACACAAGAATGTTTATTTTGTAAGAATGGCCATCGCCTGTATGAGTGTCCATCTTTCAAGTCTAGCTCATTAGAGGAGAAGATAGCATTTGTTTCGTCTAACAAATTATGTGAGAATTGTTTGAGATCCGGTCATGTAGTTAAACGTTGTCGCCTCTCAGCGACATGTCGTCATTGTAAGTTACGGCATAATTCTCTTCTTCATAAATCCGAACAAGAAAATTCTAATTCAGTTAATCTGTTAGCATGTCCTCCACGTGTTCTCCTGAAGTACTTTTGTGTACTGCTCGAGTAAAGGTTACCAACCCTGCCACAAACGAAACCATGATAGTGCGAGCTTTGCTCGACAGCGGGAGTCAGTCAACAATTATTACACAGGCCGTGAAGCGCCATCTAAACCTGATTCCTCAGCCATCGAACACTACCATAGTAGGTATTGGCAACACCAAGTTAAATATTAACACAGAACGCTGTATTCTACGCATTCATTCTGAGACAAGTTCCTTTAGTGTGACAGTTTCATGTTTAATTTTGCCGCAAATAACCGGCAACTTACCTAAATCAAAATTTGATTTAAAACAATTAAATATTCAAGGATTTCAGTTAGCAGATCCCTCTTTAAATGAACCATCCCCAGTCAATATTTTGATCGGTGCTGACTTATTTTGGGATATTATTAGTGCCCAGCAGCATTCGTTAGGACATGGTTTTCCTAAGCTTCAGGCGTCAAAGTTAGGATGGCTCGTTACGGGTTCATTGCCTTGTTTTAATAAAAACAAAACTGATTCAGTTATGTGTAATTTTGTCTCAAAAGACGCTTCTAGTAGCATACACGATGACTTGTCTAAGTTCTGGGAACTTGAGAACTTTCCTCAAAAAAGGCCCCCGAGTAGTGAAGAAAAATTGTGTGAGCAACATTATCTCGCCAACACTACTCGCACTAGTAATGGTCAATTCTGTGTAGGGTTGCCACTGCGTGATAGCATAGATTGTTTAGGCAATTCCTACAATTTAGCCAAAAAGAGGTTTTTCAATTTAGAGGCTCGTTTCCGAAAACAACCAGAATTAAAACAAATTTATTGTCAATTCATAAACGAATATGAAGCATTAGGTCACCTATCCGAATCGCCAGAGTCTAGACCATTAAATGCCTATTTCTTGCCCCACCACCCAGTGATACGGGAACAAAGCGAGTCGACTAAGTTACGCGTTGTGTTTGACGCCTCGGCTCGCACTTCTTCTGGTGTTTCTGTAAACAACTTACAAATGGTGGGACCAGTAGTGCAAGACCCATTGTTTAATATATTAATTCGTTTCAGACAGCATAAGTATGTTCTGACAGGAGACATAGAGAAAATGTTTCGCTCAGTGCTTCTCAGAGAGTCTGATCGCAATCTTCAACTTATACTGTGGCGTGATAGTGAGGATAAGCCTTTAAGGACACTTCGTTTAAACACTGTTACTTACGGTTTCGCTAGTGCTTCCTTTCTTACTACTCGTTCTCTTTGGCAGATAGGTGAAGAATGTTCAGATCAGAAGATCAAGACTATAATTCAAAGTGATCTATATTGTGATGATCTACTTACCGGTGCAAGCAGTGAGGAGGAGTTACGTCACATTCTTCTCTCAGTCTCTTCTGAGTTAGCAAAGGGATGTTTTCATCTGCGCAAATATCGGTCGAACTTACCCGAGTTACTCGCTGACTCCGTTGACCTAGAAAGTGGTAATCTCATGATCAGTAATGCAACTAGCACGCTAGGTATAGGTTGGACGCCGCTTTCTGATGAATTTCACTTTCAGCATAATGTTTCGGTATCTGAAAATATCACAAAGAGAATTATACTTTCCTCAACATTTAAAATATTCGATCCTCTTGGTCTTCTGTCTATTTTCACAATAAAACCTAAAATAATACTTCAGGAGTTATGGAGTCTTAAAATTGGCTGGGATGAACCTGTTCCTTCAGAAGTAAGGACTTCCTGGTTAAACTTTTCCAGTAAATCCTCATGCTTGTCTTCTTTAAAGATTCCTAGGTGTATTTTAATTGATAACTCATCTTATGTACAAATACATTGTTTCTGTGACGCTTCACAGCGGGCCTTCGGCAGCTGTATTTATCTGAGGTCTGTTTCTACTAGCGGTGTACAAGTCAGCCTGGTATGTGCGAAATCGCGGGTTGCACCTATTAAACCCACGACAATACCACGGCTCGAGCTCTGCGCTGCTCTATTAGGAGCCCAGCTAACTGCTACGGTTTTAGCCGCATTACGTTGCCCTATTGAGCGTCAAGTGTATTGGACAGACTCTAAAGTTGTGTTAGGTTGGCTCAACTCTAATAAAACCAAACCGTTTGTTGCTCATAGAGTAGCCACTATAAATGAGTTAACAAATCCTACAAACTGGCGTTATGTTCCCACTTCTGTCAACCCTGCCGACCTAGTCTCGCGTGGCGTCGATCCCGACCAGGTAAATCTGTCCATATGGTGGAACGGCCCATCGTTCCTGTTAGAATCCGAAGATTCCTGGCCCACCTGTAACGCGGATTCTATAGAATTGCCAGAGCTGAAGACCCATCATACTTTAGGGGGTGAGGACGCATCTCCCATGCCAGACTTGTCTGTAGGTTTAGCAAAATATTCTCATTTAACTACTCTTATTCGGGTTCTAGCTAGAGTTTTAAGGTTCATCAATAATTGTAGGTCAGACGAAGAATCGAACAGATTGCGAGGTCCACTTCAAGTTTCCGAATTAGAAAACGCCCACAGCGTCGCTATAAAGTTAACCCAGAAAGATTCCTTTCCTATAGAATTAGAACAGCTAGGAAAAGGTAAATCTTTAAATTCTAAAGCCGCACTCTCTTCTCTTAATCCATTTTTAGATGAAAATGGAATTTTAAGAGTCGGCGGGCGCATTGAGTCATCTGGTTATCAGTATGACAAACGTCATCCAATTTTATTGCATGCAAGTCATTTTTTGACAAAATTAATCTTCAAGCAGGAGCACCTACGCTTGTTGCACGCCGGTCCTCAGCATCTCCTAGCATCTATAAGAGAACGCTATTGGCCTATAGGAGGCAGGGCTCTAGCTAGACGTGCAGCACGCGAATGCGTAATCTGTCGTCGTTTCAATGCTCGTACTATGGACACTATCATGGGAAACTTACCTGCAGATCGCGTTGAAGCTGACTTCCCCTTCTCCACAATAGGCACCGACTTTGCCGGTCCATTTCTTATAACAGACCGGAAGGGACGCGGTGGTAAAATAACTAAAAGTTATCTTTGTATTTTTGTTTGCTTTCGTTACAAATGCGTTCATTTAGAGTTAGTCAGTGACTTATCAATGGAGGCATTTTTGCTAACATTGAAACGATTCATAGCTCGTAGGGGTAAACCAAGGGTCATCTACTGCGACAATGGTAGAAATTTCGTTGCAGCAGCAAAAGAAATAAATTCTTTCCTCGAGTCTAATAGCGATTCCATTAAAAACTCTGCATCTCGCGAAGGCATTGAATTCCGCTTTTCACCAGCATACGCTCCTCACTTTGGTGGTCTATGGGAAGCCGGAGTCAAGTCAGCAAAATTCCATTTATACAGAGTCCTAAAAAATATTCACTTAACTTTCGAGGAATTGAGTTCGTTATTTGCCCACATCGAAGCGATTCTTAACAGCCGCCCTTTATGTCCTTTAAGTCCTTCTCCGCAAGACCTATCTCCGCTCACCCCGGGCCATTTTATAATTGGTAGGCCACTAACGTCTTTGCCGTCGCCGTTCCTGCTGGACTATAGCACAAACCGTCTTGACCGTTTTCAGCGATTGGAGCAAGCTCGTCAACACTTTTGGCAGCGATGGTCGACAGAATACGTCACGGAGCTACAGCAACGCACAAAATGGAAGGTGCGGTGTCGAGAACTGAAGGTAGACGACCTAGTCCTCATCAAGGATGATAGAACTCCTCCACTATGCTGGCGCCTTGGAAGAGTCTCGAAGTTATTTCCCGGCGATGACGGTGTGCCTCGAGTCGCTGATGTATACACCTCACAAGGGACCGTAAGGAGAGCCATCAACAGATTGTGTTTGCTGCCTTCACCAGATGACTACACCGACATAGAATCTTGAAAGCTTCCTCTAGAACTTTCAAGGCCCCCGAGGATGTCTACGACACATTCACTCATCGTCATTAGTTGTTACTTACGTTCATTTTTAACGCATTCATTCATTCCATTCAAGATGCATGGCGATCACTTGTAGATTGTTTAAGTTGAAATATTATTCATTACAAATTAATAAGTCACACTATTTGTTTCTTTCGTATATAAAACTACATTGTTTTTAACCCTATTGCATCGTTATAAACAACCGTCACAAAAAGCATTTCTCAAAAAGTTAAAAATAAATTGTGATGGTTACTTAGCCCTATAAATTTGATATACCTAGTAATATTTTGATTCAAACGTTGCTGTGTCGGGGGATCTTGGATCGCATCGATAAGTCCCTAGCGGGGGTTTTTAAATTAACTTTAAATTATATTTGTAATTGATTTATTCTTTACTTTCAGAGCATTTTCGTTTTAGAAGACATGTCATTCTTTTGTTAAAATTTATTGTAATGGTTCAGATTCGTACAAATTACTTGGTTTGTCTAGGTAAACAATCTTGATGTGAATTTTAAATAAACTTCTGCTTATACTAGTGAACCGTTTCTGTCGCGTTTTATTGTTAAAGTGAGTTTTAAACAAAGAAATACCTTCAGTTAAATACCTAAGCAAACCTAGTTGAGTATTATGTGCTTGTGGCAGAAAGGGTGAAAAATTAAAGATATGAATAAATGCTTTACACTAAGTTTATTAATAATGGACACAAACAATAAAGTATCAATACACCATCCATAGTCGTCGACATACAACATTCCTACATTTTTTTTATTTACATTTTTTATATACATTTTTACATACATTTTTTTCTCTTTCCTATACATCCAGGCGATGATATAGTGTAATTTTTCACCGTAATAAGTCGCGTTCTCTTAAAGATGGCGGCCGCGCGCGTCTCTTGTGGTAGAAGGTCAACTTCTGCATCGCGTGCGAATCAGTAAAAGCGACCTTCTCCTTCCTCTCTACCTGTACCTCGGTTTGTAGTACCTCCTTGGTGCCTTCGTTTTCCATAGGTTTGTGCTGGAATGCTTTCATATTTGTATCCTGTTCTACAGTGAACAGAATAAGGCTGATGTCTTAAAAGGTTTTTTCTCTTTTATTGATAGGGATTTTGATGCCCTGTCAATACATCATAGAAGAAGAAAAAGAGCATTTCAGTTTCTTCATCTGGAGGCATGGTAGTCTTCTTCTTATTGATATATGTCTCATGGGTAGTTTGTGATTCAGACAGGCGACGTTTGTTACTCGGACGGTCTTGAGGTAAATTCTGGTTTTGTTCCTCCTGGTTGTTGTTGGAGGTAGTTGTTGTGGAGGGATATATGGAGCGGTATGCGTAGACGTAGGGGGAGTTTATGGGGAGGCTTGAGAACGGTACAGTGACGCGGCAGGTGTGGATGAGGTGGCCGCGTTGCGCGCAGCCGCTGCAGAACAGTTGGTCTTGCTCCTTGTACTGGTCGCACCTTTCGAGAGGCGCGTTGTTGTCGATCTGTTACAATGAAACGTAATATGTTACTACACAAATATTAAACAAGTGAACAAAAGTAAGTATATTAACAGACCAAGAGCCCGCGGCGATCAGATTGTCGTTCTGAATATAGGTAAGATCCCATAGTGGTTTTGCCAGATAACAGGGACAGGACGTGAATAAAACACACACTTGCTCATAAAGTTGATCTAAATTCACCGCCATGGCCCTATAATTTATTGGTTGAATTACTTTGTTCTTCAAAAAGTTCCAAAGAAAGAATCATGTTCAATAGTACAAATAATTAATACCCCTACTACTGCTTACTAATTTTTTGCAACTTCGTATTTATATAGATAATTTCAACTTGTACATGTTTAATGAACAAAACTATGCCATTAAAAAGTTCATTATAATTTCATTAATTTCACTAATTGTTTCTCTAAATAAATTTAGGTAGGTACTTTATATTAGTACGTTATGAAACTGTGCGTAAACAATTTCGTTGAAGTTGTTTTTAATTTTAATGTTTATATTTCAGTATGAGAATAGATAAAATGATTTTTAGTATTATTTTATTCGCAAGTGTGTTGAAAAACGTCGTATAGTATAAGTGTGTATTGATAAATACGGTCCTCAGCTCTTTTAAGACCCGAGAAGCTTGTCTGCTCCGGTTTTAATGGCGCCTCAGTGGTAATCACCAACTTTACGCACTTGTACCATAATGTACAGACCTACTATTATATGTAAATGAAGAATAGACCATTAAATTGGCACTTACAAAACCTCAATATAAAAAGAAATATGAAAGACTTGTCGATTCCACAAGGTTCATCACTTGTCCATTGCGTTATGCATTGGTTTCCACCTGTGTAACATTAGGTAGAGTAAATTTATTACATTTGGTTTTGTTCCCATTAAGGCAAAGATTATTTGTACTAAACCAATGGACTACTCTTGTGATTGCACTATTCACTTCGTCATAATTATTTTGATGCCCTTTAATTTTAAATATTAACGAAGTGTCGTCAGTAAATAAAACAATACTATTTTTGTTCCTTACATAGTAGGGGAGGTCATTTAAATATATTAAAAATAAAAATGGTCCAAGTATCGAACCCTGTGAAACGCCTATGGAAACCATAGATCCTATTGAGATAGATCACAAAAGACACTTCGTAAATACACGTCCTTTAGTAAACCCGAACTGTTTATCATGAAATAATTTGTTTTTACCAAAATGGGACGGCATCTGTCCCAGAATTAGTTTCTCAAATACTTTACTCACGATCGGCAACACAGAAACGGATCAGAATTTAGAAGGATCTGCGGTGCTGCCAGCCTTGTACAGTAAAGAATGTGTATAAGACTCACCGTGTTGTGGTACCTGCGCCACAGGTCGGGGCAGTGCGAGGATGGGTGGCCGCGCTGGCCACACTCGGCGCAGGCGAGCGCGCCCCAGCCGCAGCAGTTGCGGCACATGGACGAGTACAGCTCGTTGGGCGACCCGCACTGCAATGAATAATACACGTTAATATGCGCAGAAGCTCGTAATGTTACAAATAATAACGGTTGTGAAAGGACAGTCAAATTAATCGACTAACTTAAAAACGGTGAATGCTCAATGTGACAAGTTAATGCTCAAGTCTATCTATCAGCACCTTTGTTATAAAAAATATACTAGTTTCATTAAATTAAATACTTTACAAGTAAATTGAATTAAATGGTGAGTGTGGTTGAGTGTAAGATATTCAACTCCAAAACAAGTATAACATCAATGTGGTACTTACATTAAGACAGATCGTAGTAGGACAGCGAGTTGCTAGATGTCCAGTGAGGCCGCACATGTAGCACACGGGTGGCTTCGTGGGGCAGGCGTCGTGTCGGTGTCCGGGCCGGTAGCAATAGTAGCACCTGTGAAGGAAATGGGTGCACAGGTTATTATGATGTTTTAACTTCGGTAAAAGCAAACATTGTCAAGCAGGTGCACTGATTAGCGTCAAAAGTTATGGTAGGACCCATTCAAAAAAATCCCTTCAGTGAAGTAAGTTGAAGTCCTCCTACTTTGCAATAAAAGAAAGCTATAAACTGAATGCTTCATAATGCTTAAAACAAATAAACCAATGAACCGATTTTGATGAAATTAGGTACAGAGATAGATCAGACCTTGGGACATTATATAGACTAACAATGCATTCTATGGACAATTGGCATACGACCACGTATATTCTTGATATTTTCTGATTTAATACTTTTCTTTTAGAGCGTGATTTTTCAGGAGTCTGGTTTTAGTTTTGGACCTTATTTTTATTTTTATTATTTTGGGGCAAGCAACAACACTATAATATATATTTGAAATGTGCTAATTAAACTTTTCATTTGATACCAAACACGGCGGCATATTTATCTCAAATTGATTTTTAACACAGAAGCTTATGACCGCTAGAGGGCGCCACATTGGTTTTAAGGACAAATCATGTAACCTATAACCAGCGGACAACCAAGACGCTTCAAATGATATCTTATTTGTCCCGTAAAAACTGGGCAAATAAGTAATAATAATCAGTAGTTGAGGAGCTATGAGGGAGCAGACGAACCTACAAACAATACGTTGGCTGTGAAAATCCCTCTTTTGGCTTCGCCGTAGTCGGGTAAAATGGAAACAAATGAAGTACTTACGTAATTTTCCTCTCAGTCTGGGCTGGCAGTCTATCCTTATCGTCAATCGCCCATAAATGCTCGTCATCTAAAAATAAAGAACACTTCGTTAATTCCCAGTAACAAAACCTACACAATATGCTAATTAGTATTCAAATAGGGTCATTAATATCTAACTTAAAACTACAATATAAGTGATGGAGTATAATGGGTGACTGGGCTATAGGTACAATATTGGTGAGTGAATTATGCATCATTATTATAATCGGAACCAAAACTTCAGTCCGATGGACAATTTTTTTCCAACGGGCTAACGGAAAGTCTTATAAATGATCAAACTGCAATATCTAACCGTTCACCTAAGGCGAGCCGCACACCAGCAAATGCGAACTCTGCGAATGCTTCTCAACATTTGGCACTAGAAGAATTTGCGGCATGAATACACATAATTGGTTCAAACACATTGGTTGTGTGCTTGCTGCCTTGGTAAGCGACCTCTCTAACTCACCAAACGTCAGATATTATATAAAAATAAAAGAATACGCTAAGAAAATCTACAAAGTGAATATAGTTCAACTACCTCTTAGTTGGAGTTCTAGAATGTGGATAAACATACTTAGGGCCTGGAATCTCTACTGACATAATACAGAGCGCACAGCTAGTTGTAGTATAATGATATTCAAAAGTAACTTACGTCGCGTATTTTTTGATATCTCCTCGCCACCAAAGTTCTCGCCTCCCCAGCTCTCGTTATCCAATTTCTCCCACAATGCGCGAACCGTTGCTCGACAGAATGTTCGTCGATTACGTATCTTGTCCTTAGCGTTCAAGTGGTCAAAATCCAAGTCACCCTCCAATATCGCAGGATATTTCGTGGACATGAACTTAGAAATATCACTTACAGCTTTGTCTTGATTTTCGTAGTCTTCAGATTTAGTAAATCCAGACACATTCCGCGTTACGACATTCTCAGTGATATCGGAGTCATCGATATTGTGAGTACTGATATATGTATCATTGTCGGTTAGGTCAATAATAGCTGAAGACACTTCAATTTCACACACTGGTTGATCTACTTGAATTTCCTCATCTTCATCACTCGATTCAACCACTATATACTCCGCATCATCTTCAATAATTTCGATGGGCGTTTTCATGTTCTGCGATATTGGTGTCTGGAATATGGATAGGTTAACTGTGGGTGGTAGTTCCAGCGAGTCACACTTCTCTTCGGACGTAGCCGTTTGGTTTGTTTGTTTGCTGAAGGTAAGTGATGCGTGCATAGGTTCTTCCTTCGTATTCATTTTCTCTTCGGCTCGTTGGTGGCGCTTTTCGTGATATAGTATATCCTTCGTTCTGGTTCTCTTTCGATGGTCGCACAAATGCTACACTGCTAATCTCACGACTTACTTCGTCCGTAGTTGAACATCAAATGATAACTTAACCAGACTCCGCGTGCAACTAAACTGTCAAAGTGGTAGTGGGAGCAGAGCAGGTAAATAAAAGAGCTTTTGTTCCTACGACAGCGTCCCACTCTCCATTGCGAAAGGGTGAAGGTCATTGTCAGTTTTTGTATAGAAAATGCATTTAATAGAACAATAGATAATAATTAAACCTAACGTGCTTCTTTGTAAGTATTCTCGGAGTCCGAAGTGATAAGGTAGGCTAAACAATGAACTCACTCCATTCGTTTACCTGCCCGAGAGCATGGGATTTTAGGCGCTATCTAGAAATGTAAAGATTTCTAGAAGATACTATCAGAAACAGAATTGTTTGCCGTATTTGGCATGGTGGAATATTTTGGTTCTTGTGGTAATTTACGGCGTATTACTGTATATAATATGTCTTGAAATACACCCGGAATTAGTTTATTTTTAGGATATTTACTGATTTTTTACTATTAGAATGTAAATAGGTATATCAAGCTGTGGACAGGCGCTACGCGACAGATCAAATAGGAAAAATCCGTTTTTTTTTTCTGTATGGGAGTATGTGGTTTAAGAATATTCGTTCACATATTATACGAATATGCTTAAACTAGTGATTCGATTTCGGTTTCTAGTCGTGTTTTATTTTTAAATTTGTTTTTTAAACAAAAAAGTAATAATCACCCGAGTTTTTAAATGAAACATATTAAAAGACACATCAACATTCGTTCCCGGCAGAGTAGAATTTGGACCACCCTATCTCTTCCCATACGGTGTCGAACAAGGCGACTAAGGAATAGGGATGTTTAACATCAGACTCAGCCTCAGATGCATGGTTTGAGCCAACAATAGTGTTCGGAAGACGGCAATAGGCTCACCCCCTAATTATGTGGGACCGATTACAATGATTGCTGAAATGTGTATGTTACTTCACCTCTGCTTAACCCTCCGGGGATAAAGGCGTGATTATATGTATGTATATGGATGCAACATACCTTTAGTTAATTAGCTAACGAAACACTCGTTCTGCAGTTCTATTTATCTGAGGACATATTGACAGATTTACAATACAATACAACCTGCCCTCATTATCATTCTAGAATATGGGCCTAAGAGATTAAGTATATTCCTTGAACGATTGACGAGCTGGCGAGGTACCTCTCCATAGTGTAAGTAATGTACGAAACTGACTGAAGGACTGAGTTTTAACGCCTCCGAAGCACGGAAGCGCTCTGGAAAAATACCACGCAGCGATCACTCATCCAAAAGTGCAACCGTGCGTGCCTACGTAGCTTAACCCACTGGTCGTTTACGGAACAGTGAGCGCCACTGGCCACGAAGTGCTCGTCAAATACTATCATCTCACATTAAATAGAATTATTTTTATATAAAAAATTAATAATTGCAAAGTTTTCCATGAGACCTGGCAAGTAACATACCAGTAAATACCATTAGCGTAATGTGAAAGGATTATTTTTTAAATGTTGCTTTAAAACAAAATTCTAGTACACGATATTCGCATTCGGGCAGTTTCCGAGAATCGACTTCACTCAAAGCATGCTAATATAATATGTTTGGCTAGCTAAATAGGGGTGTATATCGTACGAGGGTTAATCATGAGTCGACCACCATAAATACGAGAATGACTGACAAGTAGCATAATACAATAGTTTTTTGTTTAGAATGTTATCAGCTAAACACCCTTTAATTTTTATGTTTTAAATTTGCAAATGCCCTTTGGCTCTACGTTATTGCCAATTTAGATAACCCACATTAGCGCACCTACTTCGTGGTATTTTGTTGCTATTATCATACAGAGGCCACACGCGTTATAACCGAAACGAATACTTATTCCACAGTTTGAAAGACAAATATTCAATTCATGAATTCTACATAATATAACGTAGTTACATATATAACTTATCGATGCCAATTTTATTCTACTCAAGCTAAGTTTATAACAACTTCCTCGGCGCTAGTGGAGAGAAACGGCACGACTAACCGCTCTGCTATATTTTCCAGACGTCAATTTACAATATCAATTTCTTAAAACTAAATGCGGACGAATTTACATCAGGGTCGTGTCAATTACCTTATTTACATAAGGTGGTCTTTATGAAGGTTTTAAAATTGACTGTCAGGCCTACCAAGGATCGATTCAGACAGCTTAGATCCCGACCGAGTAGTATTTAGACCACCTTAGACCATCCCCCCATCTCTTCCCATGTGTAACGTTGTCGTACAAGGCGACTAAGGGATAGGGCTGTTTAACATCACACAGATATTACACCGCAGATGCATGCCTCGATTCAATTATAGTACCCAGAAGACGGCAATAGCATAGAATAGATTACGCAATATGCTCACCCGTGGGACCGTACAAAATGATTGGTGAAATGTGGGTGTTAATTCACGTCTGCCTAACCATATATATTGGGAAGCTACAAAGATTGCCCAAACAATAAATGGCACGAACTGCCCTCTTTTTACCCGACTACGGCGAAGCAAGAGGGGAGTTATGATTTTGACAGGCTATGTGTGTATGTATGTATTAGGTCTTTACCTATGAAAATGCCGAAATTTTCCTTACAGATTCATGAGTTCGTTATTCCTGTAATTCAATAGCTATTTCCATTCTTTAAATTTTGTTTGAAAGTTGGTTTCAAGATTTTATAACTTGGTACAAAATTTTGTTATTATTGGCCGCTTTATAAATGAAATTCGATCTTCAAAAACAGTACATCTCAAATGCCATGCATTTTGATGATAAATTTCGTATTACTAGTGACAGCTGTAACACAGCTGTCACTTTTCAATAATGTAATAAAAGTGTTAGCTTAATTTTGTCTTATTCATACCCAAAAACAATCATAAAATTTGGATTTGTCATTCCTAAACAAATGAAAAAATGTTAGCACTGAAAATTGGGTTTCCAACAATTTCTTAAAAAAAACGGCAACTTCAAATATTATGTATGTATGTATGTAGGTTTATTTGTTCTGCTTTGAACTGGACATATATGACGTATCATTAGAAGCGTCTTGGCCGTCGGTCGGCTATATGACGTATCACTGAATGTAATGTAGCACCCTCTAGCGTTCATAAAGTACTGTGTTAAAAAATAAACTTGACGTAAACATCATCTAAAAGGGCTTCATTAATTATAGCCGTTGCCTGCCCCAATATAATATAAATAAAAAAATAAGTTTAAACTAATACCCGACTACTTAGTCTAACAAAATAATACATTCTATGAAAAAGTTGCGTACGACCACGGCTATCCTTGATATTTTCTTGTTTAATACTTTTTAAAGTGTGATTTTTCAGTGTAGTCGAGTTTTAGTTTTAACTAAATTTTTAATGTAATATAAATTGTATATATTGAGTATAAATGAGTATAAATTGTATAATGGTATATATTGTATATATTGAGAAGAAGATGAGAGAAGGAAAACTCGAAAACAAACCCGTTGCCAACCCGTCTGGCCAGCGTGGCAATAGTAGGCTAAACCCTCCCAAATGAATAGACGCCACAACAAAAGGTCCCCAGTTCCCGGCGGTCCCGCTATTCCCAGCCAAGGTAGCGGTTCGGGTAACGGCGGGACGGGGGGGCGAAGAATCTCCGTTCTACGGGAGGCTACCGAAACCGGCGACTACTACTGGCAACGTACAATTGCAGTACACTTCGTCTGGACAGGCTCCTCTCGGAACTAGAGGTAGAACTAGGTCGCATAAATTGGCATATATTAGGGTTGTCCGAGATCCGAAGACCGGGGGAGGACACGACAACCACTGAGTCAGGCGACCTGTTCTACTTCAGAGAAGGTGAACAGCTCTCCCAGGGAGGTGTCGGTTTTCTGGTAAAAAAGGACCTCATTAGCAGCGTTGTTGAAATCGGTAGTGTGTCGAACAGGGTAGCGTACCTTATCGTAAAAATCACGAACAGTCGTTCGCTGAAGGTGATACAGGTATATGCGCCGACCTCGCTTCACCCCGACGAAAGTGCCGAGGCCGTATATGAAGATATTGCTAAGGCAATGAATCACACCGCCAAGGCCACTTACAACGTTGTTATGGGGGACTTCAATGCTAAAGTGGGAATACAAGAACGCGGTGAGACGAAAATCGGACCTTATGGAGTGGGGTGCAGAAATCACAGGGGACAAATGCTAGTCAACTTCCTCGAGGCGCAGGGGCTCTTCTTAATGAATAGTTTCTTTAAGAAAAAACTCCACAGGAAGTGGACTTGGCAACGTCGGGACTCAGTGATAAGAAACGAGATAGACTTTTTGATAACAGACAGTAAGCACATATTTAGAGACGTCTCTGTGATCAACAAGTTTAAAACCGGAAGCGATCACAGACTTGTCCGAGGCTCTCTAAATATCAACATCAAGGCTGAAAGATTCCGAATGATACGGTCTACTCTCCGACCTACGCCACTCCAAGTCACTCCAGGGTCCGAAAAGTTCCAATTGGAACTTCAAAATCGTTTCGCAACACTAGAAACCACAAACGGCATTGACGAGAAAACCGACACAGTGGTCAAAATATTACAGGAAGTGTCTCGACAAATTAAAAAGCTGATTAGACGCGACCTTCGACGCTACAACACCCATATCGTCCAGGAGGCGATTGAGCGAAATAGAGGGTCGAAAGTGTTCGCTCAGTAGTTGGGGAGGCCCCATCTGACGAAACTTAAAACTGCGGATGGTAAAATGACTGCCTCAAGGTTCGAGATTCTCGATGAGATCGAAAAGTTCTATGGACAGCTATATGCATCACGGACGAGTAAACCTACGGGACACAGCGTTGAAGACCACAGAGCCCCACTCACGCGCCATTACACCGAAGAGATACCCGATATCGAGCAGTGCGAGTTGGAGGCGGCTCTCAGACAACTGAAAAACAACAGGTGCCCAGGTGATGACGGTATTACTACTGAGCTCCTGAAAGCACTCCTGGAACTCCAATCCTGAAAGAGCTACAAGCCTCTTTAATTCCGTCATCCTACAAGGTCTAACACTTAGGGCATGGAGCGGGAGTGCGGTGATACTGTTCTTCAGCTTAAGCTCGACGAGTTCCAACCACCGGAGCAAGCCGGGTTTCGATAAGGTTATAGCACCGTGGACCACATCCATACTGTTCGACAGATTGTAGAAAAGGCCCAAGAATACAATCAGCCGCTGTGTATGGCGTTTGTGGACTACGAAAAAGCCTTCGACTCCATCGAAACCTGGGCAGTTCTGGATGCCCTACAGCGGTGTCGTGTCGATTGGCGATACATCGAGGTGCTGAGATGCTTGTATGACACTGCCACAATGTCCGTCCTGTTCCAAGACCAGAAGACGAAACCTATTAGCCTCCAACGTGGAGTGAGACAGGGGGATGTTATATCCCCCAAACTATTCACCAACGCGTTGGAGGACGTCTTCAAAACTCTGGATTGGACTGGGCGGGGTATAAACATTAACGGTGATTACATCTCACATCTTCGGTTCGCCGACGACATCGTCATAGTAGCGGAATCGTTGGAACAACTGGGCGAAATGCTGCATAGCCTAGATGGAGCTTCTCGACGCGTCGGCCTCGGTGTAAACTTGGATAAAACCAAAATTATGTTCAACGAACATGTTGCACCGGGACCGATTGCCATCGAAGGGGCGACACTCGAAGTTGTTCAAAAATATATCTACCTGGGGCAGGTTATCCAGCTCGGTAAAAACAACTTCGAGAAAGAACTAGCCAGAAGGATCCAACTGGGTTGGGCAGCATTTCGCAAACTACGTCGAGTTTTCTCTTCACCCCTACCGCAATGCCTCAAAACAAAGGTCTTTGAACAGTGCGTCCTACCTGTTATGACTTACGGTGCCGAAACGTGGACACTTACAGTGGGGCTGGTCCATAGCTTAAAAGTCGCGCAGCGGGCTATGGAACGAGCTATGCTTGGAGTTTCTCTGAAGGATAAATTTCGGAACGAGGTTATTCGACAGAGAACCAAAGTTACCGACATAGGCCACAGAATAAGCAAGTTAAAGTGGCAGTGGGCTGGCCACGTTTGCCGAAGGACCGATGGCCGTTGGAGCAAACGAGTCCTAGAGTGGAGACCGCGAGAAGGTAAACGAAAGGTAGGACGCCACCTAGCCAGATGGACTGACGACCTGAAAAAGGTGGCTGGGACAGACTGGATACGGAAGGCAGAGGATCGAAGAAAATGGCGCACATTGGGAGAGGCCTATGTCCAGCAGTGGACTGCAGTGGGCTGATTGATTGATTGATTGACAAAGATTGCCCAAACAATAAATGGCACGAACTGCCCTCTTTTTACCCGACTACGGCGAAGCAAGAGGGGAGTTGATGATTTTGACAGGCTATGTGTGTATGTATGTATTAGGTCTTTACCTATGAAAATGCCGAAATTTTCCTTACAGATTCATGAGTTCGTTATTCCTGTAATTCAATAGCTATTTCCATTCTTTATATTTTGTTTGAAAGTTGGTTTCAAGATTTTATAACTTGGTACAAAATTTTGTTATTATTGGCCGCTTTATAAATGAAATTCGATCTTCAAAAACAGTACATCTCAAATGCCATGCATTTTGATTATAAATTTCGTATTACTTTGTTAGAGCTGTCACTTTTCAATAATGTAATAAAAGTGTTAGCTTAATTTTGTCTTATTCATACACAAAAACAATCATAAAATTTGGATGTGTCATTCCTAAACAAATGAAAAAATGTTAGTACTGAAAATTGGGTTTCCAACAATTTCTTAAAAAAAACGGCACCTTCAAATATTATGTATGTATGTATGTAGGTTTATTTGTTCTTTCATTGCTCCTGCATTACTACTTTGAACTGGACATATGACGTATCATTAGAAGCGTCTTGGCCGTCGGTCGGCTATATGACGTATCACTGAATGTAATGTAGCACCCTCTAGCGTTCATAAAGTACTGTGTTAAAAAATAAACTTGACGTAAATATCATCTAAAAGGGCTTCATTAATTATAGCCGTTGCTTGCCCCAATATAATATAAATAAAAAAATAAGTTTAAACTAATACCCGACTACTTAGTCTAACAAAAGAATACATTCTATGAAAAAGTTGCGTACGACCACGGCTATCCTTGATATTTTCTTGTTTAATACTTTTTAAAGTGTGATTTTTCAGTGTAGTCGGGTTTTAGTTTTAACTAAATTTTTAATGTAATATAAATTGTATATATTGAGTATAAATGAGTATAAATTGTATATATTGAGAAGAAGATGAGAGAAGGAAAACTCGAAAACAAACCCGTTGCCAACCCGTCTGGCCAGCGTGGCAATAGTAGGCTAAACCCTCCCAAATGAATAGACGCCACAACAAAAGGTCCCCAGTTCCCGGCGGTCCCGCTATTCCCAGCCAAGATAGCGGTTCGGGTAACGGCGGGACGGGGGGGCGAAGAATCTCCGTTCTACGGGAGGCTACCGAAACCGGCGACTACTACTGGCAACGTACAATTGCAGTACACTTCGTCTGGACAGGCACCTCTCGGAACTAGAGGTAGAACTAGGTCGTATAAATTGTCATATATTAGGGTTGTCCGAGATCCGAAGACCGGGGAAGGACACGACAACCACTGAGTCAGGCGACCTGTTCTACTTCAGAGAAGGTGAACAGCTCTCCCAGGGAGGTGTCGGTTATCTGGTAAGCAAGTGGGGCAAGCAACGGCTAGTTGCTTGCCCCAATATAATATAAATAAAAAAATAAGTTTAAACTAATACCCGACTACTTAGTCTAACAAAAGAATACATTCTATGAAAAAGTTGCGTACGACCACAATACTTTTTAAAGTATGATTTTTCAGTGTAGTCGGGTTTTAGTTTTAACTAAATTTTTTATGTAATATAAAATTAGTTTCTAAATCGGTTGCCTTTCGGTAAAGTAGTATTCCATAGGACATCAAGCTTCGGAAGTACCTAATTAAAGTATAAAACTATTCGCAACCATCGCCATCAATCATCTGTATAAGTTGATTGATGGCACTTGGTCGAATTTGTTGTTGTGATGCCATAAGGCGCAACCAGTCAGGTCTAATAAAATATACCGTGAAAAAACTACAATGTTATGTTATGTTTTATTGCTGGAGGGTTAGGCAGAGGTGAATTAACACCCACATTACACCAATCATTGAATTCACTCCCACGTAATAGAGGGTGAGTCTATTGCCGTTTTCCGGGCACTATTGTTGACTTAAGCCATGCATTTGAGGCCGAGTCTGTATATATTGTGTCTGATGTTAAACAGCCCTATCCCTTAGTTGCTTTGAACGACACCACATGGGAAGAGATGGGGTGGGCTATATCTGTAAAGTATAACTATAGTGATATGGTCATTGCCCATTGTAATTTAGAATCTATTGTAATTACTATTAAAGATTGAATATAGTTAGTGCTGTTTTCGAAAACTAACCTTTGCAATGGCACGACACGACATCAACGTGTGCCCAATGTGAGACAAATTAGGCAGTGTAAACTCGTTGCATTGGTCGTCTCTGTTTTTAAGAAAAATGTCCTGTCTTCTAAAACAAGAATGCACTAAAAGTAAAAAATAAATCAATTACAAATATAACTTAAAATTAATTTCAAAATTTCAAAATCACTGTCACAAAAAGCATTTCTCAAAAAGTTAAAAATAAATTGTGATGGTTACTTAGCCCTATAACTTTGATATACCTAGTAATATTTTGATTCAAACGTTGCTGTGTCGGGGGATCTTGGATGGCATCGATAAGTCCCTAGCGGGGGTTTTTAAATTAACTTTAAATTATATTTGTTATTGATTTATTCTTTACTTTCAGAGCATTTTCGTTTTAGAAGACATGTCATTCTTTTGTTAAAATTTATTGTAATGGTTCAGATTCGTACAAATTACTCGGTTTGTCTAGGTAAACAATCTTGATGTGAATTTTAAATAAACTTCTGCCTAAACTAGTGAACCGTTTCTGTCGCATTTTATTGTTAAAGTGAGATTTAAACAAAAAAATACCTTTAGTTAAATACCTAAGCAAACCTAGTTGAGTATTATGTGCTTGTGGCAGAAAGGGTGAAAAATTAAAGATATGAATAAATGCTTTACACTAAGTTTATTAATAATGGACACAAACAATAAAGTATCAATACACCATCCATAGTCGTCGACATACAACATTCCTACTTTTTTTTATTAATATTTTTTATATACATTTTTACATACATTTTTTTCTCTTTCCTATACATCCAGGCGATGATATAGTGTAATTTTTCACCGTAATAAGTCGCGTTCTCTTAAAGATGGCGGCCGCGCGCGTCTCTTTTGGTAGAAGGCCAACTTCTGCATCGCGTGCGAATCAGTAAAAGCGACCTTCTCCTTCCTCTCTACCTGTACCTCGGTTTGTAGTACCTCCTTGGTGCCTTCGTTTTCATAGGTTTGTGCTGGAATGCTTTCATATTTGTATCCTGTTCTACAGTGAACAGAATAAGGCTGATGTCTTAAAAGGTTTTTTCTCTTTTATTGATAGGGATTTTGATGCCCTGTCAATACATCATAGAAGAAGAAAAATAGCATTTCAGTTTCTTCATCTGGAGGCATGGTAGTCTTCTTCTTATTGATATATGTCTCATGGGTAGTTTGTGATTCAGACAGGCGACGTTTGTTACTCGGACGGTCTTGAGGTAAATTCTGGTTTTGTGCCTCCTGGTTGTTGTTGGAGGTAGTTGTTGGGGAGGGATATATGGAGCGGTATGCGTAGACGTAGGGGGAGTTTATGGGGAGGCTTGAGAACGGCACAGTGACGCGGCAGGTGTGGATGAGGTGGCCGCGTTGCGCGCAGCCGCTGCAGAACAGTTGGTCTTGCTCCTTGTACTGGTCGCACCTTTCGAGAGGCGCGTTGTTGTCGGTCTGTTACAATGAAACATAATATGTTACTACACAAATATTAAACAAGTGAACAAAAGTAAGTATATTAACAGACCAAGAGCCCGCGGCGATCAGATTGTCGTTCTGAATATAGGTAAGATCCCATAGTGGTTTTGCCAGATAAAAGGGACAGGACGTGAATAAAACACACACTTGCTCATAAAGTTGATCTAAATTCACCACCATGGCGCCTATAATTTATTGGTTGAATTACTTTGTTCTTCAAAAAGTTCCGAAGAAAGAATCATGTTCAATAGTACAAATAAATTAATACCCCTACTGCTTACTAATTTTTTGCAACTTCGTATTTATATAGATAATTTCAACTTGTACATGTTTAATGAACAAAACTATGCCATTAAAAAGTTCATTATAATTTCATTAATTTCACTAATTGTTTCTCTAAATAAATTTAGGTAGGTACTTTATATTAGTACGTTATGAAACTGTGCGTAAACAATTTCGTTGAAGTTGTTTTTAATTTTAATGTTTATATTTCAGTATGAGAATAGATAAAATGATTTTTAGTATTATTTTATTCGCAAGTGTGTTGAAAAACGTCGTATAGTATAAGTGTGTATTGATAAATACGGTCCTCGGCTCTTTTAAGACCCGAGAAGCTTGTCTGCTCCGGTTTTAATGGCGCCTCAGTGGTAATCACCAACTTTACGCACTTGTACCATAATGTACAGACCTACTATTATATGTAAATGAAGAATAGACCATTAAATTGGCACTTACAAAACGTCAATATAAAAAGAAATATGAAAGACTAGTCGATTCCACAAGGTTCATCACTTGTCCATTGCGTTATGCATTGGTTTCCACCTGTGTAACACTAGGTAGAGTAAATTTATTACATTTGGTTTTGTTCCCATTAAGGCAAAGATTATTTGTACTAAACCAATGGACTACTCTTGTGATTGCACTATTCACTTCGTCATAATTATTTTGATGCCTTTTAATTTTAAATATTAACGAAGTGTCGTCAGTAAATAAAACAATACTATTTTTGATCCTTACATAGTAGGGGAGGTCATTTATATATATTAAAAATTAAAATGGTTCAAGTATCGAACCCTGTGAAACGCCTATGGAAACCATAGATCCTATTGAGATAGATCACAAAAGACACTTCGTAAATACACGTCCTTTAGTAAACCCGAACTGTTTATCATGAAATAATTTGTTTTTACCAAAATGGGACGGCATCTGTCCCAGAATTAGTTTCTCAAATACTTTACTCACGATCGGCAACACAGAAACGGATCAGAATTTAGAAGGATCTGCGGTGCTGCCAGCCTTGTACAGTAAAGAATGTGTATAAGACTCACCGTGTTGTGGTACCTGCGCCACAGGTCGGGGCAGTGCGAGGATGGGTGGCCGCGCTGGCCACACTCGGCGCAGGCGAGCGCGCCCCAGCCGCAGCAGTTGCGGCACATGGACGAGTACAGCTCGTTGGGCGACCCGCACTGCAATGAATAATACACGTTAATATGCGCAGAAGCTCGTAGTGTTACAAATAATAACGGTTGTGAAAGGACAGTCAAATTAATCGACTAACTTAAAAACGGTGAATGCTCAATGTGACAAGTTAATGCTCAAGTCTATCTATCAGCACCTTTGTTATAAAAAATATACTAGTTTCATTAAATTAAATACTTTACAAGTAAATTGAATTAAATAGTGAGTGTGGTTGAGTGTAAGATATTCAACTCCAAAACAAGTATAACATCAATGTGGTACTTACATTAAGACAGATTGTAGTAGGACAGCGAGTTGCTAGATGTCCAGTGAGGCCGCACATGTAGCACACGGGTGACTTCGTGGGGCAGGCGTCGTGTCGGTGTCCGGGCCGGTAGCAATTGTAGCACCTGTGAAGGAAATGGGTGCACAGGTTATTATGATGTTTTAACTTCGGTAAAAGCAAACATTGTCAAGCAGGTGCACTGATTAGCGTCAAAAGTTATGGTAGGACCCATTCAAAAAAATCCCTTCAGTGAAGTAAGTTGAAGTCCTCCTACTTTGCAATAAAAGAAAGCTATAAACTGAATGCTTCATAAAGCTTAAAACTAATAAATCAATGAACCGATTTTGATGAAATTAGGTACAGAGATAGATCAGAACTTGGGACATTATATAGACTAACAATGCATTCTATGGACAATTGGCATACGACCACGTATATTCTTGATATTTTCTGATTTAATACTTTTCTTTTAGAGCGTGATTTTTCAGGAGTCTGATTTTAGTTTTGGACCTTATATTTATTTTTATTATTTTGGGGCAAGCAACAATACTATAATATATATTTGAAATGTGCCAATTAAACTTTTCATTTGATACCAAACACAGCGGCATATTTATCTCAAATTGATTTTTAACACAGAAGCTTATGACCGCTAGAGGGCGCCACATTGGTTTCAAGGACAAATCATGTAACCTATAACCAGCGGACGACCAAGACGCTTCAAATGATATCTTATTTGTCCCGTAAAAACTGGGCAAATAAGTAATAATAATCAGTAGTTGAGGAGCTATGAGGGAGCAGACGAACCTACAAACAATACGTTGGCTGTGAAAATCCCTCCTTTGGCTTCGCCGTAGTCGGGTAAAACGGAAACAAATGAAGTACTTACGTAATTTTCCTCTCAGTCTGGGCTGGCAGTCTATCCTTATCGTCAATCGCCCATAAATGCTCGTCATCTAAAAATAAAGAACACTTCGTTAATTCCCAGTAACAAAACCTACACAATATGCTAATTAGTATTCAAATAGGGTCATTAATATCTAACTTAAAACTAGAATATAAGTGATGGAGTATAATGGGTGACTGGGCTATAGGTACAATATTGGTGAGTGAATTATGCATCATTATTATAATCGGAACCAAAACTTCAGTCCGATGGACAATTTTTTTCCAACGGGCTAACGGAAAGTCTTATAAATGATCAAACTGCAATATCTAACCGTAGCAAATGCGAACTCTGCGAATGCTTCTCAACATTTGGCACTAGAAGAATTTGCGGCATGAATACACATAATTGGTTCAAATACATTGGTTGTGTGCTTGCTGCCTTGGTAAGCGACCTCTCTAACTCACCAAACGTCAGATATTATATAAAAATAAAAGAATACGCTTAGAAAATCTACAAAGTGAATATAGTTCAACTACTTCTTAGTTGGAGTTCTAGAATGTGGATAAACATACTTAGGGCCTGGAATCTCTACTGACATAATACAGAGCGCACAGCTAGTTGTAGTATAATGATATTCAAAAGTAACTTACGTCGCGTATTTTTTGATATCTCCTCGCCACCAAAGTTCTCGCCTCCCCAGCTCTCGTTATCCAATTTCTCCCACAATGCGCGAACCGTTGCTCGACAGAATGTTCGTCGATTACGTATCTTGTCCTTACCGTTCAAGTGGTCAAAATCCAAGTCACCCTCCAATATCGCAGGATATTTCGTGGACATGAACTTAGAAATATTACTTTCAGCTTTGTCTGGATTTTCGTAGTCTTCAGATTTAGTAAATCCAGACACATTCCGCGTTACGACATTCTCAGTGATATCGGAGTCATCGATATTGTGAGTACTGATATATGTATCATTGTCGGTTAGGTCAACAATAGCTGAACTTGCAAACACATTTCGTTCGACACTAGACACTTCAATTTCACACACTGGTTGATCTACTTGAATTTCCTCATCTTCATCACTCGATTCAACCACTATATACTCCGCATCATCTTCAATAATTTTCATGGGCGTTTTCATGTTCTGCGATATTGGTGTCTGGAATATGGATAGGTCAACTGTGGGTGGTAGTTCCAGCGAGTCACACTTCTCTTCGGACGTAGCCGTTTGGTTTGTTTGTTTGCTGAAGGTAAGTGATGCATGCATAGGTTCTTCCTTCGTATTCATTTTCTCTTCGGCTCGTTGGTGGCGCTTTTCGTGATATAGTATATCCTTCGTTCTGGTTCTCTTTCGATGGTCGCACAAATGCTACACTGCTAATCTCACGACTTACTTCGTCCGTAGTTGAACAGCGAATGATAACTTAACCAGACTCCGCGTGCAACTAAACTGTTAAAGTGGTGGTGGGAGCAGAGCAGGTAAATAAAAGAGCTTTTGTTCCTACGACAGCGTCCCACTCTCCATTGCGAAAGGGTGAAGGTCATTGTCAGTGTTTGTAAAGAAAATGCATTTAATAGAACAATAGATAATAATTAAACCTAACGTGCTTCTTTGTAAGCATTCTCGGAGTCCGAAGTGATAAGGTAGGCTAAACAATAAACTCACTCCATTCGTTTACCTGCCCGAGAGCATGGGATTTTAGGCGCTATTTAGAAATGTAAAGATTTCTAGAAGATACTATCAGAAACCGAATTGTTTGCCGTATTTGGCATGGTGGAATATTTTGGTTCTTGTGGTAATTTACGGCGTATTACTGTATATGTCTTGAAATACACCCGGAATTAGTTTTCTTTTTAGGATATTTACTGATTTTTTACTATTAGAATGTAAATAGGTATATCAAGCTGTGGACAGGCGCTATGCGACAGATCAAATAGGAAAAATCCCTTTTTTTTTCTGTATGGGAGTATGTAGTTTAAGAATATTCGTTCACATATCATACGAATATGCTTAAACTAGGGATTCGATTTCGGTTTCTAGTTGTGTTTTATTTTTAAATTTGTTTTTTAAACAAAAAAATAATAATCACCCGAGTTTTTAAATGAAACATATTAAAAGACACATCAACATTCGTTCCCGGCAGAGTAGAATTTGGACCACCCTATCTCTTCCCATACGGTGTCGAACAAGGCGACTAAGGAATAGGGTTGTTTAACATCAGACTCAGCCTCAGATGCATGGTTTGAGTCAACAATAGTGTTCGGAAGACGGCAATAGGCTCACCCCCTAATTATGTGGGACCGATTACAATGATTGCTGAAATGTGTATGTTACTTCACCTCTGCTTAACCCTCCGGGGATAAAGGCGTGATTATATGTATGTATATGCATGCAACATACCTTTAGTTAATTAGCTAACGAGACACTCGTTCTGCAGTTCTATTTATCTGAGGACATATTGACAGATTTACAATACAATACAACCTGCCCTCAGTATCATTCTAGAATATGGGCCTAAGAGATTAAGTATATTCCTTGAACGATTGACGAGCTGGCGAGGTACCTCTCCATAGTGTAAGTAATGTACGAAACTGACTGAAGGACTGAGTTTTAACGCCTCCGAAGCACGGAAGCGCTCTGGAAAAATACCACGCAGCGATCACTCATCCAAAAGTGCAACCGTGCGTGCCTACGTAGCTTAACCCACTGGTCGTTTACGGAACAGTGAGCGCCACTGGCCACGAAGTGCTCGTCAAATACTATCATCTCACATTAAATAGAATTATTTTTATATAAAAAATTAATAATTGCAAAGTTTTCCATGAGACCTGGCAAGTAAAATACCAGTAAATACCATTAGCGTAATGTGAAATTATTTTTTAAATGTTGCTTTAAAACAAAATTCTAGTACAAGATATTCGCATTCGGACAGTTTCCGAGAATCGACTTCACTCAAAGCATGCTAATATAATATGTTTGGCTAGCTAAATAGGGGTGTATATCGTACGAGGGTTAATCATGAGTCGACCACCATAAATACGAGAATGACTGACAAGTAGCATAATACAATAGTTTTTTGTTTAGAATGTTATCAGCTAAACACCCTTTAATTTTTATGTTTTAAATTTGCAAATGCCCTTTGGCTCTACGTTATTGCCAATTTAGATAACCCACATTAGCGCACCTACTTCGTGGTATTTTGTTGCTATTATCATACAGAGGCCACACGCGTTATAACCGAAACGAATACTTATTCCACAGTTTGAAAGACAAATATTCAATTCATGAATTCTACATAATATAACGTAGTTACATATATAACTAATCGATGCCAATTTTATTCTACTCAAGCTAAGTTTATAACAACTTCCTCGGCGCTAGTGGAGAGAAACGGCATTACTAACCGCTCTGCTATATTTTCCAGACGTCAATTTACAATATCAATTTCTTAAAACTAAATGCGGACGAATTTACATCAGGGTCGTGTCAATTACCTTATTTACATAAGGTGGTCTTTATGAAGGTTTTAAAATTGACTGTCAGGCCTACCAAGGATCGATTCAGACAGCTTAGATCCCGACCGAGTAGTATTTAGACCACCTTAGACCATCCCCCCATCTCTTCCCATGTGTTACGTTGTCGTACAAGGCGACTACGGGATAGGGCTGTTTAACATCACACAGATATTACACCGCAGATGCATGCCTCGATTCAATTATAGTACCCAGAAGACGGCAATAGCATAGAATAGATTATAATACTACGTACGCAATATGCTCACCCGTGGGACCGTACAAAATGATTGGTGAAATGTGGGTGTTAATTCACGTCTGCCTAACCATATATATTGGGAAGCTACAAAGATTGCCCAAACAATAAATGGCACGAACTGCCCTCTTTTTACCCGACTACGGCGAAGCAAGAGGGGAGTTATGATTTTGACAGGCTATGTGTGTATGTATGTATTAGGTCTTTACCTATGAAAATGCCGAAATTTTCCTTACAGATTCATGAGTTCGTTATTCCTGTAATTCAATAGCTATTTCCATTCTTTATATTTTGTTTGAAAGTTGGTTTCAAGATTTTATAACTTGGTACAAAATTTTGTTATTATTGGCCGCTTTATAAATGAAATTCGATCTTCAAAAACAGTACATCTCAAATGCCATGCATTTTGATGATAAATTTCGTATTACTAGTGACAGCTGTAACACAGCTGTCACTTTTCAATAATGTAATAAAAGTGTTAGCTTAATTTTGTCTTATTCATACCCAAAAACAATCATAAAATTTGGATTTGTCATTCCTAAACAAATGAAAAAATGTTAGTACTGAAAATTGGGTTTCCAACAATTTCTTAAAAAAAACGGCAACTTCAAATATTATGTATGTATGTATGTAGGTTTATTTGTTCTTTCATTGCTCCTGCATTACTACTTTGAACTGGACATATGACGTATCACTAGAAGCGTCTTGGCCGTCGGTCGGCTATATGACGTATCACTGAATGTAATGTAGCACCCTCTAGCGTTCATAAAGTACTGTGTTAAAAAATAAACTTGACGTAAATATCATCTAAAAGGGCTTCATTAATAATTATAGCCGTTGCTTGCCCCAATATAATATAAATAAATAAATAAGTTTAAACTAATACCCGACTACTTAGTCTAACAAAAGAATACATTCTATGAAAAAGTTGCGTACGACCACGGCTATCCTTGATATTTTCTTGTTTAATACTTTTTAAAGTGTGATTTTTCAGTGTAGTCGGGTTTTAGTTTTAACTAAATTTTTAATGTAATATAAATTGTATATATTGAGTATAAATGAGTATAAATTGTATAATTGTATATATTGAGAAGAAGATGAGAGAAGGAAAACTCGAAAACAAACCCGTTGCCAACCCGTCTGGCCAGCGTGGCAATAGTAGGCTAAACCCTCCCAAATGAATAGACGCCACAACAAAAGGTCCCCAGTTCCCGGCGGTCCCGCTATTCCCAGCCAAGGTAGCGGTTCGGGTAACGGCGGGACGGGGGGGCGAAGAATCTCCGTTCTACGGGAGGCTACCGAAACCGGCGACTACTACTGGCAACGTACAATTGCAGTACACTTCGTCTGGACAGGCACCTCTCGGAACTAGAGGTAGAACTAGGTCGCATAAATTGGCATATATTAGGGTTGTCTGAGATCCGAAGACCGGGGGAGGACACGACAACCACTGAGTCAGCCGACCTGTTCTACTTCAGAGAAGGTGAACAGCTCTCCCAGAGAGGTGTCGGTTTTCTGGTAAAAAAGTACCTCATTAGCAGCGTTGTTGAAATCGGTAGTGTGTCGAACAGGGTAGCGTACCTTATCGTAAAAATCACGAACAGTCGTTCGCTGAAGGTGATACAGGTATATGCGCCGACCTCGCTTCACCCCGACGAAAGTGCCGAGGCCGTATATGAAGATATTGCTAAGGCAATGAATCACACCGCCAAGGCCACTTACAACGTTGTTATGGGGGACTTCAATGCTAAAGTGGGAATACAAGAACGCGGTGAGACGAAAATCGGACCTTATGGAGTGGGGTGCAGAAATCACAGGGGACAAATGCTAGTCAACTTCCTCGAGGCGCAGGGGCTCTTCTTAATGAATAGTTTCTTTAAGAAAAAACCCCACAGGAAGTGGACTTGGCAACATCGGGACTCAGTGATAAGAAACGAGATAGACTTTTTGATAACAGACAGACGTCTCTGTGATCAACAAGTTTAAAACCGGAAGCGATCACAGACTTGTCCGAGGCTCTCTAAATATCAACATCAAGGCTGAAAGATTCCGAATGATACGGTCTACTCTCCGACCTACGCCACTCCAAGTCACTCCAGGGTCCGAAAAGTTCCAATTGGAACTTCAAAATCGTTTCGCAACACTGGAAACCACAAACGGCATTGACGAGAAAACCGACACAGTGGTCAAAACAATACAGGAAGTGTCTCGAAAGTTCTTTCCCGGGAAACGCAAACAGCGAGAGTCCAAGCTCTCTCCTGAGACTCTCGAACTTATGAGAAAGAGACGTGAGAAGTCATCCACACCGTCGTCTTCGTCAGATGAGAGAGCCTTAAACCGACAAATTAAAAAGCTGATTAGACGCGACCTCTGACGCTACAACACCCATATTGTCCAGGAGGCGATTGAGCGAAATAGAGTGTCGAAAGTGTTCGCTCAGCAGTTGGGGAGGCCCCATCTGATGAAACTTAAAACTGCGGATGGTAAAATGACTGCCTCAAGGTTCGAGATTCTCGATGAGATCGAAAAGTTCTATGGACAGCTATATGCATCACGGACGAGTAAACCTACGGGACACAGCGTTGAAGACCACAGAGCCCCACTCACGCGCCATTACACCGATTAGATACCTGATATCGAGCAGTGCGAGTTGGAGGCGGCTCTCAGACAACTGAAAAACAACAGGTGCCCAGGTGATGACGGTATTACTACTGAGCTCCTAAAAGCAGGCGGAACTCCAATCCTGAAAGAGCTAGCAAGCCTCTTTAATTCCGTCATCCTACAAGGTCTAACACCTAGGGCATGGAGCGGGAGTGCGGTGATACTGTTCTTCAAAAAAGGAGATAAGACCTTGCTGAAGAACTACAGGCCCATCTCACTCCTGAGTCATGTCTACAAGCTGCTCTCGAGAGTCGTCACAAATCGTCTTGCGCGTAAGCTCGACGAGTTCCAACCACAGGAGCAAGCCGGGTTTCGAAAAGGTTATAGCACCGTGGACCACATCCATACTGTTCGACAGATTGTAGAAAAGGCCCAAGAATACAATCAGCCGCTGTGTATGGCGTTTGTGGACTACGAAAAAGCCTTCGACTCCATCGAAACCTGGGCAGTTCTGGATGCCCTACAGCGGTGTCGTGTCGATTGGCGATACATCGAGGTGCTGACATGCTTGTATGACACTGCCACAATGTCCGTCCAGTTCCAAGACCAGAAGACGAAACCTATTAGCCTCCAACGTGGAGTGAGACAGGGGGATGTTATATCCCCCAAACTATTCACCAACGCGTTGGAGGACGTCTTCAAAACTCTGGATTGGACTGGGCGGGGTATAAACATTAACGGTGATTACATCTCACATCTTCGGTTCGCCGACGACATCGTCATAGTAGCGGAATCGTTGGAACAACTGGGCGAAATGCTGCATAGCCTAGATGGAGCTTCTCGACGCGTCGGCCTCGGTGTAAACTTGGATAAAACCAAAATTATGTTCAACGAACATGTTGCACCGGGACCGATTGCCATCGAAGGGGCGACACTCGAAGTTGTTCAAAAATATATCTACCTGGGGCAGGTTATCCAGCTCGGTAAAAACAACTTCGAGAAAGAACTAGCCAGAAGGATCCAACTGGGTTGGGCAGCATTTCGCAAACTACGTCGAGTTTTCTCTTCACCCCTACCGCAATGCCTCAAAACAAAGGTCTTTGAACAGTGCGTCCTACCTGTTATGACTTACGGTGCCGAAACGTGGACACTTACAGTGGGGCTGGTCCATAGCTTAAAAGTCGCGCAGCGGGTTATGGAGCGAGCTATGCTTGGAGTTTCTCTGAAGGATAAATTTCGGAACGAGGTTATTCGACAGAGAACCAAAATTACCGACATAGGCCACAGAATAAGCAAGTTAAAGTGGCAGTGGGCTGGCCACGTTTGCCGAAGGACCGATGGCCGTTGGAGCAAACGAGTCCTATAGTGGAGACCGCGAGAAGGTAAACGAAAGGTAGGACGCCACCTAGCCAGATGGACTGACGACCTGAAAAAGGTGGCTGGGACAGACTGGATACGGAAGGCAGAGGATCGAAGAAAATGGCGCACATTGGGAGAGGCCTATGTCCAGCAGTGGACTGCAGTGGACTGATTGATTGATTGATTGACAAAGATTGCCCAAACAATAAAAGGCACGAACTGCCCTCTTTTTATCCGACTACGGCGAAGCAAGAGGGGAGTTGATGATTTTGACAGGCTATGTGTGTATGTATGTATTAGGTCTTTACCTATGAAAATGCCGAAATTTTCCTTACAGATTCATGAGTTCGTTATTCCTGTAATTCAATAGCTATTTCCATTCTTTATATTTTGTTTGAAAGTTGGTTTCAAGATTTTATAACTTGGTACAAAATTTTGTTATTATTGGCCGCTTTATAAATGAAATTCGATCTTCAAAAATAGTACATCTCAAATGCCATGCATTTTGATGATAAATTTCGTATTACTTTGTTACAGCTGTCACTTTTCAATAATGTAATAAAAGTGTTAGCTTAATTTTGTCTTATTCATACACAAAAACAATCATGAAATTTGGATTTGTCATTCCTAAACAAATGAAAAAATGTTAGTACTGAAAATTGGGTTTCCAACAATTTCTTAAAAAAAACGGCAACTTCAAATACACACATCAACAAAGTCTAGGGAACAAGGACATTTCTAGTTTTTATTTAAAAACCCTTTCTTGTAATAGTGAGTGTTTTATATCAATAGAAGGGTATTTTTATACCGTTTTTAATTTTAATTTTAATAAAAATATTTTCATACCAATTTTTTTTTTTTAAGAAAGAATTGAATAGTGCCAATATTGAGTATTACAACCTTCTATGATTAGGCACAAAAATAACGAGGTAGTAAGAAATACAGTAATTAACCGTACTTTAAACGTTTTTAATAATCTGTAGGACCTCCTAAAGCATTAGCAACAGCTCGACAACGGCGTGGCATACTTAGTATGACATTATCAATCATCGTCTGGGGAATATGGCTCCATACACTGCGAAGGTGTAAAAAAAGTTGTTCTTCAGTGTTCAGATTTTCCAAAGAATCACTGAAAGCATTATCGCAGGTTTATAAGTGCCCGGTTAATGGCAATAGGCTCGCCACCTATTACATTGGGACCTAAACATAAACTGGCGAAATGTGGGTGCTAGCACCTCTGCCTACCCCTTCGGGGATATAGGCGTGAGTTTATGAGTTTATGTTATGTCACTGAAAGCTCTTCTCCCAAGCATATCCCAGGCATGCTCTATGGGATTGAGGTCGGCAGACTGAGCAGGCCATTCCAACGTCGTCATATTGTGCTCGTTTAACGCATTGACCACTACCCTCGCGGTGTGTGACCGTGCATTATCTTGCATGAACATAAAATCTTGACCGAACTGCTGTCGATGAGGGATTACCATGGGGTGTATAACCTCCTGAATGTATTGGTTTGCATTCAAATTGCCCCGTATCCAAACGAGGTCGGTCCTTCCACCAAGGCGAATTCCAGCCCATACCATGATTGTTCCACCTTGGTAAGGATGAACTTCTTGTGGATTCTGGAGACGACTCCGACGTCCAGGAACTCGCCATATACGCACTCTTCTCGAATCAGGATGAAAACCGACGCAAGATTCGTCGGAAAACAGAACCCGTGCCCATTGATGGTCGGTCCACTGTAAATGTGCGTTAGCCCACAATAAGCGACGACCTCGATTTCCACGTCGAAGAGCTGGAACCCTAAGCGGTCAGCGAGCATAAAGATTGGCTTCGTGTAGTCTTCTCCTGACAGTTTGATCGCTAATAACCACTTGATGCTGAGACTGGAGGCCTGCGACCAACTGACGAGCAGTAATCGTGGGTTGCCGCCTTGCGGAATTTTGCAAGAAACGATCTTGTCGCGGGGTAGTAACCCTATTTCGTCCCCTGTGACGTTCGGCAACATCCCCTGTAGACCTGTAGCGTGCCCATAATCTGCAAATTACGCTTGGTTGGGTGTTGACAGCATCCGCTACGTCGCATTGAGTTCGTCCAGCTTGCAGCAAACCAACAGCCCTTAACATCTCTTCGCGACTTAAATGACGACGTGACATGATGACTACAGTCACGAAAATGCACAAACCATACGTAAAAGACGTATTATTGATAATAAACGTTATTTACAATCAAAAAAAATAATTTTTATTTTGCCTCAGAGAAACTGCACAATCAAACACTTTTAAAAGTTTTCCCTCCATATTCGAAAATCATTACTTATTTAAATTTATTTTTAAATTTCGAACAACTCTGTAATCTACCTTATTCTATTTTTATTTATTTGCTGCCAGTTATTTGCAAAACAAGATTTACACGAAAAAAAATAATTGGGGTCATCTTGTTCCCTAGACTTTGTTGAGGTGTTTATTATGTATGTATGTATGTATGTAGGTTTATTTGTTCTTTTATTGCTCCTGCATTACTACTTTGAACTGGACATATGACGTATCATTAGAAGCGTCTTGGCCGTCGGTCGGCTATATGACGTATCACTGAATGTAATGTAGCACCCTCTAGCGTTCATAAAGTACTGTGTTAAAAAATAAACTTGACGTAAATATCATCTAAAAGGGCTTCATTAATTATAGCCGTTGCTTGCCCCAATATAATATAAATAAAAAAATAAGTTTAAACTAATACCCGACTACTTAGTCTAACAAAAGAATACATTCTATGAAAAAGTTGCGTACGACCACAATACTTTTTAAAGTTTGATTTTTCAGTGTAGTCGGGTTTTAGTTTTAACTAAATTTTTTATGTAATATAAAATTAGTTTCTAAATCTGTTGCCTTTCGGTAAAGTAGTATTCCATAGGACATCAAGCTTCGGAAGTAATTGAAGTATAAAACTATTTATACAGTTGATTGATGGCACTTGGTCGAATTTGTTGTTGTGATGCCGTAAGGCGCAACCAGTCAGGTCTAATAAAACATACCGTGAAAAAACTACAATGTTATGTTATGTTTTATTGTTGGAGGGTTAGGCAGAGGTGAATTAACACCCACATTACACCAATCATTGAATTCACTCCCACGTAATAGAGGGTGAGTCTATTGCAGTTTTCCGGGCACTATTGTTGACTTAAGCCATGCATATGAGGCCGAGTCTGTATTATATTGTGTCTGATGTTAAACAGCCCTATCCCTTAGTTGCTTTGAACGACACCACATGGGAAGAGATGGGGTGGGCTATATCTGTAAAGTATAACTATAGTGATATGGTCATTGCCCATTGTAATTTAGAATCTATTGTAATTACTATTAAAGATTGATTATAGTTAGTGCTGTTTACGAAAACTAACCTTTGCAATGGCACGACACGACATCAACGTGTGCCCATGTGAGACAAATTAGGCAGTGTAAACTCGTTGTATTGGTCGTCTCTGTTTTTATGAAAAATGTCCTGTCTTCTAAAACGAAAATGCACTAAAAGTATAAAATAAATCAATTACAAATATAACTTAAAATTAATTTAAAAATTTCAAAATCACTGTCACAAAAAGCATTTCTCAAAAAGTTAAAAATAAATTGTGATGGTTACTTAGCCCTATAACAGAACTTTGATATACCTAGTAATATTTTGATTCAAACGTTGCTGTGTCGGGGGATCTTGGATGGCATCGATAAGTCCCTAGCGGGGGTTTTTAAATTAACTTTAAATTATATTTGTTATTGATTTATTCTTTACTTTCAGAGCATTTATAAAAAAATTATAAATACCTAAGCAAACCTAGTTGAGTATTATGTGCTTGTGGCAGAAAGGGTGAAAAATTAAAGATATGAATAAATGCTTTACACTAAGTTTATTAATAATGGACACAAACAATAAAGTATCAATACACCATCCATAGTCGTCGACATACAACATTCCTACTTTTTTTTATTTACATTTTTTATATACATTTTTACATACATTTTTTTCTCTTTCCTATACATCCAGGCGATGATATAGTGTAATTTTTCACCGTAATAAGTCGCGTTCTCTTAAAGATGGCGGCCGCGCGCGTCTCTTGTGGTAGAAGGCCAACTTCTGCATCGCGTGCGAATCAGTAAAAGCGACCTTCTCCTTCCTCTCTACCTGTACCTCGGTTTGTAGTACCTCCTTGGTGCCTTCGTTTTCCATAGGTTTGTGCTGGAATGCTTTCATATTTGTATCCTGTTCTACAGTGAACAGAATAAGGGTGAAGTCTTAAAAGGTTTTTTCTCTTTTATTGATAGGGATTTTGATGCCCTGTCAATACATCATAGAAGAAGAAAAAGAGCATTTCAGTTTCTTCATCTGGAGGCATGGTAGTCTTCTTCTTATTGATATATGTCTCATGGGTAGTTTGTGATTCAGACAGGCGACGTTTGTTACTCGGACGGTCTTGAGGTAAATTCTGGTTTTGTTCCTCCTGGTTGTTGTTGGAGGTAGTTGTTGTGGAGGGATATATGGAGCGGTATGCGTAGACGTAGGGGGAGTTTATGGGGAGGCTTGAGAACGGCACAGTGACGCGGCAGGTGTGGATGAGGTGGCCGCGTTGCGCGCAGCCGCTGCAGAACAGTTGGTCTTGCTCCTTGTACTGGTCGCACCTTTCGAGAGGCGCGTTGTTGTCGGTCTGTTACAATGAAACATAATATGTTACTACACAAATATTAAACAAGTGAACAAAAGTAAGTATATTAACAGACCAAGAGCCCGCAGCGATCAGATTGTCGTTCTGAATATAGGTAAGATCCCATAGTGGTTTTGGCAGATAACAGGGACAGGACGTGAATAAAACACACACTTGCTCATAAAGTTGATCTAAATTCACCGCCATGGCGCCTATAATTTATTGGTTGAATTACTTTGTTCTTCAAAAAGTTCCGAAGAAAGAATCATGTTCAATAGTACAAATAAATTAATACCCCTACTGCTTACTAATTTTTTGCAACTTCGTATTTATATAGATAATTTCAACTTGTACATGTTTAATGAACAAAACTATGCCATTAAAAAGTTCATTATAATTTCATTAATTTCACTAATTGTTTCTCTAAATAAATTTAAGTAGGTACTTTATATTAGTACGTTATGAAACTGTGCGTAAACAATTTCGTTGAAGTTGTTTTTAATTTTAATGTTTATATTTCAGTATGAGAATAGATAAAATGATTTTTAGTATTATTTTATTCGCAAGTGTGTTGAAAAACGTCATATAGTATAAGTGTGTATTGATAAATACGGTCCTCGGCTCTTTTAAGACCCGAGAAGCTTGTCTGCTCCGGTTTTAATGGCGCCTCAGTGGTAATCACCAACTTTACGCACTTGTACCATAATGTACAGACCTACTATTATATGTAAATGAAGAATAGACCATTAAATTGGCACTTACAAAACGTCAATATAAAAAGAAATATGAAAGACTAGTCGATTCCACAAGGTTCATCACTTGTCCATTGCGTTATGCATTGGTTTCCACCTGTGTAACACTAGGTAGAGTAAATTTATTACATTTGGTTTTGTTCCCATTAAGGCAAAGATTATTTGTACTAAACCAATGGACTACTCTTGTGATTGCACTATTCACTTCGTCATAATTATTTTGATGCCCTTTAATTTTAAATATTAACGAAGTGTCGTCAGTAAATAAAACAATACTATTTTTGTTCCTTACATAGTAGGGGAGGTCATTTATATATATTAAAAATAAAAATGTTCCAAGTATCGAACCCTGTGAAACGCCTATGGAAACCATAGATCCTATTGAGATAGATCACAAAAGACACTTCGTAAATACACGTCCTTTAGTAAACCCGAACTGTTTATCATGAAATAATTTGTTTTGGGACGGCATCTGTCCCAGAATTAGTTTCTCAAATACTTTACTCACGATCGGCAACACAGAAACGGATCAGAATTTACAAGGATCTGCGGTGCTGCCAGCCTTGTACAGTAAAGAATGTGTATAAGACTCACCGTGTTGTGGTACCTGCGCCACAGGTCGGGGCAGTGCGAGGATGGGTGGCCGCGCTGGCCACACTCGGCGCAGGCGAGCGCGCCCCAGCCGCAGCAGTTGCGGCACATGGACGAGTACAGCTCGTTGGGCGACCCGCACTGCAATGAATAATACACGTTAATATGCGCAGAAGCTCGTAATGTTACAAATAATAACGGTTGTGAAAGGACAGTCAAATTAATCGACTAACTTAAAAACGGTGAATGCTCAATGTGACAAGTTAATGCTCAAGTCTATCTATCAGCACCTTTGTTATAAAAAATATACTAGTTTCATTAAATTAAATACTTTACAAGTAAATTGAATTAAATGGTGAGTGTGGTTGAGTGTAAGATATTCAACTCCAAAACAAGTATAACATCTATGTGGTACTTACATTAAGACAGATCGTAGTAGGACAGCGAGTTGCTAGATGTCCAGTGAGGCCGCACATGTAGCACACGGGTGGCTTCGTGGGGCAGGCGTCGTGTCGGTGTCCGGGCCGGTAGCAATTGTAGCACCTGTGAAGGAAATGGGTGCACAGGTTATTATGATGTTTTAACTTCGGTAAAAGCAAACATTGTCAAGCAGGTGCACTGATTAGCGTCAAAAGTTATGGTAGGACCCATTCAAAAAATCCCTTCAGTGAAGTAAGTTGAAGTCCTCCTACTTTGCAATAAAAGAAAGCTATAAACTGAATGCTTCATAAAGCTTAAAACTAATAAATCAATGAACCGATTTTGATGAAATTAGGTACAGAGATAGATCAGACCTTGGGACATTATATAGACTAACAATGCATTCTATGGACAATTGGCATACGACCACGTATATTCTTGATATTTTCTGATTTAATACTTTTCTTTTAGAGCGTGATTTTTCAGGAGTCTGGTTTTAGTTTTGGACCTTATATTTATTTTTATTATTTTGGGGCAAGCAACAACACTATAATATATATTTGAAATGTGCTAATTAAACTTTTCATTTGATACCGAACACGGCGGCATATTTATCTCAAATTGATTTTTAACACAGAAGCTTATGACCGCTAGAGGGCGCCACATTGGTTTCAAGGACAAATCATGTAACCTATAACCAGCGGACGACCAAGACGCTTCAAATGATATCTTATTTGTCCCGTAAAACCTGGGCAAATAAGTAATAATAATCAGTAGTTGAGGAGCTATGAGGGAGCAGACGAACCTACAAACAATACGTTGGCTGTGAAAATCCCTCCTTTGGCTTCGCCGTAGTCGGGTAAAACGGAAACAAATGAAGTACTTACGTAATTTTCCTCTCAGTCTGGGCTGGCAGTCTATCCTTATCGTCAATCGCCCATAAATGCTCGTCATCTAAAAATAAAGAACACTTCGTTAATTCCCAGTAACAAAACCTACACAATATGCTAATTAGTATTCAAATAGGGTCATTAATATCTAACTTAAAACTACAATATAAGTGATGGAGTATAATGGGTGACTGGGCTATAGGTACAATATTGGTGAGTGAATTATGCATCATTATTATAATCGGAACCAAAACTTCAGTCCGATGGACAAATTTTTTCCAACGGGCTAACGGAAAGTCTTATAAATGATCAAACTGCAATATCTAACCGTAGCAAATGCGAACTCTGCGAATGCTTCTCAACATTTGGCACTAGAAGAATTTGCGGCATGAATACACATAATTGGTTCAAATACATTGGTTGTGTGCTTGCTGCCTTGGTAAGCGACCTCTCTAACTCACCAAACGTCAGATATTATATAAAAATAAAAGAATACGCTAAGAAAATCTACAAAGTGAATATAGTTCAACTACCTCTTAGCTGGAGTTCTAGAATGTGGATAAACATACTTAGGGCCTGGAATCTCTACTGACATAATACAGAGCGCACAGCTAGTTGTAGTATAATGATATTCAAAAGTAACTTACGTCGCGTATTTTTTGATATCTCCTCGCCATTAAAGTTCTCGCCTCCCCAGCTCTCGTTATCCAATTTCTCCCACAATGCGCGAACCGTTGCTCGACAGAATGTTCGTCGATTACGTATCTTGTCCTTACCGTTCAAGTGGTCAAAATCCAAGTCACCCTCCAATATCGCAGGATATTTCGTGGACATGAACTTAGAAATATTACTTACAGCTTTGTCTTGATTTTCGTAGTCTTCAGATTTAGTAAATCCAGACACATTCCGCGTTACGACATTCTCAGTGATATCGGAGTCATCGATATTGTGAGTACTTGTGTTTGTAAAGAAAATGCATTTAATAGAACAATAGATAATAATTAAACCTAACGTGCTTCTTTGTAAGCATTCTCGGAGTCCGAAGTGATAAGGTAGGCCAAACAATGAACTCACTATATTCGTTTACCTGCCCGAGAGCATGGGATTTTAGGCGCTATCTAGAATTGTAAAGATTTCTAGAAGATACTATCAGAAACAGAATTTTTTGCCGTATTTGGCATGGTGGAATATTTTGGTTCTTGTGGTAATTTACGGCGTATTACATACATATATGTATATGTCTTGAAATACACCCGGAATTAGTTTATTTTTAGGATATTTACTGATTTTTTACTATTAGAATGTAAATAGGTATATCAAGCTGTGGACAGGCGCTATGCGACAGATCAAATAGGAAAAATCCGTTTTTTTTTCTGTATGGGAGTATGTGGTTTAAGAATATTCGTTCACATATTATACGAATATGCTTAAACTAGTGATTCGATTTCGGTTTCTAGTCGTGTTTTATTTTTAAATTTGTTTTTTAAACTAAAAAATAATAATCACCCGAGTTTTTAAATGAAACATATTAAAAGACACATCAACATTCGTTCCCGGCATAGTAGAATTTGGACCACCCTATCTCTTCCCATACGGTGTCGAACAAGGCGACTAAGGAATAGGGATGTTTAACATCAGACTCAGCCTCAGATGCATGGTTTGAGTCAACAATAGTGTTCGGAAGACGGCAATAGGCTCACCCCCTAATTATGTGGGACCGATTACAATGATTGCTGAAATGTGTATGTTACTTTACCTCTGCCTAACCCTCCGGGGATAAAGGCGTGATTATATGTATGTATATGCATGCAACATACCTTTAGTTAATTAGCTAACGAGACACTCGTTCTGCAGTTCTATTTATCTGAGGACATATTGACAGATTTACAATACAATACAACCTGCCCTCAGTATCATTCTAGAATATGGGCCTAAGAGATTAAGTATATTCCTTGAACGATTGACGAGCTGGCGAGGTACCTCTCCATAATGTAAGTAATGTACTCTTTTGTTGTTTCAGGTAAGCGCATTACTCTAATCTAAATGATTCATTCTGATCAGGTACTGTAAAATTGTGGACCACCGATACGATCATGCAATCATATAACCTCAGAGCCCACACACACGTGCCCAGAAACTGACTGAAGGACTGAGTTTTCACGCCTCCGAAGCACGGAAGCGCTCTGGAAAAATACCACGCAGCGATCACTCATCCAAAAGTGCAACCGTGCGTGCCTACGTAGCTTAACCCACTGGTCGTTTACGGAACAGTGAGCGCCACTGGCCACGAAGTGCTCGTCAAATACTATCATCTCACATCAAATAGAATTATTTCAATATAAGAAAATTAATAATTGCAAAGTTTTGTATGGGTCAGAATGGCGTGTGAGTGATTCCCAAAGAAATTCAAATTACACTGAATAAACGTACGACAATGTACTATTATGTACTGATATCACTATAAATGTACTTTATCCTAGACTGTGATAACGTAATTTTTTTTTTTTTTTATATAGTACACGCCAACTTGACCTCACCTCGCCTGATGGTAAGCTAAAGGCAAAGTCTCAGGAAAGAGGGTCACCATTACAGACACTAAGTGCTACAATGGTGGCACTCAGCTTGGCGGCCTCATCAGATGCTTTTTCACGCCCCGCTTAAAGGCCCCGGGACTATAGGAAGAAGGAAACACGTGTGCTGGTAATGAATTCCAGGTCTTGGTGGTGCGGCAAAGAAAAGAGTCTCCGAACCGCTTGGTTCTTGCTCGTATATTCTGCACAGTGTGAGGGTGACATCTAAGGCCTGAAAGTGAGCAGCCATTCTGACGTCACGTACATGACGTAGTCCATTTAAAGATATCCATATTTATAATCAGACAAATATCGCCTGCGACATAAAACTATGTTCAGTAAAAGAGGCAAGGTTGAAAGTCACAAAATGGCTCAGTTCCCTATCGTACGATCTTACCGAAAATTTAGTTGGTCATGTGTCATAAATGTTGTGGCCACTGGTGATTGTTGGGAGAAGAGATTGAGGTAGTTAAGTGGTTTCATCATCTGTGTAAGGATTGTATATTCCTCATATATTCCTCACAATCCTCTTTGTTTATATTGTATTTATATTTTATAGTGTATTTATATTGTAGGTAAAACTTGTGGACAGAATGGTATATTTTTGTGTTAAACCCAAAACTGATGTCGCTCGAGCAACAACATTTCTCGTTAACAATAAGCGTATTTGGCACCCACAGGACAGGCTTTGCCTAGTGTGGGGTCAAAGTTAATCATTGTAACATACTTTTTGTCAATAAATGAATTTTTATTATTTATTATTTATATAAAGCGATGCTAAGTAAATGTACGTCAAACGTACTTACAGGTATATAATATTAAAATTACATAACTTTGATACAAGCGAAGAAAATATAAAGAAAATGTGAGCAGAGCCATCCTGCCCGTCACGATGGCGGGTTAATTCAAAACGGATGAATCGATTTTTATAAAGTAACTTTCAATTAAATGTACGGTAATTGTTCTAACAATTACCGTACATTTATTTACACTGACAATGACCTTCACCCTTTCGCAATGGAGAATGGGACGCTGTCGTAGGAACAAAAGCTCTTTTATTTACCTGCTCTGCTCCCACCACCACTTTATCAGTTTAGTTGCACGCGGAGTCTGGTTAAGTTATCATTCGCTGTTCAACTACGGACGAAGTAAGTCGTGAGATTAGCAGTGTAGCATTTGTGCGACCATCGAAAGAGAACCAGAACGAAGGATATACTATATCACGAAAAGCGCCACTAACGAGCCGAAGAGAAAATGAATACGAGGGAAGAACCTATGCACGCATCACTTACCTTCAGCAAACAAACAAACCAAACGGCTACGTCCGAAGAGAAGTGTGACTCGCTGGAACTACCACCCACAGTTGACCTATCCATATTCCAGACACCAATATCGCAGAACATGAAAACGCCCATCGAAATTATTGAAGATGATGCGGAGTATATAGTGGTTGAATCGAGTGATGAAGATAAGAAAATTCAAGTAGATCAACCAGTGTGTGAAATTGAAGTGTCTAGTGTCGAACGAAATGTGTTTGCAAGTTCAGCTATTGTTGACCTAACCGACAATGATACATATATCAGTACTCACAATATCGATGACTCCGATATCACTGAGAATGTCGTAACGCGGAATGTGTCTGGATTTACTAAATCTGAAGACTACGAAAATCAAGACAATGCTGTAAGTGATATTTCTAAGTTCATGTCCACGAAATATCCTGCGATATTGGAGGGTGACTTGGATTTTGACCACTTGAACGGTAAGGACAAGATACGTAATCGACGAACATTCTGTCGAGCAACGGTTCGCGCATTGTGGGAGAAATTGGATAACGAGAGCTGGGGAGGCGAGAACTTTGGTGGCGAGGAGATATCAAAAAATACGCGACGTAAGTTACTTTTGAATATCATTATACTACAACTAGCTGTGCGCTCTGTATTATGTCAGTAGAGATTCCAGGCCCTAAGTATGTTTATCCACATTCTAGAACTCCAACTAAGAGGTACCTAGTTGAACTATATTCACTTTGTAGATTTTCTTAGCGTATTCTTTTATTTTTATATAATATCTGACGTTTGGTGAGTTAGAGAGGTCGCTTACCAAGGCAGCAAGCACACAACCAATGTATTTGAACCAATTATGTGTATTCATGCCGCAAATTCTTCTAGTGCCAAATGTTGAGAAGCATTCGCAGAGTTCGCATTTGCTGGTGTGCGGCTCGCCTTAGGTGAACGGTTAGATATTGCAGTTTGATCATTTATAAGACTTTCCGTTAGCCTGTTGGAAAAAATTTGTCCATCGGACTGAAGTTTTGGTTCCGATTATAATAATGATGCATAATTCACTCACCAATATTGTACCTATAGCCCAGTCACCCATTATACTCCATCACTTATATTCTAGTTTTAAGTTAGATATTAATGACCCTATTTGAATACTAATTAGCATATTGTGTAGGTTTTGTTACTGGGAATTAACGAAGTGTTCTTTATTTTTAGATGACGAGCATTTATGGGCGATTGACGATAAGGATAGACTGCCAGCCCAGACTGAGAGGAAAATTACGTAAGTACTTCATTTGTTTCCGTTTTACCCGACTACGGCGAAGCCAAAGCAGGGATTTTCACAGCCAACGTATTGTTTGTAGGTTCGTCTGCTCCCTCATAGCTCCTCAACTACTGATTATTATAACTTATTTGCCCAGTTTTTACGGGACAAATAAGATATCATTTGGAGCGTCTTGGTCGTCCGCTGGTTATAGGTTACATGATTTGTCCTTGAAACTAATGTGGCGCCCTCTAGCGGTCATAAGCTTCTGTGTTAAAAATCAATTTGAGATAAATATGCCGCCGTGTTTGGTATCAAATGAAAAGTTTAATTAGCACATTTCAAATATATATTATAGTGTTGTTGCTTGCCCCAAAATAATAAAAATAAAAATAAGGTCCAAAACTAAAACCAGACTCCTGAAAAATCACGCTCTAAAAGAAAAGTTTTAAATCAGAAAATATCAAGAATATACGTGGTCGTATGCCAATTGTCCATAGAATGCATTGTTAGTCTATATAATGTCCCAAGGTTTGATCTATCTCTGTACCTAATTTCATCAAAATCGGTTCATTGGTTTATTAGTTTTAAGCTTTATGAAGCTTTATAGCTTTCTTTTATTGCAAAGTAGTAGGACTTCAACTTACTTCACTGAAGGGATTTTTTTGAATGGGTCCTACCATAACTTTTGACGCTAATCAGTGCACCTGCTTGACAATGTTTGCTTTTAGCGAAGTTAAAACATCATAATAACCTGTGCACCCATTTCCTTCACAGGTGCTACAATTGCTACCGGCCCGGACACCGACACGACGCCTGCCCCACGAAGCCACCCGTGTGCTACATGTGCGGCCTCACTGGACATCTAGCAACTCGCTGTCCTACTACGATCTGTCTTAATGTAGTATTGTCCTCCAAGTGTCAACTACTTCACCGATATCGCATTGGTTTTTGAATCCTTGGGGTCTGATTACGAGCATCACATCATCATGGGTGATTTTAACACTAATCTTCTCCCTAGTTCGTCATCACGAGCCATAAGGCTTCTTAACATAGTCGAGTCAGCCAGTCTTCAGGTTTTACCGCTTCAGGCCACACACTACAATAAAGATGTTGAGGACACGTGACTCGACTTAATACTTACGTCTTCGCCTATGCTTGTTCGAACTCACGGTCAGTATCTAGCTCCGGCTTTCTCTCATCATGACCTGATCTATATCTCCTACACACACACATTGATTTTCAAAAACTGGGGGTCTAATTCATGTAGGCAACGAATTACTTTTTCAAATTCTTCACATTTGAATCCAATCGTATCTTCGAAACTAGAACCAATTTTACACAGTGACGAAACTTCATTGAAATCGGTATCTAAGTATCGATATTTAAAAAACAATGACCGACATGTTCAGCAGTTGGCAAAAAGATGAGAACGCGCAGCATTAAGTTGCTGTCTACCCTGCCCCAGCCTCCCTTGTAGCTGTGCCCTTTCCCAGACAAGACTGTTTAGTGGGTGGGAGGGGTCTGGACTGAGCGGAGGATACGTCTACCCTGGAAGCATGGATCAACATCCCACCTGCACGACCGCACACACGCGACACTTGGCACCATATTCCGGTATCAAGATTCAACGGTTGGATCCCAGAAGGGAGAATCTCTTATATTAGAAAGCCAGCCAAAGATAAAGAATTTGTAGGGAGTCAAGACCAGTGCCCCCGGAGAAAGCTATCAAGCAAACCGCAATGGGCACTCTCGCGTGATTCGGTCGGTACGCCTTGAGGCCATGACCATGAGAGGATGGAAGGAATGTCCCAGGGGAGGGAATAGGTTGACGCCAACCTTGGTCGCGCATATTGGAACATACCAGGACAACCTGCTGCATCAGGATGAGCCACTGCTGCCTCCTGCACTCTTCAAAGTGCTAGAATCACGACAAGCGAGAGGAAAGCGAGCAGGAAAATGTTTTTGTTCAACCTCTTCCTTCACATGTCATTTCTTCGTATCATTTTTTTGTCTTTCTAAATGTTGTAAAAAATCATTCTTAAGTAGTTAGTCACTTTTCTGTGTACACTCTTATTATTAGCTGTTGCACTTTTATTGTACTTTAAGGGTAAATTGTAGTATATCGTGTAGCATAATTGTATCATTAGTTAGTTGTTACATTATAGATTATATGTTTACCATGAATTGGTCATTGTATATTAGTTAATTATATTATGCTGGTAAATACATTTAAATTTAAACTGTACAATGTTATTTTATTTATTCATTACAAACTTAAATTTGCCACTAAACCGCCCGCCAGCCGGCATACCTGCTCATCGATTGACAAGATTCTAGCAGAGGCATTCCTCTCAGATGGCAGTCATTCGAACAAGGCTAAGAGAAGTGCTTTAAATGTCAAAATTGAATGCAAATGTGAGAACGACTCCACCAGGTATTCGGGAGAGGCGGCAAGTTAGCTCTAGCAAGGTGGGTAACAGTTAGCTGGACTTATAACACGATTGACAGAGGAACCGCTGAAACACATGGGCACTGTCGGACAAGACCAATATCTGCATCTTGGCCCCAGCAAGTTGATAGCTGGGCAATCAATTCTAAGATCGGGCTGAAAGATTGTAGGTATATATATATATAAAACACCTATCTGACGAGAAACGACATATAGGCGACCGTATCTGTCACCTGTCACCTTGAGACCTGCGCTAAGAGAGCTAGCCCACCTAGAAATCCTCCACAGGGCCTCTCCGACCCTGACAAAATTGACCGTAGGCGTCAACGATATCATCGTCATCTTTGCCGATTCACACGTATTTTAACGTTTCGGATAGTCATAAAAGTACGTCTGTTCCACATCATCACATCAAGTCATCCCTTGATGTATCTATTCTATTCCACAAGCGTATCTCCACTTGTCACTTTGGATAGATATTAGTTTGTTAAACTAATTCTGCTGTGCAATTTTGTCATTGTTTATACCCCTTATATTCTATACTTACAGCAGCATTGCAACTATGTGCTTAATAATCAAAATCCAATCTGAATAAGCTAGTTCAGATTGGTTAGGCTACAGTTGAAAACCAGCGCTGCAGATTGTGCCTAATCTGTAGCATCAGCTGAACTGTGGCCTTTTAAACACACACTCCACACTGACACCTGTTTGAATGGCATTACTATTTTTTTTTGTGTGTGTTTAATAAACGTATTTTATTTATTATTTATTTTATTTAGATAAGAGATTCATTTCTAGGCTTTCAAAATATATTTCTTTAGACTCGATCAATCAATAAGCCTACTGCAGTTCACTGCTGAACATAGGCTACTCCCAATGTTCTCCACTAGCGCCTAGGAAGCGGTGGTAAACATGGGCTTTTTTTTTTTACGTGCGCAAAATCCCCACGGATACCTCCTCACCGGAGCCGGTGGAGGAGGTTATGTCGGACTCGAACCGACTAAAACGCACGCCGCCTGTGGGTCGCTTTGGTTGCCGAAGGTGAGGTTGACAGGCATATCCCTCGCACCCCGGCCGACCCAGGGCCATCTCTCACGATCTGGCACTCTTCTCGGGTGTGGGGACTACAGAGACCCCAACTCGTGCCCGGAAACGGGGAGGCGCGCCACGCGCGCCACCGCCGCGGCCTGCTTCTGCCAGGGTGACAGGCGGCTCCACCTGTCACCCCCAGGCCGGCGCTCATGGGGGGCGGAGGTCGTTCATCGACCTCCGACGCCCGAGTTGCCTTCGTACGCGGGCAGTTTGTCTTGCGATCCTTCGTCGCTCCCGCTGCGCCTCCTCCTTCACGAGCATTACTTGCTCGCAGAAGGAGTGAAACATAGGCTAAGTAGAATATTGACATGAATAAAATATAGCAATGTTATAATATTAAATTGAGATTAAATAACATTGAGTGTTTTCATCCTTAGTCAGTTCTTGTAGATTTGTAAAATGTTATTTTTATGACCGAATTGTTAGATATTTAGACCGTAATTTAAATTCAAATTCAAAGAATTAAATACAATCCTTCAAACCGATCACACTGGAGGTCAGAAAGAGTCAAGGAATACTATGATAGAAGTAAGTAATTGCATAGGAGTCGTAGTAGTTTTCAAAATTTATAAATGCGCGTTGGTGTGGTAGTCAATAAACATCTAGTGTAGACACCCGAAGCACTGTAGCACTCAGTGACGTAACAGATATCAATCACGCTTAGCGTTTAGACACAGCTCCTTTGATACAAGTTGCTGCGAGTACGTGCATATTGGTGCAACCAGCGACATCAAGTTTAAATTCCAGCCACTCATGACTCATATAAAAGTGTATTTTCCGAAATTTATTTGTGACCTGCTCTAGGACAACCGAGTGGGCGTAGCAAAAAGATATTAATGGCTCGGGGGCGATAAACATTTGTAGTTTTGCCCTACAGCTATCATAGAATTAAAAATAACAATTTTAAAGGATGATCAGAAGAGAACACTATCACTGAACGACTTTAAATGGAATGTAATCGTATATTTAGAATATCGATTATTTTATCATTTTAAAACTCATATTTGAAGCATAAATACAAAACACGCAACCATGGTATATTTTTTTATGATTTTTTCTTTCTCTTAACCAAATTGCGTATTATTCTAAAGAAAGGTTGGTCATAAACTATATTTTTGTTATATCGTCCACTTGAACGCTATGGGGACGATGGCTAAATCGAATTCTTGGGATATTCTATTTTTAAACACATGTATGCAAAAGACTGTTATGATGCTAATATTATTTACGTGAACTAGTGCAATATTACATATTATAACAACACATTGAGAATGTAATCATATTTGATATGAAATAGAATCATGATAGAGATGGTGGATTTTGATTATAATTAAGGCGTACATATTTGTAGGTTCATGCGAGTTTGACTCCATAATAATTGGCACAAAGCATTACAAAATTACGTCAAAATAGAATTCTATGAAAAAATAAATAAGAGCTCATTTTAATAACGAAAGCGCAAACACAGTATGTTATACATACGTGCATGACCAGCTGGTTTACTATTGGTTTATTATTTGTTTACTATTTAGTTACTGTATATTTGGTTTAGTATATTATATACCCACTATTGTTTTGCATGATTGATATTCTGTAAAATATAATCATAATTGATTATATTGCATGAAGGCATGTAATATCTGAATCTAAAATTAACTTGCACTGAATTCCTTTGTTGACTTAGCATTGTAAAAAATCCTATGATAAAAAAAGGACCCTAGAGGCCCCGCTCCCGCGCGGAGTTCACACTGGTATAAAAGGAAATCGGCTGATTTGCGGGGGACAGAGTTTGGTTCGATTAGTAGAATCGCCAGTGTAATTTGTGAGAAAGTGGCAAAAGTTCGGTGTGCGGAAACTGTGTCGGAACAACGCGCTTTCTGAATTATTTCGAAAGGTTCCTAATTATTTATATACCTATTCCAATACACACAAATACCAAACATCCTTGAGACGTAGTGTTGATAAGTTCTTGTAGGTAAAGATTGCTTTAAATTTCGGGGCTGAGACTGACCTTCGAAAGCGTCTCAATACCTTATCCTGGTCACCTAGGTTTCCGTTTCGTTGTAGGAGAGTCTAAACGAAATAACTTCACATTACCTTAGCTAGTTCACATTATTGCTTGACACAATTCACAACACACACACACTTATAGCTGTAAACTCACCTATTAAGTTGGTAAGTCTTAATAGACCTAAGGTAAACACTAGGGCCCCTAGCTAGGTTATCTAGATTTCTGTTGAGTACAGACATAGACGTTTGCAGGAATTCTATAAGAATTATAGGTGTGCACTGTACATTAAGTTTGAAGTGAATCTGTAACGTTATCTTTGTGTTGATATAATTACTGTTGGGGACATTATACATGTTTTTCGTAAATTATATCTTGGTTAGGTATAATACACAACGTGTATAGAGATTGAGTTGGGCTTGTTTCAAAATTCAACTGCAAATTCTTTCCAGCTACAGTCAAAAGGTGATACCTTTTGACTGTAGCTGTTGAATTATTAATGCGAAAGGCTTTATTTAGTGAGATCATATTTAACAGAATACGTGCAAAAGGGAACTATTTATGTCTTGTTAGAATTACGTTAGTAATTCATATATATATATATATATATATATATATATTACTAGATCTCATCATTTATACCGTACTGACGCCAAAATAATAAAGTTAAACATTTATTACGAATTGTTAGGATTCAATTCAGTGGCTCCTGGATCATTTTGATACAGTATTAGAGCAACTCTGATTGAAGATACCATATTATTACCAATCAGAGCAGTTTGTAAAGTGTAGCGGTCCATAAACCTGCCAAAACCTATCAAATTAATTATATATTCATTGGGAAATGACAGCCATTACAGCAGTGAAGGCATAATATATTATATTCTTGCTGAAATAATTTTATATCACATTCAATCATTATTCTAATTGTTTTGGCTCCGTTCATGAGATTCGTGAGGTGTTAAAGGGCTCCTACATTTTATACTGGAACCAAAAGGTGAAAACTGAAGGATTACAGTATACAGTGGCGTTTAGTGGAGGTTTTACAAACTGAATTAAATTAATTGTGACGAAGTGGAGGAGAGACTTGATTTTTTTTTTTTTTATATAGGACACGTCAATTGGACTTCGCCTTGCCTGATAGTAAGCTGAAGGCAAAGTCCCAGAAAAGAGGGTCACCATTACTTACACATACCGTGTGACAATGGTGACACTCAGCTTGACGGCCTTATCATATGCTTTTTCACGCCCCGCTTAAAGGACCCAGGACTGTAGGAAGAAGGAAACACGTGAGCTGGTAATGAATTCCAGGCCTTAATGGTGCGACTGAGGAAAGAGTCTCCGAACCGCTTGGTTCTTGATCGGATGTTTTGCACCGTGTGCGGATGACATCTAAGACCTGCACGCGTTGTCCTGTGTAGGAAAGGGGAGGGTGGGACTAATTGGAAGAGCTCATCAGAACACTCCCCATGGTACAGACGGTAAAATACAGCCATGGACGCAACATCTCTACGCAGCTGTAAAGGTTCTAGGGTGTTCGTGATCTCGGGATTTCCAATGATGCGGACCGCACGTCGCTGCAACCTGTCGAGAGCATCTAGTAAGTACTTTGCTGAACCATCCCAGTGATGCGAGCAGTATTTTGATCAACTCGTTACAGACTTAGCAACATATTTTGAGGTATGATAAAATGTTGTGGTTTAATCGGTCACGCGTTTTTATTTGTATTATTGTATGTTACGAATCAACTTAAACGACTGGACCGATTTCGAAATTTCTTTCGCCATTAGAAAATAACATCGTCAGACACCAATATATACCATATTTATGTCATCACGCTACTATCAGCGAGGAATGATATAAACGATATTAAATAAGCTTGATATTAAACATTTTACAAGTAGTACTGAAGTAAAGAGTACAAACCCAATACGCACAACGATTTATTTGAAACAACAATAATATTAAAGTGAACTAGGTGACATAACAAATAGTTCAGAGAAAATAACACCGATTATCTAATTCCTTATCTGCTTATCGTTAGAAATTTTATAAAAGATGTAAAGAACAAAAACATTATTGTATTATTTTGGACCCACTTTTTTCTGTTCTATTATTTTATGAAATCTTCAAACAAGATATTCAAAGTGTTTTTAAGAATATTGTTAAATACGTTTACCACAAAACAATTACAGCAGGTACATGTTTTGGAAATTTTACAGAATTATCCCCAAACTGTTGCGTGGTATTTACAAGCCTAGATTTTTATAAAGCTGTAAAATAAGTAGTATTAAATTATTATTTGACTTCCTAAAGGAATAGCATTTTGCATGCTGGCAAAACGCAGCTCATGTGCTAAAATCGTTAGATACAGACATGTTCCCAGCACAAGACTTGGTATTTTATAACATTTACTTATCCTAGAGATATATATGTATATTTATACATATAAACGTTTATATATATGTGTTGTAGTTTTTGGTTTTTTTTATATCAATGTCAATTTTAAAATATTTGTATATAGAACAATCTGCTGTTACTGTGACAATCACTTCATAACAATTCTTCACAACGTAAACATCTAATCTTATTATTTACAATTTTCTAAAACACGTTATCAGCACGAAGACTCTTTAAAAGTGAGCAATAAGTTGTATAAGTGTGGTGTTGTTGTGAGTGAAGTCAAAATTTAAATTCACCACTTAAAAGTGAATTTTTCTGATATTTTAGTGAACAGGGTCAGATCACAATAAAAGATCGGGACTACGATCCCTTGCTGGAATTTTGCTAAGCGGTAGGCAAGACTATCCTATTTGGAAATTCAAAATGAGGATGTACCTCATACACGAAGGTTTATGGAGTAGTATAACAGGCTACATAAACGAAGTTCCTGATAGTTCTACTAAGGATAGAAATGACGAAGTTACGTTAGCCAAAATATGCTTAACTTTAGACGGTCCAGCAATCACACATGTTCGAAATAGTAAGTCAGCAAAAGAAGCGTGGGAAGCTTTAGCGGCGGCTTATGAAGATATGTCTATGGGTCGTCGTCTAGCCCTGGAGTACGCTCCAGGGCTAGACGACGACCCATAGCTTACGAGCTATACAGGTACAGTTTGACTGATTTCGATAACATAGAGTTGTACATTAATGCCGTGATGTCGACTGTCCAAGACTTGGCGGACATAGGCAAAATGATTGAAGATGCCTCAGTCGCAGCGATTCTTCTAGGAGGATTGACGGCTCGTTTTGATCCTCTTATAATGGCTTTAGAGATCTCTACAAGTGCGGTTACCAGTGAGTTCGTTAAAACGAAACTTTTATCAGAATTTTCGAGATCATCTGTAAATGATGAAGGTTCTAGTTCTGACGCAGCTTTACGCGTACAGATGAAGAAAAATAATAAGAAGAAACGAGGAGTAGTTTGCTACAACTGCAAGAAGCCTGGACACGTCAAACCGGACTGTCCACTCAACAGAAAGTCCAATGAAGAAGGCTCAAGCAAAGAGAAGAACAAACTCTCAAGTTTATTTGGCGCACTAAATGCGGGTACTGAAGAAATCTCGTCTGATAAATGGTATGTAGATTCTGGAGCCAGTGCACACATGTCTGGAAGATCTGACTGGTTAGTAAATTGTAAGGAATTTTCCACTGGTCAGATAAAGATTGCCAACGGAGACATATTGTCAAGTGCAGGAATAGGTAATGTGCCTATAGTAAATGATTTTAAAACGGAAAGTAGCAGTAAAGTTACGACGATTTCAAATGTAGTGTTTGTTCCTAATTTAAATACTAATTTGATTTCTGTTAAGAAAGCTACTGAAAATGGTTTTAGTGTTGTTTTTGATACGGAAGGTTGTACATTTTTTAATTCTGAAAATTTTACTTGTACAGGTGATGCAGTGTTACATGGATCCTGTTGTGGTGGATTATATTCGCTGGATTGTACAGTTAGTCCCCCAAACACCTTATCAGCGTTCGAAGTACAGAGTGATGTAGCAAGTTTTCGTTTATGGCATAAACGGCTTGGTCACTTATGCCGTATAGGATTAGACAAACTTAAAAAGGATAATCTAGGCGTAGTGTACACCGAAGTAGATAAAGATCCTTGCATCGCGTGCATAGAAGGTAGGCAGGCGAAAAAAACCTTTTAAATCTGTATCGCACAAAAAGACAACATCCAAATTAGAACTTATACATTCGGATCTTTGTGGTCCAATGTCTGAAAATTCTTTTCAGGGAAATAAATATGCTTTGACTTTTATAGATGATTTTAGCCGTATGATTTTTATATATTTTATATAAAAATCATACCCTTAAAGATCAAATTTTCAAACAGCAAAAGCGGTGCATTAGAGCTATGTTTGGACTAAGGGTGACCGATAGTTGTAGACCATACTTTATTAAATACAACATCCTAACCTTACCATCACTGTATATTTATGAAACAGTGTTATTTGTCAAACGTAATCCACATCTATTTCCCCGACTATCCGACAACGTCATCCGCAGTCGTCGTGACGAGTATAGATTGTGCATGCGTGGCGCTAGAACAGCACTCATGGGGAACAGTATATTGTGTATGGCACCAAAAATATTCAACAAAATTCCAAATAGCTACAAAGACATGAATACAGATATGTTTAAGCATAAAATAAAAACGCTACTAATTCAAAAGTGCTACTATACAATAAGAGATTATATTAATGATCAGGACATATATTGATTAAATTTTGTTTTTATTAACACTTAATTGACATACAGCACTTTGACATTCTTAAATAATTATAAGATTTTGACATCAATCTGTTTCTGATTTGTAATAATATCTCTCTGACTAATATATTTCTTTATGCTGACATTAAACGAATTAATTATATTCTTTATTGACAAATAATGATAAATTTAATCTTGTTACGAATTGAGTAACCTATAATTGTCAAATAACTTGGTTGCGCCGATGGTAGAATCTGTTTTTTCTGACGCGGAAACACACGCCTCCTGTACCCATCTCCCCTCCCGCACTACCTCTAAGTGAAAGATAGCAATAGTTTTCGCCCGCCAATTGTAAAATAGACGCTCAGTCCCGCTTTGAACTAGCCAGCACAATGGCGGCCGCGCGCGCGTCTCTCAGAAATGAATAATATTTGTTGTATTTTAACCGCTTTCATAGACCCTTACCGATCGGATTGTGCCTCTCGTGTGTCCCTCAAGTGATTTAGTGATGTGGACAGCAGCTCCTGAGCCAGGAAGAGAAGATCGGTGCAACGGCCCCGCCAGCAAATGACAAAACAGCACGTGGCGTAGTAAAGGTTAGTGCATCCTCTCCTAATTTCTCGGGTTGCATTCAATGCCTAATCACATCCGCGGCAACCCGATCACCTGTCTTGTTTGTGTGTAAAGCGTCAATGGAACAGTTAACTTCATCCCCGCAAAATACAGTCCACTAGCTCACGTGGCCAATCGCGCCAACATAACTAAAAAATATATAATTATTAAAGGATCATTATAGAATATTATATTTCTCGTGTTCATACATGAAGTTCACGAATACTCATATTTGTACGTCTACATTGACAGAACGTGTTGAAACTCGCAATGCATTGTAATATACTTTGTAACATCATCTGTACACATGTTTCTACAAATAAATTTATCTTTATCTTTATCTTTCATCTAAGAATGAGGTTTTTAGCAGGTTTTGTATGTTCAAGTCCATGGTCGAGAGGGAAACAGGATTCAAAGTTAAAACTTTGCGTTCCGATAATGGAACTGAGTATGTAAATAAAGAGTTTTCTGAATACTTAGGCAAAGAAGGTATTAAGCATCAAACCACAGTGCCATATAACGCACAACAGAATGCTATTTCTGAAAGAACTAATAGATCGGTAGTTGAAAAGGCCCGTTGTATGCTTTCAGACAGTTCTCTTTCAAAAGCATATTGGCAAGATGCTGTAGAAACAGCTGTGTTCTTAAAGAACAGATGTCCACATCAAGCTCTCGACGGGAAGACGCCTTATGAACTATGGCACAACAGACAACCAAACCTGTCTCATTTGAAAGTCTTTGGCTGTCGCGCGATGGTGAAGATACCAGATCCTCTAAGGAAGAAGTTGGATCCAAAAGCCGCGCAGTATGTTTTTGTCGGATATTCAGACGATCGACAAAGTTATTTATTTCGCGAACCAAGTTGTCCAAGAAGGTTAGTGAAAGGACGAGATGTGGTATTCTTTGAACAATCTTTTACCGACATAAAAGCTAAAACCACACAATCAGTTCCTTTAGCTGTCCATAATGAATCCTTTTTAGACATGGTTCATAGGAAGGAGCAGCATCCGATGCCGTCCATTGCTTCGACTTCTCAGGAGAGCAGTCACACGGTCTCAGCCGAAAACGAAGAAGAAGTTAATGACTTGGAGCCAGTAACAGAACAAGTTCATAATACTTCAGAGTTCCTTAGCGCCGAAGATATTTCTGACGAAGAAACTATAACCGAACAGACTGTGATAGAGCCTGAAGAACGGTATCCTCTTCGAAACAGGATAGCTAAGAAAAACCAGAGTGTTTTTTATGGCAATACTGCTATTACAAGTGAACCTGATGAGCCCCAAAGCTTTGCTGAAGCTATCAAAGCAGAAGATAGTGCGAGCTGGCAGTCTGCTATGCAAGACGAGTTTAACTCACTGACTAAAAACAAGACTTGGACGCTGGTTGAAAAACCTAACAAAAAGGTTATACCATGTAAGTGGGTGTATAAAATAAAAAAGGATGCCGAAGGTAGAGTGGTGAAGTATAAGGCAAGACTTGTTGCGAAAGGCTTTAGTCAAGTTTCAGGTGTTGATTATCATGAAACTTTTTCACCAGTTGTAAGAAATTCATCCCTGCGAACACTAATTGCTTTAGCAGCAGAAATGGATTGGAAAATGCAACACTTGGACGTGGATACAGCGTTCCTCAACGGTGACTTGGAAGAGGAAGTCTACATGCAACAACCTCAAGGTTTTATTAAACAAGGCGAAGAAGGAAAAGTTTGCTTGTTGGAGAAATCACTCTATGGTTTAAAGCAAGCAGCTCGAGCCTGGAATCATAAATTAAATCAAACCTTATCTTCTATAGGTTTTATACAAACCTCTTCGGAACCTTGTATTTATTTAAAAAAGTTTGGTGATGAAACTGTCATCCTGGCAATTTATGTTGACGACATCGTCATTTTTTATAAAAAAGAAACGACATTTGTCACCGTCAAAACAGAATTACAAAAATATTTCTCTATAAAAGACTTAGGAAAATTAGATTTCTGTTTAGGCTTGAATGTGAAACGTACGGACCGGAAAATATGCGTTAGTCAAAAGACGTACATTCAAACAGTTTTGACTCGGTTTGACATGCAGGATTGTAAGCATATGTCAACTCCGCTGGAAAATAATAAATACGAAAAAGGTAAAGAATCCGATGAGTCTTATCCTTACCAAAGTTTAATTGGCTGTTTGATGTTCCTAGCGGTAAATACCAGGCCAGACATAGCTTATGCTACGAGCTATTTAAGCCAGTTTAATAATTGTTTCACAAAGAAACATTGGTCGGCCGCAAAAAGGATTTTGCAGTATCTTAAAGGTACTATTGATTACTGCATTACTTACAGGAAAACGGGTACCTATTTGTGTGGCTACACGGATGCAGATTGGGCGAATTGCATGTATGACAGGCGGTCATACACAGGTTTTTTCTTCACGCTAGCAGGCGGTCCCATTAGTTGGGAATGTAAAAAGCAACCAACGGTAGCGTTATCTTCCACTGAAGCCGAATACATGGCGTTAACTAGCGCTGCAAAGGAAGCTACGTTTCTTAGGAGGTTAGTGTTTGAAATTACTGGTAACGCTGATAAGGTTGTACTTTTTAACGATAGCCAAAGTGCTCAGAAAATAGCGCACAATCCAATCCACCACAATAGGACGAAACACATCGATACCAAATTTCATTTTATAAGGGAGAAAATTAGCGATGGTGTTATTGATGTTAAATATCTACAGTCAGATATGATGACAGCTGATGTTCTAACTAAGCCCTTAAGGCGAACAGCTCACCTAAGATGTGTCATAGGTATGGGCTTAACTAATACTTAGTTTTTTGTTTCTTTTATGTTCTATGTAAGTATTAGTGTATTTTCGTTTATCTCCATTGAGGGGAGGGTGTTGTAGTTTTTGGTTTTTTTTATATCAATGTCAATTTTAAAATATTTGTATATAGAACAATCTGCTGTTACTGTGACAATCACTTCATAAAAATTCTTCACAATGTAAACATCTAATCTTATTATTTACAATTTTCTACAACAATATGTTTAAAGAAAATGCTAGTACCTGATGGATTTATATACCTACGATGCACAGTAAAGTCAGACCATAGACACACGGTTCTGTTAAAAATGCTACTTTATTTGAATCTTATTAGGATAATATAGCTTGTACTAATGACATTATCTTATGTATCATTATTTTGATATATATTATAACTTTTAAGCTAATTTTGAATCATTGTCTTGTGTCATTGCAATAATTTATTACTTAATATTTATCTATTGAGAATCGAAATATATAGATGTTAGAATGGTAACTGAATATAATTGCTTGTGCTAACTAAATGGTTTTCATACGAGCCCACTCTATTATCTATCTTCAGAATTCTTAATTACTCTTTTTGAAGCTAAAGCATTCTTGGAAGTCCATTGAAGTCTTGTTCATTGTGTGCATTGTTGTTGGAAGTCACAAATTTGGCACTTTTAGATTTTAACAAGTTTGGTTTACACATTTGGCCTCTTGAAAAGTTTGGAATAGAAATTCTAGTTGTATTAAAATGATGTTAGTTACAATTTTTGTTAGTTTTGCTATATCACAAACTTGCATAAGAGAAAAAAGAAACAAAAAATGGAAGCAACAAACATAAAAATAAGAACAAAACTGATTTCGTACTAAAATTAGTTCGTTATGAAATCAAAATGCCTAAAACTTTGATGTCTGGTTCGTTTCGTACAAATACGTCAAACGTAGTATGATTTGGGTATTTTACGCAAATATATTACTTAATGTTCATTTTCTTTTAATGACATGCTAATGTGTTATGTTGTGATAATACAACTCACTACTAATCTCTTACTGATGTTAATCTATTGCTAAGTGTTACGGGAATTACACTTAAAGTGTAAATTATTTATCCAATGAAAAACCTGGTTATGAAAATAAATGTCGATCTTTGACACTGAAACCACCTGTTTGCATAACTGCGAAATTACATTGTAATCCGCATGAAATATAAATAGAAGGACTTAGTGGCACGTGGTGTTTCTACATTTAGATAAATTGGTAAAGGCTGCGACGATAGTAATACAATGGCTAAGACAATCCAATCAGAATATATAATTAAACCAAAAACAGTTGTAGTTTGCACTAATACGGCACCATTAATTAAAATTATGTATTAAAAATCCTAACAATTAAGTGATTCAATTCCATAAAATCACACAATTTTTTTTTTTTTTTTTTTTATTATAAAGAATATTAGCAACCGCGATTACTAATATTCCCTTTAACCCCTCCAACTAAGCTAAATTTTACAAAAATTATACAATGACATGAAGATACTGAAATGCTAATTAATATTTTTTGAGGTTCTAGTCTGCCGTAAATGTAAACGGACATGCTTATGTAATATTTTTAGTAAATAAATATTTTACGCAACCAGGTCAAGATTATTCTGACGCTGCAAATTTATTCTGATACATTGTTATTTGATGTTAGGTGCAATAAACGAACTGTTTGATGTGGACACGAAAGTAATGACAAAAACTTCTTAATGGACTCGCCATTCAGCCGGAATTCCCGGTCCGCACGTAGCCCATCCCCGGGCTCAGCGCACCCACAAGACGAGGACATTCCAGCACACGTAGCACCTGGACTCTCCGTGGTATCTACTTCTGAGCTACAAAAATGGATGAGTCAAATCTATAGTTTTCTCAATGATGTATATCTTATTTCGACTGACAGTGGTAAGCTGAAAAGCGAAAGTAAAATAAGAATCTCAAATACATGCAGAAAGGTGATACATGGAGTGTCCCAGATGGCAGTACAGTACCAATCTGTAAAGCAGAAGCTCATATCATCCCAGGCCGAAAACGAGAACTTGAGAAAGGAAAATGACACTAGTGTGTAACTTCGAGAGCTGTAAAACGGTATCCAGAATGCTGCTAAAGCTACACCTCAGTCCTGTGTATCCTAATTTTGGTAACTGGTGATTAAGAAAGAAATTAGAGTATTATACTATCCCTAATTATTTGGTATAAAGCATAGTTAATAACATCTAAATGGATTTCAAGGAAAAAATCACCAGTTACCAAAATCCTATAACTTTCTTTTGAAATACCAAAAGATGGGTAAAAATAAAAACCACCCTATTGTTTGGTTTCAGCTCTTCAAATTCCGTGTATATATATAATATATTTATGGTATGAAAATCTTGATTCCCTTATCTTATCAAAAAATTATCTTGGGTACCTTATGTTATCAAAAAATAGCTCTTAACCTTTCGTATGCTCAACCGTGCCCCCCGTTCGAACGTCTACGTGCGGGAAATATTGCCCGTATATTTCCCGCACGTGCGGGAAATACGCTCGCCGTGTTTCAGATTTTCTCGATATTTAGCACATAATTGAATGAAGGACATAAAAGTGTTGATAGTTTCTTTCAGTCAGACAACTAGCAAATAGTATTCACTATATTTTTCAAATCTACGGATCAGCATATTGCATCGGACAGCCAACGCCCTGCGTTCTCTTTCTATGTCTAGATTGTCATTTAGATCATCGGTGACCCAGTGACCCAGATATTTAAATTGTGTTACTCTGGTTAAGGGAGTATCACCAATAGTGACTTGAGGCACGTGAGAGTAATGTTTGGTGCCGGCCTTGAAAACAAGAAGCTCACTCTTTTTGGCGTTATATCTGAGCCCATGAGCCACCGCATAATCTTCACACAACTTTAGAAGCCGCCTGAGACCACTGATCGATGGACTCAGCAACACCATATCGTCAGCATAGCTTATGTTATTTATAGCCACTCCGTCAATATGGCAACCGATTTTAGTGTTGCTGAGTTCAACAATCAGCCGATTAATATACAGGTTGAACAGACGTGGCGACGTAATTCCCCCCTGTCTCACCCCGCATTGCAACCTGTATACATCTGATAACGCTCCCGCCCATTTAACATTATTAGTCTGATTTTTGTACCAGTATTTAAGCAACGAAATTACTGAACCGTCAACGGTACTTTCCTGACGAAGCTTTTCCCAGAGTGTGTCATACGACACCAGGTCAAACGCTTTGGAGAGGTCAAGGAAGCAAGCGTTAACTGGGGTCTTCCTTGCTGAGTAGTACTGAACAGTCTGCTTGAGACACATAATGGCGGTCTCTGTTGATAGGCCAGGCCTGAAGCCAAATTGAGCATCGTGAAGTGGAATCCGACTCGCCATGTGTGTATCAATCAGACAGTCCAGCACTTTAGCTGTAATGGTAGCTAACGAAATCGGACGATAGTTAGCCTGGTCCGCCGGGTTGCCTGTTTTGTTCTTTTTAATTGGCACTACTGTCGTTTTCATAAGATCACCAGGCAAGTACGAGTGACTCATGCACAGCGTATAAAACATAGACAGGACCCTCGGCAAGTGTACCCCGGCATATCGCAGATACTCAACACTAAGGTGATCATGTCCTGGAGACCGTCCTCGAACCATACCTTTAATCAATTCAGTAATGTCTCTAGCAGAAAAAGTTATGTCAAGCCTTCCAGGAATGTCCCCCGTGTCAAACCCCGACGACACGGCTGTCACGGCTGGCTCCAAAGGTAAATTAACATTGAAGTGTTTCATAAACAGATTTGCTATATCTGTAGGGTCACATAGTCCCGCTATACTCACTGGGAGACTCTGCTTGGGATTCAATTTATTTGTATTTTTCCAAAATTTTCCAAAATCTTTTATTTCATGATTTTTCGCAATAATATCTAATTTAATTTGTTCTTGATTTTTGCGACACCATTTTAATTTTGTTTTAAAGGTATTACGTGTTTTACACATTTTATCGTAAGTATACCCCATGGACGGCCTACCATACAAATTCCACATTTGAAACGCAAGCCGAGCCTCGCAGTGAGCACTCCGTACATGTTTATTCCATCCTATCAATGATTTATACCTTCGGTTCTTAACTAAAGCACTACGCTCGGCAGACTCCGTGAGTATACAAATTATATCTCTGTACATTTTATCCAACATGAGTCTATGTTGTGGATCCCTACACATTGTATCTGAACAATTACAGAATTCAGACGGAAAATCAATTTCTCGTAAGCGAGAATGACACAATTCCTCATATAATTTTATCTGTTGGCAATCTTGGTCTCCCCATATCACATTGTTTCGATCCCCCCAATTTTTTACAACGTTAGGTGAAATTAATTTGAGATTGCACTCAATTAACAAAGGTAAATGGTCAGACCAATAGCAGTCGTACAATATTTTCGCGCTAGTGATCGTACGCCGTGCAGCCTCTGTGACTACGCAGTGGTCGAGCCAACGTTTGGACCCCCACGCCTCACTTACATACGTATACGAATCAGGCGGTAGAAGTTCTATATCCGCGCACCACCAACGCTGTTCTTCACAAAAATTCAACAATTCGGAGTAGAATAGTTCATTTTTATGAGCATTATAATCTCCTAACATGTATACACACTGAATATCACTATTATTATCTATAATTGCACAAATTTCGCTTAAACAGTCTGTGAACTCAGTTAGGTTTTTATTAGAGTTGGTCGGCATGTAAACCGAGAATATAAGAATGTCGCGTTCTAAAAGTCGCACCTTTATCGCTGTAAGCCGTACGCTATTACACTGGACAACACTTACCGACGGTAATAATTTTTTCCTCCAGAGCAGGGCCACACCTCCGTAAGGTCTACCGCGAAGTATACCAGTCGAAGTATCGACGGCCGAGGTTCCCGTATACGCAAAATCATCGTGAATGTTACCCAGTATATCCAAGTCATGTGGCAGTAACCATGTCTCTTGCAAGGCGATTATGTCAGCTGATACACACAGCCGCCTAATACAACCAACCGACGATGTAAGACCCTTGCAATTGAAACTAAGTAACTTAACAGACTTATCCATTATTACTTGTTATATGGTTAGTACTCTGTGTCTCAACGGTGTCTTTAATATTTTTTCTAAAATGTATGAACCGGCGATATGTAACACCATCTGGCCAAAACTCTTCATTCATAAAAATATTTTCTTTTTGTTTGGGAATAAAGATCTTAAAGCTGTTGTAATCTTTAGTCAGTTTCATACTAATTTTTTCCACCCTTAAATGAAGATCCGTTTTTTCTCTTATGTATGTAATTATGTCTTCCTTAGACACTTTTTTATCTACATTAGAGATAAACATAGGTATCTGGATATCCGCAGCCTTAAACTTCCCTTCTGGTTGCACCACAGCCTTTCCTTTAATTCCGCGAAATCTCTTCTTTTTTTCTACTAGAATCCATCCCTCATTTTTATCAGCCGGTGTCTTTTTTTCAGCTCTTAAAACATTAGCAAAAGTCATATGCTTGTGAATATGTGCTACATTCGAGGCGCCCGTGTGTCCGCTTCCCGCTGTTTGTTCCGATGTTATACGTACATTTTTGTAGACTGGTATATGGTGAATCATCACGCTATCATGCGCGCTTGCAGTGTTTACAAGTGCGCAGCCGCTTTTTGAGTTTATACCACTGGTTGATGTTTTCTGTCTACCCTCGACTAGTGTAGAATTCATTAACGGACTATTTGGAACTGATAAAATGGAATCACAGCTGCTAGATTTATTGTCCTCCGAAATCACACCCGCACCTCTTTTAATGTTAACCGTGTTTACATAATTTTCACTCTCAATGGCGCGCACTTTAAGAATTTCAAATTCACTTTTTAAGCAATCTAATTGTTGTACAGTTGCATATAGGTCCTTGATTTGATTTATTTCGTTCTGCATTCTTAATAAGTCCTTGAGCAGTCTCGTGACGTCAACATGGTCAAAAAGTACCGGTGGCAGCTTTTGGAGGTCCTTTGCAACGAAAATCGGAATTAATTCTGGATCCGTTTCTTTTAACAGACATACTATGTCGTCTATGTCTCGTGTTGCCTTTTTGTCTCGTTTCCTCTTAATATTTCTCTTCTTTGTAGGCACAGAATCAAATAACAGACCTTTTGCCTGCATTATATCCTCCTCCGTAAAAGCGGTCACACAAATTCTGCTGAGGCTTTCTTCATCCATCACGTCTATTTTGTTGCACACAAAAGCAAGAATTTCGTTAATTACTATGTTACAGTTAGAACATTAAAATGTTCTAACTGTAACATAGTAATTAACGAAATTCGCGTTGATACCGCCATTTTTCTAAGCACCGTCTAATTAGTCTGCAATCGCGTATAGGCGCGTCCGATAGCTATGAGCGCGCGAGCGAGACTGAAATATGCAATTTCCCGTAACATGCAAAACACTTAATACCGTAAGCCTTTGAAACAGTGGACCACAGTTTGAGGTTAACCTAAATTAGTTAAAAAGTTAGTACTTATTTGTATTTCAGCAGTAAACTGTATTTTTAATACGATTAGTAGCAACTAACATAATTACGAATGCGGTATTCCATGTTAGTTTAAAATAATGTATAAAGATTAGTAGTAGCTTTATCACACAAACGTTAAGTCCCTTCCTTAGGAAAACACACACACCACACAGGAAAAAAAATCCACACATATATAAAGAGTCAAGGAGGTAGGACACGGCGGTATTTCCGCCCAATTGTGCAGTCCTACTGGGGAAGCACCTCCGCCCTACAGAATACCGCGGCTATAATAACTTCGTGTTGTGTTCCCAGCGAAGTTATTATAACCGCGGTATTCTGTAGGGCGGAGGTACTAACCCAGTCGGACTGCTCAATCGGGCGGAAATACCGCAGTGTCCTACCTCGTAAATCGTAGTAAACATAATATCTTAACATTCTGTTTATATAAAATTTTGAAATACCTTCACGCTCCCCGAACGAGTTCTTTCCAGCAAAACTTGCTGGTCCCCTGCTCGTAGCGTGCCTTGCGGAGTCCTCTGTACTTCCAAGGCATTTATTAAAGTCCTACCAGATGGCGTGGTCGGTGCACTCATTTTTTGATCTTTAAGGAAAAACAATTATAATTTATGTAAGCGTTTGTGTTTGAAGTAAACAAAATTAATCTAATAAGACATTTACATTCGTAATCTTCTTCTTCTCTCTCTTATTCTTCAATTATTTTAAAACACGAAAAATTTTTTTTGAACTTACGAAAACAAAATTCTTAAGTACTTGAAAAAGTTTAATTATTTATTATAAGACTAAAATACGCAAGCGTACGTGTACTAGAAACGAAATAACTGCATAATGACATAACTTGTTTCGACCCTAGATTATGAGTTCGTTTCAGTTCGCGAACAATATTTACGGAACATGTCGAAACCTGTACGACGACGCGGCGTAGCTCGATTCCGGCGCTGGCCATACAATTATCCGTTGCATCTCTAATAACAATTGAACTACAAATTTTAGAACACGTAGCACATACACCTTATTTTTTACATAAGTAAGCATTTATTATCTATATTTAGTAATTGTTTTCTTTTCATATACACACATCAATAAAGTCTAGGGAACAAGGACATTTCTAGTTTTTATTTAAAAACTCTTTCTTGTAAAAGTGAGTGTTTTATATCAATAGAAGGGTATTTTTATACCGTTTTTAATTTTAATTTTAATAAAAACAATTTCATACCAATTTTTTTTTTTTTAAGAAAGAATTGAATAGTGCCAATATTGAGTATTACAACCTTCTATGATTAGGCACAAAAATAACGAGGTAGTAAGAAATACAGTAATTAACCGTACTTTAAACGTTTTTAATAATCTGTAGGACCTCCTAAAGCATTAGCAACAGCTCGACAACGGCGTGGCATACTTAGTATGAGATTGTCAATCATCGTCTGTGGAATATGGCTCCATACACTGCGAAGGTGTAAAAAAAGTTGTTCTTCAGTGTTCAGATTTTCCAAAGAATCACTGAAAGCTCTTCTCCCAAGCAAATCCCAGGCATGCTCTATGGGATTGAGGTCGGCAGACTGAGCAGGCCATTCCAACGTCGTCATATTGTGCTCGCTTAACGCATTGACCACTACCCTCGCGGTGTGTGACCGTGCATTATCTTGCATGAACATAAAATCTTGACCGAACTGCTGTCGATGAGGGATTACCATGGGGTGTATAACCTCCTGAATGTATTGGTTTACATTCAAATTGCCCCGTATCCAAACGAGGTCGGTCCTTCCACCAAGGCGAATTCCAGCCCATACCATGATTGTTCCACCTTGATAAGGATGAACTTCTTGCGGATTCTGGAGACGACTCCGACGTCCAGGAACTCGCCACATACGCACTCTTCTCGAATCAGGATGAAAACCGAAGCAAGATTCGTCGGAAAACAGAACCCGTGCCCATTGATGGTCGGTCCACTGTAAATGTGCGTTAGCCCACAATAAGCGACGACCTCGATTTCCACGTCGAAGAGCTGGAACCCTAAGCGGTCTGCGAGCATAAAGATTGGCTTCGTGTAGTCTTCTTCTGACAGTTTGATCGCTAATAACCACTTGATGCTGAGACTGGAGGCCTGCGACCAACTGACGAGCAGTAATCGTGGGTTGCCGCCTTGCGGAATTTTGCAAGAAACGATCTTGTCGCGGGGTAGTAACCCTATTTCGTCCCCTGTGACGTTCGGCAACATCCCCTGTAGACCTGTAGCGTGCCCATAATCTGCAAATTACGCTTGGTTGGGTGTTGACAGTATCCGCTACGTCGCGTTGAGTTCGTCCAGCTTGCAGCATACCAACAGCCCTTAACATCTCTTCGCGACTTAAATGACGACGTGACATGATGACCACAGTCACAAAAATGCACAAACCATACGTAAAAGACGTATTATTGATAATAAACGTTATGTACAATCAAAAAAAAAAATTTTTATTTTGCCTCAGAGAAACTGCACAATCAAACACTTTTAAAAGTTTTCCCTCCATATTCGAAAATCATTACTTATTTAAATTTATTTTTAAATTTCGAACAACTCTGTAATCTACTTTATTCTAGTTTTATTTATTTGCTGATAGTTATTTGCAAAACAAGATTTACACGAAAAAAAATAATTGGGGTCATCTTGTTCCCTAGACTTTGTTGAGGTGTTTATATTAATTTTAATACATTTTTTCTATTATTTTTGATAAGTATTTTAAAAAAGTATCTACTATTATATAACGTAAAATAATGATAAAAAAAACATCAACTAATCAAACCGCCTGTATACGTGAGCAGATCTACTCCATAGTAGCTTAGGCACAGCGCAGTCCACTGGCGCCTTCGTGTACATACACCGCGTCGCCATTTCGATTTTACGCTAGTGTGTGTGAATTTTGGTCCAATTTTCAAATCGAGAGAATTAGCATATGATAAAAGTTTAGAAAATATGTTAATAAAATAGGTTTCGGAGGGAATTCAGTGTTCTATAAATTTTTGAAAGACACTCGTCTAATGTTTCGTTGTTCGTGACTTCATTAATATTATTTTCTCGGATATGATATTGCTTCTATCTGCTATCGGCTACGATTTAACTTCAGTGAAATTGAGTGCTTTTTATATATATAGAACACGGCAATTAGACTTCGTCTTGCCTGATGGTAAGCTGAAAGCAAAGTCTCAGACAAGAGGGTCACCACTACCTACACATACCGTGTGACAATGGTGGCACTCAGCTTGACAGTCTCATCATATGCTTTTTCACGCCCCGCTTAAAGGACCCGGGACTGTAGGAAGAGGGAAACACGTGAGCTGGTAATGAATTCCAGGCCTTAATGGTGCGACAGAGGAAAGAGTCACCGAACCGCTTGGTTCTTGATCGGATGTTCTGCACGGTGTGCGGGTGACAGCTAAGATCTGCACGTGTTGTCCTGTGTAGGAAAGGGGAGGGTTGGACTAATTGGAAGAGCTCATCAGAACACTCACCATGATACAGACGGTAAAATACAGCCATGGACGCAACATCTCTACGCATCTGTAAAGGTTCTAGGGTGTTCGTGACCTCGGGATACCCAATGATGCGGACCGCACGTCGCTGCAACCTGTCGAGAGCATCTAGTAAGTACTTTGCTGAACCATCCCAGAGATGCGAGCAGTATTCCACACAGGAGCGAATTTGTGTCTTGTATAGAAGACACCGCTGCTGCGGCGTGAAAAACCGTCTCACTCTGTTCAGGATTCCGAGTTTTCGTGAGGCTGTTTTGATGATAATTTCGATGTAATTTTTGTCATTCAGGTTGCAGCAAACATCCATACCTAGGATATTGAGATTGTCCTGCAGTGGCAATGGCGTGCTCTGAAGAGTAGGGAGGGGCAGGAAAGAAGATACTTTTGCTGTAAACGCACATGCCTGCGTCTTCTTGGCATTGAACTCAACCAGGTTCTCTGAGCCCCATTGAGAAATTTGATTCAGGATCCCGTCAAGTTCAGTGACAAGAAGCTGCCTTTTCTCTGCGATATCTGACTGATTTGATTTTTCAAAGTCTTTATTGCATAAAAATAAACATTACATGTAACAACTCCAGTGTAAATTAAATCCTAGAGGTTAACAAATAAATTAGGTTACATTACACAAAGTTATTGCACTTTTTACGAATTTATACACATGTTTGTAGATCATTAAAAATACAGAAAATATAATGGGTAAATTAGAAATATTGTTTATGCAAGCTTTAGTACAGCATTACATTTGATGCATACTTAAGTTAAAACTAAACAATAATGGTATAATACCACGAACATAATTAGTACAATGATAATGCATTGTATGTAGGTATTAAAATAAAATATTAAGCTAAGCTAAGCTAGCTTAATATTAGCTAAGCAAAACGGACAAAAGATCGCCCCGGCAGTAAGTAAACAAGTTTTTATTTGATTTTTATTCAATAGGAACAGTCGCCGTAGTAGGTCCACGCCACCGCGCATGCGATGCGCACGGCCATACTGGTCTATATGCCTAAATAATACGGGTGATAACCGTGCGCATTGCCCCGCGTAGATCATTGGCGCACACGGGCCGCTGTGCAAGTCTATTCATCGCACTCAAGAAACAAGTGATGGGGTAATTTGTATCGGTTGTATTTGTCGATAAACGGAAGATTCTTCATACGGCTCCTACCCATGTTATTAATATAAATATTTTTACTAACTTGGTTACTGTACAAATAAAACTTTTTGGATAATTTAATAATGAATTCTCTTAAGGTTGGTAATTTGATTTTAATATGTAGTTTATTTAGATTTGTTCGAAAAGGGGTGTTTAACGCGTATTTAAGTGACTTGTTTTGAACTACTTGAAGACTATTAAAATTAGTGAGACATGTACCGCTCCATACCGGGCAAGCATAAGTTAGACAAGGTCGTATTAGTGTACAATATATATTAAGTTTAGTTGCACTACTAAGGCAGGATCGTTTGCAGAGAATGGGACTTAAAGCGTTTAATGCTTTAGTGCCTTTAATTTTTAGTTTATTAGTGTTATCACTCCAGTTGAGCTTGTTGTCTAACATAGTGCCCAAATATTTAACAGAACGGCTTCATCCGATCTCATGTCCATCAATATTGAGCCTTCTCTTAGGGAGTGATCGTTGCCTAGAAAAGAGTATTGCTTCAGTTTTAGCAGCATTTATTTTTAGTTTCCATTTGCGAAAGTAGGTTGTTAACAGCTCAATTGATAAATTTAAGCGATCGATTATCAAGTCAATATCTATGGCAGATGTTAAGGATGCTGTATCGTCCGCATAACAGGCAAGACTGATGTGTGGTTGCATTGGTATGTCGTTCAGATATAGTAAAAAGAGCTGGGGACCTAGGACAGATCCCTGGGGGACGCCAGCAGGGACCAGTCGAGCACCCGAGCTAGAGTCATTCACGTGAACCCTAAATGTCCGGTGGTCTAAATAAGATTTAACGAGTTTTATAAGTGACAAAGGAACACCTGATAGCAGCATCTTGTGGAGAAGGGCTTCGTGCCAGACTGTGTCAAAAGCTTTTTCAATATCCAAAAGGAACATCCCGGTTGACTATTTCAAATTTAGGTTATGTGACACAGTTTCTGCCACTCTAGCCAGCTGCTGGGTGGTTGAATGTCCAGCCCAAAAGCCAAACTGTTCATTGATCAGGATATTTTCTGTCACACGTTTAAGGCGACGATACAGGATCCTTTCAAAGAGTTTCCCTAAACACGGAAGGAGGCTAATTGGTCGGTATCCAGTTGGATCTGAGGGATCTTTACCTGGTTTACGGATTGCAATTACCTTCGCAACTTTCTAGACCGCTGGAAAATAGTTAGTTCGCAAGCAGCTATTAAAAACTTTTGGTAACAAGACGATAGATTTACGAGGTAGACGTTTAATGAGATAGTTTGATATTTCATCCGGGCCAGCTGCTTTTTTCGTTTTGAGCGCTTAAATACTTTTGGCTATTTCCATTGGTCTAACCAACTGGGCACAGTTATCAACATCGTCAAGATTGTTTAGGGCATACAGAGACATATTAACGTTGGACTGTTCATCACTGGCCCAACTATGAGTAAGGACCATGTTATCAGCAAAGCTGTTTGCTAAAGTTTCACATTGATCCCTAGCGTTAGAACTCATAGTGCCGTCATTAGCCTTAAGTGGGGGTATGAAAGATGTGGAAGTCGATTTCAGGCCTTTAGCAATCCGCCAGAGGTCCGCACATGGGTTGTCCACTTTTTTAAGTTTACAGTTCCAGAGTTTATCACGGTGGGCTCTTATGGCATCATAAATATTGCGTTGAAGCTGTTTAATTTCAAGATAAAGGGTTTTGCGAGTAACGTTGTCTATTACTTTGGCAGAAATACGACGTAGGTTATTTTTGTTCCTGATTTTTCTTTTTATACATCTAGGTAAAGAGGTTTCCCAGGGTTTTAAAGTATCAATTGGAACAAAGGCATCCCTAGCTAAGATCATGGTGCATTGGAGGTGTGAAATTGCTAAGTCAATATCGTCTATGGACTCGTATATCTTGTTATCCAGGTTTATGTTGCTATTGAGATATTGCCGGTAACCATTCCAATCAGCCCTTGCGTAATTGAATTTTCGTATGTGCTTACGATAAGTGTTGATGGCCATTTGAACAAATACAGGCAAGTGGTTGGAAGAAAGTGCATACACGGTATCAATGGAGTCAACTGCGTGTAGGTTCTTAGTAATTAACAGATCAGGGTTTGTGGGCACACACTCGCCAGTGTAATGAATAAGAGTGGGATCACTAGGACTGTGGATTGTGAATTCGCTTTGTAACATTAATTTAAATAGTGTCTTACCGGTTGCATTGTTGGGGCCGGGTGACCAATAGGAATGTCTAGCATTTAAGTCACCTATTATCAGAACATTACGCTCAGAGGACATGAGAGCGCTTATGTCATTAATAAGCAGCGTCATGTTAGGTGATTGGTAAACCGAATAGACAATGAGGTTTCCGCATGATAAGTTAAGGGAAGGGAACATTTAACCAAATATTGTGTTTTTTTTTGTGGCAAATAAAAACAGGAAATCACGCTCGAAAACTGTTAGTATTATGAATAACGATTCATACAAAAGTTACGGTATATAACTTATTTCTATTGGAGGTTTAATTTCATGAATCACACCCTCGTACTTCATAGCGAGCTTAATTTATTTTTCCGTTGTTTTGGCCATATTTCCTTTCAATTACAACCGGTCTCGTGCAGTCATTAATTATTTCACATTTTACTAAATTTTGTCGTTATCTGCACTGGCCTATTTGGCACGTTATAGTATTTTCTTTCCTTATAAACTTTCTATAATAATTTGGTTTAAAACGTCGTTACCAGCATCGACACCTATTATAATCACCGGATGCCTAAGCCCTTCTGACTTTCTTTTGAAATAAAAATAATAATATAATAAATTAGTTCATTAATTCAATAGTATAATACTTAGTCTAGCCATAAATATTGTTACGAAGAAAAAACATTTTTTTTATTGCAAATAATATTTATTACTTACAAGTAATAAATATTATTTGCAATAAAAAAAATGTAAAATTATGTATTAGACTAACACGCTGTACAAGCGTGTTAGTTTAATACATAAATATAAAACAATTTAAAATATAAAAAGCTTATTCGTAGTGGTCTCCATTGCATGCAACACAGTCCTTTAAACGTTGAGGCCAGTTATCAATAGAAGCACGCACTCTTTCCATGGCAAAATTCTTCACTGCCAATCGTATGGATTGTTTTAGGGACTCCAAATTATCATAGCGTTTAGAGCAAGCCATACTCTCTAAAACTGACCATAAATCATAATCCAGCAGATTAAGATCGGGACTAGACGACGGCCAGTCTTCAGCTCTGATGAAGTCCGAAACGTTCACTTCCAACCAAGACTGCGTGGACCGAGCTTTATGACCCGGCGCTGAGTCTTGTTGGAAGGACCATACTTGGTTATTGAACATGGTGTTGTTAAGGGGTTTAACTACCTTCTCAAGAATGGTATCTTGATACACTTGTGCCGATGTTTTGATACCTTTTTCACAAAAATATGGCTCAGTCACTCCTTCATAGCTAACACCCCACCAAACCATCACTGAAGTCGGATAATACCCACGTTGCACTCTGTCGACTAATTGGGAAGCTTCCTTAGAGCTTTAAGCATAAATACGGTCATTTTGTTAGTTAAAATGTTGTTCAATTGTAAAGATTTTCTCATCCGTAAACAAAATTTTTCTGTGACCTCCCTTTGCATACCGCTTCAGTAGTTGCTTCGATTTTACCACCCTATTCTTTTTTAAATTATCTGTTAAAAAATGACCAGCGCGTCTCTTATAGGCTGCAAGTCCTAAGTCATCTTTTAAAATGCGCGACATGGTTCTGGGTGCTATCTTCATCTCCCGAGATAAAATCTTTTGCTTTCGGACAGGATTTCTTCGAATTCTTTCCCTTACTGCTTTGACCACCTTTTTCATACGAACACTATGTGGACGGCCAGATCTTTTTCTGTCACAAACAGAGGAGGTCTCATTGTATTAATAGCCCGGTACACAAACATTTGACTAATACCAAGCGTATGGAGAGTTTTAAAAATTACATTCGGCTCCATACCAACTTTGTGTAATGCAATCACAGCGATTCGGTTTTCTTTATCACCCAACTCCATTTTAATACAGCAAAATATTGTACAATGTATTGGTGCCAAAATTAGAAAACACAATGAACAATCGTATAAAAATGACAGATTCCAAATTCAAATGTAATATCTTTCTTATTTTAATTGTAACAGTATTTATGACCAGATTAAGTATACTATGTTACATAGTTTCATAATCTATTGCTATCTTTTATACTAATTGCATACTTTATACATAAAGTCTACAATTGTCAAATAAATCTTACGTTATAGTTATTAAGCTGTGCTAGGTACATAGGTTGTGCCAGAACTAGATAATCCTGTTTTTCAGGCTGGTAGTGCAATTTTTACATTTTAAATAAACAAATAAATAATTCATATGTATAAAAAGTGAATCGGTAATTAAATCTAAACATATGTCTTAGTTACTAAACTGCTTAACAATATACATTTCACCACCGTTGTCAACTTCTGTGGCTCATCGTGTGTCAATTTTTGTAGGAAATTGTTTAAGACATTGTTACACTAGTTATAGTTCAGAGGATAATACCAAAGTAATACCAAGAGTCCAAGAGATAGTTAAAAATCAAAACAAAGTCATTGTTGTTTCACCCTATTGTTTCGTTTCAAAACAAAATAAATGTGAATAATTATGAATACTGATAAGGGACCCAAAATACTAAAAATATTTTGTGTCCCTTATCTTATCATAAAATAGCCCTCCTTTTATCTTTGCCGTAGTTGGGTAACAATAGCAGGTAAACCAGAGTAATGGAAACTTTAGAAAATGAAATGATAATAAAGGAGGATTTTGCAAAGTGCAAATACATCGGAATGACTTCAGTGTTCTCCAAAGTTTTGTAGAAGACACACGTATCCTGTTACGTCGGTTGCGACTTTAAAATTTTATTTGTCGGATTTGGTATTGCTATAATTCACGACCAAGGCTTTAACTCCCGGACTACAATTTAACTTCAGTGAAATTGAGTGCTGTTGTCTGAGTTCAGTGTGTGTTACATCTCCCCTTGAGAATCGTAAGTTATTTTTATTATATGAAGTCAATTTAAACAGTGAAATTATAATAAAGAAGTTTAATATTAATGTGCAATATTGGCGTTAACTTTTCACCTTCGATATAATAAGCCCAGAATACCTAAATATCAAAATTGTGTATTTTGTATCCAAATTAATATTTATTTTTTAGAACAAGGAATTACATCTAAATCAATAATTAATATAAATTTAAATTAATAAAGTCATTCTTAAAAATTTGATTAAAAATAAGTCTATTGCAATGAGCTGAAATTGTTTTGTAGGACTATTGATATCGCTGGTATTTATGTAAAATATTTAAATAAAGAATTACAATATTAATACTCAAAAGAATCAGATATAATAAAATATAAATTTTGATTAGTCCATCTCATCAGAATAAAAAACTACCTGTGAAAATAATTTTTAAATTATAAATTCTTTTATTTTAAACAATTATAAAATATTTATTCTAGCCTAATCAGTATAACAGAATTTGAGAATAATGTCAGTTTCGAAAAGCTGTAAACATAAATACATAATATGGTTAAAAAACTGCAAATTCTGGTTCTAAAACTAGCACAGACAAAGTTCTAAAAAATTATTTATTTATTAAAGATTTGATATGTGACGTAAAATAGACAGATAAATGTTAATGATAAAAATTTAATCATTACCATTTATCTATTTATCTATATATAAATAAAGATTGTTCCAAATTATAAATGTTAAGTAATCCTATATTTAATATTATTTTAAACCGATGAAGCAGATTTTGTGTAAGATTCCAATTTGCATGGAACGTGTTACGTTTTAAATGACTTGCTTTTGTGGGTTAAGATTACCTGAAATAAATTACTTCTTTTTTGTTTATTTGCACCATTTGTTGCATGATATATATATTCCACGACATTCTACACAACGCTATCTAGACCCATGGTAAGCATAGCTTAACTAGCTTGTGTTATGGAATCTAGAATGCGGATAAACATACTTAGATACTTTTTTTTTTTGTAAATACATACATATTATACATAGAAAATGATGCGGCCGTGGGAGACCCTACAAACTTAGATTTACACTATTGCCTTTAAAAATTTATCTAGTTTTGAAAATTTATTGTGGTGAATATCTCTGCACAATTTTTTTGTCTGACTGATATTTAATTACTATCACATTCATTTATTATTAACTTGAACAATGTCAACTTGAACTCCAGAAATTTATTTGATATTATTGTAAGGGCTTAATTCAATGAAAAAACCATATTCAGTATTTTAATTTTCTTTTTTACGATATAGATACATCGTGGTTTCATAGAAAAAAATGGATCGAAATTGGACATTCCCTGACCTGTGTGAACTTGCCGAAGATGGAAACGCCTCTGTCGATGTCCTCGCTGAAGACTCAAAGGAGACAGAGGCACACCCAATATATGGCGGTGACATGGATATCGATTACGATATCACTAAAGAGTAAGTAGCCGTACTGAATAATTTTATTAATGAGTGAAAAGTAACGCTTGTTAAATACTTAAATGCAAAAATACGATACATTAATTAGGACTCTAAAGTGCAATACTAAATACTACTACTATTGCTAATAGTTTTTAATGTGTCCACATATTCGTTACAGACTTTTGCCACAGGAGCTGCCTGAGAGCTCACGCGATGCCGAGATGCCCAACGGCATCGAGGGTGATTCCTTTGACTGGAGCTCTGAGCCAATTCGAGCCAGTGAGGAGCGTAAGCTGGTGATAGACATCAGCTTACAGAAACTGGAGCGCATTAACGACCCGACCAGAGATCTCCGTAGGTCAATATGCATCAACAGCACGTATCGTCGTCTTATTGATGAGGTGCGCCGTGATGAGGCCAGGTGGAAGCGCGCCAGAGAGGACGATGACGACGATGACTCACAGGTGAGCAAACGTGCTCGACGTGCTGTTGAGGACGAGTGCATAGCGTTATTGGATGAAATCCTTCCATAATTCTGGAATTGAGAGATTCCATCATAGGTTGTGCTCAGCGCTAGTGTCCTGCCACCACATCTTACGTTAGCATGCTATTCTATGCTAACGTAAGACGCGGCGGTAGAACGTTTTGCTACAGCCTCGGGGCTGTAGCAAAACGTTAATTGCTAATTTTTTTTTTTACGCAACCTATGTGGCAGGCAAGCACACGGCCCACCTGATGGAAAGTGGTTACCATGACCTATGAACGTGTGTAACACCAGTGGAGTCACATCCGTGCTGCCGACCCTGTAAGAACAGAGATTTTGTGCCGTCAGTGTAGAGGACAAAGCAGGACAAGCCTTTGGTCATCCCACTGACAGCACAAAAACTCTCCAGTGAGCTCTGGCTACCCTACTACCGCCGGGAACACAACATGAAGTTATTATAACCGCGGTATTCTGTAGGGCGGAGGTACTTCCCCAGTTGGACTGCTCAATTGGGTGGAAATACTGCCGTGTCCTACCTCCTTATTATCTCTTTATGGTTTTCAGGTGACCACTCTAATCCTTAACTTATTGACTTGTATAGAAGAGAAAGGTAACTTTACCTCCGGGATAATTGTACCTTCGTGAGGTATAACATTGAGTCTGTGTCTAGGATATATTAATATTATATCTGAACGGAAAATGAGATAGATGGAAGATAAGTAACGGACGGTTATGCAACCGTGAGTGCACTAGGCAATGTGTGGAGTCTGTGTCAAAAGGGTAAAACATAATATGGGACAATACGCGCCGGCTATCTCGGTATCTAGGCCCGGATATTCTGTGAAATGTCCGTGCCCTCGCGCAGATAGAGGGAGGATAAGTAACTCATGGTTGTATCCTACTGTACCAGGCGAGGTTTGGAGCCTGTACCAAAAGTCTGTATATCCATATTATGTTTTCCATGATCTGGAAAAAAATGTCGAAGGGCTCTTGTTACGTGCAAGTATGTAACAGAAAAATATGTTAAATACTCTTATACATATGTTTGTGCAATACAAACAACGCAAATGATGACTATGACCCTGTGATCAGAGAAACAAATTTGATGATTTTTTATGTATATATTTCAATTTGTTACTGCATGGGTTGAATATATTATTGGATCTTATAGGTGGCGTTGCTGTTGGTATGTGCACTGCTTTTCCGGGAGGACGATGCGGTGACCAGTCTACATATATATTTATAAGTATTTACATGAAACTTATTAAAAAGTTTATTGTGACTGTTGTACATTTATATCATCGTGGCCAATACAATAGCCTTTGTCAATAAAGTGAGCAAAAAATAAATTAAATGATCGTCAACTATCAATAAATTAGCCCAATGTAGTCCACTACCTCCCCCAATGGGTTTCATTTCGTTCGATTCTCCGCCTTCCGCATCCAGTCTTTACCAGCCACCTTATTCTGATCGTCAGTCTATCTAGCTAGGGGGTGTCCTACCTTTCATTTACCTTCTTGTGGTCTCCACTCTAGGGTTCGTTAGCTCCAACGGCCATCGGTCCTTCGACAGCCCACCCACTCTCACTTCAGCATGCTTATTCTGATAGTTATGTCGGTAACTTTAGTTCTTTCTCGTATAACCTCGTTTCAAACTCTATCCTTCGGGGAAACTCCAAACATAGTTCGCTCTATGCTGCGCGACTTTTAGGTTATGAACTAGCCCCACCATAGCGTCCACGTTTCGGCAACTTAAATCATAACAGATAGGACCAGAACGTCAAATAAACAGTACTCCATAATTGCTTTTAAGGATAATGTAGTGAAGAAATAGATTGATGTGCCTTCATACACTATTGTGGATCAGTATTAGGATATGTACTATGTTGACTTAAACAGTTACTGAGCATGGGAGAATGTTCTACTCAAAAATATTGTCGATTGACGGCTGTCGATTTGTTATAACTGAACAACATCAGGCGTATACAAAAATGTTAGAAAATTGTAAGTATGAATTATCATCAAGGAAACAGGTAGATTTGACGAAATGCCGTGATCGCCGGATACTCCATATCTTCCACAGGAGAAGAAAAAAAATAGGTGAAATGGCCCATATCTAAAGGTGGATCACCCGTCCGACCGTGACGTCCTCTGCTGGCAGTAGTATGAATGATAAACATAAATTCAAACTTTAAGAAGTTTGAATTCTCCAACATACCTAATATAATAGTAACTATCAAAACTGCAGTCATCTTATACTTCTACGAAGGAATCGCCTCATCAGATCTTTCGATGAGGTGAATATGTGATATGTCAAACTTATACTTACGAATCCCTCTAAAGCCTAAGCCTCTGTGGCGTGGCGGTAGTGAACGCGACTGCTACGCAGAAGGCGCGGGTTCGATCTCCGCTCAGTGCAAATATTTGTATGCATGAATATGGATATTTGCATTGGTCTGGGTGTTTCTATGTATAATATGTGTATATTTACAAAAAAAAGTATTTAAGTATGTTTATCCGTATTCTAGATTCCATAACACAAGCTAGTTACACTATGCTTACCATGGGTCTAGATAGCGTTGTGTAGAATGTTATAGAATATTTATATTATATTTATAATACACAGTGTCACATAGGCTTGTATGGCTGAGCATCTGGGCCCTTGAAAGTATCAGGCTGCCTAATGACAAGCGGTGATTGAGGCCTATTAACTCTGGTAACACAAGAATGTCACTTACATATTATAGCCGTTTGTAGTAGAAAAGGAAGAAAAATAGGAGGCTTGCAAAAGAAGTAAGATAAGACCTTCGTATATCGTATAACATACAGCATTACACTACTTCAAATTATTATACAGAGAGGATGCATGTGAATTGAGCTGGCTCATAAATGCTGACTAAAACTTATTTAGTTTGCAGTTCTTTCGCACTTAAATTACGTTACATTGATAAGCGTTACTAAAAAATTGTTGAACGTTCTAAGCTCATTATAAGAAGGAATAGCTACTACATGAACGCCATTCTTGCATAAAAAGTATAGATCAAAAACATCTTAAACAATTAAGATATTTTGAGCCGCAATATATCGTGGTGCCAGTCGCGGTTGAGACCATGGGCAGTTGAGGCATGGAAGCAAAGAAACTAGTGGCTGACATAGGTTGACGACTAAGCGAAAATTATGGTGACTCTCGCTCGGGATCGTATCTGGTGCAAAGGTTAGCCTTTGCAATGCAGCGCGGAAATGAGGCCAGTGTTCTGGGCTTCTTTGCACCAGACTCAACCCGACGCCGGTTATTTACATGACAAAAGCTTGGCTGGCTAATTGACATTTATGTAACAATTAAATAAAACGAAAGTTGAAATGCGTCGTGGATTTCCTCCGCATCACATGCATCTTGTGGTAGCAATTTCCTAAGCGTTCACTGCATCAGTCTTACCCAGTACTTCAGAATCAACTAGTGTAAGTGCAAGGATTTTCCTAGTTAATTCTTTCATACTTTAGACCGAAGACATGAATACCGGTAAGCTGATATTTGAAATTTTGCGAATACCGAGCCCACCCAAGCGAATCGGTAGAGACGTTTGTAGTGAAGCTCGGTTATTCAAGGCCACATTTAGAAATTTTGGAGAGTGTAATTTCTATTTTTTTTTATTGTTAAATGTTTCCAAAATGGTGTAGACCTGAGAACATGAATGAATTTAGGAACGAAAAGGCAGTACTGAAGAATAGAGAAAGCCAAGTGTATATTAATTTTGAGTGGGCGGTCCTAAATGTCACAAAAATTTTGATTTTTTCCTCTATAAATAAGGTGTAGGCATCTTCTAGGACTGGAGACGTAGAGATTGTTTACCTATTATTTTGATATTAGGAGCTAATGTATTAGATTTAGAAATAGCATTAATTTTGTCCGTAACATCATTTAAAAAATCGCACACTTATTATCCTTTAGTTCTAAACCAATTAACTTAAATTCATTTTTAATAAAAGCCAAATCTTGTAAATCACTCTCCACATCCCCCTTGAGTCCCATCGTCTAGGTACCATACATTAAATTTAGAATTTAACCGCCGAATAATGGGCTGAATAGCTAAACTGAAAATTGCTGGTTTAAGAGGGTCTCCTTGTTGACATCCAACAGCAGATTCCAAAAGGTTGTCCTTGTATATAATAATTTGGAGGGGTATGATACCCCTCCAAATTATTATACAAGGACAACTTTTTGGCATATTGCCAAAGGCAATTATAAATTTTGGGTGTTTCTAATTTAGCTTGGTTCAACAAGGTGTCCCTGTTCACCGAATTGAAAGTATTCTTCATATCAACCTTGAGAACTGACCTTTACTGAGGCTAAGGTAGGTTGATAAAGCATGAATGGCAGCATCACAGCCCTCCTTTGAACCAAAACCAATTTAGAGGGGCTGGAACTTCAAGGATAACTCGGTTTTGTAATATTTACGACAGAGTTTGGGTGACATACGTCGGTACGTACATCCCACGGCAATGGGACGAATGCAACCATCTCCCTTGTGTAGGGCACACGAATTAGCCCCATTCAAAATGTCTGTGATGGCATCATCCACATTACCGGAGAACATCAAATTCATGAGAGCCGTTAGCTCCTTCAGATGGGCCTCACCAACCTCCTCCGCGCTTGGCCCTAAAAGATCTTTTAAATGTTATGGGGTTAATGCGTCGAGACCACCAGCAGAGCCACTTTGAAAGGAGACAACGCCTGCCAACAATTCTTGGCCTTTACGTACAGGCAATCAGGGTCGGGGACAGGATCGAAACCGAGTTTCTTTTTATTTTTTATTTAGGACACGTCAATTGGACTTCGCCTTGCCTGATGGGAAGCTGAAGGCAAAGTCCCAGAAAAGAGGGTCACCATTACTTACACATACCGTGTGACAATGGTGACACTCAGCTTGACGGCCTTATCATATGCTTTTTCACGCCCCGCTTAAAGGACCCGGGACTGTAGGAAAAAGGAAACACATGAGCTGGTAATGAATTCCAGGCCTTAATGGTGCGACAGAGGAAAGAGTCTCCGAATCGCTTGGTTCTTGATCGGATGTTTTGCACCGTGTGCGGATGACATCTAAGACCTGCACGTGTTGTCCTGTGTAGGAAAGGGGAGGGTGGGACTAATTGGAAGAGCTCATCAGAACACTCCCCATGGTACAGATGGTAAAATACAGACATGGACGCAACATCTCTACGCATCTGCAAAGGTTCTAGAGTGTTCGTGACCTCGGGATTCCCAATGATGCGGACCGCACTTCGTTGCAACCTGTCGAGAGCATCTAGTAAGTACTTTGCTGAACCATCCCAGAGATTCGAGCAGTATTCCACACAGGAGCGAATTTGTGTCTTGTATAGAAGACACCGCTGCTCCGGCGCGAAAAATTGTCTCACTCTGTTCAGGACTCCGAGTTTTCGTGAGGCTGTTTTGATGCTACTTTCCATGTAATTTTTGTTATTCAGGTTGCAGCAAACATCCATACCTAGGATATTGAGATTGTCCTGCAGTGGCAGTGGCGTACTCTGAAGAGTGGGGAGGGGAAGGAAAGAAGATACTTTTACTGTAAACGCACACGCCTGCGTCTTCTTGGCATTGAACTCAACCAGGTTCTCAGAGCCCCATTGAGAAATGTGAGTCAGGATCCCGTCAAGCTCAGTGACAAGGAGCTGCCTTTCCTCTGCGATATTTTTATTTTATTTTATTTTATTTTATATTTTTCGGAAAACTTGCAGCTAATATACATATATACAAAAGTAAATTGTATGAAAAGGCCACTTAGAAGTTTTCACATATAAACAAGATAATTAGTATTAGATTTGTAAACAGCAACAGCAAATAAGAACATATTATAGCGAAAGATACATAAATACTTTGATAATAATTCGACACAAATAAAGAAACAATAACATGGAAAATTGCCGTGCCCGTGTAATTGAACACCTCCGCATCTACACTGAGGTATCTCCAAAAAATTTAATACATGAGACTTTTTTAATTTAGAAACACTGGTATTAAAAATATCGATGTCAACACACCGGCATGCTTCGTTGTACGTACGACCGGCTCTGATCACATATGAGTTCTGGCGATATGTAGTCCTTGCTATGGGAGTATGCAGCAGGTTAGACCTACGTAAGTATGCAGATGGAACCCCCAGGCCAAATTTGCTCACCGACTCCGGCGCATCAACCGATTCATTCATGATTTTGAACAAAAACGTCAAGTCTGCAATTCTTCTACGCTCATGAAGTAGGAGGAGGTGAAACTTTCTGCAACGACTATGATAGTTAGGAAGATAGGAGTGGGATTTGCATTGTATGTACCTTAAAAACTTCCTCTGTATGCCTTCAATTCTATCTATGTATGTATCGTAGATAGGATTACAGACCTGAGAGCCATACTCAAGGTGGCTGCGAACCAGTGAACAGTATAAAATTTTTATAGTTTTTATGCTCTCAAAGTCTACGGACGTTCTAATTAAGAACCCTAACGCTTTTGAGGCCTTACTGTCAATGTTGTCAATATGTGTGTCAAAAAGTAGTTGTGAGTCGAACGTAACACCAAGATCATTCATTACATTGACTCTGGTCAAGTATCTGTCCAGCAGCCGATAGTCGTAGTTAATGGGAATCGGCTTACGAGTGAAAGAACAAACGTAACACTTAGTGTCACAATACTCCTGAAACCTCACCAGGACCTCCTGCAGGAACTCAGCGTCCATAGTCGTTTGTATATTTTTCATTATCTTCATGTCATCTGCATATAACAATATTTTAGAGTGAATGAAACACCGATTGATATCATTGATAAAGATATTGAACAGAAGCGGGCCTAACAATGATCCCTGAGGAACGCCTGATGGGAGGTATATCGCACTCGACGAGTATCCATTCAAAACGACAGTTTGACACCTATTTTCAACATACGACGTGAACCATCTATAAAGATTACCCCTAATGCCCATGGATAGAAGTTTCCGCAGTAGGGTTGCATGATGTATCCGATCGAAACATTTGCTGTAATCGGTATATATAACATCAACCTGGGACGGTTGAGCCATTGATTCTGTTAAGAAGTCGCTACAGATAATTAAATTAGACGACGTGGATCGACCTTTCAGGAATCCATGCTGTTGTTCGCTAAAGTTTTGTTTGAGAGCTGAGTAGAGTTGCCTATGAATGATTTTTTCCAGAACTTTTGCAAAGACACATAGCTTCGAAATCGGTCTATAATTTTTTACAGAATCTTTTTACCCCTTTTTGTGAATTGGTGTTATATATGCCGACTTCCAAACAAATGGCACTTGACCAGACTCGAGGGAACGTCTAAACAATATTGAGATGGGAACAGTGAGACTCCTGGCGCAGTTGGTGATAAAGACTGGTGGAACGTGATCTGGACCAGCCGACTTGTTCAGGTCTACCTGCTTAAGTAGCCTGAAGACTTCATCCTCGCATATTTGTATGGAGTGTATGTCTGCTGTGGGATGTTCCAGCTCCTCAGAAAGGGCATGAACCTGTACACAACGCGCTGAAGAGCCGGTGTCCGCATTCGTCTCTAAGAAGTTGGATGAGAAGTAATGGCTAAACATGTTGGCAATTTCTTCACCGTCACTAGAAGACTGGTGTCCAAACTTAAGGGATGTAGGATAGGAGTTAGATTGTCTTCTTGATTTAACGTAGCTCCAGAAAGCTTTTGGGTTAATACAAATGTCCGCTTCAATCTTGGCAATGTAATCATTAAATAATATTTTTTCTAACTTTTTAGCCCTCTCCCTCAAGATAGCAAAGGACTGATGATCAGAGAGATTATTATACTTTTTGTATCTGGCATGAAATTTACATTTTTCTTTTAATATTTTTAGTAAGGGGCTTTTATACCAAGGAGGGTAGTGGGCATGTGTGGCTACTATTTTTGTTGGTATATATGTATTGCGCAATCTGTCGATAGTACTGTAAAAGTATACTATCGCATCCTCCAATGGCCCATGATTTAATTCATACTGCCAGTCAACCTCAGCCATTTCATTGTTTATTGCATCAAAATTGCCCGCGGAATAAAGAAATCTGATGTAAGGTCGCGTCGGTAGGCTATGCAGTTGAACAAACTCACCTGTGATAGACAAGGCTTTGTGGTGTGGATCCTCTTTGACCAGTGGTGCCGCGCTATGAGCTACTGAAATGTAATCATTTGACAGCATGAGGTCCAATAATCTATCGTTCTCATTGCTATGGTAATTGTACTGGTGCAGGTTACAGAGATTGAAACTGTCGACTAAATCCTTTTGTATTTCACCCTGCACTTTGCTGGGAGAGAAGGTACCATCCCCACCGTCAGAACACCAGGTTAAGTAGGGTTGATTAAAATCACCAACAACAATGAACTTGTCCGCGGCATTTCTAAGCACAATGTCCGCTAAGTTATTAGAGAAACGACTCAGTTGAGCCGATAACGTATTCCCACCCTTTTGGTCGCAAATATAAACAACACAAATGTGTATGTTGTACGTCACCTTCGGATTGCTATGATGCAACTTCAGCGTGACCCAAAGGTCTTAAGCCGACGAGCACCACTCATAGCGGACGTGCGCTGCGAGTTCTCGTCTGACAGCTATTAAAACACCACCCCCCTTCTTTTGACCAGTAGCAACATAATCTCGATCCCTCCTCCACACCAAATATCTACTGTCAAATAATTCAGCGTCAGAAATGCCATCAATAAGCCACGATTCACATATACCAATAACATCATAACTGTCTAAACAGATATTTCTAGAGAAGACACCTGTTTTAGTTCGCAGTCCACATACATTTTGATAATATATACTAATAGGCAACATTATAAATCATTAAGATAACGTTAGCATTTAAATAGAAAAAATATAATATAAGGTACATACAAATCGAAGCAAAAATATGAATTCTAAAGCGGGATATATTTGAGCAATTGGAGTAGGTAAGCAAAATAAAACTTTATGCGCATTAAGAATAGCTACGTTAGTTACGGCAGTGGCGTGCTCTGAAGAGTAGGGAGGGGAAGGAAAGAAGATACTTTTACTGTAAACGCACACGCCTGCGTCTTCTTGGCATTGAACTCAACTAGGTTCTCAGAGCCCCATTGAGAAATGTGAGTCAGGATCCCGTCAAGCTCAGTGACAAGGAGCTGCCTTTCCTTTGCGATATCTGACTGCTTGGCCGCAGGATGTCCATGATAACTCCCATGTAAAGTGCTATCGTCTGCATAACAATGAACATTGCCGATAGACAGCATGTCGTCAATATGCAGAAGAAAGAGAGTGGGTGATAAGATGGGTTAGGCGACATGTCGCCCTCTTGATACCTTGCCTGCAGGCGAGTTGTATCCTCTTGCAAAAGGGTACACCTCATATAGTAGAACTTTTTAAGTAATAATTTTATATTGCATAACAACTAATAGCATAAACCTCTTTTCGCAGAATATCGTTTGGCATAAACTCATTTTGCATACATTGAAACCCATAATTTTGTAAGTCAGAATCATCTGTACGCATAATTTTTGTATCCATAATAATCACAATGTATAACCATCACATCGCAGAAAGTTCAAAACCAGATTCATCTTTTGGTATATATTTCTTATCCATAACTATTTAAAAGTAGAACCATCATTTCGCATAATGTTTACAGCAAGAATCATCTTTTATGATTATTGCAACACTTTTCTAATTTATATCCTTGCCTATGAGAGCATGCTCGTTTCTGGCACTCGCCGGCCGCTACCGCGGCACTCTCGCTTCGCTCGCTCGGCTCGTGCATAAGAGGTCACAGTTCTAACCTAACCTAACCTACCCATTTTTAAAGAAGAAAGTAACCCAATCTATATTATTCTAATTGAAATTCTATGCTCTTTATAGTATGCCTAGTCAAATTATGCCAAATAATCTGTACTCTAAATGAACGTTATGCTAAATGAAGTTATACAAAATTTTAACTATGCCAAATGGCATAATTACATGCCAAATAGAATTCTACTATCTTAAATGTATGCCATTCTAAATTCGGTCATAAGCACATTATGCCTAAAAATATTTATGTCAAATATTTTTAATGCCTAATAAATGATCGATTAAAGAAGTTTCTGCGAAGTGAGTTATCCCAAATAGGTTTCGGGTATCAAGTTTCTACCAAATAGACGGCACCCCTTGCAAAATGTTAATACCACATTCGCCCAAATATAATTTTATACGTGGTCCATTAAATTAGTTCCACTAATAATAGATCATTCCACTAATATTATTGGCATTATCTAAGTAAATAAATTATATTAACCTAAAAATAATTTTGGAATATGATTATAAATAATATGATACGCAGTTTGTTTACACACACAATTATTTATTATAATATTTGGGGCTAAGTGTTAATCAATCTGTATTCAAATTCAAAATTACATAATAAACACGACAGAAAAAAGGACAACTGGCTGAAATCAAATATTAATTTGTTGCTTATTTATTTACCACTGTTTTGTGAGCGTTATAATCGACGCATTTACTTGAAGAAGCATTATTAACGAATTGGTTGATAACGAAATCAGTGTAGGAAATTTTATTGAAAAATTAGCTAATATCGGCTTACCCATTGTTGTATATGTAAGTAGGTACGCGCGGCGCGTTACTCCCCACCTATCTCGATGTACCTGCTAATGAATAAATCAGTGCATAGTAAGCCAGCGATTGTTTTACTTGTCCTTCTATTCCGCATATATAACAGTGGCGACGATTATAAAATGTCTAACGTGCAATTTGGTATTTTAAGTACATTCGACCACAATACACAGAGCTGGAAGACGTATAAAGGCCGGATAACACAATTCTTTATTGCGAATAATATCAATGCGATCACGGATGCGACGGGCGAGAAAAGGAAAGCGATCCTGCTTAGTGCACTCGTTGAGGGTACCTACAAGCTAGCTACAGACTTAATATTGCCGAAGGATGTGGAAACTGTACCGTATCAGAACCTGTTGCTTCTCCTGGATAACCACTTCACTCCAAAATGTGTAGGATTTGGTGAGCGTCATAAGTTCTACGTGGACAGTCAACAGGTAGAGGAATCCCATTCACAGTGGGCGGCGCGATTGCGAGGCCTGTCAGCGAGGTGTGGGTTTCTCAATGTAGAAGAAGCTCTCCGTGACAAGTTTATTATGGGGATGCAGCCAGGACGCGAAAAGGAAAAACTTTACACGAAGGACCTGGCCGATCTGACGCTGGCTATGGTCGTGGAGATGGCAGAGAATCTGAGCGCAGTCGCGGCCTGTGCTGGTATGCAGATGTCTACGACGGATCAACCGCTTTTTAAAATTTCCAATAGCAAAACAAGTACAGGCAAAGAGAAGTGTACGGTATGTGGGTATACGAACCACAAGTCAGCTGACTGTAAATTCGCGAATTATACATACATGTAAAAAATGTCACGTAAAAGGCCACTTGCGTAAAATGTGCACAAAAGTGAACTACGTAGACGTGGATTGTCGTGACAAGGGTGAGGATGACAATGCTGATGACGGTAAGTTGTTTCACATTCGTTCACATAAGGGGGTACCTATGGTGGAAACCGTTATTATTAATAGCATCCCATGTAAATTTGAAATTGATAGTGGTTCTGCGGTATCGGTAATATCAGAAACCTTCTATAAAAAATATTTTAAAGATGTGTCATTATCGAGTACGCAAAAACAGCTGATGACCTATAATGGAGGCAAAATAATATGTGTAGGTATGTTGCGTGTATCAGTCGTTTACGACGAGCACAATCGCCTTATGTTCCTATATGTGGTCCGTGATGGTGGCCCACCGCTTTTGGGCAGGGATTTTATATCCCTATTTCAGTTACAACTGACATCAATTAACTATTGTACAGATTCACAATATACGGGCAGGGAGCTAAAACAAAAATATTCTGAATTGTTTTCGGATAGGCTAGGAACATTTAACAAGTATAAAATAAAACTGTTATTGAAAGAAAGCTCAAAACCGGTTTTCTGTAAGGCACGACCAGTAGCATTTGCATTGCGTGATAAGGTTCATAAAGAAATTAATAGGTTGGTTGGTTTAGGAATCTTAGAAGCAATTGAATATTCGGACTATGCGTCACCAATAGTACCGGTACTTAAGCGAAATGGGACGGTTAGATTATGTGCAGATTATTCGGTAAGCATCAATAAGCAACTTTTAATAGAACAATACCAGCTACCCACAACTAAAGAATTATTTTCAAAGATTCACAGCGGACAACAATTTAGCAAACTCGATCTATCTATGGCTTATAACCAATTTGTTTTAGATGACGAATCAAAAAATTTGACGTGCATAAATACAATGCTAGGATTATTCCGATTTACGCGTTTAGTATTTGGATTAGCTAGCCCGCCATCAATTTTTCAACGGGCGATCGAGTCGGTACTGTCGGGTATTGACGGAGTTGTGTGCCTGTTAGATGACATTTTAGTGACTGGCAGGGATAAACAGGAACATTTAGTTCGATTGAACGCCGTTCTGGGTCGCTTGGAGGATGCAGGGTTAACCTTACAGACAGAGAAATGTAGTTTTTTCCAAGACGAGGTGAATTATCTGGGCTATATAATTACAAAAGAGGGTTTAAAAAAAGCGCCAGAAAAAATAAAGGCTATGGTGGAAGCGCCAGTACCGACAAGTGTAGGTCAACTACAGTCATTTTTGGGGTTGATTAACTACTATAGAAATTTTATACCAAACGCATCATCTATTCTCAGTCCGCTATATGAGCTATTAAAAAAAGATAGCAAATGGGACTGGAATAAAAGCCATGACGCTGCTTTTAGAACAATTAAACAATTGATGACGTCAGATCAAGTACTTGCGCATTACGATTCACATGCGCAGATAATATTAACGGTGGATGCTTCTCCTAGTGGTCTAGGCGCGGTTCTGTCACAAATAGGGTCTGACGGCGTCGAGAGGCCCATCTCGTTCATGTCGCGCACCTTGAACTCGGCGGAGAAACGTTATGCCCAGATTCAAAAGGAAGCAACAGCCATTGTTTATGGGGTACGACGGTTCCATCACTATCTATATGGCCGGTCTGACCCATTTATATTACGAACGGATCACAAACCATTGTTGTCTATTTTCGGGCCACATAAGGGTATACCGGAGATGTCTGCGAATAGGTTACAGCGGTACGCATTATTTCTAACTAGTTATAATTATAAAATTGAGTATATACGCAGCACTGATAACAGTGCAGATTATTTATCTCGGGCGAGCCTACCTCGCGCCGCACACCAGTGCGCGTGCACTGAACAGTGCAACTGTTGTGATTGTGAGGTGGCTTATGACCGAGCCACTTACGTGTGTTTCGTGGTAGATGGTAGCATGCCCGTCACACTTGAAAAACTAAGGGAGGAAACGGAGAGGGACATCACCTTAAAGCGAGTTATAGACTATACATTAAACGGGTGGCCCCGAAAGGTAGACGATATATTAAAACCATACTATTTATGTAGGTCGCAATTATCTTATGAAGGCGGTTGCGTCATGAGAGGCCACAAGGTTGTTCTACCCATGACTTTATACCAATCTATTTTAAAGGAACTGCATTCGTCGCATTTGGGTATAGTTAAAACCAAGGCCGAGGCTCGGACAAGGTTTTGGTTTCCAGGGATTGACCAAGCCATAGAATCGACGATAGGTTCGTGCGAGGTTTGTGTCCATCTGCGACCCTCTCCCCCCCGTGCTCCACTTTCACCTTGGGAATTCCCACCTTATCCGTTTTACAGAGTACACATAGATTTCATGGGCCCAATTAATGGGTGCTATTATCTGGTTGTAGTAGATGCACATACCAAATGGTTAGAGGCTTTTAACTTGAATACTGCGATATCTTCTACCGCGGTAATAGGAAAACTATGTGAGTTTATGTCAAGGTTTGGCATACCAAAAACCATAGTAAGTGATAATGGCACAGCTTTTTGTTCACGAGAATTTGAACTATTTTGTGTGTCAAATGGGATTTCTCATTTGACGTCACCCGTATATAGCCCGTCCTGTAACGGGCAGGCGGAGAGCTTAGTTAAGGTAGTAAAAAGGGGCCTCAAATCATGTCTGTTATCAAGTAATAACGGTAAAGACGCATCTCTAAAATTATTAAAATATTTGATGGACTACCGCAATTCTGTTCATACGACCACAGGGTCGACCCCAGCCGAGTTGGTGTTTGGTCGAAAGCTAAGATCGCGATTGGATCTTATTTACCCAAGCTCATCGAAGTCATCACCGCCCTTGTCACCCACCGTAGTTAACCGTGTGAGAAATCAACAGTGTTTGTCAACTAAACATAAAATTAAACCTAATTATATGAAAGTAAATGACATTGTGATGTACAAAAAGTATGTAAATAAAAACAAATATTATTGGTGTAAAGGAGTCATTTTAAAAAGAATAGGAAACGTTTTATATTTAGTGAAAGACATAAATAGTTTAGAAAATTGTAAAAGACATTTCAATCAGTTGATTATATACAAAGGGGCTAGTAAAATGCAATGGGATACTTCAAGTTACGCCAGTCAGCCTGGACCATCTCCTCCGCTTGCAATGCCGTCAACAATGACGTCACCGCTTCCTTCGCCGCCATCGTCGCCAGTGCTTGAACGAGTACCTGCTAACGGGGTCACACGTAGTCCGACGGTTTCTGACGCTGGTATCTGGGAGGCAGAAGTGTCTTCACAGAGTGTCAGAGAGGAGATTCCAGCGAGAGGAAGAAGAGAGGAGATATACGTACCGAACGCCAATCCAGTACCGGAGGATAACGAGGGTGAAGGTTACTCCGCCCAAACAGTACCGGATGAAAGGTCAACTTCATGTCATTCAGACAATACATCGTCAGAGAGGAAGTCAGACTCAGAGAATGAGTTTCAAGAAGCGCAGTCTGAACCCGGAGGCCAGGAACCACCGGGAGATGGCGCCACAGGTCCCACAAAGAGAATGTTACGTAATCGCCCGTTAATTAGTTTTAAAAAATATTTCTAGCTGTTATAATAATAAATACAATTATATATACTTCTAGCTGTTGTAATAATAAATATAATATTAATACCCATGTATCTTAGCGAGTACTTGTACTAAGGGGAGGAGTGTTGTATATGTAAGTAGGTACGCGCGGCGCGTTACTCCCCACCTATCTCGATGTACAGTCAGAGCTCATAAGTGCATTAGCACAACAAGGCTCGAAATGGTGTGGCGTGCGGCTGCCGCGCGCCGGGCGTTTACATATGTGTGTGTGTGTAATGTCTCAATGCAATACGACGCGACGCGTCGTAGCGTAGACTAGAACAACAAAATATGAGTAGTTCGTGCTAGACAAAGATAACGATATATTTTTGTGTTATAGGTGTATGTATATGTTTTCATAGCTGTATTATTCTTTACAACTGCTGTGAGTCATTAGATAGTATAACAGTAATTCGCCAACCTCAGTAAATTAACTGATAGCTAAGTGGCAGAAGCAAGATACTATTGATTCACTGCGATTAGAGATACTTGTGGTTCGATTCCAGCCTATAACGGTTTTTTTATATTTATGATAAAAATATAATTTTAAATATTGATATCGTAATTTTGCATGAAGTTGGCATTAGTTATTATTTATGTGATTAATTATGGGGTTATGAAAAGAAATGATACAAAATGTTTGATTCGTAAATTAATATATTTCATTTTTACTATCTACCAACCTGCTCATTGTAAATTTTATTGAGGTTTATAGCTTAAGTATTCGTTTTCTCAAGGAAAAGAGGATTGAAACTTAACCTCAATCTTACAATCTTAAACTAACTTGTCCTATAGCCAGCACGTCCCCTTTTCACCAAATTCACAAAAACTACTTCTAACTTAACTGGGCTATTGAATATATTTTTTGTAATAAATGGAAAGATCATTAAGTAAGGTTTACTTACTTGTAAGTTATGTAACAAAAGTATTCTTTCTTTACAGATTTAATATTTAGAACAACAAGATTACTTTTTTCCAAATACCCAATTAAGTATAATTAGTATTGTAGGCGGACAAAATATTTATAATTAATAATAGTTATTGTGCTAATAATTATTAATATTTTGTATGACCTCCGTTGTTCTCAATACAGCTGAGTAGACGTCGGCGCATGGATCCCACAACATTCTGACAAATATCTGTCCCACGTAAATTGTCCCATATTTGCATGCAATGTTGTTTTAATAATTCAGGACATCTCTCGTCCCGTGAGTCCCATCTTTGGACCATTATACCCCATATATTTTCTATTGGGTTTAAATCAGGGGATCGTGCTGGCCAAGGAATAACGTTGACCTCTGCATGTTCCCTAAGCCATTCGCGAACTATGACGCTACGGTGTATAGGACAATTGTCGTGCACAAAACTAAAGTTATTTAATTCATCTCGGGGAAAAACATTGCGCACTGTAGGTAGCATTATATTATTTAAAACGTCCACATAACTGCTGCTGTTTGCTCGCGGTGGAATAAACTCTAGTTCGCCTGGTCCTTGCGCGCTGATCCATCCCCACATATTAACACTTATTCTACCTGACTCCGTGTTAGCAACAATGTTACTGTCAGACCAGCGTGTATTGTTCCTACGCCACAACTGCATCCTTCCCTTCTGACAGGACTTAAAAGTATTTTCATCCGAGAATATGGTCGTTTCCCAGTTAAAATCAAGGTATTCCCGGTCCGGTGATGCAGGCATGGAGTACGCGGCGAACGGTCATCAATGAAGTGCCAAACTCATTGGCCCATCGTCGTGTTGGTATGAAACCATTGGTTTCATACTCTGCCACCATATAGCTCCGCTGGTTGTGGTTAATCAACGGTAGCCTTCCACTTCTTGCACGAACCTTCAGGCTACCCTCGTCCCCAAACCTCTTCACCCAACGGCTCACAGTATTCCTCTAAAAATAAGTTTTTACACATTAATGTAAGCAACGGTTTATTAACATATTTAAAACACCAGACCTATTTGAATAATTATCCTACTAATATTATAAATGTGAAAGTTTGTGCATATGGATGTTTGGATGTTTGTTACTATTTTACGCAAAAACTACTGAATAGATTTTAATGAAACTTTACAATAAAATAGCTTATACCACAGAGTAACACATAGGCTATGTTTGGTCGCGATAACCGATATCCACGCGGGCGGAGCCGCGGGCGACAGCTAGTATAATATAAAAATTAAATGCTATAATAATATACTTACGGATAAGCCAGTTTCATTTGCTATTTCACTTATATTTAACCCATTCATATGTAAAGCCACAATATTAGCTTTGATTTCCATACTAATATTACTTGTAGACATGTTGAAATTAATATTTAATTGAATCACGGGAATAACAAGACTCGTAACTAAGTGCACCAACCAACAACGTTATTTTATTTTCTCTAAGCCAGTAATTATTCCATTTGATTTCAAATCTACCTTCATACATTTTATATTTTATGCTGATCTTTGCTAAAGTTTAACAAATAATAAATTCTACTTAAGAAACATAGTTTACTCATCAACCAGATATTAATTTAAATAAATGAAACACAAAAAGTGTTACTATACCCAGATCGTAGGATTTGAACCGTCAACCTATGAAATGCCGTAGACCTCATCCTAGGACCACTCGGCCACGGGTTACTTAAGAAATATAAACGAAATGATCGATAATATTACTACGGAAGAACAATTTATGCGTGTGTGTAAATTGTCTTAAAAGAAAAAGGTCACAAGTAGCGCTAGAATGTTGACGCTATAATTACGTAGGATTGCTACTGCACTTTTGAGTTCTACTGTACCTGCTAATGAATAAATCAGTGCAAAGTAAGCCAGCGATTGTTTTACTTGTCCTTCTATTCCGCATATATAACACCCATTTAAACCTATATATAATCACTTCTGGAACCATATGCTTTCTTTTGTATTTGCACTAATAATTTTATTTTTCTTAAGTAACCCAAAGTAGTACATAGTACCCTTTTACAAATAAAATAATAACGTCGCAAGATTTGGTTTTGGTTGTAATTTTTTATTTACCCTTCCATTCCAGCATTCAACAGCGTTATTAGTTTTATGCCTTACGTTAAAAAATGCCACTTATCATGTAAACACCTCCTTTTCAAAAGCCATGTTTTTTCAAAATAATCATTGAAAAGTAATATTTTGTCATCTCCAATAGACCTCCTTGAACATACAGCCAACCGACTGTAACGTAATCGTCAGGAAGATGCGCCAAAGCTATGCAACCCTTTAAGTGGAATGTATGCATTTTATTCTTTTTCATACACAAATTTTCGTCTTACCTTTTTTTTTATACCACTTGGTTGACAGACAAGCACACGGCCCACCCGATGAAAAGTGGTTACCGTGGCCTATGGACGTGTGCAACACCGAGGGAGTCGCTCACGCTCTGCCAATCCTGTAAGCACAGAGTTTCTGTGCCATCAGTGTGAAAGACAAAGCAGGAGTAGCTTTTGATCTTCCCACTGACAGTACATAAACTCTCTAGTGAGTTCTGGTTACCCTACTCACCGCCGGGAACACAACACGAGGTTATTATGGCCGCGGTATTCTGTAGGGCGGAGGTACTTCCCTAGTCAGACTGCTATTGGACGGAAATACCGGTGTGTCCTACCTCCTCCATAAATATCTATGGAAATGGAAATCACAACAACGGATGAATTTTTGCTCTGTGATTATATGTTGAAATAACTGACTTTGTGCTAGCTTTAAAATACAATGTGTAAATAAGTAGTTAAATAAGTAGTTGGATTAAAAGCTAGAATCTGACTTTCCCCATTTAGACAACTTTAAACTATTCATGCGGATTTAGGTAGCAATGAGTAAACTCACAGTGTGTGGCATTTTTTTGACGTAAGGTATAAAACTTAACTAACTTAAATAAAAAATTACAACCAAAACCAAATCTTGCGACATTATTATTTTATTTGCGAAAGGATTCTATGTACTACTTTGGGTTACTTAAGAAAAAAAGATTTAGTAGTGCAAATACAAAAGAAAGCATGTGGTCTTAGAAGTGATTATATATAGGTTTAAATGGGTAAGCCGATATTAGCTAATTTTTCAATAAAATTTCCTACACTGATTTCGTTATCAACCAATTCGTTAATAATGCTTCGCATAACGTACACAAAACAATGGTAAATAAATAAGCAACAAATTAGTATTTGATTTCAGTCAGTTGTCCTTTTTTTCTGTCACGTTTATTATGTATTTTTGAATTTGAATACAGATTGATTAACACTTAGTCACAAAATATTATAATAAATAATTATGTGTGTAAACAAACTGCGTATCATATTATTTATAACCATATTTCAAAATTACTTTTAGGTAAATATAATTTATTTACTTAGATAATGCCAATAATACTGGAACGATCGATTATTAGTGGAACTAATTTAATGGTCCACTCGACTCCTAGTGGATATTCAGAGGTAGAACTGGCCCACGTATAAAATTATATTTGGGCGAATGTGGTATTAACATTTTGCAAGAGGATACAACTCGCCTGCAGGCAAGATATCAAGAGGGCGACATGTCGCCTAACCCGATAAGATGGACCCCTGGGGCACACCAGCATTTACCTGCAGAAATTCCGAAGCTCGTCCGTCACAAAGGTTGCGAATACGGCGCCCCTGTAGGAAACTAGCAACCCAGTTGCATAGCCTAGAAGGCAGACCAAAGGTGGGTAGCTTGGAGAGAAGCGATTTGTGCCAGACTCTATCGAAAGCTTTGGCGATGTCAAGACTAATTGCCAATGACTCGCCGTGCTTGTCCATAGCCTCACCCCAAAGATGGGTAACGTATGCTAGAAGATCACCCGTTGACCGTTTCGGCCTGAAGCCATATTGCCGGTCATTAATTAAGGAGTGATCCTCTAGGTTTTAAGTGAGATAGTCTTTGCCAAAAGGGAATTTCAATAATGTTCTCAGAAACTGTACTGGTAGAGGCTTGAATAACTAGAGGGGAGTTCGGAGATATATTGTGAAACAATTGCGAGTTCGCCAGAGTATACTGGCCACCGAGTCAGCGATCCAGGAGATGGAGGAGCGTGCCAATAGAGCAACCAATGTCATTGTGTTTGATATACCTGAGTCCACATCTGACCAGCCTGCTGAGAGGATCGAGCATGATAAACAGGAATGTGCAAAACTAATCAAACTTTTAACCAATGATGTTAACTGTGGTGATATCAAGACCTTTCGCCTAGGTGCCCCGAAAGGCAACTCAACTGATGGCTCCCGCCCACTCAAACTTATTTTTCGCACCAAGTCCGATGCAGTGAAAGTTCTCAAGAACAAAGCTAAGCTGGACCCAAGGAAGATCAAGTCGGACCTTACTCCACTTCAGCGAGAATACCTGAAATACCTGCGTGAGGAGCTTGAGGAACGCATCAAAAAGGGAGAAAACGACATCACCATTAAGTATGTACAGGGTCATCCCAAAATTGTAAAACTCCCAAAAAAAAAACTAGTCTCTCCAACTTGTGGTACATATCTCCCAATAGTGGACCACAAGATAGGAAACATTGGGAACAAACGAACTCCGCTATACATACTAACTATACTGTACACAAACATTCAGTCACTTACATTCAAAACTGATCTCCTCATTGCAAAAATTAATACCCAGAAACCAACAATAATAGTTGTAACTGAAACATGGCTCAAGCCAGATATACCTGACACACTGATTAGGATTCCAGGTTATGATGTATACAGAGATGACCGATTGGACAAGCGGAGTGGTGGAGTAGCTATTTATACTGCAAACAATGCTGGAATACAAACTAAACTAAGTCCCTTCAACAAGAAACATGAATCATCTGAATGTTTATGGTTGGACATACAGGTGGGACGCAGTAAGTTCTTGCTCTGTGGACTGTACAGGGGACAAGGCTCTACCATACATCACGACAATGTACTACTGGAACAAATAAAAACAGCTACAGACTCCCACGCATGTGTTGTAATGGGTGATTTCAACTTCAGTGGAGTAAAATGCCCTTTGACAGACTGTGGCTATTTGACACCCAAAGAAGACAATTTTGTCCAGTGGTATAGGGATAGTAATCTCCAACAGCTAGTAGACAAACACACCAGGTACAGAAAAGGAAACCAGCCATCATTGCTCGACCTGATATTAACCAATGATGACTCACTTGTGGCACAGCTCGAACACTCTGCCCCGATTGGGAGAAGCGACCATACCTGCTTAAGCATCACTATACAATTTGAGAAAACAAACAATACACAGACTAAACCCATTCTGAGGAGAAATTATCGTGGGGTTGATTTTGAGAAAATCAATGATATGCTACTGGACACCTTACCTAGCCCAACACTACAATCAATAGACGTGAATGTACAAACAAACAACTTTATAAGTGTACTAAGAAATGCAATAGGCCAGCATGTGCCCCTGGCCAAGGTGCAACAAAATGCTACCAACAAACCATGGGTAAACAATGATATGCTCAAAATTATCAAAGAAAAGCATGTGCTTTGGAACAGGTACATTCTGACTGGTTTAGAAAGTATCCATGACAAATACAGAAAGGTGAACAACAAACTAACAATCCTAAGACGCTCTCAAAGAACTTCCTATGAGATGACTCTTCTTCAAGCTGGACCAAAGAGATTCTATTCTTATATCCGACAGCAAATCACATCGAAAGTAAGCATACCAACTGTGCTACGAAACCAACAAGGACAGACTGTTCCATTTCAGATCTGGAGTTTACCAGTGACAAGGTACAACAAGCCCTAAGGGAAATGAAATCAGACTCTTCTCCCGGCCCCGACGAAATTCCAGTAGTACTCCTTCAAAAATGTAATGTTGCGAATGTACTGGCTGAAATAATGAAGACCTCGTACAACACTGGAAAATTACCAGACATTTGGAAAACAGCTACTGTGACCCCTATCTTCAAAAAAGGAGACAGACTAGCACCAGTCAACTACAGACCGATCAGTTTGACCAGCGTTATATGTAAGGCCATGGAAAAAATTGTAGTCAAACACATAAGAGAACATCTGCGCCTACATCAAATAATAAGCGACTGTCAACATGGCTTCTGTCCACGCCGCTCCACTGTGTCAAACCTGCTGTCGTGCCTAGCTACCTGGACCAAGAGCTTTGATGAGCGAGCCCCTGTTGACGTAGTTTACCTGGACTACGAAAAAGCTTTTGATAAAGTCCCCACAAACAGACTGTTGCAAAAACTCGAATTTATTGGCATACGTGGCAGATTGCTCGACTGGATAGAAGCTTTCCTTCGCAAAAGAACCTTCCGTGTGAGAGTGGGTGACACACTGTCCGAACAACGAGATATCCATAGTGGTGTGCCGCAAGGCTCCGTCCTAGGCCCGGTGCTTTTTATTATCTTCACCTTCGATCTGTGTCAATGCCTTGATTGCAAAGTCAGCATGTTTGCCGACGACACAAAGATCTTTGCAAACCCCTTTTTAGACTATGATCGTCTCCAAACAGACTTAGATAAAATCATGAAGTGGTCCAAAGACTGGCTCATAAATTTGAATCACACAAAATGTACGGTATTGCACATCGGAAATCGGAACCCCAGGCTTACTTACAAACTTGGCGATGCTCAGCTAGCCGAAGTCAAAACACAGATGGACCTGGGAGTTAAGATCTCGGAGAATCTGAAATGGGAAGACCATATCACGAATATTGTCAAAAAAGCTAATACTATGGTATAAATCACACGGAAGGCCTTTGGAACATTGACACCTGAAATGGCTCTTAGAATCCACAAAATGTATGTCAGACCAATATTGGAATATGCCTATCAGGTATGGAGCCCCTATTTCATAAAAGACATAGACCTGTTGGAAAGAGTGCAGCGTGGATTCACCAAAGTCCCCAGACAGCTGAAGCGGTTGCCATACGAAGAACGATTAGACAAACTGAAGCTGACCACCTTGAAGGAGCGCAGAGAACGTGGAGACCTGATTGAGACCGTTCAAAATAATCAGTGATCACTATGACTTACAAGGATTCAGCAACATGTTCATACGCGCACCGGACCGAAATCGTAGAGGACACAACATTAGACTGCAAAAATCTAGTTGGAATACAAACCCACACAAGAACTTTTTGAGCAATTGAGTGGTTAACACATGGAATAGGCTACCTGAAAATATTGTGACAGCAGAAAACATTAACCAATTCAAAAATAGACTGGACAAACACATAAATCAACAAAATCTTTGAGTAGTGAAAACAGTGTAGTGAACAATGAGATGCAGGCTGATATCAGTTGTTTCAACTGCTGGCCTGTTCCCCAATAATAATAATAATAATAATAATAATATGTCGGGGTTTGTGTACTTTGCCGATATGTATCTTCAAACCTCGCTCACTCTTAAAAATACGGGTCATACATCGTATCACATTCAATAGCGATGCAGTAGGTTGACTTACCACTGTATCACTATCATGCAACATATTTATTATTACACACACCTTGCACTATCATTACAGAAAAGTCCAATGCGATAGTGTAGATATAAAAATGAAAAAAAAAAATAGAAACAAAACACAAACTGTCAATGAGTAGGCGTAGCTGAGCTGCGGAAACAATTTCAGAGTTTATCGTCGGGAAGGAACAGCAGAACTCGTTCATCGCATTCTCCACGTCCTCAACGTAACCGAAGTACCTCAAGGCAGCGGTCGCAGTCAAATTATCGCAAGTTTCCTCTATGCTGGTATCATGGGTGTTTTGGAGAGAAGGCTGCTAAGTGCATACGGCCCTGCGACTACAAGGCGGAAAACTCCATGGGCGGTCGGTAATGGCGGCTGACGATTGCCCTTCTTCATCAACTGGTCGCCTGTTTGTCACGGACAGATCTTCGAAGATGCAATTTCTAGTCGACACTGGTAGCGACCTGTGCGTCTTCCCAAAATCAGCACTGCGAGAACGTCGTCAGCGGACTGAGTTTAGCTTATCGGCTGCAAATGGTTCTAATATCGCGACATATGGTTATATACATTTAAATTTAGATCTTAGCTTGCGTAGAAGTTTTGTATGGCGTTTTATTGTTGCTGACGTCACAAAACCCATCATTGGCGTAGATTTTTTAAATTATTATAGTCTTGTTGTTGACGTTCGCAATAAACGTCTTATAGATAATTTAACGTCAGTTTCCGCTATTGCTAAAATAGCTCATTGTATCGATGTTTCTTCTGTAAAAGTGGTAACAGGTGAGTCACAGTTTCATAGAATTCTCGACGAGTTTCCCGAGATTACTCGACCAGCCGGTATACATCACACTACGCCACATAATACAGTACACCATATAAATACGACACCTGGCCCTCCAGTTTCTTCACTTCCTCGTCGTTTGGCTCCTGACAAGTTAAAAATAGCTCGAAAGGAGTTCCAAGACATGTTGTCCAACGGTACAGCTAGGCCTTCACAGAGTTCTTGGTCATCACCTCTGCACCTAGCACCGAAGAAGAACAACGGGTGGCGTCCTTGTGGTGACTACCGCAAATTGAATGCTCGAACCGTGCCTGACCGGTATACGATTAAGCATATTCAAGACTTCGCCCATAATATCGCTGGTTGCAAAGTATTTTCAACTTTAGATCTTGAAAAAGCTTACAATCAGATACCGGTTAGCCCCGAGGACATTCCGAAAACAGCCATTACGACACCATTTGGAATGTATGAGTACCCTTACATGACGTTTGGACTGCGAAACGCCGGTCAGACGTTTCAGCGTTTCGTAGATGAAATGACCCGGGGACTTGACAATGTGTATTGTTATTTGGATGATTTTTTAATTTTTTCGGACAGCCCAAACAGCCATGCACAGCATCTACGTGAAATCTTCAGCAGACTGAAGAAGTACGGTATGCTGGTTAACACCTCCAAATGCGTATTTGGTAAGAACGAGGTGAAATTCTTAGGATACCACATTTCAGAGCATGAATGCAGACCTCTTGACGAGAAGGTGCAGGTGGTAAAAGATTTTCCACCTCCTACGAACGTGCGGCAACTGAGAGCGTTTCTGGGTATGCTTAACTTTTATAGAAGATTTCTTCCTAAAGCAGCCCAGATTCAAGCTCCATTGCATGCCCTACTAACAGGTTCTGTCAAAGGTTCACATCCCATTAACCTATCTGGAGATACCTTATACCCAGCGGTAATGTCTTTAATATTACCGCTGGAAAAAATCACATTATATTACACTCTCCATTTGATTATACAACACAAACTGATACACCAACATTCACCTACTACACATTAAACATTAACATATACTCACACCACTTAACACTGCATTTCACAAACAAAACACATACTAAAACAATCAAAATACAATCAAAATACCGTGTACTAATATTACAAAAATGGCTGTTATAAAAGATATAAATACAGATCTAGATAATCTAGAGACGACAACATCATACTGTTGTCTTCCAGAAGACTGTAAACGTTATATAAACACAAAAGAAGGAACTACAATATTTCATATAAATATACGAAGCATAAATAAAAATTTCGATTCCCTGCGCCTGCTAATATCCACGATAAATGTAGACTTTGATATACTAGTGTTAACGGAGTGCTGGCTCCAAAAGACAATTAACGTACCTACTATGGACGGTTATACCTTCCACTATACTAAACTAAATGGAAATAAAAACGATGGTATAGTCATCTACACAAAAACACAACTAAATTGTAAGACATATGAACCAACTTTTAAAGGTGGTAACTGTC